>OW386549.1:34957819-36157819 GCA_936435175.1 Glyphotaelius pellucidus
GAATAAAATTTAATATATTTATAACGTATAGTCAAATAAATATCAAGACAACATCAAAATACCAAAATTTTATACCAAACTAATGCAAAACAATTATTAATTAATTAATTATTAATTGTTTTTGTTTTTCGTTCGTAAAACTCCATTTAATTTTTTTATTATATTTAATTAAAATTAAATTTGATAGTTTTATTATCTATATTGTTATCCATTTTATTATCTGTTATATTGTGTTATATCTATTATATTGTTTATCTGTTATGTTATATCTATTTTATTATCTGTTATATATAACAATTATATCTATTTAGGAATAAAGTATTTCAACAACCTTCCGATTGAAATAAAAAAAACCAAAGACATCAATAAACTGCAACTCAAACTGAAGCTACACTTCATCAGGAATAATTAACTAAATAATTTTTGTTATTGTTTTTGGGGGGTTATGCCGTGTTTCGCTACCTCCTTCTTTAGCCAACGTTTCGGACAGCGTTACAGTGTCCATCATCAGGGCAGATGAGCTAGCTCATCTAGGAAGGCTAGGGCCTCTTTGAGAATGATCTTTTAGATGATGAGGATTTTGGATGATTTGGAGGGTCTTTTTAACCTCTAAAGGGCGGGAAAATTTATTAAATACCTCAAAGTCAAACGTCATATTGAAAATAATTTTTTTAATTTATTTATTTATCTTAAAAATGGTACATATTATAGTATTTCTGATCTTCACTAAAAGCATTTGCTTGTGGATGGAAGAAGTGTTTACATTTTATATATATACAATTAATACAATCACATGTTTCACATATATAATAGGTACAATTAATACGATCACATCGCAATCAAGACCCTTAAACTAAAAGACATCCATGAGTTCCGTAAGAAGAAAAACAAATATTTGAAATAAAAGACAAACGTCTACAATATCAACATTTTTACTTTGGAATTTTCATTGGCGGTAATGAAATATATTAAAAACTTCTAAAACCTAGCTGAACACACCTGCAAACTCCATTGCACCTCAAGGCAGTCATTATTTCAGTGGGCTGCAAATGTAGCCAGCCGCCCTATAGGGGTTAAGGAAAGGAAGAAGAGGAAGTTCTGTGAAGGTAAAAGTTATGAGGGGTGGGTAGGTATCTTTGGGTCAATGTATCATGGAGTGACCCACTGCGATGCAAGCCGATGAATCGAGAGAGTCCGGCTAGAGAGGTATAGTTTAGGTCTCTCTCAACCAGTCTCTCCCCGCTCACCACGCAGTAGGTAGCGAACGCAATCGCCGCCAAACTAATGCAATCATCTCCCCATGAACCCGAGCACCTCTACTAAATTACCAAACGGAGCGAACTTCTTGGGGTGACCCATACCCGCCTTCTGAAGACATTTCAAGAGACGTTTCAATTTTGAATGGTTGTTTTACCCCAGGGCGATACTGAGAGTATCTTCCACTCTGGAACACGCTGCAAATACACTAAGGATGGGTTGTTTCAAAAAAGTTCTGTGAAGGTAAAAGTTATGAGGGGTGGGTAGGTATCTTTGGGTCAATGTATCATGGAGTGACCCACTGCGATTCAAGCCGATGAATCGAGAGAGTCCTGCTAGAGAGGTATAGGTTAGGTCTCTCTCAACCAGTCTCTCCCCGCTCACCACGCAGTAGGTAGCGAACGCAATCGCCGCCAAACTAATGCAATCATCTCCCCATGAACCCGAGCACCTCTACTAAATTACCAAACGGAGCGAACTTCTTGGGTAGACCCATACCCGCCTTCTGAAGCCATTTCAAGAGACGTTTCAATTTTGAATGGTTGTTTTACCCCAGGGCGATACTGAGAGTATCTTCCACTCTGGAACACGCTGCAAATACACTAAGGATGGGTTGTTTCAAAAAATTTGACGAATTCGTCAAATATTTGACGTTAATTTTCACGTTCTGTGTAAGTTCCATTCAAGTTCTGTGATGATTTCAGTTTTATGAAGCAGCTGGCCTGTGATAATAAAATAACAGAACTTGAATAGAACTTATACAGAACGTGAAAATTAACTTCAAATATTTGATGAACTCATCAAATTTTTTGAAACAACCCGTCCTAAATATTATTTTAGATGAATAAATTGTTAAAATAACACAAATTAATTAAATAATTTCTTTCGGATTCCTAGTTGAGAGCCAGACCATTTCCTTCTATTGCGTTTCCTCAGAAATTAAAAGAATATACCTGAACCAATCCATTAGCGACCTGTCGTTATCATTCCAAACCATTCACCCAAAAGAAATCTACAAGCCCATTCTGTCCGAATTTAACAACAATTCCAAGAGCATTGTTATTTCACAATATTTAAATTGTATAATAATTATTGGTCCAAGTTATGCAGCCACCAAACAACAAAGAGAGTTATGTTTTCTAGATCCGAAATTCAATATCATGATTGACCCACTTTACCCCGTCGGTTGTACAGTGGTACACACATCTGTATAGTAACGCATTTTTTGTCTCAATGCAACTAATCAAGATTGGAACTTGATTTTGATCCGTCGATAAATCGTACACGGATTAATATTGTGGCAATCACAATAATCTACATACTAACTCTATCGGCTCAGTGGAAACGATAAGGCTAAATCAAAATGAAAACTGTTTCTCAATTATTTTTACTTCTTAACCGAAGCTGGTTGAACTAGCTTCTTTTTTGTTTAAATTTATTGGCAACCCATGAAAAATTATTTTTATTATTTTTTAAGGTTACTCTTTTGAAATGATCGAGTATTTTTTAATTATTCCCGTATAACGAATAATTTAAATACACTGACAATATTTTTAAGTTTCCTACTGAAGCGGTAAATGTTGTTTGTGTCGTAATGGAGGCCTTAGCCAGCCGAGGAATCAAACACGCGAAGCCTGGGAGGGACCCAAACGCGATGTCAACTCAACCATTGATTTGGCTTAACACCCAGTATATGTATATATTGTTAGCAATAATAAAACGCTAATTGAATATTTAGAATAAATATATTGTCTCCACGGTACATGACAATAATAATAACATTCAATAATCGTTAACACTATGTCGCGCCATTTTCCCAGCCGTTCGCTGTCCGTTCTGTTCTATAGCTCTGCGTTCAGTCCTGCCAACCCGCGGGAGTTAGTAGTTCCCTCCTTTACCGACCGCAGTAGCTGGAGTAGTTTCCCTGTTGGCCGCCAGAGGCGCAAGCGGTACCTCTGGCGGCAGATGAGCGAACCAAACGTGTGAGGCGGCAATATTTAAATACGCTGCTACAATATATATCATTTGTATGAGAATTACGCATCTCGACAATTTCGATCGTCAGGGCCGGTTCGATCGCCGGATTGGGTTTTCTAAGGATTTCTTTTGGGAAGTTTTTAAGCATTTTTTTAAATACTTTTGAAGTCGTAACAAAATATGAAAAGAATCAGCATTTGTTATTCAGCCGGTTTTAGCCTGAACATTTTTTTTAAATGAGCTCCACACAGGAGGCCCTGAGGAAAATAATTTCCATTAGGGCCTATGTCATCCTTGGGGATGCTGTGTGGAGGGTTTTTTTTAAGAAAAAAGATAAGAGGAGAGTTCTGGGAAGGAAAAGGGTTTAAGGGGTGGGTAGGAATCTGGGTTTCAGTGTGTCCTGGTCATCCGCCTCCAAGGCCTAGCAAACCTCACCACATGAACCCGGGCACCCAATTTTAACAATTTAAACAATTGTATTCTCCATGAACTTTTTTTATATATGAGCTCCACACAAGTGGCCCTGAGGATAATAATTTCCCTCAGGGCCTATGTAATATTTGGGGATGCTGTGTAGAGGGTTTTTTTTAAAGAAAGGAAGGGGAAGAGTTCTGGGAAGGAAAGGGATCTGAGGGGTGGGTAGGAAACTGGGGTTCAGTGTGTCCTGGTCATCTGCCTCCAAGACCTAGACAAACCTTACCCCTTGAACCCGAGCACCCCTGCTAAATCACCAAACATAGCGAATTCAATATACTAATATATATTTATATAACTAATATATATAACTTTAACTAATTCAATATATAAAATATTACATGTTTCCTCGATTACTTGCTCTGTGGAATTTAAGAACAATCAAAACCTTACAATTTTAATACGAATTTTAACAAGCTATATCATTCAAATCCATAAATAATTATAATTAATTACGATACTGCAAAAAGTTTTCCTACCCCTGTTCTAAATGTTATTTTTAATTACTTTAATAGTATCTAGATTACAAATTAACCCATATTTTAACTGGCGACTTTATCGACATCATCTGAGTTGAGAATAACCCCGCTGTCATCTGAAAGTTGGACTATATCTGATCTAATCGAATCTTGTATCAGATTTGCAACTTAATTATTTGTAACAATAAAAAACTAAACTTGTAATCTGCCTCATATCAAATGAAGTACTTAGTCCGTATCCTGTATCACTTTAAACTTGTGTTGTGAAAAGGCACGATGGAGGTTGTGAAATATTTTTGATTAATAATACGGTTAGGCATTGATAGTAACTTTGCATTTTTTGATGATTTTGTAATCTAATGTTTTATTTATCTCTGATTAAAAATTTCAATCTTAAATTCGCAGACATTATGTATTATTGTTTTAATTTTGTGTGACACCTCACAGGAGCTGGGTGGTGACCGGACAACGCAAAATAATGCAACTTCTAATTTTAAATCATTAAAAGTGATGAAAAAATGTATTTAAAAAATTGATTAAATAGGTTAAGTTAGGTTGAGTTATTTTTCATTTTTTCATAACTTTTTTGACTTTTCGAAGGGGTGTTGAAATTGCTTGATTCTGAGTTGTCATGGCACCGTATTGTGCATAACTACTATCAAAATATCGCAGTAGGTACTATTGGGCACAGTTGTGAGGCAGGTTAAAGACTTATTTTTTTTTTATTATTTCATATAACTTCACATTACAATATTCATCAGCACTAGCAGTTAAAAACCCGCATTGCGGGTATTTGCTGCTAGGCCTTGCGGGCGGCTTTTGATTCGGCTCCGCCAAGTTTAATGGTAGAGAATGTGAATGGTAGAGAAGTCGGGGACGCCCGAGGAAGACATGGCACGATCAAGAGAATCAGATACTTGAGTCGGGCCATGTCACAGGTCAGAATAATAGAAGAGTATGTATGAGACAATGCATGAATGTGAGTGAAGCAAAGAGTGTGTGCCAGGACCGAGTTGTTTGGCGGTCCGTCCTCTCTGCCTGCCCGTGCGGATAAACGGCGTGATGGTTAGTTAATTAGTTATAAATAAATTCGGATATCCGAGACGCTATCTAGGTTACAAACAAATTTTTTAGAACTTTGTGATAATTCAAAAAGGCAAAAGCCAAAAATACTGAAAAAATTAGTCGAAGATAATATAGTTAATTCTGAATTAAAAATACGATGTTTCAATGGCCGAGTTGGTTTAGGCGACATGAGATTCTGGGTTCGAGTCCCAGTTGCGACCGTGACCATTTTATTTTTCTGTGTCTTGTGCGTTTTCCAATTTTCGTTTAAATTTATTAGTATTTTTTTATGAATAAAACCTCAAATTGTAATATTTAATTAAATGAAGACACTATGAGCGAAACTCACTCATTTAAAATAAAAAAATACTAATATTCATCCTAGACTTGCAGAAAAGTCAATAGATGTCGCACATTAAATAAAATGGATAAAAATTTATCCAGACACCATCTAGATTGCATTAAGTTCGGGTTTGAATCTTGCAATCATACATAAAGATGGCAGCCAATAAAAATATGCGTTAAGAAAATGAAGATAATATGGGTGGTTCTTAGTCAAAGTATGGTACAGTTAAAAATGACCGAATTGGATATCGACACCTTAGCTCAGTGATCAAGAGCACTCGCCCGGAAAGTAGAGAGGTCCTGTGTTCGAGTCCCAGAGGTGCAAATATCTTTTTCTGATTTTTCTGTTTCCAGATTTTGGATTGAGTTTCGCTCATAGTGTCTTCATTTAATTAAAGATTTATAAGTATTATTTTATTCAATGTATATATAAAGTATATCTGTTGGTTTAGAAATATCATTCAATAGCGCCATCCTCTTAGCTTTGTTAGAGCTCTGCTCTGCCATGTGGTATCTTTAACAAATCGTTGTGACAACTACTGATGTTATAATAATATTTTTATTATAAAATGGATACGTGCAAATTCCACATACATTTTTGTTCACTTTCGTAGAGATATTTAGAACAGAATACCAAGGATATCAGAATCAATTAGTGGAGAATTCTGATGTGATTCTAGCTTTACCTTGTACCACAATATATCGACGTTTTTTGTAACCCGACTCGGTTTGAGATAGTTGGATAATTATAATTATTCCAAATGCATTTCATTTCGTGAGTTAGGAGTTAAATTAATTTGTAAATTAATTTTTTTTTAATTTGCCGGCAACCCGGGCCGAAAAATTGAAATAACATTATCATATACAAACAAGTAACCCGCCTCACTAGACTATGTCTGTTCTGAGACGGGTTATGTATGCATACAGACAAATATACACACACATATAAACATGTATATCCACATACATACACACATACATACACATACCTATACGCACGCACATACATATAAAAACATAAGTATATAAAAACTACATTTTTTTTGGAAACCGTTAAAAGGTTTAAATTTAAATTAAAGCTTACATAAAACGAGCATTGAAGTAGAATTCCTACCCTTTTTTTATCGTTTTTGTATTGTAATGACACCGTAAATTTTTGAAAATTTCCTAAAATAAATTAAGTTTGTATAATTTCTTTATAAGTGCAATTTCAATTTGAGGGGGTGGGTTTGGGTACCGCCGCCCCGGGAAGCATTAATTGAAAACCAACATCTTTGCTTGGATCACCCCAAGTGGTTCGCTACGTTTGGTGACTTAACAGGGGTGCCCGGATTCATGGGGTGAGGTTTTTCCAGGTCTTAGGGGCAATTGCATCTTTCTACGTGGCGGCCGGATTGGGAGAGAATTTTCAACATCTCAGGGCTACTCATTCGACCCATCGCCTTGCATCGCAGTGGGAGGGATGGATTCATATGTTCGTCATTCTTGAACACATTAGCCCCGCAGGTTCCTACCCACACCTTTTTCTTTCCAGAAATTTGTTTCCTTCATTTCCCTAAATTAACCCTCCACACAGCATTCCCAAAGATGATAAGACCCTAAGGCCCTAAATAGGGAATTTTTCCTTTCCTCAGGGCCAACTGTGTGGAGGTAATTTAAAAAATAAATAAAAATTCATAAAAGCTACGTGGTCATTGTAAGTAGGCAAATGGCAAAAAAACAATTTTTAAAAGACTTATCCACTGGAGCGCTTTTTGCCACAATATGGCACTATTTAAAATACCTCGGATTGCTTTGCTGCTTATTTTGACAAATTTTTGCTTATTTGTAAGTAATTAAGAAGATGTTTATGATTTTATAATATTTTTTTATAAATCTTACGAATATGTAATAGTCGACAAAAGATAGGTGAATTCATTGGCTATATATATATCTATAATCAATTTGTATGTCTCCATAATAAAATTCGGAGATATGATTTTTTTTAATATGGGCGGAAAATATTCAAAATGATCACCAAAAAATGACGAGCAATCGGAGAAAAAAGTTTTAAATTACGCTGTCGCTCCAGTGGTTATTTGAATGAGTAGCACATTTTTTTAATACAGAATTTTACAAAGTCATCTATAGTTTGTCGTTCATCATAAATTCTTGAATACTACCAGTTTTTTTCATCTTTTTCCGTAAATCCTTTCTACTTAGATGATTTTGATTTTCTAATCAATGATTTCCAGTCATCTTAAAGATGCTGTGTTTGGACCTCTTCATTGAAATAGGTACCCACTGTAATCTGGATCTCTCGAGTAACCAGTCAATAATTAGTGAGTGATTCATGCCGACCTTTGGACCTCTGAGACGGAACAAAAACCCAATCGATAATAATATTAAACTGGGCCAATGTCAAGCTGTATTTGAGGACAGTCGTAACAATAGAATAGAAGGAATTTTACTATGGGAGATTGGGCAACTTAAGAATAGGAACTAAAATCGATTGGAAAGATAATAATAATAATGTATTGCAAAACAATTTGGATTAATTAAGTCATTAATTAAAGAACAAAGGCGATGGTTGTTAATGGAGGATTAGTTGATTTTTGCATTCTCTGTTCCTCTCTATAATTCTCAATAAATGCGTCAATAAATGTGACAAAGATTTTTTTATATGAAATCCACACAGGAAGTCCTGAGGGAAATTTCATTTTTTTTATTTTATTTGTTTTAGGGAAAGTTGACAGCAAATCTAGGATTGCACAATAATAACATGTTTGACACCCCTGAACTCCTTAGACTGATTAACTTTCATGTGCCTAGTAGAACGGTTAGTCAGAAGGTACCTTACCATTGTAACAATTCAGGTACCAATGCAGAAATAAACTCAGTAATGAACCGACTGCACAGTGCAGGAAATAAACATTACATGAACACTAACGGTACTGAATGTCTATCAGCCTATAAAAACATTGTTATTAAATCTATATGTCTATCTTGATAGCTTTGAAATGTCTATAAATTTTCAATATAATATCGAAATTTATATGAATCCTATATTTTACTCTGTTGTTGTTTCTAAGTTTAAATTTTTATTCTTATCTTATATATTTTAATTATGTTATCTCTTTAATTTTTTGATTTTATCAAATGTATTTTTAAAATTAATAAATAAATAATACAATGATAAAATAGTTAATTATGCCAATTATGAACTTTCCAATGATATAGTGTGACATTGTAAGGATGTTTTCTTAATTAATTTATTTCTTGGTTACAAAACATGAAAGGGGGGATAGGGAGGAGGAACATAGGATTAGGAATAAGAGGCATAGGACAGGAATATGTAGGGATTGAACTTTCTAGTTTGAGTCATGTTGTTTAGTGAGTTTTCGTTTTATGTCACGTAAAGTCTAGTTAAAAATGTAAATGTGGTAATAATTTAAGTTAAATGAATATGTGGATCTGTAGAAAAATGAGTTCTGTTTGGAGTTGGTCTTGCAAAGAGGGAAATTAAAAGTAAGCGATTGTCTGCTGTTGCGATTTGGAACATGGAATGATAGGCGTTGAAGTAGATAGGACTATCGATTAAGTTATGTGTAATTTTAAATAACATTACCAAATCTGCTATATTTCTTCGGCAAGCTAACGTCTATATTTTGAAGAACTTTGCAGAGTCTTCATTACTAACATGAGATTTTTGTGTACTGCATAGCCTGGGTTCCACACTTGAGATGCGTATTCAAGAATACTACGAACGTATGAGAAATATAATATTTTGAAAGTAATTAAGATCTTTGAAAGTAATAACATCTTTGAACTGTTCACTTCGATAATAATTCACTTCGAGGCCTACGTCATCTTTTGGGATTCTGTGTTGTATGCTGTGTCTTTTTAGGAAATAAGGAGTGAAAGTGGGATAAAATCTCGGGGTTCGTGTTCAGGAGTGATGGCCCGGAATGTTGGTTATCCAATAAATTCCTAGGGTTCCTGGGCCGGTGGTACCCATAACCGCCTCACAAATTAAATTAACTATGATGTAACGATGCAAAATAATGAAATAAAACTACCATAAACAAAATGACATACCTACCTTCTGCAAAATAAAACAATAATATCTATGCAATTACGTGATATTTTTACGCACGTTAAAATTATTGAAAAATAACGCCAAAGTCATCCTTCAGAATGCAATATTTTGGTTTTTTACGATTCTATAAGTTTTGCTACTCCATTCCCAAATAAAATAAAAAAATACGAATGTAAAAATGTTCGAATATCCAAATTCTTATATTTAAATATTATATTGATAGACACTGATATATTTTACAATATAAATGACATAAAATTACCATAATCATGAAGGAATTTAAAAATCGTATTTTTTTTTTAGAGCGGAGACGGTTTACATATATAAAGTTCCCGTGAGCACTTAGGCCATAGGCCCATTGTGCTAACTCCCATTTTACCTCATTCCTTTGACAGTAACCCAGTCCCTTTTACAAAGTTCACCAGGATTGTCATTGGTAATGAAGCCATATCTTCTGGTTCGACAATGTGTCTTCCCAGGTCTCATTTCTCCTCTTCACTCCTCCTTGGTTCCCGGAAGGCCCCACGAGGGAAGAGGGTTTCATCTCTCCTCTCCACTCCTTAGTTCCCTGAAGGCTCCACGATGGAGAGTTCACCTCCCCTTGGTTCCCTAAAGACCCCACAAGGGAAGAGTCCACCCCACCCTGGCTCCCCGAGGGCCCCGGGAGGGAAGAGGACTTATCTCTCCCCTTCACTCCTCCTTGGTTCCCTAAAGGCCCCATAAGAGAAGAGTTCACGGAGATGGCCTCAAAAAAAAAAAAATTGTATTTACATTTCTCCCTTTTTTTACATGAGCTCCACACAGGAGGTCCTGAGAAAAATAATTTCCCTTAGGGCCTATGTCATCTTTGGGGATGCTGTGGTATTCAGGGTTTTTTGAGGAAAGGAAGGAGAGGAGTTCTAGGAAGGAAAAGGTTTTAAAGGGTGGGTAGGAATCTGGGGTTCAGTATGTCCTGGTCATCCGCCTAGACAAACCTCCCCCCCATGACCCGGGCACCCCTGCTAAATCACCAAACGTAGCGAACCACTTGGGGTGACCTACGGCAGAGGTGTTGGTTATCCAATAAAGGTTCCCGCGGCGGCCGTACCCATTCCCGCCTCCCAAATTGCGAGTAGGTATACCTTATTTTCCCTAAACCGACTGCACATTGTTTATAAGTAAGCCGGGGGGCAATTGTCGGCGGATTAACTATCATGGAACCCGGTGCCTCATAAACCTGGTTAAATAATAATATTTTTCTACGTAAACCTTGTAATTCTCAGTTCGTGTTAATAACATTATCACATATTCATATTAATATTAATGTCGCACATAGATTCTTGATGCACATACTGAATAACTTTGATCACTAAAGTTAAATATAAACCATATACCGATCTGATGATAAATTTTAACGTGAGTCAGTTTACTTGGAAAAATACGAATTCCTTTTGGAAATGAAGCATTAATAAATTGATTCTGAGCCGAATCTTTCTGCTCTAGTTTTCTTTATGAGTCAAAATTGTTTCTTAATTAATTTACGCAAATATAACGGTAGGCAATTAACATCTTGCATTATTTTGCAGTGACAAAGTTGGCAAAGTGTTAGCGAGGTTTAGATTTTTCAATATAACTTACAACACAAAATATGTTCACTGGAAATTTTCACTGGTTGAATCTGGAATGTTAATATTATTTGCAAAGGAATAAATGGAGACACTCAAATTAAAAACTAAATTGTACCTTAATAATACAATTTTTGAAAGAGAATAACTCTCAATGGAAATACGAAAGTGATAAAGACATAAAAAAAGTAATATCTCAAATGGTACTCCAACCCAGATCCACTAGTCTTAGAGCAGTTGCTACCTAATTATACTTTTAATTCAATTTTTTAGTTTTAATAGAAGAAGTTTATAATTTATTAATTAAAAGAAATATGACATTTCACTTTTTTAACATAAGTTATGTTTTCAGAGTTTTGCTCTGACATTTTAAGTTTAAACAGTTTTTTTAAAGGTTTTTATGCCCTTCTCCGTTTTTAAGGCTGTCTGGAAGGAGATTATATATTCGTATGCAATGTGTCCAATGTTTCCCTAGTGGCCAATGCTTCCCTTGCCACATTTAGTCTTTACAGTATTTGTGTACAATTTACTATGTTGTCTAGTATAATATTCGTGTACTTGTGACGTTTTTATAAAATGTTGCGTTTGTGTGTATAAGTCCATTATTTATTTTGTAGATTATAAGTCATATGTTGTATTCGTACAACGTTCTTATTTTCATAAGGTTTATTTCCTGGTATATTTTTTTTGTTGGAGTGTCTGGATTATAATTGAAGAGTTTTTTTAATAATTTTGTTCTATATTATTTGTAAGTCGTTTAAGTATGTAATATTTGTGTTTCCCCATATTTCTATTAAATAATTTAGGTGGGACTGAATTAAGCTAAAGTATAAGCCCCCCCTTATATCCGTTAGTAGAAGATGATATATATAATATTAGAACTTTAATACAACTTCCCCCCAATTTGAAAATTATCTTTGAATATTGATGAATTGTTCAAAACTGCGAAATAACTGGCCCTTATTAATAATACCTTGCTGATTTTATTTTCAAATCGGTTATTAATATTATTTCTACAATCGTGTCACTTTTTGAAGTTTTGATTAAAATTTCCGACATAAATGACAATAAAACAGATGAATTTTCTAGTGAAAGTTCCTTTGGAAAGAAATCATTACAATGGTCACTTTTCAATATTTATTAATTAGGTGCGATCCTAGGTTTTACCTTTGTACGTGGTTGGGCATTTACACAATACCCTTACCTAAATTCATTTACATACATCATAGACCCTGTGCTTGTGGTTAGTATTGTCACATGTTCCTTCCTACCCATCTCTATATACCTACTATTTTATATTACCCACATCTGTCATTAATCGACCCTCGCCGCCTAAACATCTCTGGATACCGCTCATACGAGTATACCGCTTACCGCATACCCAAACCGAATCCGCGACTAATACAGTCGTATAAGTGCACAATAAACCCAGCCAGCGCAGTAAGTCCTTTTTTCCTTTCCTTGTGCATATTATCTACTTGTTCAATGGTCTCTCACACACATAAAACACGCATCATTCATGGTCCTTCGACATACCCGCAATCGCACAAAAACACTCCAGTATGTAATGTGACATAATTAGGGTAATTAGATCTTCACACTATCTCACCGTGTTTGGAAACTAGGAATTGAGTTATTTTATACACGTTTTTCGTCTAATGAACGAAATTGATTGAATTTTTTTATCGGTTCACTTAGTTGTTATCTGATATTAATCGTATAAAAGTGTCAGGACGATTAAATAATATCGAACGTGTTATTGACGTACATTAGCTCAAATGAAAATACGGTCACGCCTAAAGTTTAAATGCGTCTCTACTATCACGTCGGTGTTTCAGTATTTCTCTACTATCACGTCGGTGTTTCAGTATTTCTGATATATCTATCTAGGACAGGGTTTCCCAACCAGTGGTCTGCAAGAGCTAGAATATGGTCCGCGAAAGATTTCAAACTTTCAGCGTCGGTTAATAAGCGAGCTCAGCACGCGGATGGTCCCTGGTCAAGGAAGTCTTATAAGAAAAAATCCAGCGCCCACTCCATCCCGTCTCGCCCCAATCCCATATCCCATTTTGCCCCCTCCATTGCGGTTAATGTAATCGTGACCACATTCAGTTTATCACTATTGTACATTGTGGTCCCTGTCAAAAAAATAAATGCAATAGTGGTTCCGGGTCGCATATTTCCTTTTCCGTGTTCAATAGGAGGCAACCATGCCTCGAAACCAACACGGGTTTGTAACGCTATTTACCTTTCAAACCCAATGCTTGCCTCGTATTGAACACAGAAAAGGAAATACGCTTCTAGGTCGGAAAAAGGTTGGGAATCATTGATCTAGGACGATAAAAAGACCATTTAAGCCTTCAGTTTTTAATCTTGGGAAAAGAAGAACAAGACTCCTATCAACCTCCACCATGGAATTCTAGATTCAGCAAGCTCGAGTGATGGTTCTAGCGCAAGGGCGTAGCTACAGCATTCACCTATGCTGGAGGGGGCAAGGGAGAAAGGGGGTGGGGTTGGAAAACTTAAAAGAAAGTTTAATGGGACCTCTTCTACTCTACTAGGTCTATAGGTCTAATATCTTACCGCCCTTGAGGTGATTTTTCACAAAAACGGCGCTCTACAAATTATCCAATTATTATTATTATCTAGGAATAAAGTTTATGAGTTATCGTATTTCCTATGCAATACTGAGGTCAATATGAGAGAGTTGAACCCCCCCCCCCCCCTTGTCTTTATTCTTGCTAGTGGATGAATTATCATCGGTGAGGTAGCGTTATATTGAATCTAATGAAACCAAATAACTTTGTTAACACCACTTTTTAATTAACAATATCGACATGTTTCAAAAACTATGTTTTCTTCGTCAGTATAATAAGTTAATAAAAAATAACAAAAGACAAACAAGTATAGACAAATTAGAACATAGACAAAATATTAGATAGGAGAGGTAATCATATTGAATCTATTATGTGGTACTAGAACCCCCCCCCCCCCTGCAGCCCAGATCGTTCTCCCTTCGACTTTAATCTGTTTTCCTTTTCATGCTTTTCGAGGTCATCGATTTCCAACAGACTTAGACGCGGTGCAAAAGTGGCTTTGCGACCAACCGAAACTTCCTCCTTGGATGAATAGGCTAGCTTATAGACCGCTGAAAAGCCATGAATTGATAAGGGAGATAACTCCGGTGAAAATATTGAACCCCTGTCGTTGCATAAATAAATTGTAGAACAGAAAGTATTAATATTGTTTTTGTTGCTCTCAAAAGTATTTAAAAAAATATATAAATAGTTTAAAGTGATTGTTGAGATGAGATGAAAATGAAAATTAAAAGTCAATGCTTTCTACCAAAATATATAACAAAAAATAATGTTAAAAAATAATAAAAATTAATAAATTTAAAAAAAAAGAAAATAAAGAAGAAAAGGAAAAAAATTAATAAATAATAAAAAGGAAATCCAGAGGCTTTTAAATGCCTTGATTACCCACTATAATGTATATCATATTTCTATTTACCTGTTACATGTTGGGTTCCATGTGTATTATAAATGGACACCCAGTCAATGGATAAATAAAAAAGTCAATAGATACACAAAAAATCAAAGATGATGACATCAACATGAAGATGAAGAATTTAACACACACGAAGATAAGTAACTCCAACACATACCTACCTCGCAATACACATACCTACCTACCATACAAGGAAATCATGATGTAACTCCAACACATACCTGCCTCGGAACAGGAATACAAAAAAAAACACGAAGATAAGGACATCAACAAACCAACAAGAAGATTAAGAAATTAACACATATGAAGATAAGGAAATCAAAATGTACATAACCCAACACATACAAGGAAATCTTGATGTAACTCCAACACATACCTACCGTTCACCTCGGAACAGGAACACAAAACAAAACATGAAGATGAGGACATCAACAAACTAACACGAAGATGAAGAAATTAACACACACGAAGATGGTTCTCATTCCAAAATGAAGAAACTTATTAAAATAACTTATTTAAATGTTCACTTTAATCGCATTCCATTCTTTCTTATTTATCCTTTGTTGAAAATGATACAATATGATCTCGGTTGTGAAACACAAAAGGGACAACCCAATACCGATAAACCATAAAACAAAATGACTGTAGCCCTTTAATTTTTTTGGATTTCTGTTCAGATCAACAACAAAGACCCCATCAAAATATACCGAATTGTTTACAAGAGACATCCTTAGAGACTCACTCCACTTCTGATGCAATCCATGTTCATGGTACAGCATGATTTGGCCATTAATGAAACTAATGTAAGGAGCTTTCATTGGAAAAGACCAGGCGTGAACCAAATGAAATACATTATCGCGAGTTATACGAAGACTCATCAAATCATCGGATGTTAAATAGTTTCTACATCTCGTGTTGAGCTCACTGTAGATCAAATCAAGTTCATCAATTAGCATTGCTCTTTTGCCAATCATATCTTTAAATGTTGAACACATGTCTGTGCGAAGATTCACTTTTTGGGACAGCTCTTGAAGTGATTTATCCGATGAACTATTCATCGTCGCTGCAATGAATCCAGCCTAAAATATACAATAATATCTTTTGAGAGAAACCCATGAAACAAAGAACTGATCCAAACAAAAATATTATCCTCATTTTTATTTTTAACTTTGTGAGTGAAATCTCAAATTGTAATGTTTAATTAAATGAAGACAATATTAGCAAAACTCTCTGGCTGAGCAACCTCAAAATTATTAAAGCTAAATATTACCGACTGGTATCCCCGAGAGTCGCTCTCCGGTCCAGTGCATGATATTGCAAAATTATTCCGGTTCTCGTGTTCCCCTGTTTCGGTTGGTTTACATTTCTTCCCGTGTCAGTCTAGCCGTAACGAATTTAATTTTGTATTTAAGTCTAATTATAAATTGTAACGTTACTTGTAAATAAATTTGTCCGCATAATCAAGAGTTCTTATTGGCAAATTCTCCCTACACACGCATCTCAGTTTACAGTAATCGGAAAGGCTGTAAGCTGCAAATCCAAGTCACAATAAAATACATTATTCACCACCTTTCCAAAACTCAATCGAAAATCTGGAACAGACAAATCAGAAAAAAGATATCGGCACCTCTGGGACTCGAACCCAGGACCTTCGGCTTTCCGGGCCACTGCGCTAACCACTGCGCCAAGAAAAAAATGAATAAAAATATATCCAGACACTATCTTTATAGCTTGTTTGAATAGCGGGTTTGAATCTTGCAATCATACATAGAGATAGCAGCCAATAAAATATGCGTTAAGAAAATAAAACAAATATTGGTGGTTCTTAGTCGAAGTATGATTCCGTTAAAAATGACTGAATCGGATATCGACACCTTGGCGCAGTGGTTAGCGCAGTGGCCCGGAAAGCTGAAGGTCGTGGGTTCGAGTCCCAGAGTTTTCTGATTTTTCTGTTTCCAGATTTTTGATTGAGTTTTGCTAATATTGTCTTCATGCTGCAAATACATTTGCGAACCGAGACGTGAACCAAACCACGAATTGTGGGAAAGTTACTTGCTTGAAAAAATGTATGTTGCTTCGATTCTTTCCCATAATGCGTGGTTCGATTCGCAAATGTATACGCAGCATAAAAATTGCCTCAATTCCTGCAAGGGCCTAAAGGAATCAAAACTTGATAGTCCGTGCAACTGTAAAACAGTTTCCACGGTAGCGGCTCACTAAACTGTCAAGTTTTGACATGTCAGATCAGAAGAATATCGGTTTTGTTAAGGAGCAGTTGCTTTGAGAACTGTTTTTTTTTCAGTTTCTCCATGAATTGAGGCCGTAAGTCTCTCGCTTCAGGAATAAAGAAATTATTATTTTTAACTTAAAAAAAATATATTTGTTATTCAAAACTGTGGTATATCATACTTACATGTGCACTCTTCAAATTCAGTTGATAATCACCACTAACTAGTTCTTCAAATTGGGCTGAATGAGAGATCGGGGGTTTTATTATGAACGAAGTTAGTTGCGCCTTCACCAATGTGCTTATAGATATGCAGCATAGAACCCACGCTACCAAAACCCGACCTCCAAGAGACTTCCACTTTATTTGTAGAGATTGCTCGGTAAGCATAAACCCTAAAGCCTAAAATTAACCAATCGATTTAACAACAGCGTTTCTTAACCCGTAGTCTACGGACCTCTGGTGGTCCACGAATAAATGTATAGGGGTCCGCAGTCTCATCTCTGAACCATTTAGTAAAAGTTTCGTAATCGCTACGCTTACTTAGCACAGTGAACGTACGACAATGACGTGTTCTTTTAGGAGAATTCTAGGCGGCTTCAATAAACACGATGCAATGACTTTGGATGGCTCACAATGGCAGAATATTTAGCTGATATCGTTAGTGCCCTGAACGAGCTGAACTTGGGCCTACAAGGGAGAGATAACAAAATCTTCCAAGTTGAAGATAAAATTGAAACGATGCTAAAAAAGTTCGACCTGTGGACAAATCGTTCAATTAAAAAAATATATATACTGTCAGCGTTTTTGGAATCTTCTGGTGGAGCAATGTTGCCAACACAAGTACAAGACGAAATGATTAAAAACCTCCGCGTTTTAAGGTCTTCGTTTCGGATTATTTTCAAGTACCGGACAAAAATAAAAATTGGATATTAGACCCTTTCAACACAGATGTTGTTGGAAAACTAATTAATAGAAATATCTTGTGATTCAGCTTTGAAACATAATTTCAAAGAATCTTCTATATCAAGTTTTTGGGTTAATGTGAAGAAGGATTATAAGGAAGCACTGAAACATTTACTGCTTTTCTCAACCACATACCTCTGTGAAAAGGTATTCCCTGCTCGTGTATATGCTAAAAACAAATACAGAAACAGATTTCGAGTGGAATCCGATTTGAGATTACAACTTAGTAGTAACATCAACTCTGTCACTAATTTAGTTGCAAAAAAGCGACCCCAAACCTTGAATTAATGTTAATGGTGGCATTGCTGGTAAATGTTAATTATTAACGTATTTGTAGTACTAAAATAAATGGTCCAAAATGAATTGCTGGTTTTTCATTAAGAGGGTCTTTGAAACTTGTGCTTTGCTTGATTTCCTAGGGGTCGGTTGATGAAAAAGGTTGGGAAACGCTTATTGATAAATCAGTTTTAATCTCTATTAATACAAGCGTAATAAACACGTTCATAGTTCTTTAACAAAATTTACCACTAACTTTAAATTTACACTCTGTTATGTATGTGAAAAGTTTTACCCAAACATTATCACCAAATTTCTTTTTCTTGTCTGTTCTTTGATTCGATATGTAAACGACTGCTGATTGAACAATTAGGGTGAAGACAATCAAAATCCAGATATATGCAGAGAAAACATGGAATATCCTAAAACCTGAAAAAAATTGACACCATTAAATATCAATATAGCGTTAGCTGACTACAAATTCCTGGAGTTGAAATAATGGTTAATGTTGAAAATGGTATTATAATTATTATCTTGGCACAAAAAATTCCTCGCACGTACCGTCTTTCAGAAAACCTTCTTCAGCACTGTAAATTGTTTTAATTTTATCATCTGAGACTGGGAAACTGAAATGAAGCTTCTTCATTCTTAATGGGGTCACCGATATGCTTCCTAAAGCCCAGTCTGCTCTACGTGCACGTGTCATGTTGATCATCTTATTAGTAACCTCGCTTTCGTTAATGGACCGGAATGATAACAACTTCACCTCCAAATTAAGCCTTTTCTGAACTTCTAAAAGCATATTCCCTTCTAAACCGCTTAAAGCGTCACACGACACCTCAAACTCGTCTTCTTGAGATGTTCCGGTTTCTTTTGGATCACGGCAGCCAAAAGCAATTTCGTTGTAAGGAAAGCCAACTTTAAAAATATGTGAATTGAAATTCCAGGTTTCAAATTTGAAAATTCCTATCAATTTTGAATAAAGATCAATATCATTAGAAGACATTTTAGCTGTTAAATCAAGTTCATGCTTTTGATTTAGTTCTCCAGCTGCCGTTCCGCAATAGAAGCATATCTCGTACAGTCGTACTCGATAGTCAATAGAACTCTATCCAAAAACTCGAATTTCTTTAGAAAAGACGGGTCAAGAGCAGTGATATCGGAACTATGATCTAAAGCCCCTTGGCAAGTTCCGAGATGTCTTTGACAAAGGATAATGATAACTTCGGATGATTTTAGAAAACCCAAATAAAATTTATCGAATTCTAAAGGCTCTTTTAAGCTTATCACATGCAAAGTGAAACGTCTTTCAAAATTCATCATTAGTTCATTCCTTTTGTCGTAATTTATTATCACTGTTGTGGCGGGGTGAGAAGCATTTACAGTGATTATCACCTTCTTTTGTTTTTTTCTCATTTCTTTCTTTGCATTTGTTTTCCGAATTATTCCGTCGATAAACTCATGAGACGTGGAATCATAATGTATCATGAAATCATTTTCTGGAGCCTCCCCTATAAATATCTCGCTGATTAGATCTTCAAAACACCCATTCCTGACTCGATTTTCAGTATCTAAACTTTCAATTAAATTGTCACTATTTGAAATGTTGATAACAGCTTCTAACGTCACAAAGTAAATTATACAGTTACACTGAAAATTTAAGTTTCTTCTGAAAACAAACATGTTATTGTCAACTAACGCAGAATTATTAATTTTCCTGGCTTATTTGGAAGGTGTGAATCTAATTTCAATTCAAAGTTCAGTCCCACTGCCCGGAATCTAGATATTAAACTCTTTTACACATTTTTTTCTGCATAGTTAAATGTTTTAATTTTTTTATGTGATTGATTGATTGTAACTAAAGTGATGGGTCACTATTTTTTTTAAAATAACTAACTAACTAAATAACCATTACGCAGTGATAGGCAGATACTGGACCACCAAACTGGGCCGGACAACCCGTTCTTGGCACACACTCCTTGCCTAGAACTCTATTCACATTCAAACATTCATCAACAATTCATAGTAACACAAAGAGCACATTCAATTTGACATTCAATATAGTTGATCAGTTAACAGTAGTTCTAAAGATTGTAAATTATAATACAACGAGCCATTAGGTGGCTATTAATTAAATGGAGTATTATGGATATTAGAAGTTAAAATAATTATAACTATTGTTGCCCATTCTACTGTCAAGTCAGTCTACCATAAATCCAGGCTAACCCATGGTCCATTATTTAAATATATTTTTTAAATATAATAAAATGGATTTCCAGAGTTTTATTAGTCTAGCGAGAAAAGCGGTTGAGGCTGAAACTGATCTAATAATTGACCTGAGCAATAAACTAAACAAAGATCAAATTGCGCAATTGATTCCAAAAACCTATGCTATTGTTGGAACCATTGCGCAGATTTCTTCAAAAATGGCAGCACTTGAGTGTGAGCTCACATCTAACAAAGCGATAATCAGCAAACCAAACATCGAGTTTAACTCATTAGTATCCACAGGTTAAGCGGCCGACGAGATTGAAGAGAGAAAAAAACAGAGCTAAAAATTATATTACAATCAATGTTCCCAAAAGCTCAAAATTCAAAAAAATCAAGGATGCCAATTTACAAATCATTAAAATTCTGAACAAAATAGATCACAACATAGAACTCTGTCAGTACATTCCGTCTTGGAGCAGTAAGGCCTGATAAATCGAGGCCTGTTAAATCTTGAGAAACTCGATCAAAGAAACGAATATTCTCCGGACAAAAAATTTGTATCTAACCAATGTTTATTTAGGTGTTATTATTGACTGCTTTTTCAAATGGGATTTACAAATAAATAAAATCTGTGAACGACTGAGATCTATTGTTAGTAGATTATATGAACTTAAATTCTATGTTCCAATTTGCACACTTTGAAAAATTTATTTATCATTAAATGAATCTATTACAAGGTACGGAATTACAGTTTGGGGACTTTCCTGTAAATCATGTTCCATCAGTTAAAAATTAATTAGTAATTATTAGCTCATAAAAGTGTATACGAACAAAGTCATAATGTTCCATACTTTTACCAGAATCTCAAAATTCTCCCAGTAAGAGCAATTCTGTGGTATAAAATTATATTTCAGCATATGAATAGCCCCACATAAATAAATAGACTGGAACACACTTACAATACTCGTTTTACGTTAAATGAAGGACTAATCGTACCTAAGCATTTAAATAAATATGGACAAAGAACGCTGGACTACATGATACCTAATTGCTTAAATACGTTACCTACCGAAATTAAAAATGTACAAAAAATTTAAAAACTAATATACTAACTAACTACTGTTGAACAATTGGCTCGCCGAAATAAATAGTTTGTATTAGACTAACACAAATAATTTCCAAGTAAAATAAGTATTATTTTTTAACTTCAAAGGAAAAGCATCCATTGACAAACTATTTAAAAGTAGTTATTGGGACTTTTATATTTTCCGTAATATTTTTTTATCTTGTCAAATTTTAATAATTTTTTTCTTTATTATAAATAAATAAAAAAAATAAAATAAAAAACTCCCCCTATACTCTATCTCTCTCTCCGATCGCGCTACAGCCTATATCGAGCCTTGACCTCCCATCGTCCTCAGCGGCTGACTTCCAGTTTGTTATCTGGAGAAGCTGTGCTGCATCCCCTCTTACCTCATCTTCCCACCTCAGTCTGGGTCTTCCTAATTTTCTCTTTCCACCTGGGTGTCCAGTCATTCAGTCATAATTTTTTTTGGGACGCGTGTGTCCCGCATTCTCTGTACATGTTCATTGGAGGGGACCCCACCACTTTCCCACGGCGTTATAAGGAAACATATGGTTTCCTCCTTCACCGCACACGTCAAGACTATACTTTTTTATTGAACGAAGCTACATTTATTTGATCGACTCTAGACCCTCCAATGTCCATGCATACGGGGTTATTAAGCAGTATGCAAGTACTTACATTAACATAATCCAAAAAAAAAAGAAATAAAAGTGGCAGCCCGTGGAATAATTCTTAGCTTTGGTTTCCGTAATTTGGAGACGCAACTGTACATATATGATGTATCGTCGTCACCCCAGAAAAAGGGGGTGGGATAGACCCCGTCCGTGCATACCTACTGTCAGGCGAACACACACCGGAGCGGTCTTCCTGCGATCCTCCTGCGCCTCCCCTAATGACATGCGTAGGCCTGAGGAATAGCCGAGCGGTCCCGGCGTCCTTCCGCCCCCCCTCCGACAACCCGACGCTCATCTCTCTCATAGGGTCTTCTAAAACTTTCTCTATTCGAATAGTGGACCCTAAAGGGTCAAAGACCTCCTTTAGGGTCCACTATTCGAATTTCGACCGATTTCTTACATATCTCCTTTAAACATTTGAAGTTTTTAAGCTCTTAAAAAAATATATGTTATTTTTGAAGATAATATCTAGATACGTTCCACGCCGAAACGCAAATTATATGAAATTCCCTCGATAGAAAAAAATCGCAAAGTGTGCTTCGAAAATTATTTAACACAAGTCGCTGCCCTAGTTCTTGTATGTTCAATAGACCATTTTAGTTTTTGTTCAATCTCCACTTTAAAATTAAAATAGATTATAAAAAAGTATAGTTAATCACTTAACTAAGAATTATTTAAATTAAGGAGACCTTTACCTTTACGAAAATAGCTTAGCCTTAAACACCTTTCATAATGTTTCATTGAAATAATGAAAGAAAACCTTCTGTTGTGTAAAATTTTCTAATGGTCTATTGAACATACAAGAACTGAGGCGACGAAGTCTATTTCTTATATTTTGCAAGTTATATTTGTGAAAAAATTCACAATGTTTCTTTAAATGATACTTAAGATACATTCTACGAGATTTTTGCTCTATTTTAAACGAGTCGTGTTTTATTAAGCTTTTTCGCAATTTTTGCTGCTATTTTATGACTTAAAATATTAGCGCGCTCTGTCCAACATTCGTAATTACATAACTCTCCATCTTCTTCTTTTTCAGCCGAAGAGTGCCGCCTTAATGGCTGAAATTGATCTTCCGCCCTCCCTATACTATACTATACAATGTAAAGTTGGATACAGGGAGGTGAAGTTGGGCTTACTATCGAATGTATCAATAAGAAGCCGAAAAGAGATTATTCTGCACCGGGTTCCAAAGGTTATGAATCCGCCTCTGTTTCCAAACCAAAAAATCCTTTTACAAACTCAACAAGTGAACTGGAATAAGATAATCCAAAATAAATCACTGATGACCTCAAAAAACATGGCGCCCAAACATTGAAAATGTCTATGGCTATCTGTTTGAAAATCAATCATTCCAAATACGAAAAATAATAATTACATTTGAGACCGAATTGAATTCATGTCATCAGGTTATACCCACATAGTATATTTCATACGTTAGACATTTCGTAATAACTTTAGCCAAATTTAAAAAAGCTGAATCGAAAAAAGATTGAATTTATGCCATTGGCATATTATTTCTAATCCAAATCTTGATTAAGTATTGATTTAGCGACCGTATATTAAACAGTAGCTGATCTGAGATATCTGAATACTTTATAGATTGATTGTCGCCAATTTGTGCTGCGAGTTTATATGCTTTTTTATTGAGATTAATAATATTAATGAAACTAGTTAAGAATTAATCACACGACTCTGTGATTACTTCATCTTGTTAAGTGTTACCAATCGTTAGAATTGATAATTAGGAAAATTACAGGTATTTGTGCACGCCTGAATTAAATTGAATTGAATAAATATTACAAGTAAAAAGGTGAAGGAAGACAATAAATAAATGTAATGCATTTACGATACAAACACAAATATAAGACGTCTTAGACTTGTAAAAAGTCAATAGGTGCCTCACATTAAAACAAAAATTGAAGTATTTATCCAAGACACTCTCCAGATAGCATTTAGTTCGGGTTTGAATCTTGCAATATATGAAAAAAAATCATTTTGATAGGTGTAAAATTAAAATACAAATTACTTTTTTACGGTGGAGCAAAAATTTGTCGTTTATACATTAAGATTACTATCTAAAAAATGCATTTTTAACAATGTTTTATTTTCTATTTGATTTTTCATTTATTTGTAAAATAAACAGAGTAATATTATTTTTTTATGTTTTTCATTTACTCACAAATAATTGCCTAAGTTGTCTCTAAAATCATGAAACACTAAAATATTTAATGGCCTATGTCTTATAACTCAAAGCAAAAATAAATAAAGTAGCTCACATCCGTACTAGATATTTAATATACCTTTTGATTACAAAAACAATTTTTCAGTTTGGTTTGGGTATTTTGATTTCAAATCCAAATTTAAGATTTGTAAGAAACTGGCCGAAATGGGCCGCGCATAAGTTCCTCTTAAGTCTGTTTGAAAGGGCAGAGAAAAGCAGTTTTTAGTGTAGTTCCCTGTGAGAACAAAAAATAATGCAAATCATATTTTAATATACTGGATAGGTACCTACTACATTAGTTTTAAAGTTTTTATAAGTTTTGCGTTTTTTTTTCAATCAGCGCAACGAGCGGCTAGGCGCGCTTTAGGAATGCATTTAGTTTTTTTAACGTTACGTAAAACTAATCCAAATAAGTGGCGGGCATAATCGAGATGTTAAATACATATATGAATTTTCACTTAACCTTAAATAATTTTCTTAATTAAACTTATTGTAATACATGGTGCCCGGAAACTCGTAACACAAGCGGGAAACTGGTGAATCTACATCTTTAGAGAACCAGAAAAAAATGGTTTTCCATCTGAGCGTGTTGATTTTTTAAAACTTTTTTCCTTCTTTTTCGGTTACTAAGGCAATTTAAACAACCGATATTAACCCTAAATTTTGGTTTCGATTTACTCGAAAACGACAGCTCAAATCATAATAACTTACTTACATAAAATTATTAATACTATAAAATCGACTCAAAATATGACGTGGATTTATCAGTTTTCCGCTTACGAGTTTCCGGATACAACGACAACTTTTCTTCTCGCGTATTCTACATATATAATATGTTGATATTTGCCAGTTCTTAAATTATTCTAATTATTTAATATCATCACGGATCTTCGAGAGTTCGAAAATCTTGTACTTAATAATTTATAATGAAAAATCTTATTTAAATGTTATGCAAACGAATATTTCGATAATATGCCGAAAAACTTCGATTATTCCCATCACTAAGTACCTACTTATCACGTGTGTGAGTAAGTAAGTACCGCCATCTCGTTTACGTGCATAATATTATTATTATTATATTATTACGCGATGAATTCGGACTAGTTTCGCTCGGCAAAATTCCTGCATATTTAATGTAATTTTTTGTGCGGCATCATGAATGCGCTTGCGCAACAACAAGGCCGATTGGCGGGTACAACATGGCGGGTTGCACAAGAGGAAGATTATCTGTGATTGTAACAAATTATTATTTTAATTTGGTCGGTAATGATTGTGGGCGTTTTGTCAACAGTGATTGGTTTCTTTTACTACGGTCCTGCTGCTGAGAGACGCTTTGCAACCTCTCTTTCTGTTGCATACGAAGTTTATGAAAAAAATGGAGAAGTTACAATGGAATCAGATGTATGGCATTTATTAATTCACTAGCGCAGCCCCGTGAAAAACGCATTTAGATCTAAAGGTAGTGTAACTAAACTCACCATTAACGATTCTTCCTTTCTACCTACTGTTAAATCCAATTTTATGTCAAATTAAATGAAAGCTTATCACTTCGCAAAACACAATTTAATCAAATTTTTGTCATTAAGTAGGTATCTTAACAACAGTGTTTCTTCGATTAAATTTTTTTTTAAGAACAAATAAAATGTTTTTTTAAATGTGTTTATAGTGTCATTGCACTTTAAATATTATAATAATTTTTAATAACCAAAATCTTTATTTCTCGACCTCTTTAAAAACTATCTGTATCAACATAAAATCTCTAAGATATTCGAAATTTTTTTGTAAATCTTTTTATTTATCTATTTATATTTATTTACGCCCTTGTGGGCTTTTACATGAATAGAAGGAAATTTATATTCACAATATTAAATACATGTGTTACATAATCAATAAAACAGAATAAATAAGAATGCAATCAACTTTTTAGGTATAGAATATTATAACATAACTTAAAAGAAATGAAATAGTACGAGTTGTACTTACAAAAAAACTAATACAATTCAGCTTAAAATATTTTTATGTTGTGGCAACACATTAACAATAAACATACCTGCTAATCTGCCTTTTGAAGCGTTTGATTGTGTACAGAATTATATGTAAATTTAAGTATATGGGAAAGATCGATTAACTTTCTACAACGCAATAAAATTAATTAATTGAATTACAAATGATGTAGCGCTGAATAAAATTATAATAACTCAGAGAAATGACTTTGTTGTTGGCAATTTGGGAGGAGACCTCTCGTTAACTCGGTGTGATCATGATATAATACTGTAATGATAGCTGTGCGGTGGGTTATGCCAAAGTCAGGGGAGTACGAACTAAATAAACTAACTCTTCTGCTACAACAAAACGAAACACACTAAAGGTTTGTTCACGTTGGTCAAGTAGTTAGTCGAGTAACAAGTATACTCGCTACTTGACTGACCTAAATGCTACTACTAACTACTAAATTTATGGTGTTCGGACACGTTTAGTTACTAAAATACTCGCTACTTGACTAAACTACTGGAAGAGAATTGGCGTTACAAACCCGTGCACGATTGGATGCCGTTTGCCTTCTATTGAACACGGGTTTGGAAGGTAAATAGCGTTACAAATCCGTGTTGGTTTTGAGGCATGCTTGCCTCGTATTTAACACGGAAAAGGAAATACGCGTACGGGTCATAAGGCTGCATTTTATACAGGGTCAACAGTTGTGTACTGTTATAATCATTAATACGAAGTTGTGTACTGTTTTAATAATTATTATAACTAACAGGTAAAAACCTGCTCCGCAGCTTTTTGCTACTAGGCCCCGCGGACGGCTTTGGGTTTGGCTTCACCCAGTTAGTGTTAGTGACTATTTTATAAATCCGATAGGAACTGGTGCTAAAAATAGCCCGTTCCTCGGATCTACTGTCATCCAGTCTTCTTCTTCTTTCGTATGGTGGGGGGGTCAGAGGGGGACATCTAGGTCTGCGAGCCAGTCTAGGGCCTCAGGCGTTGCCCTGTGGACCTCATCAATCCCGTCGGGGAATGAATGGATAGGGCATTCGTTGACCACATGTTCGGTGGTCTGCACATCACTGCATTCACACATCTCCGACTCTTTAAGGCTCCATCTATACACCATATGGGCACAACGGCTATGGGAGCACCTTATCCTATTGATGGCGAACCAGAGTTTGCGAAGCGATTAGAACCCAGGCTGTCACCAGTGATAGCTAGTCACCGGGACAGGCAATGATGTCCTACGTAATATGCAGCTTGATACTAGTATTCACAACTAAGTCTTTTTCTCCATATCCATATCAATCAATCTTTCCACATCCGAAGAGATACTCAAATTCACAAATTCGTACCTGCCAGGGGCACGTCCTCATGCGACCTGTTAACGAAAGCGGCGACATCTTTTCATGAATTCTTGAATTAAACCGAATTACAATGGTTGCTTGTTTGAAATTTCATGTACACAGACATGCATATGAAGCCGGGTTTGAAATTCAACTGCGCAGTCGCAAGCCTATTAATACTGTTAGATTTACAGTACGCCTAGCTTCTGAGAGGCAACTTGACTCTACCTTCAATGGAGCCTCCGTGCCGGAGCTGATCACTTAAGAACACACATAGGAGGTCAATAAAAGGCTTGTGGAAACATTACTTCCTTTAAAGAAGTTCTTTTAGTCGTAATCAGACAGGATTTGACCGTTGAAATATCAGCAGTTTATTCTTAATTTACTTATATATCTATTTATTTAAACGCCTGTAGGACTTTTGCATGTAGTGCAGTACATGTTTTTGACAAAATAGAGGAAATAACATAAAATAAAAGGTAACATAAAATATAAGAATTGACACAAAGTAGGTAACATAGAATATAAGATAAGTAAAAATAGAGATAAAGATATTTATGAAGTAGGAAGAAATAGTTGGCATATACGTCCTTTGAAGTTTGACAAATTCAAATTATTATCAAATACATCCATATTGTATAGATATTTGTTACCAAGACTATGTAAACGCTGTATTGGAGAATGCAAACTTTAGTTGGAATGAGATGTATGTATATTTTATTTATTTATCAAAAGTATACAATACAGAATATAGTATATTATATAAAGCATTGTACTCCCAGGAGTTAATAAACTCATTGCGGGAATGATACGCATTACATGAAACATATAGCTGTATGTATTAAATGGACATATGAAGGGGACATACACAACATTATTATTTCAGATAGTCATTAATAAGATGAAGTTTGAGCATGTTAGTTTGGGTCTTTTTACATTGACTTGCACGTTTGATCTCGTTGGGTAGTTGATTATATTTTGTGTGAGCTATGTATTCTAGGGATCTTAGTCCATATTTTGTTGATTTGATTTGATATAAAATGTTAATATTTGTCTAGTCGTTCGTGTAGGTACATGAAGATTTATTAATTGCAGGAGTTCACAACAATTGAATTTAGAGTTTAATCATTTTAATAAAAGGGTTAGGTCGGTTTTTTTCGTCTGTTTTCTAGTGTTGGAATATTTAAAATATTCATAAAAAATGGCTAATTTATATGCTCTAAAGGAATATTATGTATATTCTTGCATAAATTTCAACTCTTTCGATTTTACCTTTACTATTCTCGAGATTTCAAAGTTTTGATGCCCTTTGGCGAATCTAAAAGTTAAAATAAAAAAGCTGTAAATAACAATCTGTACTGTGATCTGCATAATAAAGCATGTGCGGCGATGCATTCAACATAGAATGTGCAACAAAACAAAACTGGACGCAGAACCGATCCCTGTGGGACGCCAATATTTATTGAACGTGACGTAAAGATATAACCGTCAGCAACTCTTTAATCGACCTCTCCCTCAAAAAGCTAAATGTATAATACTATATATCAGTTATTATTATTATTATACAGCAAATGAAGGCTTTCTTTGAAATAATTATTAACAATTTATTTTTAAACCGGTGCGCCAATGAGCCCACACGATGTTTCGAAGGCGTTCCCATTTTGGGATAATCTGGGCGGGAATGAGTGATTAACATATGTCACTAATGTCATGACAAGTGTAACAAACACACCACTTTCTCAATTGTCCAACAACACACCACACAGACACACATAATGAGCTTATAATACACACACAGCAAATAATACATATTGGTATTATAACACCGAAGTGCATTGTGATCTAACCGCATGTGTCGTTGGTCTCCTTATGTCCAATGAGTTATGAAGCACGGGTTTTTATAATGATTGATCGAGATAATGAGTTAAATATATATACAGCTACGAAAAGTGATATTACTAGCGTCGGTGGCACACAATGGACTAGTATTATGTACCAGGGAACCTAGAAACTTTATAGGCTTTACATATTTCTGTAATCTCATTACATTAGGGGTCGTCCATTAATCATGTGAGGCTCGAAAGGGGGGGGGCGGGTTTGAACTGAAAAAAATCACGAAATATCACGATTGTTTTTCTTTGAACGCACGATTTCTAAACCAAACAGCGGCGCCTGGCCTTGACTCACCGTTACCAGACAACGATTTCCTGTGCTAATAAACTCATTGCGGGAATGATACGCATTACATGAAACATATAGCTGTATGTATTAAATGGACATATGAAGGGGACATACACAACATTATTATTTCAGATAGTCATTAATAAGATGAAGTTTGAGCATGTTAGTTTGGGTCTTTTTACATTGACTTGCACGTTTGATCTCGTTGGGTAGTTGATTATATTTTGTGTGAGCTATGTATTCTAGGGATCTTAGTCCATATTTTGTTGATTTGATTTGATATAAAATGTTAATATTTGTCTAGTCGTTCGTGTAGGTACATGAAGATTTATTAATTGCAGGAGTTCACAACAATTGAATTTAGAGTTTAATCATTTTAATAAAAGGGTTAGGTCGGTTTTTTTCGTCTGTTTTCTAGTGTTGGAATATTTAAAATATTCATAAAAAATGGCTAATTTATATGCTCTAAAGGAATATTATGTATATTCTTGCATAAATTTCAACTCTTTCGATTTTACCTTTACTATTCTCGAGATTTCAAAGTTTTGATGCCCTTTGGCGAATCTAAAAGTTAAAATAAAAAAGCTGTAAATAACAATCTGTACTGTGATCTGCATAATAAAGCATGTGCGGCGATGCATTCAACATAGAATGTGCAACAAAACAAAACTGGACGCAGAACCGATCCCTGTGGGACGCCAATATTTATTGAACGTGACGTAAAGATATAACCGTCAGCAACTCTTTAATCGACCTCTCCCTCAAAAAGCTAAATGTATAATACTATATATCAGTTATTATTATTATTATACAGCAAATGAAGGCTTTCTTTGAAATAATTATTAACAATTTATTTTTAAACCGGTGCGCCAATGAGCCCACACGATGTTTCGAAGGCGTTCCCATTTTGGGATAATCTGGGCGGGAATGAGTGATTAACATATGTCACTAATGTCATGACAAGTGTAACAAACACACCACTTTCTCAATTGTCCAACAACACACCACACAGACACACATAATGAGCTTATAATACACACACAGCAAATAATACATATTGGTATTATAACACCGAAGTGCATTGTGATCTAACCGCATGTGTCGTTGGTCTCCTTATGTCCAATGAGTTATGAAGCACGGGTTTTTATAATGATTGATCGAGATAATGAGTTAAATATATATACAGCTACGAAAAGTGATATTACTAGCGTCGGTGGCACACAATGGACTAGTATTATGTACCAGGGAACCTAGAAACTTTATAGGCTTTACATATTTCTGTAATCTCATTACATTAGGGGTCGTCCATTAATCATGTGAGGCTCGAAAGGGGGGGGGCGGGTTTGAACTGAAAAAAATCACGAAATATCACGATTGTTTTTCTTTGAACGCACGATTTCTAAACCAAACAGCGGCGCCTGGCCTTGACTCACCGTTACCAGACAACGATTTCCTGTGCGTTGCGATAACCGCACGGCTCACCAGTCGCCAGTAATAATAATAATAATTGTTGGATGATTTCTATAGCGCCGTTTTCGTGAAAAAATTACCTCAGGGGCGCTTTAAAGGTTAGTCTGTGATTTTGACGCCGAATAAATGCGTAAATCGTTGCCGTATATGTTTTGCCTTAAAACAGTGGAACAATGTCTAAACTAGATCTGTATAAAGACCTATTTGCAGAATATAAAAAGGGAAAAAACCTAGTTTAATCAGATTATATCTGTATTTAAAAATAATATTCTGAAAATTTCAATATACTTTATACTAAAAAAATAAACGTAATTTTGTGTATGGGGGAGGGGAATAAAATAAAACCACACCACATATCACGAAGAGGGGGGGAGGGGGTTAAAAAGTTGCTAAAAAACATCACGTGATTAATGGACGACCCCTTAGGAATATTTATTTATTTATTTATTTATTTATTAAAAGAAGTTTATACAATGAACAAAAAATTGTGTTAATTCATCCGCCATGCTAGGGATGTCCCTGTGTTATGGCGGATGAAGATTACAGATTGTGTAGGTACAGTGTACAGCTATTAACTTATGCAATTCATTTAAGTAGTTTAAGTAACATATTTAGTAACTAATTAAGTTAGTAATTTAATTAACACATTAATATAAATGGTTGTAATTTGTTTGCATTTCTTTGACTTTCATTTGCGTTATCTGGCATTTTTGTTTTTGTTTTTTTTTTTTTTTATTAACAATTTTTTTGGTACAGTAGGTAAAATTTTGTAAAACAAACTTTTTATATAAACAGTTTTTAAAAAAGTAGAGAATAACATTAATAGATAGCAGATTAACCAAAAAAATTCCACATAGGCATCGCCAGTTCGTGGATATACTTGTGTGATTTTAAGACAGATAATTACTCATAAACTAAAATATCTTGTAGAAGTTTAAAAACAATAAAATTAAATACATAAAAAATAGATTCAGTGTTTACTGAAATACATATTCAAAAGACATGTTCATAAAGATTATTAAAAATTTGGTTAAGTTACAGCAGGTCAGATGTTACAGCAAGTAAATGTTTGTGCCGACGGTATTTATCCAAGACTTTAATACATTTTTATACTTGCTGTAGATGGATGTATTTTTACAATCAATTTCTGTAGCCTTATAGAAAGCATTATATATTTTTGGTGTAATAAAATATGCATTTCTTTGCGCAAGCCTAGTGTTACACCGTGGAACTTCAAATACATTATTTAACCTATTACTAAAACGCTTTTAATTTTTTGTAAAAATAATATTTCGTGTAAATATATATTTTAAACATTGAAACATTCTGTGGGATTATTATAATACTATTAAAGTAATCGGCATTAAATCATATCGATAATATAGCGTGTTGACAATATTTTATAAATAACTATAGTGTATTGGACAGTAGACATACTAGCCAGTAACATTGACTATAAATAGCCGGCTTGTAAATTTGCAAATAAAACACAGATTTCACGAAAGTCGTCGGATAACTGACTGATTGGGCAAGTTGCCCTGGTGACAGACATTTTTTGTAAGCTATATGATACGAGTGCGGTGATAAGGACCTAATATGTCGGTAAACAGCTGGATAACAAACGATGGACGTATTTTGACAAAAAAGTAGTTTTACAAATGGATCGTCTTAAACCATAGGTTCACTATCTAACTCACTTTTTACATTTTCTGAGTTAGAGCTTGAAATTAGGGCTCACAATCATAATCTAGCTCTGCCAGAGAGAACCTATCAGAGAAATACTGTCTTGACTAATTGTAGATAGTTTTTCTTTGATTGGTTCTTCTTTCTGGCAGAGCTAGATTTGGAGCCCTCAATTCAAGCTCTTACTCAAAAATTGTAAAGTGAGTTAGTTCACTATGGTTTAAGACGATCCAAATGTAGTTTGATAAAACTTTAAGATACGGTGGTCATTATGCCGACGGAATGAAAAATTTCAGATATCAGGACATCGAAAAGCGACCCATATGTCAAGGAAGACCATATGTCTATACCCAAGTAACAGAAATGGGGTAGAAAGGGAAGAACAAAGGATTGGAGGCGAATGGCGAGGAAGCGCGGCTAGTGGAGGGAATTATTTGTGGAGGCAATCCAGATATACAAGTGATGATGATACTCAGACGGAATTCTCAATACTAGTAGTCGCCCAATGGTTGAAATTCAACCATAATTGTAATGTATTTTTTATTGATTTAATGTATTTTTTATAAAAAAAATATTAGCATTCTGCGCTTCTTCTCTATATGAACTAAGAGTGTGCAAAATTTCATTCTCCCCCGTCCTCGCGATTTTCGTAAAAAGGGGTACAAAGTTCTTGCTGCACATATTAATATACTGATGACTAGCGGTCGCCCAATGGTCAAAATTCGACCATAATTGTAATTTTTTTAAATGTGTTTTTTATGCATTATTTAAAAAAAATATTAGCATTCTGCACTCCTCTATATAAACTATGAGTGTGCGAAATTTCATACTCCGCCGTCCGCGCAATTTTCGTTAAAAGGGGTACAAAGTTTTTGCCTCACGTATTAATATACCGATGATGTAGAGGTAATGTACATTTATAGTGCACTTATTCACACCAAATTTCAGTTTCAAATGCAAGTGAGAGCACCAATAGGAATCGGAAGGTTGGCGTTGCTTAGAAAACTGTTTGGTTTGGTTACTAAAATCTCTTTCATCCCTTTCTCTTTCCACTCTATTATTACAACAATTTTCACAAAATTATTATTAATAGGATATTTTCATTGTTTTTTATTATTGAAATAATTACCTCAATGGTGTTATTGCCACCATTGTGGTAATTTTTAAATTTGTTTTACCACCATTATGGTAACTTAATACAAAAAATTTAATAACAAAAAAAATATCATCATTATTTTTAGAAAGATGATTAGATTAGAAACATAAAATAAATTTCCGAAGTACCCATAGTTTATAAAAATATCCCATCTGACTGACTCTGGATAGATGGGAGCCAACCTAAGCAGTTGTTTTATAATTTGCATAAACCTATGTAATTAAATGTCGACAGTTGTTACTGTGTTCTTATTTTGTAAAACGTCGTCCATAATTATTACAAGTGATCTTTTCTTAATCGTGTTCATCATGCGAAACATCCGCATTCCTTTCTTATTAAATGAGATCATAAAATGTAACACCTGCGCTCTGGATGCAAATTTGAACGAAAACAATTTGAATTGAAGCTTCTGAACAAAAATAATCAAATTGATTATCTGATAAAATAAAAAAGGAAAAATATTGTAAATTTTGGAGAGATTTATCGAATATTATACCACAGTAGGTAAATTGTATGCTTAACGTGGAGGAAGGATCAACATAATGCATCTTTTTCTTTTAGAAGACTTTGAGAATTATTTATTTCTTCATATTTTCCTTAGGGGATATTCTAGTCTAGAAGCATGAATTATAGGTGTTTTTTCAGGTGCAATAAAAAATAAACCAATAATATTTTTGTAGCCATTTTACCAAATATTTATTAAACATCAAAGAATGTATAAACAAAATTAAACGAAAAAATTAAAAAGTTACAGAGTGTTGTAGTGGGGGTAAAAATATGGCGCGCCCTAGTTGACACGATTGCAACCCTCCTAGTAATTTGAAAAAAAAAATAATAATTTTTAGTCTTAACAAATACTGCTGTGGCATAAACCTCGAAGAAATCATAATTTTTTTTCGCAAAATGGCGGCTGTCTGAAATAAAAAGACATTTTTTTACCAGTTTTTTGACTTTTCCGAATTTTTTTAGAATTGTAAAAATTTAAATTTTGTCATAGTTCTATGTATAGAGAAGACTCACACCAAATTTCAAGTTAATTGGTTAAGTGGAACTTGAGATATCGTGTCAACCGTCTCGAAAAAAGTAGTTGTAAGTAGTTGAGAAAAATGCGTTTAAAATTTTGTTCTACTAAGATTTTGGTTAGACACCGTCTAAACCGCGACATTAAAATGGTTATAACTTTTAAAATAATGCGATTTTCGAAAAATCCTTTTAACGAGATATTTTTAAATATTTAAACTTTTGAAATATGAAGAAAAAAGATTGTTTTTTTTTCTAGGCTAGAATACTACCTTAAAAGGTTTATATATCAATATACATAGGTGTCCAAGAAATAAAAAGCTGACGTTATTTCTAAAGTAATACTAGCGTGTAGCTCAGACTTTCCCCTCCAAAACGAACTGTGATCTGGCTCGGTAGCTGCTTCAGTGTGAACTCTCCGCTGTCAAATGCTGACGCCTGCGAGGAGCGTCAATTATTCGCTTTCTCAACCAATAGAAGCCTTGTTGATCCCAGATGTCAGTAGGTCTACCATACTAATGATTTTGAGGAGAAAATTGGTATAATGGAAAGAGTGTGCTCGTTGGGTGGCCAAAATGTTTCTTTATTTTAGTTTATTTTTATATTGTATCCATTTATTAAATGATAGGATGAATGTTGAACACATTATTATGAGTGTAATGTAGGCTGAATTTTACAATATTATTATATTATGTTTACCTTCTACCCTTCAAAAAAGCACTTTCAAAAACATTTAAAGTTTAAAAAATAACGAATAATCGTAATGTAAAAAGTGGTGTTCTGCAATGATTAAAAACTATGACGAAGCTTTTTTACCTGTTACTTACAGCCCGAAATCGATTTACTTTAATAAGTCTGGCAGTAACCTTTGAATATCCTATTGTTGTGCTTGAGTTACTATTGGTAACACCCAAAATTGCACTTTTCAACAAGCTTTTGTTTGTAGGTCAATATGAGAAGAATTGATAATAAAATATAATTGGCGTTGTTAAATGCTTTGGGAATATCCTGCGTATGAAATATTTACGATGTTTTGTTTATTTATTTGATACAAAAAAATATAAGTGTACAGATCAAATAATGATCTTGATTATAAATACACTGGACATGTATTTTTTTTACATTAACTCCGCCGAAAAGGCCCTCATGAAAATAAGTTCGTTGGGTTAATTAAGAGGAATATAAACGCTAAAAATATTCCGTTTCTCACACTTCCAAAATTTAAAATCGAGCGTCTTATTTGCACGGGGCAAGTAAGGAAAAAGATGGTTTTTATTTATTTTGTGCATCCATACTAATATTATAAATGCGAAACTGCTCGAGTTTGTTAATATAAAGACTTTAATAATTCTTTCACCAATATAAAGCTAAATTATATGCGCAGACTACAGATTGTATATGATGGTAAGCTCTGGCGTTATGAAATTAAAAATATTAATATATTATATTTGTTATACGTTTTCTGTCGCTAACAAAAGCGAGTTTTTGCTAACGTCAGAAAAAAATCTTTTCCATGGAAACAATGTTGATATATTTTTGGGCTCTATGCTGGTAGGTACTCAGCTTACTGGTCGGCTACTACTGCAGAAAATTCAAATATTAGAATTCGTTTTTTTTTGGACAAGCTTGGAATAAATGTCAGATGAGAGTTCTTATATTAAAAATATAATTCGTAACGATTATAAAGACTGAATGATAAATAGAGTATTTTTTTATTATATTTACGAACTTCAAAATATTTAAATAAAAATAAACATCCGAAATGTTTGTAAGCGCATAAATTCCGAACGAATGAACAAAATTGGATAAGTAATTCTTTTTTCCTTTGAGCTATAGCATTATAAAATTTATGTGGTAGGCGAGATGTTTGAAAACTGAATGTAAGGGAATGAATATATGGAATGCGGGAGGGGATGGGGGTGGGGGTGGGGGGGGGGAGATAATTGATAAGTGCAAGCGCTACAGTAATTTCCCGTAATACCATGCGAGCGAAGCCGCGGGGAAAAGCTAGTAATTTTATAAAAATGAAAAAAAATAAAACATACAAAACTTCAAAAATAGTCTTAGCCATAAAGTGGTATTTAAAAAAAAATGTTTCTTATATTATTACTTCATAGTTAAGTTATGCGGAAACAATTTTTTTAGTGGTTCTCGCTTATATTTTTTGTTACGTAAATAATAATTTTATTCTAATTCCAATACATAGAAAAGCCAGTAAAAGCTTCAATTTATCCTTAGCATATTTTTTGGTGTTCATAATGTAAACCGATTTTTCGTAAAGATTAATCTAAAAGTATCTAAATAGGATAATCACGTATAACTTCATCTTAATGTTGGGCGCGTGTTTGGCGTGTTCCCGACTATGCATCGGTGCCGAAGGAATCAATGACGCTAGTCGGTTCCTCGGTTCCTCGTTCACCTTCCATCGTACGTCATCGACTATTGTCCTCTTCCTTCTCCCGCGCCTTGTATCAAAACGAAAGAGATAGAAGATACTAGAACGATGACGTCACGTCCCTCACTGGCACTAGTATATTAAAAAAAATTTACGTGCATCCTAACTACAACAGTTTCTATAACTTTTGTAATTTTTACCTTCTGATATTTCTATTCTGTATTTTAACCCCTTTTTCGCAAATTTTTATTTATTTTTTAAGTGAAACTTCTTTAGCGGCGTTAGTGATTCGAAATTTAGATGAAACGGAAATTACAACAACGTTGTTGACAACAAATATCTTCCGGAAAATATTAATTTCCACTGTCCACTACGAAACACAAAATCAAACCAACTATTCCACATCCCGCATTCAAAAACAAATTACACACAACATTCATTTCTCAGAAGGACGTGCACAAAATACAATAACATCTTTTCAGCTGCCGATATTTTCCATTTGTCTTCAGATCAATTTAACAAACACGTAATAAAAAAAATAAAATCAAATTGTTAATTACGAACCCTCCACCCCTGCTGCGTGTTATTTTCTCAATATCATTATGTAATTTTTCCTTCTTTCTATAGTAATAATATTTGGATGATTTGTGTAGCACCGTTTTTGGTGAAAAATCACCTCAAGGGAGCCTGAAAAGGCTAATCATGTTTAGCCTTATTTTTATTAAGAAAAAATAACGTTTTCTTATGGTGTGAAAATGTGTTATTTTTATATACTCGTAGGTTAACATTTTAATTTTATCTATCCTACATGCGTTTATGTGTGTTTCTTTTTTTAAAATTTATTTTGTTTATACTTTTTCCTCTTTTTCTACCACTTTATGTTTTTTTTTTTTAAGTTTTAATGTTTTATATTTATATCATACATTTTGCGGAAACTTCGCCGGTTCATGCAACCATGTAATATGTAATTACTATAACAAAATATGTACAACTGTTTGTTTCCCAAATAAACTAAAATAAAAATAAAATAAAATTACGCATAAGCAATTGCGAAGCATCACACAGCGCTCATTGGCCGATTTGATTATGATGTCACTTTAAAAGGCTCCTATTGGTTGAGATATAAAACGGAAATGACGCTAGGTCCTATGTCTGCGCTCATTGGCTGCTTTGATCATGACCTTACTTTTCAAGGCTTGAGATTGTTTTGGTAAAGTTTCGCTTCTACCGTGTTTGAACTGTATTTTTGTAATATAATGTTGGTAACCACGAGAACATATAAATGTTAAGCTCATTTTTAAATGTATCTAAGTATATTACAAAATTTCACAATTATTATTCAATTGTAAAGGCCCAGTTGAGGGTAAAAAAAGTTTTTAAAAAATCTCATTTATTCAAGAGACAAGGTTAAATTGAATCATTCAGAAATTAATTTTTTTTAAAAAAACCTACTAGGACCGTAATCCATTTTGAACACATTTACATGTAATTCAAATATGGTGTTCACAACGGTAAACATGTCTCCACGGTTTTTCATTAATCAATTTGAATTTGGTTTTGGTCAAACATATTCCATTTCTAGTTCATTTAATCGTAATTTATCTTCAGAAATGACTGAATTAAGTCAATATAAGTTAGAGCCACCCACACGATATAAAGAATTTAAGAATGATATCCCAATTCGCAAATAAATTATTTAAAAACATTTGTCAATTAATAAAACCTCAAAAATTGCGGCCATTTCAGTATTTCACAATTAAAAAAACTAATGGCTTCTTATTGTCAAAATATACGTTTTTATGTACAAATCTCTACAGGAGCCCACTGCAATGTACACAAACATTAACACATTTCACATTGTTTTAAATTTATGGAGGAAATTAAATGTTCTACTCGTACACATTAGAATTAATTACCTTTATAAATAATATCATGTAGGTGAAAATCAGTATAGAGTATGTGAAACAAATAAATAACCTTATTGCGCAACTGCATCTGTAGCTGGACAACATTACTTTATAGTGTTTTACACCGACTAAATTTCAGTACAGTTAATATTTCGTATTGTTGTCAAAAATGGTATTTTCCTGGTAAGGAATTACCGGTTTGAAACGAAATGTTAATTCATAGGATTTAACTAAACTAAACTTAACTAAACTAAATCTGATTAGCCAGGTTGTTCATAAGCCGCACCATCCTGCGACGGCTGTACGATGTGCCCTTTTTTTTACAAATAAAGGCAAATAAAGTTTTTGAATTAAGACAAATGTTTGCAAAGATATAAATATGTTAAATAAATGTTTTTTTTTAATATTTGCGCTACTTTCAAGGTTAGACGACATTATATAAATATTACTAGAGTAGGATTTTAGATATGCTTTTTCTTGCAAGCTTACAGCATGCTGTATTTGAGGTTGCTGTGTGGAAGGAATTTTCAGGTAAAAGAAGGAGAGAAAATTCAGGGAATGAAAAATGAATAATAATGAAGGATATGAGCCCTGGGTATGAATCTGGGGATCAGTGTGTTTAGGAGTTAAACAGTATTAATCTATCCCATTCACTGCGGTATAAGGCGTTGGGTTAAGAGAGTCCGGCTGGAGAGATCAAAAGATCTACCTCAGCCAGCCTGTCCCAATCCGGTCCGCCACGCAGCTGGTGGCCAGACTCATCCTACCAAACACCAAGACCTAGGCACACCTCACCACATGAACCCGGGCACCCTTGGTAAGTCGTTAAACGTAGCGAACCACTTGGGGTGACCTATGGCAGATGTATTATCCAATGAATGTTTCCCGAGGCTGCTGTACCCGCATCCCAAACCAAAGTTTTTTAAAATAGTTAATTTTTATTCTCACAGTGTATAATATACTTACATATTATGCATTTTCTATCCTTTCACTCACCCATTTCTTTCCCCATGTCACTTCTATTCCAGGCAGAAAAAGAATCTTAAAAAGTACAAAATTAACACTGTAGCGCACGGTAGTTTATTCGACGCACGGATCGAATACTTTCTCCCTCACACGCTTAGCGCCATTTCGCTCAGCAACTATCGCCTCGCTGCCCGGCCGAAAGGACACCCCATCGGCCCAAGCTACCCTCACCCTCCGTCGCCAGCCGGTCACTACAGGCCCCACCCAGCGCTAAGGGGTATTTAGATGCCGTTGCTTAGTTCTACCAGGAGTCCGGCTACACTGATTTTATACCCTTATGGGTATCCTGGTAGAACTAAGCAACGGCATCCTAGTGGTCAGTGCTAAGTCACCAAACCAATACCAAGTCGAGAGAGCTCTTTAGGTCCTCCTTGGAAATTAAAGTAGCCCTGCCCTAGTGGACATTACTTGCCGTGCATCTTTTAACCAAACCAAGAGACTGCGGTGAGTTTAGTGAGGACAATCGTGAACTTTCTTTTAAAACTCTCAGTGATTCTCTTTTGTTCTAAACTGTTCTGTACTCTTTACTAAAATTATAAGTTATAAACCCTATATAAGTTAAATAAAATTGACATTGTGAAAATCGACTATTTACTTACATTAATACCCGCCACAACACCTTTTTAACACATAATGCCATATTAATAGACACATGGACAATAATACATAGATTTATCTACAAATGTATTCATAAAAATAAAAGTATAGTAATGCAGGTCACATAAATTAGACCACATTCAAGATTTAGTATTTTATATCCGAACTGTATCGGATTATAATTTCGTAATCCGTGAATTATGTTCACTTTGCAAAAATCGTGCTTCAATTCATAATAGGACTATAAAAAAGCCTTTTCATCTATTCTGTCCTACCTACGAGTTTATTCGTGAAAATTTGTAGAATAATAACAGAATACAAATATTTTGTAATGCAGGACATTAAAAATTCATTTGACCCAATCAGTTCAAATTGCCCTCAGCATGAAATCAAATGGACAAATAGTAACGATCTGTCTATTCGGGAGTTGAATGCAATTTGGATTAATTTCTTATTAGGTACTTACCAGAATTACCAAAATTACTACGGTAATTCAGGTATTTGATTTTGGTTTAATAAAATTAACAAGGTATTTTATGATATGCGATTTTCATGGCCAAAGGAATGATTGCGATTTATTTTTAGGTATTATTTTTTTTTTCTATATAAATACCGCACAAGAGTTCCAACTGCTCCCGTCTGGAGCCAGTGAGACTATGGCATCCCCAATTAGGGTATGTTATAGTGTAGGATTAATGTAATTTATTTATTTATTTATTTATAAATAAACGCCCTTTTTCTGGGCTTTTACAAAATAATAAAATTAGTAATAAAATAATTATAAAAAAATAATAATAATAATAAATAGTAATAAAATAATTATAAAAAAAATACTTGAAATAAAAGTAGTTTCTATTCGCAATTAAAAATGATTAAATTTTGTAAGTGTATATGAAAAAACTAAACAATCCTTTAATTAAGGCAAGGCCGAGCTCAAGGCAATTAATAGTGTCCTAACAACTTAATGGCTGTCTTATTGCTATGTAATATATTTTTATTATTATGTTACCGACAGTGAAATGTTGCCAGTCTATTAAGTTAACGATATAATTAGGAATAATTCGGTTGTAGTTATTAATCTATGGTAGGTAGGTATTATAGTAATAAATTCAGAAGTTGAAAGTTCATTATAATTACCGACTAGTTTAATGTGAACCTTGATTGAACGCGGACAAAGGTTAAACCTTGACTGAGTTACATAGTATTTTTTTTACAATACGAGAGGTTCAATTGCCTGGAGCAAGGAGACGATGGCACCCCGCACGGGAGATTTTGGGGATTTGAGGGATAGGGATGGGGATGGGAAAGATGAAGGTTGGAATGGAAGAGGTCTGATCAAATCTAAAATCACTATTTAACCCCTAAGACCTTCAGAATTTTACAAGATGCTGCTCTTAAGCCACCGCTACCCGAATTTCTACGATTTCTTACATATCTCCCTTAAACATATGAAGTTTTTAAGCTTTTAAAAAAAAAAATGTTATTTTTGAAGATAATACCTAGACGCGTTCCACGCCGAAACGCAAATTATATGGAATTCCCTCGATAGAAAATTATTAAAAACACGTCTGTTTCTATTATTTTACAAGTTAAAATTGTGAAAAAATTCACAATGTTTTTTTAAATGATACTTAAGACTCCTTCCATGAGATTTTTGCCATATTTTAAACGAGTCATGTTTTATTAAATATTTTCACAATTTCACTTCAGTTTTATCATTTAAAATATTAGCGCGCTCTGTCCAATATTCGTAATTACATATCTCTCCATCTTCTTTTTTAGCGGGGAAGCGGCGCCTTAAGAGAACTGTCAGAATGCAGATTCCGCGCAAAATACGATCGCAATGCATTTCATTCCAGGTAAAATCGCTATTTTTAACTTGTTTCAAAATTAATTACTGTTCTTGAAATCAAATGAAAGACTCTTTCATATTGTTTTGTATTGTAAAACGACGTAAGCAATAAAAAACATTAATATTTTGAACGCCAACAAAAATAAAGTCTTTATAGATAAAGTCGCTTAACGATGGTTTTAAGGGTGAAGGTTCGGTTTCGGTTTCGGTTTTAGCAAGTTTCTGCGAAAAATCTAGTTTCGGTTAGGGCAGAAAATCTGCCGAACCTTCGGCCGCACCGAAACTCTGCATTCGTGACTTCGGGTGAGTTCGTGGCTCGTGTGTCACCCGCCATCATCAGCTGAATTTGCCGGCCGGTTAAAATACTCAATTAATGGGGTCCTCCTTTTATAATGTAAGCGTTGATTATTGACAAACTTTTGTTCCAAGAAGTAGTTAGCATGTTTGTTAATTTTTTATAATTTTTCGTTGTTTTACAGCAGAAATATCAAAAAAATACATAATAATTTTTTCACATACTTCAATTATTGGTTTTTTATTTAATTTAACACGTGTTTATTGTCTATGTAAGTGTAAAAAATAAGCCAAATTTCAGTAAGCAATAGATTTTTAACATGTCTAAAAAAGTTTCGGTTTCGGCCGAAACTTAGACAGATACCAAAGATTCGGTTTCGGTTTCGGTAGAAAGTCCTGTTTCGGTCTGACACTAAAAAAATTATTATTCAAAATACCTCAATTGAGAATAATAAATCAAATATGTTTAATTTTATATATTGTTTAAATTTTAAATTACTAAGAATTTTAACTAATATTTATTGAACTGAGTTATGTTATCAAGCCACCAAATACAAAATCGAACTTTAGTTTGAAAAGTAGGTCACATTCGAATATCGATTCCATAGAAATAACCAAGTCTATTCTAATGCTGCCACTAAACTTGTCAATAAAACCTTTTCTTTATTGACTGCTTTACAAGATGTGGACCCAACACCCAACCAGTGGCGGTTTTTTTTCTATATTGCAGTATTTTTGTGTATGCAGTAAAATCTTGTATAGAATAATATAATATAAAATTTTAGAATAATATAATATAAAATTTTAGTATATTTGCGGTACGTTCCAGAGTGGAAGATACTCTCAGTATCGCCCTGGTGTAAGACCACCATTCAGAATTGAAACGTTGCTTGAAAATGGCTTTAGCCGTGTTTAGTGACCAGATCTGAATAGCCAGGTACTTCCCCACCTTCCTCTTCCCTATCTCCTTCCCTTCCCCACTTACTCCGATTGGGGATGCCACAGTCTCACTGGCTCCAGACGAGAGCAGTTGGGACTCTTGTGCGGTATTAACTGTAAAAAAAAAAAAAAATCTGAAAATATTCAAAAAATATAATTCAGAAAATGGACAAACTTTTATGATAATTTTGCCGCTCTTCAAACAGCGCGCTATTCAAATTTCGAGCTACAAATCCAGTTTTTCTTAATTCAAGGTGCTTTTCAAAATCAGCGACTGTGTGACTATCTGTTCTGTGAAATAATTTATACAAAACACACTCGTGGCCAAGAGCGTATATAAGAAGGGGAGGGGGGGTTAGGGGGTTAAAACAAGCTTAAGAAAAGAGATAATACTACTCGTAGATTTCGTCGCTGGAAAATACAATAATATTATTTGCACCATCTTTTTTATCAATGTGATGGGAATAATAAATAATTTTTAACCACCATCCCTCTTCGTTTCGAGCCCTCCTATGTGAATGATATATCTACACCCTTACTCGTGGGGCGCATCAGCGGTAAACCGTGCGAGCGTGCAAACTTTAAAAATATGTTAGCTCTCCGGGTGCGCAGCGACAGATTTGCTAACACCAAACTTGTAGGAAATAGTATTTTTTATTTATTTATTGACGCCCTATTGGGCTTTTACATATCACATACAAATTTCTTTTAAAACAACAGTATAACATAAATAAAAAAGATTATAAAATATGTCAAGTAATAAAGCACAAACTCAATATAATAAATAAGAATATAACTATTGCTAAATCCACATGGATAACTTTAGAAAACTCGTAGGTACAATTCAGCAAAAACATTTTTAAAAAAAATCAAATTTTTACTAAATTACTCGTTGTTAGCATCTAGAATAAAAAGAAAATCGAAATAAAATATAATGATTTCTCATTCATTATTTACATCTAAAAAGTGATGATTTTGTAAGAATCAATAGATTTTTTCGGTGGAGACCATATTTTTGTTGTTATTAACTTAAATTAATTAGGTACTGAACTTATTAAGTTTTTATTTAGCTTAACAAACAGTTCTTGCATAAATTAGCCGATACGTGATATGATGAAGTTCCCTTAGATCTGCGGAAAAATATATATAATTATGGAAACACCAACATAAGATTTATGGATAAGTGAATTTTTTTCTTCCTTTTTTCCAATGAGATTGGCCACAAACCTCCACTGCCTGCGCCCAACACAACTGACACCTTACTACAACAGTAGGTATGGTACTACATCCAACAGGCCGTCTATCACACTCGCGCTGGCCGCCAGCTGTGACTCACTTTATAATTATGATTTTAAAAGTCACGTCTTTTATAACCTGGGAATATTATGAAGCCTTCAGATTCCTTGAAGGTAAATATTGATCAAATAATATATTGCAAAAGAAGAACCATCCTCAAGGATAGATGATAAAGAAGAAGTAGAAGATATGGATTATTGGGGACCCAATGACTCAACCCAACCCAATGATTATATTAGACATAAGAAGTTAAATTGTATAGCTAAATAAAATACACTTTAAAAAAACCGCCCAAAACAATTAACTATTGTAATCCATTTTTGGGATCTTGAATCTCGAACAATAAATGAAATTTTCTAAAATCTTGCAAATACGAGTATGTACCATAGCATTTTTTTATCAATCCTTGTTATTTCACAATATCCATGTTATACTTGCTTTTTGATGATCTATTATCTATTGCCTTCATACGACATTATATCATAAACTACTTCTTCTCTTTTCCTATCTGCCATTACTGCCATATTTTCATTTCAGTTTAGCCATTTTTTTCCGCGGCAGAAAGTCGTGCATTTGTAATAAAATAATAATATATTTATAATATTTTTTTTATTATTTTCTTACACAATTACAAATTTGAGTTTATTACGTGTAAGAATTAATGCCGCATAAATATTACAAAAAAATGTTTACAAATATTTATAGATAAAAGAAATTTCAAGAAATATAGCAATTTCAAAAAAAAATCAGGTAGTAGTGAAGATTTTTTCGATGTGGAGAGATCCTTACAAGAATCGAAAAATTTTCCCTTTTGAATTTCTCCTCACCGACGCCAAATATATCGATCTCGGAGGAGATTTGGTTCAGGAGTAATATAGTCCTCCCTACCGGAAAAACCATTAGCAGCTTATTCCCACGGGCAGGAAGATAGAATAATCTATGAAAACGCTGTCTAAGATAGTCATCTGGAACATAGAGACTCACGCGCTCCAAAATGGCTGAGTTCTCAATATAGCCTCTTGTCAGTCTGAATAAGTGGGTGGCGGCATACCCCTCTCTTCTGAGCTGCAGGGAGTGAAGTCTCAGTATGCCAAGATTCGGGTAGAGTCATGGATAGTAGCCGTACTCCCTCATCTAGAAATCTTAGAAATATATGTTTGTCCCACAGTTTCGTTAAGAACTGCATGGGGTTAATTTTTTTTTTAAATTGAGAAATCCCTCTTATTTATCTAGATACACAACATAACGGAACCTTTCTTATGCAAACGATGAAAAATACATTTATTTCTTTATATTATTATTGCGTAGGTTGGTGCTTGGTAGGTACCAGCTGTATTGCACTGACATGATCTTTAGTTAGTATTTATTAATCCACCCATATCCCCTGACCTCGAAAATCGAACCAATTCTGAACCAATAAAAAGTTGTATGGGTAGTCGCCAGAAAAGGAGATCCGGTTTAGTCAAAGTGCAATAGGATTTACTTACTTAGTATTAAACAAATTAATTTAAAGGGTGTCATTAGTCATGAGCTCAACTAAACCTACCTACTCGATGGTGGTTTGTTGTGGAACTTGTACAATTGTACATGATTAAAAATGTAACTCCTTGCTTGTGAATATGTGACAGCTACGAACGCATTTCTGTTGAATTTTTTCGAACTGCACTTTGCAAGGAAAAAACATCCCTGATGATAGCTTACCTCCGATAAGCGACATGATCAAATGAATATGAATATGGTTCGTTTGTAGCATTTTGGCAGTTTGGCGTCATAAGCAAAAAGGTTGCTAGAAATTTGTAAAAGTCACATTCCGATGTACTTTTTATCAAAATAGGTGAAAGGTCCTATGTATCAGAATGTGACTATTGCAAATTCCTAGCTGCCTTTTTGCTTACCATGGCAGAGTAATCAAAAGGCTGGATGGTAGAAGGGTTTTAACTTGACGTGACTGAAAAAAATATCGTTTACATATTTATATATAGTAAATAGCACTGGTCCTAGTGCAGTCCCTTCGGGGACACCAAAATTTGAGGTTTCTTCATCACAAAATCATTGTTAATTCTAACAAATTGTTTTTTTTTAAGATATGTTTTAATCCACTTGTGTAACGTTTTTTCTTAACCCCTAGTGTGCCAAGAAATCCACCCTGGATTTCATAGCGGCCTACCGCAACTTCCTCGATCTAATTGCATTTTGGTCCTTAAAAAATGCTCCCAGCATACTAAAAATATATTTTATTCGCTTGGCAAGGAAACATTGTATCTTAACGATAATATTATCCTAGCTTTTCGTTTCTTCACTTGGTTATTTTATATTTATTCCATCTGTGAAAAGGTACGTCCCTAAATTATACGTCAAATGTTCTTTGTCATAATTCTGATTTTCAAATGTCCACTGTATTTATTTACCTGAAATTCTGATATAACTTATTTTTATTGCTAGGAACGCTTATTAAGCTATTTAATACATTAAAACTCAAAATATTTTCGAATTTCTTCATTATATTACGATATTTTATATAGAATTTGGGAAAAAAAATATTTCTCTGAATCCTGGGAAACTACATGCGGTAGTCAACGGTCCCGAAAAACAATGTCGGATTCGCGATTTTGTAGTTTTGCATTAGAGCTGTTTAAAGTTTCATCTCTGCATTTTTACTGTTATGAAGATCAAGAATTATATAATTTAAGAAAAATATAAATGTTTCATTTATATTAAAATATTAAAAAATATATATATTATTATTCATTTTCGGGTAAGACGGTTCAATTTTTAAAACAAAATCTTGTAAATAACAAGTAAGGCATTATAAGGGCTAAACCAATGCTATTTAATGTCTTCAATAGTTTCTGGTGTGAAATACTGACATAAGATCAATTTCTTATCATATATAACTATCATAACCTGCATTTCTCCACACTAAACATTCCAATTTACCTTTGCTTTCATTCCCGATGGCCTGCAATTACATTAAATTAAAATATCGCTGGGTTTCATACATTTCCTTGGAATTGCAGATATATGTAACGAGATAATGATATGTTCCAATAATTGACTGATGCAATGTGAAGTGAGTGGAAAACCAACTTCATACATTATCATAAGTTTAGCGCAAGTGCTAACAGTATCATTGCAAAATAATACATGGCTTTAAATATTATTAGTGGTAATGCAACGGTTACGATTGCGTTACATCTTGCACGCAAATTATATGAATGTTTAATAACAATGTATGTACATGGATGTTTAAAGTTGCAGTAATCAGTAATACATATATTCTGCACGATATTATTTTCTTTAAACATAAGATAACTTTTTTTTTACGTGAGCTCCAAACAGGAGACCCTGAGGAAAATAATTTCCCTCAGGGCCTATGTCATCCTTGGGGACGCTGTGTGGAGGGTTTTTTTTTAGGGAAAAAAAGGAAAGGAAAGTTCTGGGAAGGAAAAGGGTTTAAGGGGTGGGTAGGAATCTGGGGTTCAGTGTGTCCTGGTCATCCGCCTCCAAGACCTAGACAAACCTCACCCCATGAACCCGGGCACCCCTGCTAAATCACCAAACGTAGCGAACCACTTGGGGTGACCTATGGCAGAGGTGTTGGTTATCCAACAAAGGTTCCGGCGGTACCCATTCCCGCCTCCCAAATTGACAAAGCTCCTCCCAAACTAACTAACTAACCATCACGTCGCGACGCGTCGTATCTCGCAGGGGAAGGCAGAGAGGATGAACCGCCAAACAACTCGGTCTTGGCACACATTCTCGTATATACTCTTCTTTATTCTGACTTTTGACATGGCCTGACTCAAGTATCTGATTCACTTGATCGTGCCATGTCTTCCTCGGGTGTCCCCGATTTCTTCTAACATTCACATTTGCGTCATATATTCTTCTTACACTACTTTCTTCGTTCATTCGCTCTACATGCCCAAACCATCTGAAGGTCCCTTTCTTAATCTTACTCATTATGCTTACATCAGCCTTACATTCTTTGCGGATATCTACATTTCTCACATGACCATACATGGTTTTACCAAACGCACTCCTCAGGGATCTACCAAATGTAATTGATTGTTCTTATAATATATAAAAATGAATGTTTGTAAAGTAAAATTTGTAAAAAAAATTGCAACAGGTGGCACGCGAGCTGTTTGAGAATCTGAATGTACTGGGACTGAATATATTGAACGCGGGAGAGGGGAGGGGATCGTGGGAGGGAGGTTCCTGGGAGAGGGGAGAGGGAAGGCGAAGAAGGTGAAGGGGGCAAGGCGTGAGGGGAAGGTGACATGGGAGGGGAAATTTCTTAATTAGCGGCATTGCAACGCACGCCGGGAACTCGCTGGCGTATTATATAAGATATTGTCACCTCAGTTTCTTGTGATTTCATAAAACAAAATAAATAATAAAAATTTCGTAAATTTTTCTCAGATTGCGGTCGGAAACTTTGATTTCATTGAAGTGCACATTTAAATTTTTCTGTGAAAAACTTCTAGATTCGATTGTAAAGCACAGTTTTTTTTCTGCTTATAACACAGTTAAAATCATATACATCTCATCATGACGGTAAGGGAGATACAACGATTTCCATGAGACCTACATGAGCTGTTCCCAAAAGCGAACAAATTCGCCTGTGGGGTTAAATAAACGAGTGCTGTCGTTTTATACATATTTTACCAAAACGTGGAGTACCCAACTGCTATTTTATATCTTGCAACATAACTCTTATGATTAAGAATATATACTATGAATTAGCTGTTTTTGCCTTCGTGTGACAGGTTTAATCCACAACGTTATCAATATGATATGTCATCTGCATAATGCAATACGCAATTAAATTAAGGTCCGGTTGCTAAGCTTCGGATAAATGAGTTCAAGAGAGTAGTAAAATAAATTATTTGTGCGATATGCAATTTATATCTTACTATCGTGTACCCGGCATGCGTTGCAATGCCATTCAATGAAATAAATTGTTTGTCCCTGCATGTCTTATCCCATGAGTCCCCGTTCCCCTACTGCGTCTCTTTGCTCGTCACCCCTCCCGCGATCCCCACCTCCTTCGTTACCCTCTCCCTCCTGCCTTCCCTCTCTGCCGCCAAAATATGAGAAATTCACACATTTTCAAACCACTCGCGCACTACCTGTAGTAATTTAAAGTTCATTAAAAATGTATCAGTAATTAGTTCATCAAATTATTTTAAAGTTCAAGTGTTCGAAATTTCTTCAATCTCGAAACGGAATTGTAAATTAATATTTAAACAAAAAAACCAACACTGACAATCGTCTATAGATATATTTTTATTATTTTTATTTTTTTTTTTATTAAAGAAAGACAAACATTCCCGGGTTACGAATAACCCGACAATGTTTGAAAATCTCCTACTACCACCACAGAAAGCTGAAAATGTTGCTTGTGTTGTGATGGAGGACTTAGCCAGCCGAGGAATCGAACACGGGACGCCCGGTGGGACCCAAACGCGATGCCCACTCAACCACTGACAGGTCATATATATATATTTTTTTTTTTTTTTATAAGATCTCCACTAAGGAAAATAATTTCCCCCAGGGTCTATTTCATCTTTGGGAAAAGGAAAGGAAGGAGAGGAGAGTTCTGGAAAGGAAAATGGTTTAAGGAGTGGGTAGGAATCTGGGGTTCAGTGTGTCCTGGTCATCCGCCTCCAAGACCTAGACAAACCTCACCCCATGAACCCGGGCACCCCTGCTATCACCAAACGTAGCGAACCACTTGGGGTGACCTATGGCAGAGGTGTTGGTTATCCAAAAAAGGTTCCCGGAACGGCGGTACCCATTCCTCCTAAATTGGAGGAATATATAAATAGATAAAAGATTTATAAGAGAATTTAATAAAATGTGGAGCTACACTTCACAATTTTACGTAAGTCGGCATGTATAAATACAGATTTTCAATAATCTATATAAGTAATTAAGTTACCTAATAAGTAATCGGTGCAAACTGTAAATATTAAAAGGTTAATAACATATTTATTAGTTCCATGTGCAATGTGCATGTGTCGGTAATGCAGTATCTAGATCACATGACTTAGTTGACAGTGTTAGCAATCAACCTGTAATAATTGCTGAACTAATTATATGCTACGAGTTGGATAAGATCTAATTGTAGGTTCTGTGCTATTATTAAATTATTTTTTTACCCGGAGGCTTTTGTTGGTAGGTTCATGGTGTATTTTGCCTTTCAGTAGATCATTATTGATAAATCACATAATACTAACGTGTTAAAAATATAATATTAAATTAATTTATTGTTTTTGCTAATGGTAAAGTAGGTGTGAGATCGTGATTAATACTTTTGTTATGATAACGTTTATAATTTTATTAAAAAGAGTAATTTTTTATAAAGAATATAATTGTTTTTTCAAGAAAGGCAAACATGTCATTCGAAAAACCCGACAATATTAGAAAATCTCCTACCACCACCACACAAACCGGAAAACATTGCTTGTGTCACGATGGAGGACTTAACCAGCCAAAAAATCGAAGACGTGATTCCTGGTTCGGACCAACGCGATGCCAACTCAGCCACTTTTTTTTTTTTTTTACATTAACTCCACACAGGAGGCCCTGAGGAAAATAATTTCCCTCAGGGCCTATGTCATCTTTGAAGATGCTGTGTGGAGGGTGTTTTTGAGGAGAGGAAGGAGTGAACATGGGTCTTGAAGAGACCCATGTTGTAGGAGGGAGGAAACACAGAGGCCGGCAAATCGTTCCACAGCCGAGCTGTTGAACTCAAGAACGAGTCGTAGACCGGTCGCCACTGACCGATTTAAATCATAACAAATTATAAAACTGCTAATATTCTCTATTCGATTGTTACGAACTCCTTCTAAACTCTGAATTCGATTGTTGTGATCTCCTACATCTAATAAATCAACACGTACCTACACGAACAATTAGACAAGCATTAAAATTTTATATATTTACGGCTCTTTTCAACAATAGTTTGCATTACCCAATACAATGTTTACATAATTTTTGTAACAAATACTTAAAGTATATGGATGTAATTATTGACAATAATTTGAATTTGGCAAACTTCAAACACCGTATGTGCGAACTACATCTACCTATTTCATAAAATTTCGTGAACAACAAATTTATATATTTTTTTCAATATTATAGTTGATTTGGTTTTTTCGGTCACCTATATTTTATCAACTCTTACATTTTATGTTTCCTACATTTTGTTATTTATATTTTGGTAACCTGTATTTTGTCAACTCTTCATTTTTATTACGAAAATTTTCATAAAGAAAGAAGTAGGTAGTACAATGTATGTAAAAGTCCTACTGGCGTTTAAATAAAATAAAATTAATATATAATATTAACTCCACTCATAGGCTCATGAGCACAACCCAAAGTTTAGTTAATTTAGGGATGCTTTGTGGAGAGTCCCACGTCACAATGAGTATTTGTCTCATATTGGGTAGGTATTCAATCTAGTCAATGTAAGAGTACCTACTTGACAATTTAGACATAAGGACCAATGACCGGTCAGTGGCTTAGTGGGTTTCGGTAGCACCCGGGCCCTCCACACAGGAGGCCCTGAGAAAAAAAAATCCCTCAGGGCCTATGTCATCTTTTAGGATGCTGTGTGGAGGTTCCTTTTAAGGAAAGGAAGGAGAGAAAGTTCTGGGAATGTAAAAGATAAGAGGGGTGGGTAGGAATCTAGGGTTCAGTGTGTCCAGGTCATCCGCCGCCAGATCCAGACAAACCTCACCCCATGAACCTGGGCACCCCCACTAAGTCACCAAACGTAGCAAAACACATGGACTGACCTATGGCAGAAGTGTTGGTTATCCAATAAATAGTTCCCGGGACGGCGGTATCCATTTCCGCCCCCCAAATTGAGCTAAGTCCTCCATTACGACACAATAATATGTAAACGTCCGAGATTGCAATGTGTTACTACGATTGCGGCGAACAGGCGTCATTGTCCAAATAACAAATTTAATTAATTACTAAGCCTACATTTTATGATGAATTGTACCATATTAAGCCAAAATAGAGTGTGTATTCCTATTGAAACGGCGCAATACAATTCGTACTTTTTGGCAGCTACGGAAAATAATTTTTCAAAATTTATCGGATACTACTATTCAACAAGTTCCCACTCTTCGATGAGTTGTTAATAAGCAATTGGAAACAATTACTGAACACACAATGTATTTATCAAATATTCTTTAGTTTAAAAATATGTATATCGAAATAATTAATCTGTAATTTTTCATCAAATTCCATTTAGCGCCTAGAAAACGTTTGCCAGCAATTTTCATAGCTTCACGCGATCACAAAACCACAAGCGCACAATTTTCGTAATAATTTTGAAATAAATCAAAACATTAATTAACTGAAAGGATGATTCAAACAAACAATAATTTCCAATTTGGGCGGCGGGAATGGGTACCGCCGCCCCGGGAACCTTTATTGGGTAACCAACACCTCTGCCATAGGTCACCCCAAGTGGTTCGCTACGTTTGGTGATTTAGCAGGGGTGCCAGGGTTCATGGGGTGTTTGTCTAGGTCTTGGAGGCGAATGACCAGGACACACTGAACCCCAGATTCCTACCCACCCCTTAAACCTTTTTCCTTCCCAGAACTCTCCTTCCCTTCTTTTCCTTAAAAAAAACCCTCCACACAGCATCCCCAAAGATGACATAGACCCTGAGGAAAATTATTTTCCTCAGGGCCTCCTGTGTGGAGCTTGTGTAAAAAAAAATGTGCCCACTAATCAAGGTACAAATTTCCTACAGATAATAGAACTATTTTTAAAATAAGAAATTAAATTGCAGGACATGATTTTGTGGAATACATAACAGTCATTGAATATAGGAATCTACGTGTGATTGAAAAAAAAATTAATAGAAAAAAAATCATCGAACAGCAAAATGGTACTTAGATTTTTTATTCCAAATATGCTCTGGAATAGCTGGCTAAAATAATAATAATAATAAAAATAAATTTTTACAAATTTACAAATTTATGTACATTATTTGTGAAATGTTTTGACTGTCCAACTAGGATGATTCCCGTTTTAGGACAGTCAAATAAAGATAAGTGTGATTATACATGAACCATGATTTATAAAGGGAACTGGTGTTTGCATTTCATAAAAAATTACTACTAATGAGAACTATAAAGAGAACAGAAACAATAAAATAAAATAAACAATTAATGTATGATTATTAATGTTTTTTTCTTGCATAGTTATCAAAATAATAATAAAATAAGTTTACTTATAAATGACGTTTGCATACCAATCCTTCGGCAGCAAGCATTAAAATTCGGCACCAAGCATTAAAATCCTTCGGATATTTGTTGTTCCACCATGTACATAAACCTACATTAAAACTATTGTTAATAAACTTATTGGATAGTTTATTTGGTACTAGCTGGTACCCGACATGCGTTGCAATGTCAAATAAAAAAATTCTCTCTGCATGTCCTTTCCCGTGCGTCCCGTTCCCATCCCGCGTCTCCTTCCCCACTAGCGTTCCCCTTCCACCTTCCCCGCCTTCCCTCTCCCCCCCTCCCGCTCCCGGGTCTCGTCAACCCCTTCCAGCGTTCCACATATGCAATCCCAGTACCTTCATTCAGTTTTCAAACAGCACTTTTGTAAGAAATTTTGTAATGGTTAAAAAAAACTTTTCAGATGTATTGTCATGTGGTTGTAATAATTGAGAAACCTTCGCGAGGACGGAAATAAGGTATTTTGAAAGTTTAGGTGTTTCAAACATTTATCATATGCTTAATATAGCAATACATAGATATTTCTCAACTCAAACATCCCCAAGCAAACTTATTTTGATTTTTATATATATAGATTTTATTTTATTTAAAAAGCATATTTTAATTTTTTTTGTAATTTTTGCTATATTACCCACACACAGACAATCTCTTTAATGGATTCACACTGTGTACTCACATTTTTTATATTTTACTAGCTTTTCCCCGCGGCTTCGCCCGCATGGTATTACGGGAAATTACTGTAGCGCTTGAACTTATCAATTATCCCCCCTTCTCCTCACCCCCACCCCCTCCCGCATTCCATACATTCATTCCCTTACATTCAGTTTTCAAACATCTCGCCTGCCACCTAAATTTCATAAAGCTCAAAGAAAAAAAGAATTATCTCTTTTGTTAATTCGTTCGGAATTTATGCGCTTACAAACATTTCGGATGTTTATTTTTAATTAAATATTTTGAAGTTTGTTAATATAATTAAAAAATTACACTATTTATTATTCAGTCTTTATAATCGTTACGAATTATATTTTTAATGTAGGAACTCTTATCTGACATTTATTGCAAAACAGAAGCTTGTCCAAAAAAAAAACAAATTCTGATATTTGAATTTTCTGCAGTAGTAGCTGACCAGTAGACTGAGTATCTACCAGCATAGAGCCCAGAAATATATCAACATTGTTTCCATAGAAAAGATTTTTTTCTGACGTTAGCAAAAACTCGCTTTTGTTAGCGACAGAAAACGTATAACAAATATAATATATTAATATTTATAATTTCATAACGCCAGAGCTTACCATCATACACAACCTGTAGTCTGCGCATAAAATTTAGCTTTATATTGGTGAAAGAATTATTAAAGTCTTTATATCGTGTTATGCGTGAAAAGGTCATAAACGAACTCGAGCAGTTTCGCATTTATAATATTAGTATGGATACATTCGTAATTGTTTTTTCAAGTATTTGCACTTCTGTTGTTAAATTATTGAAAAAATGCATTCCGGCTATTAATGTGGATGCTAAGTAGGTTCCTATAATAATGAAAAAACAACACAATGTTATTAAAAAAAATTACAGTATATTATGTCATAATAATACAAAATATAGATTGTGCAAGAAAACCAATAACATTTTAATGATTACTTCATTCATCAGTTCGTAAATGCGTTAATAATATATATTTTTGGTAAAGTACCCATTACCTGGCACCTTAAAAACTTAATATGGTGAGTAAAATTAATAACTTTGTATAATATGCACTTATCATTACACTTAATACTACACTATACACTTACTGTTGCACTGTTGTAAGCTCATTTTGTGCACAGCTGTTTAGACAAATTTTAATCATGTTTTTGCTTTATATTCCCATTGGTTGTTCTTTCTAGTTACAATAATAAAATATATTAAACTATATTACCCACCCACAGGCTGCGCCTTAGTGGGTTCCCATTATTCTTATTATTACATGATATTGTATACATCAAATGTAAAATTTGGGAAAATAATAAATAAAAATTAAAAATTAAAATAAAACACATTGCTGAAGAAGTGTGATACAATAAAATAATGATAAAATTAACAAATAATTTCGAAAATATGTTTTTTTTTTACATAAACTCCACACAGGAGATGTTGAATCTGGGGTTCAGTGTGTCCTGGTCATCCGCCTCCAGGCCTAAACAAATCTCACCCCATGAACCCGGGCACCCCTGCTAAATCACAAAACGTAGAGAACCACTTCGGGTGACCTATGGCAGAGGTGTTGGTTATCCAATAAAGGTTCCCGGGGCGGCGGTACCCATTCCCGCCTCCCAAATTGATGTTGCTTATATATGACATCAAAAATAACTGACGTGGTCAAATATACTCAGAATCACTTACTGGACAGATTTGGGGAAGATTTGACAAAAATATGACCAATATTTTACATAATATTGGATTTCCTGGTTTATCACAGTTCTTCGATAGATGGCGCCATTAGGTTAATTTTACAAATTAACCCTTCCACGTATACAATTTATTTATTTTATTTTTTTTTATTTCTTGCTGGGCAATTCCGATGGTTACGGAACTCATTTTAGAACGGGGGTAAGTTACAATTTATATGTGGGAGAAAATAGTTACAATTTTATGTAGGTTTTGATATTAAAAATATAATGTTCACATTTTTTACAAGGTAAAAGGGGTGGGTAGGAATCGGGGTCGGTGTATCCAAGAGTGACGGACGTATGAATCTATCCTTACCACTGCGGTGTAAGGCAATGTTCCGAGAGAGTCCTACTGAAGAGGTCAAAACATCTCCCTCAACCAGTCTTTCCCGATCTGGCTTGCCACACAGTTGGTGGGCAGACGCATCCGCCACCAAGATCCGGACAAACCTCACCCCCATGAACCCGGACACCTTGCTAGGTCACTAAATGCAGCGAACCGGTTGGGGTGACCCATGGCATAGGTGTTGGTTATCCAATAAATGGTTCCTGGGGCGGCGGTACCCATACCTACCTCCCAAATTGAAAAAACGTACAGACTAGATGAAAAATAAAAGACAGGTTAAGTAGAACAAACGACAATAGAAACATATAAATAAAAAACAACAGTGTTATTCAAATATGGATGATTATGATTACAAATAAATGGAAAATAAAAAGAGAGAAAAAGAAACAATAGAACAAAAAAAAAGAGAGAATAGAACATGACAAGAAAATTACTTAGTTTCATGCTGCGTACTTAAAAAATATTTATTGTGTGTAGGCAATATAGTTCAGAGATTTTATCTCTTATTTTGTATTGTGTGTTTGAGGTACGCGGATTTTATTGCTATTTCGAGTATTGTGTGTGTGGATGTCTTAATTGTAAAATTGCTTGATGTTATTGTGAGTTGATGGTTGAGTAATTTGTAGGATGGTGCTTGTGATTTCACGTTTAGGAACGACTGTGATTGGAAGAATACCGGAAACTGAATAGATGTCTCTGACATGGTGTCCCATGGATACCCAAAAACATTTCTGAGAACTCACAGATCAACTATCAATTTCTTTGAGATATAGCAAAGATGGGAAAGGTGTAGGTAAATGAATCATAGCATAGTACACTGATGGTAGTAAAGGAATGGATAGTATCCTTGAAGCCTATATAGTACACCAGTTATGAGTTACAAGTTATATTAATTTTCTCCTTTGCATGATTTATGTGGAGATTCCACGAGAGTTGGGAGTCTACGATCAGGCCAAAATATTTTGTGAAATATTATGGATATTAAGATTTCGCAACCTCGCTGACTCTCCCCATAGATGGCGCAAAACTCGATCTTAAAAATTTATTCGAACCTTTATCTAGAGACATCTATGAACAGATGCGATAAACTTTTGAAAAGCATAGTCAGAGTGAAGACTACCATAATTCCTAGCTCGGTCAGTAGTTCTAAATTTTCGCGCGAATGCAGTCGGTTAGGTGTCTTCTTGTACACACTCGATTTGGGAAGCGGGTATGGGTACCTTCACCCCGAAAACAATTTATTGGATAATCAAAACCCCTGCCATGGGTCATCCCAAGTAGTTTGCTATCTTTTGTAACTAAGCAGTTTTCATGTTCGTGGGGTGAGGTTTGTGTATGTCTTGAAGGTGGAAGCGTTTGCCCACCTACAGCGTGGCGGGTCGGATAGTTAGAAACTGGTTGAAACAGGCCTGTTGACCTCTCTAGCCGGACAATATATAATTGTATATTATAAGAACAATCAGTAAAATTTGATACCTATCACAGGTACCTATTTAAAATACCTATAATTCTTACTTATTTAGTAGGTACTTCAAGTAAATTCATTAATTAAAATAGTTTATTCTAAAATTGAATTTTGATTGAACAATCGACGGTTTGCAAAATGTTATCCTCAAATTGTGACATTTTTGATAGTTTCGTAAGTTTTTGTAATGATTAAAAGGACTTTTCAGATGTATTGTCATGTGGTTGTAATAATCCAGAAACCTTCGCGAGCGTGAAAAGAAGGAATTTTGAAAGTTTCAAACATTTCCTATCCTTAATATAGCAATACATAGACAACTTTCACATAATAATATAGAATACTTTAACATATAAGCAAGTATATTTTGATTTTTAATATTTAAGATTTCATTTCGGGGGGTCAATTGTCGGCGGATCAATGTTGGGTTACCGTATCATGAACTTCATCTGCATCTTTATTTAAAAGATGGCGGTGAGTTGATGATGTAAGTGATTTTATTGAAGTTTATATTGATCCAATGGAGTGTTGCACGCCGTATATATACTCTCCAAGGTGCAGGGGATTTCTGAAAAAAAAACATGTAGTTGTTTTAAAATAGATTTTTTTTTGCTCTCCATACAAGAGTCGATGCAAAATATGATAAAGGCCAGGGATGGTCAACCGGTCGATCGCGGCTATTAGTCCAGTTGATCGGATGGACTTGAACACAATAGAACCCGCACCCGCACAAGAACTCGAACCCGTACCCGGGCAAGAACCCAAACACTGAGCGTATCATCTTGGGAACTGGACTATTTTTTTACTATGATGAAAGAAAACTGTTTCTGCTTAATATGCAATACATATTAACACAATGCATAATAAATATCAGACAGACTTTCCACCTAACAGCGAAATAAGAAAGAGTAAATTGAAAGCATTGAAATCGCAATTAACAGTTCAAGATAACATGTTTTCTAGGCATATTGAGCAAAGTAAGGCTGCAACTAAAGGTTCTTTCTATGTATGCTACAGAATTGCACAAAAATGCAAACCTTTTTACGAAGGTGAATTTCAAAAATAAAAACAAAATTAAATATACTATTCATGATTTACAACTGTCTCGAAATATTGTGATGCGCCGTGTAGAGACGATAAGTAAAAACATAATCGAACATCTACAAAAAGATATTGTCGATATTTAAGAAGTATGTAATTGGTAGATCGCACAGAGTTTCTTTAGTAAACAGTAGATCTTTGGTCTTATCAAGTTGGCCACCCCTAATATAGGCCCTGAGGTGTGTGAGGTTAATTTTTAAAATAAAACTTAAAACAAGCATCGTCTCCACCATAATGCTGTGCCAGAGTTTCTAATGTTTTTATAACGGATCACACATTGTTAATGCCACCATGGCAAACACATTAATGTAATATCTGTGATGTTATAGACATGCTGAAATTACTAAAAGATTAGGCCTAAATGACGGACAAATGACTGAATAAGGATAATTAGTAATTGACAATTGTGTACCTAAAGGGAACCAATCAGTAGCAGAGAGTCCATTGTCAACTCGTGCAGAAGCAATGGCCTGCCTCAGAGCAGACACAATGCCAAATGCCATATTAAGTGGTGGCTCACCGGTGGCTAGAAAACAAATTAAAATAATATTACATCACCCATCTCGTTGTCATTAATAACATCACTATGCTTGAAGGTAATAAATAGGGCAAGAGAACCAAAATTTCTCATTTTAGGTTAGTACAAGGTTTTATTTCATCTCGTTATCATTAATAACAAATCACCATTCTCATAGGACAATGTAGAATTTGGTACTAAGCTCCCAAACTGAGCTTCATTGGCATTCAACCAGCCAATGTCGTGGCTTACTTGGTCGATGCTTCGCCTGAATTTTCAAAAATGTTTATTTTGTAATGCGATTTTAACCCTTATGTATAAATAAAACGTATGAAGAACAAGGTCAGAATCGCTTGGGGCATTCTTGTTCTTGACGTATGAGATACCACCACTAGTAGAGTAAGATACGTAAACACACCTAACCACTCGGAACAATTTGAATTAAATTCTCTATGGCGTCCGGGGATCATTTTTCCCGGGATTTGAACGGTCAAAATAGTTAGCGTCGTTTTCGTGAAAAAGATCGTAATATTCATCAAACAAACGCAAGTGATGTTATTTTTATGCATAGTTTATTGGTCAAGGAATGTGTTTCAGTAAATATTATTTACGATAGCACAAAATAAACCCACAAAATATTACGTCAAAGTCAAAACTTTGCGATTTTACGTCGTTTCCTCCCTGGCATTTCAGAGGTTAAACCAATTTATTGGAACTCCATAAATGCTTCTTCGAGGTTGAATATTTGAACATCTTTGAAAAATTGATTTTTATCTGAAATTTTATGTTAATTGGAGATGCCATATTTTTTGAGATTCAAATTTGTGATCCTTTAGTCATTTGTGATCCTTTAGTCGATATTCATGATTTTTTTGGTCTAGGTTTGAGAAGGTTTATTTGACATTTTCTGTCAAATAATCCGCTTTATGGAGACATGACGATTTGAAATGCATATTCTTGCCATGATTTAAATGTTTGGCATTAATTTCGAAGGTATTGCTTTTGGATAGGTCTCAAACGTCGTGCCTCTGATTTATTAAGCCTTAAATTCTAGGCGGGACCTTTCTCGAGGCAAGGGAACCCGAGTGCTATACCTACATCTGTAATTTTGTATTGCGTAGTTCTTGCTTCAATTGTTCTTGGTTGTGTAGCCGCGGCCGAAAGTGTTGGTCAGGTATAACAAAAACATTTCTTTTCTTTGCGTGCTCGGTGAATGAAGTGATTATGCAACATCCGTGATTAGATTTACTGGAGATTATCTAAATTAAAATATGCAGTTCTTACCTTTGGATCGCAGGACTCCCACTGGGTTTGGAGCGTTATGCCGAAATTGGATCCTCATATCCAACGGAATATCCTTGATTCCTGGAGGTTTGTAGTTCCAAGTCCTTGTTGTTAGAAGTTCTCCAGTTTTATTGTCGTAAACTAACTTTTCCGATGTGTAGTAGCCCATTCCCATGATATAAGCTCCTTCTAACTGTTGAAGAGATAATAAAATTTTTAAGGAGGATTTTTATTTTCGAAAGCTAGTCCAAAACTGAACAAGTTATTTTACGCCATTTTTTACATTAACTCCTGAGGAAATAATTTCCCTCGGGGCCTGTGTCATCTTTGAAGATGCTCTGTGGAAGATTTTTTTGAGGAGAGGAAGGAGTGAATATGAATCTTGAAGAGACTCATGTTTTAGAAGGGAGGAAACACAGAGGCCGGCAAATCGTTCCACAGCTGAGCTGTTGTTGAACTCAAGAACTCATGTGACTTGTGATTCTCATGTGACTAATGTCAACCACGTACAAATGTTGGGCGCGTGTTTCCCGACTATGCACTGGTGCCGAGGGGATCAATGACGCTTGTTCCTCGGAGCATCTTCCACTGTAATACCGGCCATGGAGCAAACGTCGGTTTTCTTTTTTTTCAATGAACTTCGAACAAGCAGTTCTATCTTTAAAATGTTTACACAACGTTTAATCGGAAGTGTTATAATAAAGTTACCTCTTTCCCAAGTGCATATGAACATCATGTTCTAATTGCTATAAAACTGGACATCAATTAAAGACACTTGCTCAAAAGATATTTTCTAAGAATTTCTAGACAAATATGCAGTTGAGTCAAAATCGTTATTACCTGTCCAACATCAATTTCCGGACTAAGACTTTCTCCAGTGTCTTCCAGTATATCAACTCTCAATATTTGGTGTTGTCCAGTTATCACATCAATCTCCACTTCCGTGATAGTGACACCGTAGATCGAATAATTAGTCAAACCATCCAGCTGGGTAGCCATGTGGTGCGCACTCAAATCCACCCCGGACATGTACGCCTTAGAAACCAGCTCTGGCCAGGTTGGATTAGTCATGGTCTTTCTTACGGGTTCAAGTCGATCCAGCAAATACTCACAGGCTTTTATGGTGGCAAAACAGCAGGTTTCACTGGTGATGCTTCCTCCTGATGCGAACGCGTTTGGAGTGACCAGGTTATTGCTGGGCTTAACAGAAACCATTTTGAGCGGAATTTTCAAAGTGTGAGCGCAGACTTGAGCCACTTTGGTATTGAGGCCTTGTCCCATCTCTATTCCGCCATGGCAAACTGCCACGGTGCCGTCCCCGTGATACACCGCGATGAAAGAAGCGTAGTTACCAAAGTATTGTAACCCGTATTTCATAGGCACAATGCTGATGCCGCGTTTTCGCCAGCGGTGTTCGGAATTGTAGGTTTTAACGCTGGCATGTCTCGCTTCAAAATCTGCTGATTGTTTATGGGCTTTGATCAGCTCCGGTAAAGGGTTGTCTTCGGCGGTCATATTGAGGAGTCTGATTTCAGTTGGATCTTTTCCGGTTTCTGTAGCTATGTGGTCCATTATGTTTTCGATCATAGCAAAACCCTCAGTCGTTCCTGTAGATTTTAAGTTCATATAAAGTCATTTGGTAAGAGACTAGGATGAATAGATTATTGTTAAGTTTTACATAAAGTGCAAACGGTGAAAAAATATAAACTTGATCTACCTGGAGCGCGACACCAGGTGTTGGAAGCGGTATCTGTGAGCACGCTGTTGGACTGCACGTACCACGTCTTGTCCTCGTAACAGTTGACGGATGCATTAATACTTTCCAAAGGGGCATCATTTTCGTTCAATGAACAGCCAATGTCTTCGTAAAATGTATTCTTTAGATATTGAATTTTTCCATCTTTGTTGATACCAACCTGAAATAGAAAAAATATTACAAACTGAAAAAGATAAATCTTTACGAGGTTTGTTAAAAAACTATCGCGAATTTTGAATTTCCCAGGTTACGTGTATTCGATTTTTTGGTGGCGTTACGTTGGTACTCATGTCTCTCACTTATGCAAAACAGTTTGGCCATTTTGAATGCTCAGTTAATTTTTTGCTTGCACGGTGTTTTGGCTCTTCTTCGATTTTTGCCTATTCCAAAAAATGGATCAAGGTTTTGCTTACAGTTTTCTTCGATTGCAGGGGCGTGGTGCATCGTAAGTTCTTGCCACAGAGTAGAACGGTTAAGAAGGAAAGAAAAAATATTACCTGCAAGTTATGCACAATTTGCGCGAAGCAATCCGCCAGAAATGCCCGGATTTGTGAAAGAACAAAAATAGACTTTTGCACCATGATAACGCCCCTGCTTACACATCGTTGCTTGTGCGCGAATTTTTTACCTAAAACAACACATTAATAATGCCGCAGCCACCGCATTCCCCAGATCTGGCCCCCTGTGACTTTTTTTGTTCCCGAAACTGAAGAGGCCCATGAAAAGACGACGCTACGCTACGATTGAGGAGATAAAGACGGCATCGAAGGAGAAGCTGAACAAGATCACAGAAAATGATTTTTTGAAGTGCTTCAAGGGTTGAAAAACACGTTGGTATAAGTGTATAATATCTGGTGGGGATTACTTTGAAGGGGACATTCATGAAAAAATAATAATTTTTGAAAAAACACAAAATTCGCAATAGTTTTTGAATAAACCTCGTAGGTATAGGTTATTGCAACATTGCAACATTGAAACATTGCATTGGGCTGGCTATGCGGAAAGAATCTCAGTTGACAGGACATCAAAAAGCATTATCAAGCGAGTGCCTCAAAGGACTGCCTGGAGGTAGATCGAGGAAGAGGTGAATAGACTGTGTGGAAGAAGATTGGAAGCGAAAACGAACGCAAAAGGACTGAAGATGAATGGTTAGGAACCAGACTCGGTGGAGAGCATCTGTGGAAGAAATTTAACCCTACACTTACTTCGTAGTCATTAGAGCACGGGTTGCGCTTGCCTACGGAGAGCATGTTGGTCTCGATGGGCATCACAAAGCGGACGGGCCTGTTCAGTTTGTTGGCTGCAACTGCGCAGGCCGTGGCCACTTGGGTGTTGCGGGATATCTTGCAACCGTAGGCACCGCCCAGTCGTCGGACATGTAGATTGACGCTGGAACGGATCAGAAAAATTACTACTCTTGCTCAAATTATTGACTTTTAATGTGTGTATCGGGAGATATCCATCGATATTTTGCGTTTTTGTGCATTGGAAAAAAATGTTCTATGATTTTTTAATGTTCTATTGTTTGCTTTTATGCCAATGTGTATAAAATGAATTGTATATCCCATTCATGTAGCTGAGATTAAACATTATTATTGTATTTATTCATATTATTTTTAAACCTATATTAAATTTTATATTTGTAATACACTAATGTAATTTATTAAGACTTAATATAAAAGCCCTAAAAACGTAAATAAATAAATTCCTGTCACGAAAAATTTACATCACATTATTTATCGAAGATTGAAAGATGACTTCGTCAACTTTTTCGATCACAAAATATATACAAGAAAAAACCTACTACGAAAAAAAACACTCTAAATAACAACCCCTTACCCAGAAACCATCGTTAATATTACGTAAAACTAGTATTAAATAATTAAAATTGAATACCAACTAACCTATTCAGGGGAACACCCAGAGCCCCTGCAATGGCGATATGGGTGAAGTCCATCCATTGTGTTGAAGCAAACACATCTAAACCATCTTCAATAGGAACACAAACACAAGTCTGCGTCTCCATGGTGTAATGATACTGTCCATAAATATCAAAGGAACCTTTGAGAACCCTATCAACGTCTGTTCCCTTTTCCTTTGGTTCCACCGTTTTGTTTACAATGGTTCTTTCTTTAGCTGATGGAGAGGCCAACGCGTCTCTCACACCAAGAATGGGTACATTTTTACCGGAGTTTTTGTAAGTGACTTTTACTTTTTCGGCTGCGAGTTTGGCAATTCTTTCTGTCTCAGCTACAACTATAGCTAAAGGTTGTCCGTAGAAAAGTATTTTACTGCTTGCAAGGATCTCTTCGACGTTTGGCAACATTGGCGTAAAAGAGTTCAGTCCAGGTATGTCAATGGCAGTCAACACGGCCACTACTCCTTTTATTGTCTACAAAAAGAAAACCACAATATTATTACTTATTATTAAGACGGTAATGGATAGTTTCGGTAAAGATGGCTGAAATGCTTGATACTTTTGAAAAAAAAATGCTGAGAAGAATATGTGGACCCATGAAAGAGGGGGAACAGTGGCGCATCCGGCACAACAAAGAACTGTACTATATATATCAGGCCCCTAACATTTCAGCCCACATATATTAGCCCCGATATATCAGCCCACATGAGACTCCTCAGGTTGAGATGGGAATGACAGAGAATGTCGGATACAAGCGTCCTAAAAAGAATTTTGACTGGATACTCAGGTGGAAAGAGAAAAGTGGGAAGACCCAAATTGAGGTGGGAAGATGAGGTAAAAGGGGATGCAGCAGAGCTTCTTCAGATAACATACTGGAAGTCAGCCGCTGAGGACAGGAGGAGTTAGTGGCGAATGTTGCGGGAGGCCAAGGTTCGATGTGGGCTGTAGCGCCATCGGAGAGAGAGAGAGAGAGAATGGATAGTTTCCGTGAGCACTCAGTAGCGGTTAGGGTTTTTCCATCAGAAGTCCCTCTTAGTTTGGATTCTCTGAAGATCTTACAGCTAAACGGTCCACCGAGGTGGTCTTAGCTCTCCTTTTCACTCCCTCTTGGTTCACTGAAGGCCCCAAGATGAAAGTGTCCACCGGGGTGGCCTCAGATCTCCTCTCCACTCTCCCTAGGTTCCCCAAAGGTTTATAGTTACATTACAACAATAAATACGCTGTAGGAATTACTCATAAATTGAATTTAAATGCTGGCAGTATTCATTTAGTTCAGCGTACGACTGCGTATCTGATGACTGCCGGCGCTCTAGAAAACGCGCACGAAAGAAAGAAAAATTATAGTTTATTTAAGAAGTGAATTAAATCAGGATGTTGCAATTTTAAATTAACTCACCAATACTTCAGTTGAATCAATTTTATCAATCTCTCCATCGTGAACGTTTGAGACTGCAAAGGCGGCGTATACTTCATTGGGTTGTGTCGGAAGGTCATTAGAGAACTTGGCTTCTCCGGAACATTGGGCCAAACCTTCCAGTTTCTTCACTGGCTGATTGACAGGCCATTTGCTTTCATCAGTGTCATACTTCTGTTCTCCCTTTGACACTGGTCTATCATATTTTAGACCTCCTGATTTGTATTTGGAATTCATCATAGCGTCAGGACAGACGCTCAAAATTGTCTACAAAATAATGTATTTTGTTATTCAACTACGAAGAGAAACATACCAATTTCCCGACGGCGTTTTAGGTTAACATAAAATAATAATCAATAAAATAAAAAGCCTTTTATTTCTTGCAAATAGGTATGTTTCAGAGTTATAAAAAGTAAGAAAATGTATAATTTATGCTATTTACGAAAAATGTAATATAGGAATCTTAAATTATTCATAAAGCAAGAACCCCTCTCTCAAGCGAAGGCCTCTAAAGAATGCCATTTTTCTCTTGTTTTTTTCGTAGGGTTAAGTATTTCTTGTGTTTGGGTCACTTCTTGTATTTTTGAGGAAGTTTAGAATTTCTTCTTCAGATGGTTTTGGTCTTGATCTTCTACGGTGACCAGCCGGGTTGGAAGATGAGGTTAACATATTATTATGTACGTATGTATAGGTTAACCTCCTTCGCCGCACAGTTGCAAAATCCTGCGAGATGTTTAAATTTTATCCCGCAGTCCCGCGCGTTTTAAGAAGGTGCGGAATTTGCAAGCCCAGACGCAGTGCGGATACCTAAGAAAACAAAGAACAAAAGATATATTGCGTACCTTGTAGAAAAGACCAACGGCCAGTTTCTTCCTAAATTCTGGCGGAGGTTCTGGAGGGGCCGCTTCTGGGAATATTTCATCACACAGGCTCTGAACTGCCAGACCAAGTACCTCGTTTTTGAAGATGTTTTTACCAACGAGGTATTTCTCAGTTTCTTTGGCGTGGATGAAGTCCGCGCTGACACCTCCATACACAATATTGACTCTCTGGATTAACTTATCGGCATCCATTTTGAAGAGGAAACCCGCGTTGATGATTGCGTGTGAATTTTGTGCTCGATGCATTATCTGAAAAAAAACATTACATAATATGGTGAATCTAGTTATTGAGATACTCGATTGACTTTCTACTGCTTTGATAAAGCAGATTGAGTAAACGATTTGTTTAATTTTGGATCGCACAATCTTGATAATACTGTTGGTTTCTCTGGGTTTCTAATGCTTTTTCTGATGAAAATACAACTTTGATAATCGGAAATTTTATAGATACTTCTGATCGTCAAGTTACGATTCGTATTTATTATTGTCTTATTTACAATAAATATTTAACTGGACTTAACTGAACCTCTGTTCTAAAGTATGATCTGTGTTAATCTGCGGCAGAGGAAATAGTCACTAAATGGCCCACTTGTCAATCGGATATCATCGGCTATCTTCGTAACTGTTCGGGTATTAGACCCGAACGGCGACAGTTGGCACTCTCCTTTAGTAGTGTTTTACTGACATCTGTTGAGACCCCTCTAAACTACATATAACCAACTACACTAACGGCAACTTTTGAAGCACATCGAAATTACATACATACTCCTATACACTACATAATCAATCTAAACGAAACATGAAACAGAACAAGACGGATAGCTAATTCGTAACTGTGCGGGTATTAGACCCGAAAGGGCGATAGTTTTTTTTTATATGAACACCGCACAAGAGTCCCGACTGCTCCCGTCTGGATTCAGTGAGACTATGGCATTCCCAATTGGGTTTGTTGTGAGGCTGAGAGTAGTGGGGAGGGGATGAATATGGGGAAGAGATAGGTGGGGAAGTACCTAGCTATTCAGATCTGGTCACCAAACACGGCTAAAGCCATTTCAAGCAACGTTTCAATTCTGAATGGTGGTCTTACACTAGGGCGATACTGAGAGTATCTTCCACTCTGGAACGTGCCGCAAACATACTAGATATTATTTTAAATGATTTAATTGTGAAATAACACAAATTGATCAAATAAAATTTATTTGCCACGCCGGGATTCGATCTCGCGACCTTCGGATTGCGAGTCAAGAGCCTTAGCGCTAGACCACGCCGGCCGTCAAGCTCAAGATAGTTGCCTCTCTCATGTACTGAAACCTTACTGACCTCCCTTGAGACACATTAAAACTTCATATAACTATCTTTACTAACTACATCTGTTGAGAGACATTGAAACTGCATACATATTCACTATAATGTCCAAGTTATTTTAGCGTAGTTTCGCTTAAGCATTTTGACATTGCGTGAATCAATATAAACAGTTGACTTTTTGAACGGCGTTTGACAGATACGAGATTTTTTAATGATGACAAAATTAAAAAGGTAATAAATATTGCAGTTAGAAAAAATGAACTTTACATTAAATCTTAAATTATTTTTCAGTGTAAGGGTAAAAGCCGCATTCCGAGCTGCTTAATCTGAAACCCACCTAATATTGTGTTTGTAATAGTGATGCAACGGAAGTGTCTTAACGGAAGCAGAAACGGAAACAGATGTCAAAAGTAAATCACAGCGGAAGCGGAAGCGGAAACGGAACCAGAAGCGGAAGTGTTAATACTATGAAGATAAGCACAATTTTATTTTTTAAGATTTGTTTAAATAAATTTGTATTTTGTACTTAAGCTACTCGAAATTAAACAGAGGTAAATAATATTTAGTTAAAAGTAATTTGGCTGCTTTTACACCTTTTAGTCTGTTTCGGTGTTCTTCATATATTAAACCAGCTCCACTACATAATTGCCCACTGGCACCAGCACTGGTTACACTGCTGGGGGGAGCTGATAAGTATTGGCGAACTATTGGCAACAGATGGGGGTATTTGTGCGCATTTACTTTCCACCACATAAGGGGATCCTCATGGAGAGGTAGTCTCTTCTCTTTCTTGTGCTCTTGAAGGTGTGACTGTATCTCTAAAAATAAATTGTCACCATCGTCCGTTGTAGAAGAGTTCTCCTCCTGGTCTTCATTTACACTTAACATCGATTCCAATATTTGTAATGATGATGATGATTTTGAAGTAGAAGGCTGCACTTCAATATCTTCGATATAATCGCAAATTAAGTTCGGCTTCTTTTGGGGGAAGGTACGCGGTCATCATCTTGGATGGAATCGGATTTCCTGTTTCTAATTGTAATAGTGTTAATCGTCGCATCAAGTAATTTAGATTCAACCTGTTCTGTAATAATGCTGGTAAAAAATGTGATTTATATCACGGATCCAAATAATTCGCGATAGTGTATTTATCGTCTTCCACCAGGTTTCTTCCGTTAAGAGTTCTGTTATGAAGTTTGCGGAACCAGAAACGGAAACGGAAGTGAAAAAACTTGCGGAACTTCTGCAGAAGCGGAAGCGGAAGCAGAGTTCTGTTGCAACACTAGTTTGTAAGTAGGTTACCTTGTGACTATCGAAGATATAGTCATCCGAAAGTGGAGGCATGTTGATGCTGTGTATGATCTGTCCAGTCATGTCCATCTTCAAGTAATCTGGGAGGCTGGTCACCTTTTTATTGCCATACTGGTCGACTGGAAAAAGTAAATGGAATTAGTAAGTACTCCCAAATTATGTTAAACATTGCACGTGTTTGTTAATGTGAACAATCCATTGGTAAGGAAGAAAGCAAAAACATGCTGTGTATTGTATTTCATTAGCACAATAAAGCGGAAGGCGTACATAAAAACTGGCGGCAGTTTTAGAGAGGATACTTCCAGTGGGCTGCCCCAGACAAAAGTGAGAAGAGCATCTCCAGTGGCTGTGTGAAGTAAGGCTGGGCCAGTATTGGAAAGAGCCTGTTAAAGTAGGCCAAGACACGAAAAGATGCCATGAGGAGCCTTGTTGTAGAGATAGGTTTCCTACCCAAATAAGACAAGGAAAAGAAGATGATATGAGATGAGAAGAATTTTGTCATTTAATGGAGAAATGTCTCACCACATGTTAGAGTTGCTCCAACAGTTTCCAGAAGTAAAAAGACATCAGACTGGAACTCTGGGTGCTTGTGTTTGATGCTTAAATTGCCACCCAAAGAACCTATCTGAAAAATACAATAAAAATTTAATCGTATTCTTCTTGATCTTCGCCATATTTCTCTATTCACAGGATGGATTCCCGACTTATGTAAGCTTAAAAAGCTTCTTCCACTTCTTCGTACGGTGGAGGTTAATTTGTGAAGGTTACAGTGGGATGCTGAGATCTAACCAGTTGACATCATCGGTAGTCACTTGGTGCAGCACAGATGATGTGCCCCAGGGAAACTGATAAAAGGAAGGTTCTTATTCGACGAATTCTGTTGTTTATATGTGTCCACATTATTTAGGAGTGTGTGGCGACTGAAGCAGACATCTTCAGTCCAAGGGGGTTTCCTGAATGAGAAGCGGGAGGTTCAAGGTCATCATGCAGTGAGATGTTGACATCCATGACCTTTTCGTTTTATTTTTTTATTTTTACAGATTTTCTCACTTATGTGTGAACAATGCAGGAAAAAACTCAGTAAATGTGCAAATATGCACATAAAATTACAAAAAACCTACCCAAAAGTCAAATAATATCTACATAAAAATTAAAAATTACAAAATTATATCAATAGCAGAACATTTAGAACATGAAGAAAAATGTCTACTTCAGCGCACTCTATATTATTATAAAATCGATACATTCTATGGCGTCCAACAATAGGAATTAGGAATTGAAAAACATGCTACGGCCGCGGCGTCAAACAATAGGAATTATTTCAATGTTGCTAAGACACAATATAGTATCAGTGAATTATTTTATGCAAACATATTAGATCAGACAATTGCCTTCTATTCAAGATGTTGGTATTCCTCGAGGGTCGCTGACTCTTGTCTTGAGAGCATGCATTAATCGAGAGGACATGAATGAATACGCTAGATTATAAATACTTACATTTCTAACAGGAATATGGGCTACCAGATCCAGATGATCGTACACATTCTTGGTGTACTTGAAGTAGACGTGCTCGGTGGAGACCTTTAGGAAGAGCCTCATGATCTCTGCCAGGGTCATGTTGGATCCCAGCACCAGGTCGGCTGCAAGACGGAACTCACGCAGCTCGCTCACCCCCGTGATGTCGATCATCACCTTGGGTGTCTGTTTCATGTGGTAAACACCTGAAAATTAAATTGCAGACAATCTAATGATGAAAATTAATCAAACACACTAATTTTAGGTGTCGGTGCGTGATGTGAAATATTCCTGCATTTTTTTTTTACATGAGTTCCACACAGGAGGCCCTGAGGAAAATAATTTCCCTCAGGGCCTATGACATCTTTGGGGATGCTGTGGAGGGTTTTTTTAGGAAAAGGAGGAGAGGAAAGTTCTGGAAAGGAAAAGGGTTTAAGGTTTGGGTAGGAATCTGGGGTTCAGTGAGTCTTGGTCATCCGCCTCCAAGACCTGGACAAACTCGAGCATGTTGCCCCATGAACTCGGGCACCCCTGCTAAATCACCAAACGTAGCGAACCACTTGGAGTGACCAGAGATGATGGTTATCCAATAAAGGCTCCCGGGGCGGCGGTACCCATTCCCGTCTCCCAAATTAAATTGTTATTAGAATTTATTCGATGAAGTCAAATTTGCTCTCTATTTAAATGTTTTTTTTTAAATTGGGTCTGATTGTGTCTTATGTAAGCAGTGTCCCTTTTATCGTTTTGAAGTTAAAGTGTGCAAAATTTCATCAATCTCGGAATCAAACTGAAGAATTGTATATGAATCAAATCCATCCCACCACTACAGACATTCTTTATATAAAAGCTGAAGGTTTGATTGCTTTAGTTGAAGGTTCTATTGTAAATTATTACGAGCTACAGGCAACCTCTCCAAGGCCCGCATTAATAAATTCTTTCCCACAGCCCCCTTCTTTACTTGCATCACGACAATGCCCAGCCAATTTTGGTATCGCAGAAGTTCCAACTGACTGATTTGATTAAGGGATCACCAAATTTCTGAACCGAATTTCAGAATTTGAAATTTAATGGTCAGACTTTTGAAACATGCCCACGCAATTCTTTTTGTGAGACTAAAGGAAAAGAGGATGCCGAAGGTTGTAAAGTAAATAAATGAAGTAACAAGATAAATACCTTGAGCTGTATTTCCCACAACGAGCATGTAAGAATCCATTCCTTCCTTGTTGAAAACATTCAAAATGTCTTGAATTTTGTAGACTTTATACCATTTTGTGTCGTCTTCTTTCGTCAACTCTAAAACACCATGTTTTTTGGAGATTTCCGCGTTTATCAAGCAAAATCCATCTTCTGAATAGTCATCGCAAGTTTTGGTGCAAATCTCTCCCGTCTTTCTGCAGAGGCTAAGTGACGAAAGGTCTTCGATGTCTTGGATTTTGGCTCTAATCTTTGGATCAGCATCCTTGGCGAAGGACTTGAAAGCATCACAGATGGGGCGGTATCCTGTACACCTGCAGATGTTGCCAGCAAAAGAGTTTTCAACTTCTTTCATGGTCATGCTGGGATTGGCCTCTTGCAAACTGAAACAAAGAATAAAACAAAAATAATAGTATGTATTAACTAGTTTAAAAAAGGATGAAACAAAAATATATGTAATAATAATTAAATACTTCTTTAGAAACATCTGAAATATCCAAAACATAAACAACATAAAAAGTGTACTACGCTTTTATGTCAATAACAAACAGAGTACAGGATAACCGGATCTGCCTTGTACACTCACACAGAGTGGTTTCATATAGCCCAAAAAACAATATTTCTAAAGCTTCGGTTAGAATTTAGAACTCCGACAGACGAAATATTTTTAGGAACTTTGGAGTTTTCGATGTACAACTTTTTTGATTGATCTTTTGCAAAACATGTCTGAATTCTCTACTACCTACATAAATACTTGACCAGGGCAAAACAGAAGACAAAAAATATCGGTTATTTCTAGTTTGAATACATCTTTTGGACAGAAAATTATAAAATTTCGTTCTACGAAACCAAATCAAACAAAAAATAACATAAATTTAAAAAGGTATTCAAAATGAAAGTACAAACATGGCAGGAAGAACAGAGTGATAATCAACTTGCAAACATTATGAAGACAATGTAAAGAATACTGCAAACAAAATACAAAAATATGAAAACTGCAGACCACCTCGGAACAGGAAGCCATAGTGAGGACTGTGAAAACTGTGACGTTATCCTTGTATTATGCTTTATATGCGGTCAAGCACAGAGAAATCGATAACTTTATAATATCGGATCGATAGGCGTAACTTTAGAAGATTTCATATCGATATACAAAGCACAGTTTCACTGTTAACAGCCGAACCGATATGACGGGGAAATCAATTTACGTTGGCAATGCTGGCTGATGAATTTACGAATTCACATTCTGAAACTTCAAACAACGCCAATCAAATAAGTAAAAATTTATATATTAATACATGAAGCAAAACTTTGTACGCCTTTTTACAAAAATTGCGCGGACGGAGGAGAATGAAATTTCGCACACTTATAGTTTGTATAGAGAAGAAGTGAGAATGCTAATATTTTTTTAAATTATGCATAAAAAGTACATTAAATCAATAAAAAAATCATTACAATTATGGTCGAATTTCGACCATTGGGCGACCACTTGTCAGTATGTTAATACGTGAAGCAAAAACTTTGTACCCCTTTTTACGAAAATTGCGCAGACGGAGGAGTATAAAATTTTGCACACTTATGGTTTATATAGAGAAGGAGTGCAGAATACTAATATTTTTTTTAATTGTGCATAAAAAATGCATTAAATCAATTAAAAAAAAAATTTACATTAAATTAATTATCGTCGAATTTCGACCATTGGGTGACCAATAGTATTAATAATTTGGCAATATTGAATTGGAATACTAAACTAAATGTAAATTGACAATCCACATTTACTTTTTGACACAAAACGGCAATTAATTAGTTAATGAGATCCTTGGTCACATTTCAACCATTTTCGTTTCTCGAAAAGATCGAACAGAAAAAATTGATTCATCTTAGGTCTATGGATCGCGTATACGACTTCTTGCATTTCTAAAAGCTTCGTTAGTTCAACCCATTCATTAAATAAGTCATCTGTTTATTGAAAGTCAACTGAAGTTTATCCGATACTATGGAGACCGCGCTAAAATTTATTTATTATCTGTTAACAATCGCTTACCATGCTCGCAAATATTGATAACTGTCCATTGATGACGGATTTGGTCAAAATCGAATTGATATAGGGTTTTATCGATCGTCAATGCTAATTTTGTTTTAAAATTATGTCTTTTTGTGATTTGGTTTTCTCGATTGCCCTTCACATTGATTATTGTAGGTAGCATTTTCTAAAAAATGAGTTTTTAAAAATGGTACCTACTCTTAAAAGATTTAAAAATCAGTTTATGACCTCATCCTAAGTGCTCGTCTTTCTAAAAATGTGGATCCAGCGTTGATTGCTATATCCTCAAACTTTCAACGTGCATTCTCACCATTGGACCTATTGATCAGTCTAAAGATCTTTTAGAAATTCTTGATCATCTTCAGAAATCAGGAAATACGAGCGTCAGTCGAAAAGTAATGCCTCCTATTTTTTTTTCTCCTTTAATTGTCAAAAAATAAAAAATGCAATTATACAGGACGAAAACCACGCTAATGACGATTAATTTGTCACTTTTCAATATGATCTCCTTTCTCCTTGGAATGTTTTGGTCCATCTTTTAACAAGTGCATGTATCCCTGAGGGGTAAAAAGCACGGTCCTGCTTCCTAAGGCCATCCGCCATAGCTTTTGTTGTGGCGAAATACATGCTTTAAAGCTGGTTCACACAGAGCTATAAATCTGCGAGCAAATATCTGTTGAATCGCGAGGGGTTATCTTTTGTGCTTTCATACGAGGCTATCAAATATTTCTTCCTGTGGTAGGAAAGGAGGTCAGTTGAATTAGGGAGCGGCAACGGAATGCACATTTTTTGTACTGAAATCTGTCAAATTGACATCTGTCATCCACGGTCTGGGCAGCTCCGTAATTACAATGACCCCCTCTCCTGTTTTAGTCGGAGAGGGGGCGACTTATCTTCTGGACATATCGCCTCTGGAGCGGTTAACGTCTAAGATGTGTATTGTCTATGATTGGTCTGCGCTTAAAAACGCTTAAGCGCGCTACCGATGGTGCTGGTAGCGCGCTACGCGTTGCAGCGTTCGTGTCTTCTACTTTCGTTTGACGTTTGACAGAAATGGCGTCTGAACATGAAAGTAATGTTAGATTTGTTCCGGAAGTGGAAAAAAATGCGTGTTTATATAACTTTACATTACCAGAATACGCAGGAAAGGATTTAGTGAAGAAGGCATAGATTAATGTTGGAAAAAAAGTCATTTGACATCGTTCGACATCGTGTTAACTCCACGGCTGCACGTGAAAAATGATCAAGTTCAGTATAATTCGGGTAGTGCCGTGTACGGAAACCAGCTTTAAAAAGTAGTACATCTGCAGGGTACTTGCGGTTGTGTCAGAATCACGTAGTTTGTAAGTATCTCCATGAACGGAGGGCCTTAAGCGCGCTACCGACGGTGCTGGTAGCGCGCTACGCGTTGCAGCGTTCGTGTCTTCTACTTTCGTTTGACGTTTGACAGAAATGGCGTCTGAACATGAAAATAATGTTAGATTTGTTCCGGAAGTGGAAAAAAATGCGTGTTTATATAACTTTACATTACCAGAATACGCAAGAAAGGATTTAGTGGAGAAGGCATGGATTGATGTTGGAAAAAAAGTCATTTGACATCGCTTGACTTCGTGTTAACTCCACGGCTGCTCGTGAAAAATGATCAAGTTCAGTATATTTCGGGTAGCGCCGTGTACGGAAACCAGCATTAAAAAGTAGTACATCTGCAGGGTACTTGTGATTGTGTCACAATCACGTAGTTTGCAAGTATCTCCATGAACGGAGGGCCTTAGGTGTGAACGGTCTGAAGGGATTGTATGGAGAGCGTTATTTGGCGTGCTATGATCTTTTATATTTGATAGCTGTGTGTGAACCAGCTTTTAAGCTTTTTAAGGGTTGTGACGTATTGGACAGAATTTATTATGCATTCCTGCTCCAAAAAATCAACCATAATCAAGCCCTCTGCATCCCGGAACACTGTCGCCATATTTTTCCCTGACGATTGCACTGTTTTGAATGTTTTATCCTTGATGAGTTGGTGTGACGCCATTCCATTGACTGCCTCTTTGATTCAGGTTCCATGAAACCCATGTTTCATCTCCGGGTACATTTTTTGTGCAGTTGCATCACCGTACACATTTTTCATTCTTCATGAATGCGAATAGACGTTTCACCTTATGTATTCAAGAATTCATTCAGAGAACGCTGACTTATACGAACGTTGATATCGGCCTTTTTGCAAGCGACTGCATTGCTGCCACCTGTTGACTGTAGATGAAGGTTTGAGGAATAGCGCCAAATTCAATTTTTTCATTTAACTAACTTTATTTAAGTAATTAAAAAAAAATAAGCGGCATTAGTTTTTTACTGAACCTAGTATTTGTAATTGATGGTAAATTATGAAGCTTGGCAACTCAACGTGATGGAAATATTTCTTTTTCAACTCCCAACAAAACTCATATTCATGGTAATTTAAACGTAATATGCGTGTTTTTTTTTCCATGTCATGGTTTTTTTATAGCATGTTTAGAGTGGCCTTATGCTCATGCCTACATTTATTTACATAATAGTTCATCATTAACGCGATACTTATCCAAGTTTTAATACTTGTAATCAGTGTTCACTGATGATGTCTATTGTTTTAATAATTGATTTTGAAAGAGGGCGTGTTATAATTTTTGCAGTTCTAAGAGCAGTGCGAGGTACGTCCGGGTAGGAGCGTTAAGAGTTACCTATTTCATCAGGAAAATAATATTTTTTCTATTTTTGAAACCGACAATTTGTGGTGGAATCTTAATATATATATTTCTTCTGTCCGTGTGTACGTCACTGAACTCCTCCTAAACGGCTGGACCGATTTTGATGAAATTTTTTGTGTGGGTTCAAAGGGATTTTAGAATGGTTTAGATTCACAATTTGGTCCGCTGGAAAATGTTATTTTAATTAATTTTTTTTATTTCTAAGAAGTTGTTGATTTTGGAATGTTTTACATTGGATCCGGCAGACTGCGCTACCATCGCAGTATCGAATATTCAATATAATCAATATTATTCTATTTTAATTTTAGTTTGTCAATTGTCACGACAGTTGTGTACAGGACAACGTCTGTTGGGTCCGCTATAAATAAATAAATTGTGGAACATTACAGAACACTCTCGAATGTTGTCCTGAGCGAAGCCGGGTAACCCAGCTAGTTTCATTATAATAATATAGGATGTCCCGTGGCAGATTTCGAAGTTTGAATTTAAATGTTTGTAAAACCGTTGCACGGGTGGTGGGGGGGGGGGGTATGATTCTGCTCGGCATTTGTGCGAATTTTTTAATCACGATTTTGCTGTGGACTAGTGAGCATCGGGCGTTCGCAGTAGAAGCGTGTTTTAAAGCCAACGATTCCGAACTGAGAATACAATTTGGTTCAGCGACGAATTAAATGGTTATGACGACGATTTAAATGGTTATGTCAACAAGCAAAACTGCCGCTATTGGGCGCCAAAAGGACAAAAACCCTCGGTTAAAGCACCAACAAGCTCTGCATAGTAGCCCAATAGTAACCGTTTGGGCTTCTCGTTCAATTATTCAATGGAATAATTAGACCATTCTTCTTCGAAAATTCTCGTGGAGCAACCATAACTGTAGATGGCGATTGTTACCGCCGCATGATTAGCGATTATTTTATGCCAAAACTTCAAGAGCATCATTCGTACAGTTCACATACGTGGTTTCAACAAGATGGCGCCACACCTCACACGGCGAGAGTCACCATAAACCTCCTCCGCGAACAGTTCCCTTAAAAACCGATGAGTGGAAATGGTGACATCGTATGGCCACCCAGATCGCCGGATCTCAACCCCACGGACTGTTTTCCGTGGGTATATCTTAAAGCTAAAGTGTACGATAGAAGTCCATACGACATATCAGAATGAAAAGAAAATATTGTGCGAGAAGTGAGCGCTATTTCCCAATCTCTGTTTGAGAAAATCGCTCGGAATACTATCAAAAGATTCCGTGAGTGTGTTCTCCGTGACAGAAAACATTTAGACGGTATAATTTATAAAAAAATTAAATCCGCATTTAGTATGTTTAATTCATTGACCTAGTATACCCTAGACAAGCCGTCTCATAGTAAAAATCTGAAAAAACATAACCCCAAGTATCAGTAATTTCGCAATACAACTCTCCTTCGAATTCCGCCGTCTTGCATGCGAATTCTCGGCAATATGAAACTGAGCACCGACTTAATCCCATGGTGTAATTTTTGAACTAATACATCGATAGGTGATCACGTGTTGCATGCGTGGACATTTAGACAAGCTGTGTTGTATAAAAATGGTTTTTAAAGTGGGGATCGCGAGACATTCATAAATTTAATTAGACAAAAATATTTTTTTACTTTATTATGACAAGCGATTCAATTTCGGAGGCGAGTATGGGTACCGCCGCCTCGGGAACCATTTATTGGATAACCAACGCCTCTGCCATAGGTCACTCCAAGTGGTTCGCTACGTTTGGTGACTAGGCAGGGGTGCCCGGGTTCATGGATTGAGGTTTGTCCGGGTCTTGGCGGCGGATGCGTCTGCAAATTTTTAAATTTTATTTTTCTGTTGAACGTATGGCTCGTTGTCAACCACCAAGCAGCAATTTCGTCGGAGTGTCCTGTCGAAAGCGGTGTACACTGCAAACCATACTTTAGATTCGTGTACAAAAACTTGTACACAGTCCCGTATATGTATATATTGATCATGAGTTTTAAAATAAAAAAAATCCATTCATCGTTTGCTTGAAAATAATGACGAAAAATTCACCCTTTTACCGCTCACGCACCGTGGGCTGCCCAGGTTGGTTGCTTATCATTAACACAGTGATGAGCAACCAGCAGCCCGCAAGCCCATTTACTGCTTTCCGGACTTTTGACTACAAAAAATATCAAAAAAATTGCACTAAAAAATATTCAAAGGCTTCTGTTATGTTTTTCAAAATGTCTTAGCCGAAAACTATAATCTTTCTTAAAAGTTTTGAATCGGCTGCTCAAACATTAAGTTTTTTTTGAATATAGGTAATAATTAAAAAATGACAGAAATTTGTAGTTAATTAAAGCCCCTTAGTAAGCGCTCAAAAAGAAGTGGAAGGTGAGATATGTAAATACCAATGTTAGAGGGAGCGCGAAAACGATAATATTTAAGCGAAAATTGTGAAAATGTTTAATTAAACATGACTCGTTTAAACTATTTTAAAATAGAACCAAAACCCCGCGGGAAATGTCATAGCTTTAAAAATAAAATGAATTATGATTTTTTTGCATATATATAACTTGTAATGTAACAAAAATAAAGAGTTTATAATAATTTTCGATATATACGATTATACGATTTTCTTCTATCGGAAGAATTTCATTAAATTACGGTTTCGGCGTGGCAAATGTATAGATATTATCAAAAATAACATATATTTTTTAGAAACTTAAAAACTTAAAGTGTTCTAGAGAAATATGTTGTAAAACGGTAAAAATTCGGAATGCTATGGCTTAAGATAGGTTAACTTTCGACCTTAATTGAAAAATAGTGCAGCGGTTTTTTGTTAAGATCTGCGTTTAATGTATTTTAAAGGTTTCCGTTTTATACAACCGGGTCGCGTTTTTAAAAAGTTTGAAAACCACTGCCATATCGTGCTGACAGCCCTTCGTCTATGTGTTAGTATCGGTGTGTGGTGACGTCACAAGCATTTGGGTGATTAAGTGACGTCAGAAACTTTGCTTGCCAAAAAAATAATACGTCAATATTATTACATTTATTAAAACGCTGCCTTAAAGCTATCTGTAAGGAATACTTTTTTTTGTGTATTCAGATAGCTGGCTACATTATCAAATATAAAGTCCGCGGACTGTACCTTGTACAATATTCGGAAGTAGGATATTTTTGTGTTTGAAAAAATTAACTCCGTCAGGACGGCTGGGACAGCAATTAGTTTCAGTGTGGACCGATAAAAGGTAAAACACAAAGCACTATGCGATCTAAATAGTACGAAACAATGCTCGCACTTTTTCATAAATGGGCCTTGAGCCAATTTTATTTGGTTTCTGGCGTCATTTTTAAATTCACAGGGCACGTCTAGATATACTTGGTCGAAGGTTTAATTAGATAATAAATACATAATTTTATTTCGCTTACTATGTATATTTATTTCATTTACAAGTTCGAAATCTGCCATGGGACACTATATATGAAAACAAAGGACATCTTCAGACTGGTACCAATTATTTTTAATCTACAGCTTATATAAATAACTTATGGGGGAGAAGTAGTCTACAAGGGTTTTATTAAATTATACGGGTTATATTATATTTGTTACTAAGTCGTTTTTGACTGGAGAATTTCTAACTATTTGGTTATTCCCGTCATCGTCATCATCATCTTCTTCCCCTTATCCTATTCAAGTCGGGGGGACCCACTGCATCGACAAGGCGCCTACATACGCCCCTGTCTTGCGCTGAATGTTCCGCCTCCGTCCATGGCAGTACCATCCTCTCCTCACACAGTTTCTGGAGTTGCCTCACCCAACTGTGTCTGGAGCGGCCCACTGGACGTCTACCTTCTGGAATCGCACTAAATATTTTCCTAGTAATCCGGTCGTCATTACGTGCCCAAGCCACGTACTAATTTGCAATTTTTCTATGAAGAGTAACAGTGCCAGCGGTTCAATGGTTATCCCCATTAGGAATAATTACTTCAGGTTTATAAATTGCTTTAATGTTGTTTGGGGAATACCTTACAAGTAATATGAATTATTAACAACCCATTTTATTTTTCATGTTCATGTCATGTCTATTGTCAATTAAAATCGTTATTATATTTATATAATATGGAATTTTTCTTTGATAGATAGATTTTAATAATATGTTATCACAAATGATAGATTTTAATAAAATTACTAGTTTTTTTATAATAATTACTAGTTTTTCTCCGCTGCTTCGCTCGCACTTATTATCGGATTATTGGATTCCTTTATAACTTCTTAACGTTTAAGATTGAATAGTAAACAATGTCAGAGAATGTATGACTGATATGCAAGTTTGTGGAATTTTCTTACCTGTACATGCTCATGACCCATCCTGGACTGCAGTACCCGCACTGGGTGCCGTTGAAGGAAGCCAGACGACTCTGTATAGGGTGGAAGGCCTTCTTGTTCCCGATGCCTTCCACTGTGGTGATCTCCCAGCCGTGGCAGGACAGGATGGACACCAGACACTGGAACAACAATATCAAGTCATCGTCAACAATTTCTTCCTCTTGTCCTAGCTGGGTTGGAGACCCGTTACTTTGACAAGGCGCCTTTAGGCATCCATGTTCGGTTTCATACATGTTTCATTGCAATCGGATGAATGGTTTAGGAAAGCATAAAGGAGAGACAAAACAACATTCAGTTTTATATATTAAGGAGTTATAGGCAGTTGGAATTTTCAAAAAATCATTTTTTTTGCATTTCCGAAATATATATTTAACTGATAATATTCCCTGAAAATTTCGAATCGATCCGATAAGTTTTTTTCCGAGATATAAGCATGTTTGTAAAGATGTCTCGGACTGTTAGAAAGTAGGCGGAGTACAGACCGGAGTAGCAGCTGCTCTTTTCTTTCTTTGTATTCCTGTGTATGAATGACCTTATGAAGGGTCCATTTTATACCTGAAGAGTAAATAGAGTTATTTCTTGTACGAAATAAGTTAACATCTTTTCAAATAGTAATGTGTAAACTTCTTCCGAAACTTTAAACGCGTTTTTCTGAAAACCATGTTTTCCAGATCGGTGACCAAGATTTCTAAAAAACGGCTCAACCGATCTGTTTGAAATTTTAACACAACCTTCTCAGATATATTCCTCAGGTATTAATCGAAGGAAGAATATTTCGAATAATTATTTCTAATAATTATTTATCCGAATAATTATTTCTAATAATTATTTATAATTATGTATCCAGTAAAAGAATCTTTTGGGTTTTTTCATTTCAGATGAACTATATCAGAGAAATCGTGGTCACCACCGAACACCTTTTTTGGAAGACCTTCAGGAGATCGTCTGCAGGAGCACACCAGTTCAGTATTTTTACAAATCATAAAAGCCATTATAAACTTAGATGTTGCCACTAAATTTTTATTTATTTATTTATTTATTTATGAAAAGTATACAATACAGAATATAGTAAATTATATAAAGCATTGTACTCCCAGGAGTTAATAAACTCATTGCGGGAATGATACGCATTACATGAAACATATAGCTGTATGTATTAAATGGACATATGATGGGGACATACACAACATTATTATTTCAGATAGTCATTAATAAATAAATCAACTCTTTTGGTTTTTGTAAAATAAAATACCTTTTCACAAAAAAATTATTAAAAAACGTTTTTTTTCGGCCTTCTAACTGCGTATAACCCCTTAAGATAATTTATTACTTACGCACATATTGCTTTATTTTAAATATTCATTCAAACATTTATAAAAGATTTAAAAAAGAAATTGTATTTACAGAAATACAAATGAAAAAAACTTATTAATTAAAAAACAATTAATTAAAACTAGTTAATAGTTAATTAACTCCCCTCGAACCCTCCCACTGCGGTGCAAAGCGATGTTTCGACAGAGTACGGCTGGAAAAGTCAAAGGGACTCGATCAACCATTCTCTCCCGATCCGGTCAGCCATATAGCCGATGGAAAGAGGCATCCGCCGCCAAGACCCGGACAAACCTCCCTCTGTGAACCCAGGCACCACTGCTAAGTCACTTTATCCAATATATGATTCGTGGAGCGGCTGTACCTGTACCCGCTTACCAAATTGTAACATACAATTCAACATGCGCCGTTGACGTTTGACGGAATGGTGTGTGCAGATGACATGCTTGTGATAAAGATCTGTAAGATTTACCATTAAACAAGTATTTCCTGCCATTTATCAGGCTGTCCTCATGTGCTGTCGATTGGCAGAGATAGATAAACTAATAACATAATAACTTATCCACTTATATTATCAGAGTACTCTGGTGAATAGTAGTAAGTCATAAAACTGACAGGAAAAGGACAAACTAGTGTTGATTAACCCGGTGAGATATGTAATACCCACCATGTTCTTATTTGCGTGTATTCTTTGTTTGTGACCTTCAAACCTGTTGTTACTTTGAGTAGCTGGAGTTAAAAGGGTGCGGGAGGGGGGTTTCATGCCAACTGGGAATAATGTCAACTCAACACCTCCTTTAAAAGTCGTTAAAATCTATGAAAAAAATAATTTTAAATTAGCCGATAACCCTAACCTAACATAACCTATTTAACCAATTTTTATACATATTTTTTATCACTCTAAATGACTTATCTGAGATGGTTCTGAGTTGGTTTCATTCTGAGTTGGCCGGTCACAAGGGAGGGGATAGTGGAGTAATCGCAGTGTCGCGACACCCTGCGCTCGAGTTATACGCTTGCAAACTGCGTCCGGGTATGTGATGCCCTGCCACATAGCTGGTGTATATATTTCGTGACAAAAACTAACATTTATTTAATGCATTGTAGATTTTAATAGAAAATGGACGTTGACAGTGAATAACCCCGACTTCGGTCAAGGCTGGAAGAAGTATTAGAAAATACTATAGTAAAAGTAAAAGTAAATAGTAAAAGTTGCACTGATTTAAACTTCAGTTCCTAAGATCCCAAGATGTTCCTAATATTTTTTGTTTCATTTTTTTAGTTTATATAGTTACTTAATTCATGTTTTATCATATCTTTTAAGTTTTTTTTTCATAAAACTTGTTTTTTTTAATTCCTTTGTAGTTTTTTTTTTGAGTGAATTTTTTTGTTGAAAATTCGTAGTGACTTGTTTACATTTAAGTAAAATATAAAAATTGTTAAAATGGCGCAAATGTTTTATTTCAAATACGTTAAAATATAGTCTTGCTATAATAAAAAATAATAATTATAATGCTCTTTCTTAAGAATCAAGTTTTTTTTAAATTTGTAAACGGGTGTGTCACACCCTGCCACATCCTTCTTGTTACATTTTTTTACCACACTCTCGCCCGGTTAAAACCGATGTCCCCATAAAACCCCTCATCCACCAATTTTACAAATCTACTACTAAATTTTTTTTTTTTTTATTAACCCTAGATTCATAAACATACGTCTCTCACGCACCTTGTAGTAGTAAAACGCTCATAGAGCACAGCGCGAAAGAGATGGCAATACGTGCGTTTCAGTACCCTCCCGACACGGTTAGAGCTCAGTGTGGCGCCAGGGATCTTGGCACGTAAACGTGTAGTTTTGCAAATACTACGCCTAAGGTGTCTGAGGTACCTATGTTTATGAATAGTGTAATACTATGCTACTATGCTACTTTTACGGTATGTTGAATATGTCCATAGTCAATCCGTTTGTCATCCATGTCCACAATAATAGTCGTAATTAAAACAAACTACTGACAAGGAGAGCTTTAGTCAAAGAAATATCAAATAAGTTGATCGAGCCTTGGTTACGGTGTCGCCGTGATACACAACTTTGAGGCGATGCCTAAAACGGAACATCGGTGCGATTTTAGGCGATACTTTGCCTGATGTACCAGCCGATCCTGGAATACAAACCAGGAAGCTATGCAACTTCTGTTGTTACAAAAAAAAAGTGTGACTAGATTTATCTGCACTTCTTGCAAACGTCTCATGTGCGTGGAACATCGGGGAAGTTTGTGCTTAGAATGCTTTGAATGATCTCGAAAATTGTTTGTTAATGTGTTGATCTCAAATAAACCTTCCTTTTATTAATATAATGTAGTATTATTTATTATTATTATTATAGTTTAAAAATTTGGTGAACATAAAAATAGGGTGTATCACAGACGTATGTTTATGAACATTGTAACAGTAAATATAGTTTATGAATCTAGGGTTAATTACTACTAGCAAGTTCCCGGCATGCAATGCTGTGCACAATGCACATGCACAATGTTGCAATGCCACTTAATAAAGACATTGTTTCTCTCTGCGTGACTTTTCTCATTCATCCCGTTCCTCCTTCCGCATCCTCTTCCTCTCCCATGAAACCTTCCCGTCTTCCCTCTCCCCTCTCCCGCTCTCACCGTCCAACGAATCCACCCCTCAATTCCCCTCCCCCCTACCGCCTTCAATACATTAAGTCCCAGTACATTCAGTTTTCAAGCAGCTCGCACCTATTCCATTTTTTTATAGAAATTTCATAACGCCAGAGCTCACCAGTATATAGAGAAACCTTCGCGGGTGTGCGCATAACAACTCACCAAAGATTAATCTCAATCGGACGAATAGTATAGGAAATAATTTCACAATGCCAGAACTCACCACAATTTAGGTACAGAAACCATCGCGGGCGGGCGCACAACGTTTTATTGCAATCGGATGAATGGTTTAGGGATCGAATAATGTACTTTTTATCCTTGATGATTCGACAAGTATTATGTTTGTAAAAGTCTACGAGTACGGGTACCGCCGCCCCGGGAACGGTTTATTGGATAACCAACACCTCTGCCATAGGTCACCCCATATGGTTCGCTTCGTTTGGTAACTTAGCAAGAATGCTCGGGTTCATGGGGTGAGGCTTGTATGGATGTAGGGATGGATTCTTACGTTCGTAACTCTCTAACACACTGATTCCTACCCATCCCTCATTCCCTTTTCCTTCCCAGAACTTCTCTCCTTTCTTTCTCAAAAAAAAACCCTCCACACAGCTTCCCAAAAGATGGCATAGGCCCTGAGGGAATTTTTGTCCTCAAGGCCTCCTGTGTGGAGCTAATGTAAAAAAGATGTTGAAAACACGGATTCTTGTCTTTGTTCTTCAGATTGATGAATGTGTCTTTTTCAGTACTAACTTACCTTTTGTCAGGATTATATCAATAAACGAAGGCATATACTGCAATCTGTTGCAAGCATGACCAATTTTTTTAATTATTGCTCAATTCTGCTCACTCCAGAGTTCCTCAAGGATCCTTACTGGGACCATTACTATTCCAGAAAATTTGTCGACGATTGTGACGACAAACCGTGGAGAGGGGTATGTGTCTGTTCTGGCGTTTACTTACCGAGTTGACGGAGAAGACCTCGGCCTCCTTGGTGACTGGGTGGGTGGCCCTCACAGAGACCACGCAGGTCCCGCAGCCCCCCTCATGGCACATGGCCTTGGTGCCGCGCAGGTTCAGGGTGTTCCTCAGGTAACTGTTGAGGGTGGTGTCTGCCTCCACGGAAGAAACTAGAAGCAAATTAAACTATTTAAATATTATTTAGATTGATTCAACATATTGCGGTAGTAACATCAACGTCACACTGGTAACAATAAGAAAATAATTTACAAATAAACTTTTAATTTACTTATTTATTTATTCACGCCTTGAAGGCTTTTACATGTACATATACGTTATAATACGGGGTATTATGGCCTTTTTTAGCTCAAGGGCGGGGGGGGGGGGTAAGGTTTTAAAACTCATTTAAAAAAAAAATCTAAATGTACAACATGTCGAGAGTATGGTGTCAAAATTTCAAGTAAATCGGAGCAAAACTAACGAAGACAGCGTTTCAGGAGATTCAAGTATATATTTCGAGTATAAAAAAACTTTAAATCGAAATCTCGCAAACAAATTTCTGAAGTTTGTGAACATCATAACTCAAAATCTATTTGACCGGTCTTTTTGACTTTTTGTAAATTATTACAACACATAAATCAACAGGTTGAAAAAGAGTTTTTTTACCATTTTTTTCCGTTTTATAACAAACTCACCGAAAATTTTAGCAAAAAAAGCATTTTTGACTTCAACATGCTGCAAAAAAAAGCCAACTAAGAAAACATAACGTTGTATATTATTATTTAATCATATATTAAAATTTAAAAAAAAAAAGAACTTTCATACTGAAAATGTTCAATTACACTATATATGTTTGTTAATTTTTTTATATTTAGATTATTATATGTAGGTTATCCTTTGTATTTTTATTTGTTTTTCTTTTGTACTTTGTATTATTATTATTTAAGTTTTTCTTTTGTACTTTGTATTTTTATTTAACATCTTATGTATTTTTTTTGCTTTAATCTTCATTCACTGATATATGTAATTAAAGATACTGCTACCCGGCTCAGAACAGATATTGTCTAGTGAGTCGGGTAGCGCACATATATGTAAATGTAAATAACTCTTTGTATTAATAAACGCCCGGGTTACCGGCACCTTTAAAAAAAAAAAAAATATCACCTTTTAAAAGCATTTCAACTTTTTTGTTTCAAATGATCCGTTGACGAGTTATGTATGATGTTCACCGCAAACAACTTTTTTTCGAGGCGCCTCCGGAGTTTCGCTCTCACGGACGTATTTATTGATATTTTTAATTAAAAAAAATTTCAAAGATATTTCAGATGTCATGCTGTAATGTGTATATAAAATAAATAAACCAACATTATTCATATCTCCAAAAGAAATCATGAAAATATGCCGTTTTTCGATTTTAAAACCTTACCCTCCGCACAGTATCTTCACAGATGACATATGAAAGCATTTTCCTCAGGGCTTCATGTATGGAAATGAAAAAAAACCTCACGATTGAGAGTTTTGAATTCGGTTCATCGAGATTCCAAGTATTGCAAAAAATTACAAGAAGACATTACTAGAATTGCATACAAAACCAATTATTTCTTAACATAAATAAATGTTTTTTTATGAGTAAAACCTCAATTGTAATATTAATTTAAATGAAGACAAAATTAGCAAAAGTTAATCGAAAATCTGGAAAAAGAAAAATCAGAAAAAGATATGGGCACATCTAGGACTGGAAAATGAAGATAATGCTGGTAGTTCTTGGTCGAAGTATGATACAGTTAAAAATGAGCGATTTGGATAAGGACACAATAGCTCAGTTGGTAGAGTAGCGACCCGGAAAGCCGAAGGTCCTGGATTCGAGTCCCAGATGTGCCCATACCTTTTTCTGATTTTTCTGTTTACAGATTTTTGATTGAGTTTCGCTAAAATTGTCTTTTGACTAAGCTCTTGGTAAGCAAAAGTGTTTATGCACAAAGAAGGGACATAAAATTACTATATGAATCAGTTAACATATTACCTGTGCGAGGAATATTATGGTTTAAAATTGTATGCCAAAACCTATTGTCGGACTCAATTTACAAAGAAAAAGTAGATCATGAACATGGCACTAGATTTAGTAAAAATGAGGGTTTGTCCGTTCCGAAAATTATAAATAAATACGGCCAACGGACATTCACTTATCTTGTCCCCACCATATTTAATAAGATGCCGATGAATTTCAAAATCGAATCCAATTGCCCCACTGATCTCAAAAGAAAAATTAAAAAATGGCTAATGGGTCAAAACTTTTTGTACTGATATTGTTTGTAATCTTATGTATAAATACTATCTATAATTAATTTAATCTATCAGTAATTTACCTGTGTTATATCTGTCTGTCTGTATATTTTATGCTTTTGTATTGTAGGTACTTAAAAGTTATTCTTCTGGAACTATTTTGCTATTGTGTTTTCTTATAATATTTTATGTTTTAGTGTTTTATTAATATTGTCAAATTGACCTGCTGACAAACTGCCTTGGCAGTTTAGCGGGTGATTAAAATGAAGAATAAAAAAAAAAAAAAAAAAAAAAAAAAAAAAAAAAAAAAAAAAAAAAAAAACTTAGTCTAATCTTCATAGTCGGTTCGTTAGGTGATAAATGTCAACCTTGTTCATATGTTTGGCGTGTTTCCCGACTATTCACCGGTGACGAAGGGGTCAATGACGCTAATTCCTCGGAGCCTCTTCCAATGTAATACCAGTAGAAGGAGGACAGCATTCGCCAGATTAATCCAACCGTGATTTAGCTCAGTTAGTAGCGTGATTGACTGAGGTTGGTTCCTGAGTGGGAGGGCTCAATCCCCAGTCAAACTAATATATACGTATTTTTAAAGTCTTAAGATGAAGTTATACGTGAAATCCTATTTAGATCCTTTTTAGATTCATCTTTACGACGAATCGGTTTAAATTATGAACATCAAAAAATATGTTACGGATAAATTGAAGCTTTTACTAGCTTTTCTTTGTATTGGAATTACAATAAAATTATTATTTACGTAACAAAAAATATAAGCGTAAACCACTAAAAAAAATGTTTTTTCATGACTTAACTGTGAAGTAATATAAGAAACATTTTTTTTTAAATACCCCTTTATGGCTAAGACTATTTTTGAGGTTTTGTATGTTCTAACTTTTTTTCATTCTTAGAAAATTATACACAAAATAAGTAAAAACCACTTTTTCGCTTACTTGCCTCGTGCAAATACGACGCACAATATGCGCGAAATATTTCTAGCGTTTATAATCCTCTTAAAAGACATTTGAAAAAAGATGTATTATAGTAAACTCTTTGATCTTTAGTTTTGTGCAGTTATTTAACATTACTTGGCAACTAACTATTATTACATCCCTGCACACGTACGTCCTCTATGTCAGTGGGCAAACAATACATCAGATAATGAATAAAACTAACAATAATAACTGTGCAATACAAAGTTCATCCTTCCGTTCATATCTATATGGAAACTACGTCACCCTGATTACTTCTTATCTGATTCTATCCTTCCATATTTATGTGAAATTAAATAATTTACTTATTGTGGTGTATGTGAATATGTATGCAATTTCAATGTCTCCCAACAGGTTATATTTTATTATTTTATTTTATGCCTGTCAACACAGTTTACAAGTATTATACATTTTTAAAAAAAAGTTTTGTATAGTCGTATATAAAATCATTGTGAATTAATAGTAAATATAAGATAATGAACCATGTCGAAGAACGGAAGGAAGGAATGAATAGTAATAAATTTATCTTATCAATATTTTTGGATTTTCAAAGGACATTCGAAACTAAAGATCAAGAAATACTGACAAGAAAGTTTAAAGAAATTGGTTTCTCATCTGTAACCATTAAATTAATAGAAGAGCATTTGAAAGACAGAAAACAGGTAACGAAAATAAACAATCAGTATTCAAAACCAATGGAAAATAAATTAGGAGTACCACAGGGATCGGTCCTTGGACCTCTATTGTTCACACTCTATATTAATGACATGGTGAAAATATTTTCAAAATGCAAAGTACGACTTTTTGCCAATGATACACTAATATACTTAATTGATAATAACTACGAAGAACTAATAAATATTTTAAATAATGAACTAAATAATGTATCAAGATGGCTAAAAATAAATAAGCTTAAATTAAATACAAAAAAAATACAAAATGTATGGTGATTGGATATAAGAAAACATCCAGTGAAAGCAAAATTAAAATTAATAAATCATTGAAAATGTTACTGAAATGAAATACTTAGGAGTTATATTAGATTTCAAACTAACCTTTAACAAACATGCTCAATATACCCAAAAAAAAATTGGAAAAAATGTACCTTTTTTGGGAAGAATTCGGCAAAAACTTTTCAGAAAAACTACAATCAACATAATTCAATAGTTGCTCCACACTTAAACTACTGCTCAACTTTCCTTTTCCTGTGTAACGAACGAGAACAAAATAAATTTCAAAATTTCCAAAACAGGCCAATGAGAATAATACTTCGGCGAAATAGATTTTCAAAAGTAAATAAAATGTTAAAGGAACTAAATTGGCTAACCGTGAATCAGATGTTGACCCTGCACACGATGTTACCAAACCTGTTACCAAAATACTTCTCAAACAAAATTATATACAGCAAGGACATTCACAGACACAACACGAGGACGTGCAAGGAAATCAGACAACAAAAAAAGGACAAAACGAATACGCAGAACTGTTTACTATGCAAGGGGATGGAGTTATACAACACTCTACCAGAAACTTTAAAGTCCGCACCAATCGTCCGAAAGTCACGACCGCACGAAAGTCCAATTATTTCTGAACACATCCGAAAAAATAAAAAAATGTTTTTGAAAGATGATAAAATCTGCTCCCAAATTTTATAAATGGAAATAAACAAATAATTTTTGGAGTATTAAAATTTCGCAAGCAAACAAAAATGTTTTAAAAATGGCTCATTTTACGTTATTAATTAAAATTACTGATAACGAAAAAAAAACATACGTATTTTCTTAGACAAATGTATCACAAACGTTATTATCAACTATCTTTTTTATCTTTCCATTTTAAAAAAATTATAAAAAAATTCCCAAAGTTTGAATTTTTTTTCAAATTGCTACACGAAACTTTGGTTTCATAAAGGTACATTTTACTTATATTGTGGTTAACTTTTTTGATTTGAGTATAAAGCGTGATATTTTTTCTTTCCAACACCGTTTGTATCATGTTTCTCACTATGGTAGTAAGGGAGACACAATGATTTCTATGAGATACGAGTTGTTCCGAAAAGCGAATAAATTAACATGAGGAGTGAACAGCTGCGCGTCCCTTTTCACACACAATTTAATTTTGGAATTGAAATTTATGGCGTTTATGCTGATGATACGGCACTAGTTATTTCGCATGAAGAATTAGAAATTGCAATAAAACTCATGCAGCACGATTTCTTATCCTTACAGAAATGGTCACATGATGCGGGTCTTATAATAAATTCAAAAAAAACAAAATTAATGCATATACGATCTCCACATGCCAAATATACCATCACACCTGTAATAAAGTCGCATACATTTGAGTGCATACACAATTCGTCACAGTCCTGCAAATGCGGAACCATTGAACTTGTACAAACATATGTATATTTGGGGATAACTGTAGATATGCACATGAAATGGGATACCCACATAAGCAACATCTGCAAACGCCTAAGAGCTATTGCGGGGCGAATTTACAAAATAAAATATTTTATGCCCATTAGTACGCTAAAAATAATTTATTTGTCACTAGCGGAATCCACTATCAGATACGGAATAACATCTTGGGGAAACTCGTGCAAGACAAATATAGGCTATATTCAAACGATTCAAAACTCTTTGACTAAGCTCTTGGTAAGCAAAAGTGTTTATGCACAAAGAAGGGACATAAAATTACTATATGAATCAGTTAACATATTACCTGTGCGAGGAATATTATGGTTTAAAATTGTATGCCAAAACCTATTGTCGGACTCAATTTACAAAGAAAAAGTAGATCATGAACATGGCACTAGATTTAGTAAAAATGAGGGTTTGTCCGTTCCAAAAATTATAAATAAATACGGCCAACGGACATTCACTTATCTTGTCCCCACCATATTTAATAAGATGCCGATGAATTTCAAAATCGAATCCAATTGCCCCACTGATCTCAAAAGAAAAATTAAAAAATGGCTAATGGGTCAAAACTTTTTGTACTGATATTGTTTGTAATCTTATGTATAAATACTATCTATAATTAATTTAATCTATCAGTAATTTACCTGTGTTATATCTGTCTGTCTGTATATTTTATGCTTTTGTATTGTAGGTACTTAAAAGTTATTCTTCTGGAACTATTTTGCTATTGTGTTTTCTTATAATATTTTATGTTTTAGTGTTTTATTAATATTGTCAAATTGACCTGCTGACAAACTGCCTTGGCAGTTTAGCGGGTGATTAAAATGAAGAATAAAAAAAAAAAAAAAAAAAAAAAAAAAAAAAAAAAAAAAAAAAAAAAAAAAAAAAGCCAAATTAACGAACCAAACTGAATAATTATATTTTCAATCAAAAGGGTTAACAAATATTACGGATACGTGCTATTTTATTGGTTTGTAATTTTAATTATAAAATGTAGTAATTAAAGAAATCACTTTTTCAATATTTTAGAGGAAGCTTTGACATTCTTTTGCGAATTAATTATAATTTTTAAAATAATCTCACCTTATCTACCTACTGAATTAATATAACGAAAAATGAATAAAAAATTCAAATTTAATGAAAAACAAATAACTTTGTGTAACAACCACTATTTAATTAACAATATCAACATGTTTCGAAAACTATGTTTTCTTCGTCAGGATAATAAGTTAATAAAAAATAACAAAAGACAAACAAGTATAGACTAATTAGAACATAGACAAAATATTAGAAAGGAGAGGTGATTAATTACCTAAAATATATCGTAATAAAACAATTATATAAAATAAAATATAAAAATTATTTTAGAATCGGTAAAAAATTACATTAACATAATAAAACATCTTTTAAAAACAAAACAAGAAGTCTAAATAACAAAATAAATTATTATAAATATAAGTATTAATACGAAAATAAATTTAAAAGATGGCTATTTTTAAAAAACGTTTGGTTATTTATAATATTTAATTTACTATTAACACTTTTTCTAATTTCTAAAATTTCTAAATTATCTAATTGTATACCCGTTGTGTTAGTGTGTAAAATTTTTAAACCTTTATTAATATCAAAAGAATGACCTGTTTCCAAAATGTGGTTTGCAAATTCTGAATAATTATTATTATTTAAACATCTTAGATGTTCCTTAACTCTAATGTTAAAATTTCTAGAAGTCTTCCCAATATAAAAAAAGTTACAATCATTACAAATTAATTTATAAACCCCAGATTTGTTCAAAAACACACCTTTGTCCTTGTTATTTAATATATAATTTTTTAATTTGTTATTGGCGTAAAAAGCTGGTTGGATATTATCTGGCATGTTTTTAATTATCAAATTTGAAGTGTTATTATTTAAAAATACAATTTTTCTCCAATTATTATTCTTGTCAACTACGTGTGGATAAACAAAAGATCTAAAAAACTTTTTCTTATATTTTTTGTTTAACATATTATCTATTAATTGTGTAGTATAACCGTTATTTATTGCAATTTGTTTCATTGTATTTAATTCTGTTTTAAAATTTCTTAAAGATAGGGGAACATTAATTAGTCTACTTAGTAAGGTATGAAAAGCTGCTAATTTTTGTGAAAATGGATGATTAGAAGTTTCATGTATAATGATATCTGTATATGTGTCTTTACGAAAAATGTTAAATTCAAATTTATTATTGACAATAGAAATATTTAAATCCAAAAAATTTAAACTGCAATTTTTCCCAATTTCTAGGGTAAATTTAATTTTTTTGTGGAGTTTATTAATGAAATTTAAGAAAATATTTAATTGCCTATTAGTTCCAGTCCATATACAAAAAACGTCATCTACATATCTTTTCCAAAAATAAACATATTTTAATAATAAAGCACGACTATTAAAATTTTTTTCTTCAAATTGTTTAAAAATATATCTGCGACTAGGGGGCTAGTACTTGAACCCATTCATTGCTAAACCATCTTTTCATTAAATTAATGATGACGCCACAAAGTAAATTTGCCTATTTTGAAGAAAAAATTCAAACATCACAAGAAAAGTATTTCTCTGGGTAGAAAATTTTTGAATATACGCAAAATTTGTCTTATTAATTTGTTTTATTTTTCTAATTTTATATTTCATCATATTTCTACATTAAATAAAATAAAATAATTTTTTTTTAAATAACTATCATTAACTTACAAATGTTTGCCTCTAAAATCGCGAAAAATAGATTTTTTTAATGACCTGTAATTTATAATTTTAAAAACAAATAAATGTACTAATACACATTCATACTAGATATTTGCAATACCTTTCGATTAACAAATCCAAAATTAAATTTTAAAAGAAGGGGGGCTGCGCAGTCGATCCCCATAAGCACAGATGCTTTCAGAAAAACAATCATCGATTTAGCAATTATTTGTGTCTATTGATACATCGGGTTGAAAATCTTCGCTCATCTGGTACATTTTAAGCCGCCGTTATCCGAATTTCTACCGATTTCTTACACATCTCCCTTAAACATTTGAAGTTTTTAAGCTCTTAAAAAAATATGTGTTATTTTTTAAGATAATATCTAGATACGTTCCACGCCAAAACGCAAATTATATGAAATTCCCTCGATAGAAAAAAATCGCCAAGTATGCTCCGAAAATTATTTAAAACAAGTCTATTTCTATTATTTTACAAGTTATAAAGGATACTTAAGATACTTTCCACGAGATTTTTGCTCTATTTTAAACGAGTCATGTTTTGTTAAACATTTTCATAATTTTCGCTTCAATTTTATCATTGAAAATATTAGCGCGCTCTGTCCAACATTCGTAATTACGTATCTCTCCATCTTCTTCTTTTTAAGCCGGGAAGCGTCGCCTTAAATCAACGCTCAAAGAAGTTACACTTACCAGTATACTGTGTGCCATTTATTTTAAATTTAACGAACGACATGTTGGACACTTTAAATTACCACCGGTTTCACAATAATTACTACTTTGATTTCACCGTTTTCACATAATATTACACCGGTAAACTCTAAATCTTCGCATACGTTGAAGAATGAAATATATAACAATTATTATATGAATGTACTTGGCTTCACAGAACGTTAACTGCGCTCGCCGTTTCAACTTTGACTGAAAACAAGTGTATAAAAAAACCCTATTTATATACATGTCGTTCCATAAAAAATGCTGATGTTCGATTTTCAAGTTCTGGAATACAATGGTGCCATCAATGGGGAATTTAAAAAAAAAGCATTATATTTAATTTGTTATTAATGAAGACAATATTAGCGACTCTCAATCGAAAATTTGAAAGAGAAATATCAGAAGAAGATACGGTCACATGTACGAATGGATTCCTAGATATGACCGTATCTTTTTCTGGTTTTTTGTTTCAAATTTTCAATTGAGAGTTGATAATATTTTCTTCATTAAATTCGAAAACATGTTTTTTTCAGATATATATTTACACGAAATTTTATTTTTACAAAAAATGAAAAGCGATTTAGTAATAAGTAATAATAATTAATAGCTTAAACAATGTATTTGAAGTTCCACTGTGTAAAATTGGTGACCGGACAACTCGGAATGAAACCAACTCAGAACAATCTCAGATAAGTCATTTGGAGTGATAAAAACATATACATAAAAAAAATTGGTTAAATAGGTTATGTTAGGTTAGGGTTATCGGCTAATTTAAAATTATTTTTTTCACAGCTTTTAATGACTTTTCAAGTAAGTGTTGAGTTGACTTTATTCTCAGTTGGCATGGAACCGTAAAACTAGGCTTGCGCAAAGACGTGCATATTTTATCACACCAAAAATATATAATGCTCTCTATAAGGCTACAGAAATTGATGTATCAAATTGATATATCCTCCTACAGCAAGTATAAAAATGTATTAAAGTCTTGGATAAATACCGTCGGCACAAACATTTACTTGCTGTAACATCCGACCTGCTGTAACTTAACAAAAAAATTTATTAATCTTTATGAAAATGTCCTTTGAATTGTATTTCAGTATACACTGAATTTATTTTTTATGTATTTAATTTTATTTTTTAATCTTCTTCAAAGATAGTGTATGTTTACGAGTAAAATTTTAACTGTCTTAAAAACTACTCCACGAACTAGCGATGTCTATGTGGGATTTTTTTGTTTAATCTGCTAATTGTATTATTCTCTACTTTTTTAATGTTTCCATAAAAAGCTTGTATTATAAAATTATACCAATTGTACCAAAATAATTGTTATAAAAAAATAATTTCCTTTAAACATCCATAATAAATGGCGTGGTAGGACGATTTAGAAAAAAAATCAATTTTTTTTTAATTTTTCCATTTTTTTTAAAATAAAATTGACATAATATTTCATACACTCTCCTGATAAAGCAGATTCTTGTGCTTAGGAGAAAAGAACTTAACTTAACTAAACAATTAATATCCTTACTTAATACATCTTTTGGTTACTCGCGTTTTATAGTAAGCGGCGTATCCTGCGCCACAATACACATGAACACTAGCTTGAACAGCACCCAAAACATTGAAAATTTGAACACTTTGTGTTCAAAAACCCTGTGTTCAAAAACTCTGTGTTCAAGCTTTACCACAGGCGACGGAAAACATTCATCTCCCGGGCGAAGGGGGAAGGCTGGCGGGGGGAAATGTGTTCATATTTTTACAAGAGCCGCGCTATGCGGTCATGTATGGAGAATCAAACCGAACAAGTTTTTGAGGTTATGCGCAATGATTGAGCTTAATAATCACTACTTTAAAATATTATGATACCTAAATACAATATAATAAATATATTTGATAATAAAATTATAATATAATAACGAATATTAACAACATTAACATTAATATTATTTTTGAAGTGGGTGAAGCGGGAAGGCAGGCGGGGCCGGCGGGGGGGAAATAAATTCATATTTTTACAGGAGCCGTACGGAGCGGATGGTACCGGAGATAAATCGAATGACGTTTGGGGTTATGTCAACCGCGCGAGCCTAATACCTAATTATGACTTTAAATTGCAAATAAATACTGTCGTAATGGATGATTATATCTTTCGTGAACTCACTTGTAAATAAAGTCTATTAATTTATAAATCGATTTCAGAGACACGGAAGAAATTGACCAATTAAAATAGGTATTCTATTCTTTCCCTGATAAATAAATACCTAATAAAAATCTAGTTAGGTAGGTTAGGTCTAAGCTGAAATCTGCGTGTTCTCCTTTATATTTCGTCTACAATATCATCGCTAAATTTCTTAACAGAACTCGACTTTTGACGTTTGAATTTCGAATGCGTAATTAATTACGCATTTGAAATTCAAATACTAACTTTAGGTCATAATAATTGATATTAGTCGGAAATCTTTCCTGGTAAATAAACATCTATTAAAATATCTCTGTTTTCTCCCTGATGTAGCATCTCTTCTTCATCGGAACATATTTTAACATTTATTTAAACGTCAAACGTCAAGTGTTCAGTTGCGTACGCGTGGAAAGGCCACTAGCAAAATTGTCGGACCGCGCGAACTTCACACCTGTTTACACCAATCTTTCAAACCATGTTTCAAAAACGCAGGAGACGGAAAACAAAGAACGTTTATAGTGTGGTTCAAGCTAGTATTCATGTGTATTCTGGCGCAGGAGTTCCGCCTGTAGGGGAAGGTTGCGATCAACGGACTGACGCACAGTGAATCGATTAGAACAATTAGAAGCTAGCTAGACAAATTATTTATTTAATTTTTTTAATCCATGAAAAAGTGTTGATCAAACGGTAGGAATGCTGTCATTGATCTATCGGTATTTCAATGGAAGATGCTCAGAGGAACTAGCGTCATTGATCCTTTCGGCACCGGTGCATAGTCAGGAAACAAGTCAAAAGTGACTTCTCCAGCCATACTCTTTCGGAACATCGCCTTGCACCGCGGTGGCGGGGATAGATTCATATGTCCGTTACTCCTGGACACACTGACCCCCTGATTCCTACCCACCTCCAATTACCTTTTCCTTCCCAAAACTCCTTTGCTTCCTTTCCTAAAAAGATCCTCCATACAGCATCTCCAAAGATGTCGTAGGCCATGAGGGGAATTATTTTCCTCAGGGCTTCCTGTGTGGAGCTAATGTAAAAAAAAATATTCAGATCTGATCACCAAACATGGCTATAGCCATTTTAAGCATCGCTTCAATTCTGAAAAGTGGTCTTACACCAGGGCGATACTACTAATCATTATCAGACGACAGTTTGACTATGCCTTTAGAAGGCAAAACAGCTGTCACGCGTAATAATAATTACAAAGCAGAACTTGTTTATTAATAAACTATTTTTATAAATTGAATAATAATATTATTGATTATATATTGTATCTCAGATGTAGAGGTTAAGTGCAAAATTGAGGCAGCAAGAACTGCATTCAGGAAAATGAAATCCCTCTTCTGCATTGACAACCTCAATTTAAAACTAAGGCGAGAGAATGTTAAAGTTTTATGTGTGGTCAGTCTTGCTGTATGGATGTGAGACATGGACCTTGAAAGTAAATACCATGAACAGGTAGGCTTTTGAAATGTGGCTTCACCGGAGAATGCTCAAGATTCTCAGGCGGGCTAAAGCAGATAGAGAACTTCTCACATCAATAAAAGTCAGGAAAATTTCATATCTGGGTCACGTACTTCGAGGGGAAAAGTATCACTTGCTCCAATTAATATTGAAAGGAAAAATAAAAGGTCGCCGAGGGCCTGGTAGGAGACAAATGTCTTGGCTACGAAATATACGAGAGTGGACCGGCATTAGAAGTGCGGAGGAGCTATTCCGGGCAGCACAATGTAGAGAGACATTTTCCAGAGTGATCGCCAACGTCGGGGGGACCTGATAGGGCACACGAAGAAGAAAATTGATTATATAAAAGAAATTAAAATTGAAATGGAATTCTACAAATTAAACTTGATAACAATAAATCAAGATTTCTTCTTTCGTCGAGAATGCGAAAGTCTCCTCTCTGAGGATCAAAGAGAACCTTCGCCTTCAAGCCTTCTACGAATTGAAAAATCAGCTGGAAGAGGAACCAGATTTTCTTTCCAAGGTTATTATTATTGGTGTCAAGTGATGAGTCGTGGTGTTATGGGTACGATCCCGAAACCAGGAACAGTCAAGCCAATGGAAGAGTGCTCTCTCTCGTCTTCAGAAAAAAAGTCAGATGAAATCGAACATCAAGACGATGCTCATTAGTTTTTTCAAAGATGTTGTGCACACAGAATTTGTTCCTCCATGCCAAACAGTTAAACGACAGTTCTACATGGAGATACTAAAGAGATTGCGAGAGAGGAAATATTGTCGAAAAGGGTCGAATCCTTGGCGCACAGGGGACTGGTTCTTCAACTTGCTCACACCGTGTTGTCTGTGAAGCAGTATTTAAGCAAGCATGGAATGACCCAAATTGTTCACCCGTCCTATTCACCTGATCTGTCTCTTTGTGACTTATTTCTGCTCCCCAGGGTGAAAAAGGACTTGAAAGGGAAATTTTTTCATACTGTTGAAGAAGTGAAACAAAAATCGTTGGAGGCCATGAAGGACATTCCAATCAGTAAGTTTCAAAATTGTTTTGAACAGTAGAAAAAAGGTTGGACAAGTGCGTATACTCTAATGGTGAACACTTTAAATGCGACCAAATTTTGGTGAAGAATATTGATAAATAAAAAAGATATAAGGAAATTTTCGTTTCTTTTGGGTCCCTACATTAGCGTTGTGTAAATGTAGAAATACTTTTATCTACTATCGGTTTAATAACCAAGTAACTACATTTAATGAGATGCTTGCTAATGCCAATAGTGACCATACTGAATAACACGGCCATTGCAAACAATGGCAGGAATCATCGAATAGCAGATTTTATCGTTAACGGACGCCCGAAAATCACACAATGCAAACACGTCAATTTATTGTGTTATTCGGTGAATTCATTAATCTGTCACCAGAAATTTTGATTAATGCGTTTTTAAGTATTCCTAAATACAACAAAACATTGTTCGTTGCGTAAGTCATGTAAAAGGGACAGCCTACATTATCGGCATGATCAAAGAATAAATAATATCCCAAGAAGCGTCTTGTGGACATGTTTCGTAATCCAAATATTTGGCTAATCCAGGCTTAAATTTCCAATACAAAACTGGGTTCACTAAATTCAAATTGGAAGGAGGTTTTTTTATATCAGCTCCACACACTCCTTTTCTTCTTCCTTGCGCTGTCCCAATTCATTGCATAGGTAGGCTGTTGGGGTCGGTTCTTCCCGTTCTCAAGTTATAACTTCTTCGATTCTGGGTATCGCTTTCATCCAGGACGTTTCTCTGTTGCATTTTGGAGCGTTGAGTCCATCCAGGAGTTCTTTGATCTTTCTCTAGAATCCTGTCGATGAAGCTCCATAGACATCGGTCTGGTGGTCTCCGTCTTATATGCCTTCTTAGCTCCACACACTTCTAAGGAAAACAATTTCCCCCCGGGGCCTATATCATCTTTAGAAATGGTGTGGGGAGGTTCTTTTTATGAAAGGAAGGAGATGAATTTCTGGGAAGAAAAAGATATGAGAGGTGGGCAGGAGTCTGAGGGTCAATGTGTCCAGGACTGCGGACGAATGAATCCATCCCTCCCACTGCGGTGCAAGACGATGTGTCGAGAGAGTCCGGCTGGAGAAATCAAAAGGTCTCCCTCAACCGGTTTCTCCCGATCCGGCCTGCAGTAGGTGGGAAAAGCATCCGCCGCTAAACCTCACCCCTTGAACCCAGGTACCCCTGCTAAGTCACCCAACATAGCGAAACACTCCGGGTGACCTATGGCAGGAGTTATGGTTATCCAATAAATGGTTCACGGGAGGGGGTACCCTTACCCGCCTCTCAAATTGAAAGATCTAATATGTCAGGCGAGTGTAAGTGAGACGGAACTATAAGTGGGTCAAGTTGTACGGAAGGCATTTCTAGCGTTTATCTTTATTCTATGAGCATATATTATCATGAATAAAGAAAGAAACTAGAAGTGTCTTCCATAATTTTAACCATTTAGTCTAATCTCCCCAGCGTTTCGTCTCACTTGCAGTCTCCTGACATCGTAGGTCTCCATCCCATTTGAATTTCGTGAACATAGTTGCGTATTTGAAATTGAAGCCTTGATTCCAGAAATATATTTAGATCAGGGAAAACGCCCACAAGACACTTCTTGGATTATTCTTTGACCATGCTGCTAATGTAAGCTGTCCCTTTATGCGACTTACGCAAAGATGACTACTTAGGAACACTTAAAAATGCATTATATTGTCATCATATTATGATTTTTTTTAAAGCCTATCACAGTTTGTCTTCATCCGCTATTGGATAAAGGTAGCAAAGTTAAATCGTCTCTCCTTCCTTTATTTGCACAGTCAAATATGTTTGCCTAATTTTATGATTAGGGATTTTGAATCAAATTGGCTTTGTAGTTTAGGGTAAATATAAAGATACTTTGAACATCCTTAAAATGTAATTTTTTTTTAAATAGGTTTTTTTACTTCTTTACTTCTTCAATTTTCCTTTCTCTAAAAAGACTTTCCACACATCCCCAAAGATTACAAAAGCACGGAGGGATTTTTTTCCAGGCCTCCTGTGTGGAGTTGATGTAAAAAAACTTTCTATTAATTTAATAACAATGAACAGTGTCTATTTCAGATTCGGGAGACACAAAATAATCACTTAAATAGATGTTTCATTGCCAAACCCTGTACAAATCACAAGTGCGCCCCATGGTTGAATTTGGCGGCCACCTCTGGTCTGGAGCCCCAAATACATGGAAAAAAACTTCCAGATCACTCAATTTCGCGCCAAGTACTTATCACAATAATTTGAAACTTTTCCACAGTATGATAATTTGAAGCAAATGAATGTAAACAGGTATGTAAATACCCGCACTCTCTTTATCTCAATTAATTGACCTCATTTGCAAATGCTGGTCGGATCAACAGGTAAATTTCATTCTGACTAAAGAGTAATGTTTTTCTTTTCATGGCCGGAGTATTCTTCAGGTTCACCCTATGGTGCTGTGGTAATTATAGACGAGTTATTGATCTAATCTTCACCTACTATCGTTATTTATTTTTGGGGTATTATGCCATGTTGCGCTATCTCCTTGTTTTGCCAACGTTTCGCAGCGTTACGGTGTCCGAAACAAAGTTATTGAAATATAAAGAGATGGGTTATCGGCAGTTTTTACTGGGTGGGACTGTGCTTCCTGGTGTCGCCGATGTTTTAAACCAATACGATTGCACACGTTCAAAAAATCAACTAAATGAACTAACTCTTTCCGTATTCAAACTACGTTATTAACCAGTACTACTGCACACCTTCGAAAAATCAACTAAATTCCGTATTCAAACTATTCCCATTAGGTAGTAGTTCCGGCGACAGTCGGTCGGACATCATAGCATATCTCTTGGTCCGAAACGATGGCTTTTTTTAAGTGAATACCGCACAAAGTCTCTGGAGCCAGTGAGACTATGGCACCTTCAATTGGAGTATGTTGTGAGGCTGAAGTAGGTAAGAAGGTAGTGGAGAGGGGAAGGAGATTGAGAAGAGAAGGGTGGTGAAGTACTAGGTATTCACAATTCGGGAGGCGGATATTTAAGGGAGGCGGGAACCATTTATTGGATAACGAACACTTCTGCCATAGGTCACCCCAAGTTGAGGAAATCGCTTTGACTTCTCCAGCCGTACCCTCTCGGAACACCGCCTTGCACCGCAATGGGAGGGATGGATTCGTGCGTCTGTCACTCCTGGAGACACTGACCCCCAGATTCCTACCCATTCCTAATACCCTTTTCCTTCTTAGAATTTACTCTCCTTTTCCTTCCTTTCCTAAAAAGACTCTTCACACAGCATCCCCAAAGATGACATAGGCCCTGAGGGGAATTATTTTCCTCGGGGCTTCCTGTGTGGAGCTAATGTAAAAAAAAATTCAAACCGGTAACCAAAAATTACTGGTGATCAAACACGGCTAAAACCATTTCAAACAACGTTTTAATTCTGAATTGTGGTCTTACATCAGAGTATCTTCCACTCTGGAACGTGCCGAAAATATAAATAAGTATAGATTATTTTTAATTAGTATAATGCATTATGTCTTAGCAGAATTGAAATAAACGTCCCCAATCCCATTGTTTAAGACGCCATAACATTTTTCACATGAATATATTTAAAAAATAATATCGCCTACTTTGGCCTTCTGACCCAGATGTGTCGATTGTATAACAAGATAGAGTGTGCGGAAATAGATATTTTCGTCGACAATTTGTACGGATTCAAAAAAGATCTGGCGCTGTTAAAAAATACTAACTAATTATATTGTGTCAATTGTCTCTCTATGCATGCCTCACGTATTTCTTATGTCTCTTGCCACTCATTGTAATGCTCACCTCTTGGCCACGCAGGAGGAGAGGAAACACGGCATAATACCCCAAAAGTATATCACGATAATATTTTTGATCGCGAAAATCTCAAATCATATCTAATTTGCACCTCTTTCTCTCGTTTCCACAAGGAAAAGAGGAGTCTATATAAACACTGACTTTGCAATATCAATGCAAAAAGCTTTAATTAATTTGATATTTTTAAATCTTCCACAATAATCCATTATCCATTAAAAATGTATTTTTATTATAGCTGCAAATAAATTGAAGTTTTTAATCATGTTTATCCCATCGTCAAGCAAATTCTAGGTGGGCGTGTGAACGTTAAAATGGCACCGAAACCAAAATTATTGGTTCCAAAAATTGGATTACGAAAACATTTAAAAAATAAAGTCCATTATATTGCACTCAAAAGGTGTCAAAAAGCATTGCTTTTCATCTTTTGTTGGTCTGCAAAGACCAAATTTGTCTCATAAAATTTTCTCTACATCTATTCGTAATTCGATATCTTCAGGTGAGTCGTTCAAAATCACACAATAAAAAAATAACAGTGATTATTCTCAAACGTCGCAATATAAATCATGATTTGCATTTTTTTTTCAAATAATAATTGAAAGAAGTGCCCTTGGCACAGCATCATTATAATGATATAACATGTACTTAGGATTCCGACTGAAGAATATTATCATTGGACAATACTCAATCAATATGGCACATGTCGTAATATAGGAAATCATAATAGTGTCATTATACCTAATAATAAAGGTTCAGGCTACTTCAAACTGTGAAGAAGACAACTCTCAAAGACAATATGAATGAAATAAAGACAGATAATATTGTAACATCCAAAACTGCTAACGAATTTTTTTTTTATTTATTAGGGAGAAAACACAGATACAGATGTTAATTGACAAGAATTTTCTCAAGACGACAACTAGAGAACTCACCTGCATCCAAACTATTTCTCACGAATTGACATTAACTGCAGATAAAAACATGTACAGTTTCATATGCAATTGTTGTGAATTGAACGAAACTAGATGAGGTGAAGTTTGCTGGAATTGGGTGATAATACGTGCAGGAAAAACAAGGTATGCAAGGAAAAGGGATAACCAATCACTTATCACTGATTCTCGGCGAAGGACCACACGACACAACTACTATATAGTTCCACCGCGGTAACTTGATATAAATATCGTCATAACAAAAACGAATTACTCATTCAAAACGATATTATGTACTTCCAAGATGGTCTTTACTTAAAAAATTTGATTATTTACACGAAAACACCAACAACTTGCTTCCAAGTTAGTTCCAATCCTTCTTCTGTTTTCTAAACAAATGTACTCGAGTTTTCACTATATCTCTTTATATATTTTATCAATTTAGATTTGTTGAATTCCATTCTAATTTTTATTTGTTTATTTATAAACAGGTTCTGCTATGTTTATAAATAAACTGTATTTGTTTAATGAAATAATAATATTATTGAATTTATAAAATTAATAAAAAATTAAATTAAATAAAATAATTTTTTTTTTTAAATAAAAATTCTCTTTTCAATGTTCCAAATTTCAAATAGTTTTCCAATAAGGTGGTGGTTAAGGAGAAGTAGGGACTGGATAAATGACATTAATTAATCGATTCATTAACCTGAACGCATAATAATTATTACAAGATTCGTTCAACCCGCGAATCGAATGGATAATTTGTCATCGTGTTACTTGCTAACTAGCAGATTGTGGACAATCTACGGAAAAAGATGAAAGGTGGTCAACTTTACTCGCTACTCGCTGGTGTTTGCCTAAAGATGGCGGCCCACCAACAGCTGATTTCGTCCGTCAGAATTAGTTCGGGCGGAAGCCGTTATTGTCTGTGTGGCGCTAGCTCCGAGCTGTCAGTTGCACGGCGCGAGAGTCGTTATTTCAGCTGCTACTGAGCGGGTGGACAGTTTTTTTATATCATCATGACAATCTCACTCGCCGATTCACCTGCTTTTAAACTAACCGGCTAGTAGCTTGTAAACTAGCTTAATGTAATTGAGGCTTAACAATAGCAATATTTACAAGGGACTAGATACTATTTTGAAATACGGTGTAAAGTGAATATTTATTTTTGTAAGCTCTAATAAATTAATATAATATTATATCCGTGGAATTTTGACCTCAAATTCAAATTTATATTTTGTATGAAAAGGATTGCGCACCGTTCCTCTTAATAATATTTACTCAACATACTGATGGAAATTGTTTCCCGAGGGGCTTATTTCATATTTGGGAATGCTGCGTGGAGGGTTTAAGCATAAACATGTCAAACCTAAAATAAACAACCGTCTACAAGCGAGTTCGAATCAATAGTTACGAAGATTCCATTAAAATTGAACGAATCGTTCAAATTCAAATACTTATTGCTTATGCCATGACTTATGACCATGTGCTGTTTATCGTTGGTATGAATATAACTTACTATAGTAAGTAATCTGATCGTTATAATGATCGTTTATTAGTCTAGGTTTCAGAAGACTAGAATTAATGTAGGTAGGTTATTGAAATTTAATAAGTAGATATTGTATTATCTGCGCAATTTTCTTTAAAAGATGGAAACAATATATAATGTTTTGTAATAAATAATAATAGTTAAATTATTTTTTTATATGTATGTACTAGAAAAAACACATGTTATTAATAAAATTATAAACAAAATAATCGCCCTGAGCTATTTCAACATTGTCGTAAGCTGAGGTTAGATGAGAACTTTAATTTATTAAGATGAAGCACTACAATGAAACTGATTTGATTTGAAAATTTGATGGCTTAGAATTATTTTAGATGCTTTTATTAAATACTGTGAGTAAAACACATCTTGAATTTTGAAATGATTGAACATTTTTTTTAATAAGTCTGTTTTTTTTCTATGTGAATACCTCACAAGAGTCTCAGCTGCTCCCGTCTGGAGCCAGTGAGACTATGGCAACCCCAAATGGGGTATGTTGTGAGGCTGAGGGTAGTGGGAAGGGGAAGGAGATGGGGAAGAGGAAGGTGGGGAAAGAACCTGTCTATTCAGATCTGGTCACCAAATACGGCTGAAGCCATTTCAAGCAACATTTCAATTCTGAATGGTGGTCTTACATCAGGGTGATACTGAGAATAACTTTCACTATCTGGAACGTACTATACATAAATAAAGCCACAAATATACCATCTATTATTTTTAATTAATTAATTGTGAAATAATACAAATTAATCAAATAAAATGTATTTGCGCACGCCGGAATTCAATCCCGCGACCTTTGGATTGCGACTCAAGAGCCTTACCCCTCAGACACGAAGGCCGTCAGTGTCATTCTATCTTAAGATGAAGCTTTACGTGAAATCCTGTTTAGATACTATTTAGGTAGATTAATCTTTACGACGAATCGGTTTACATTATGAACATCAAAAAAATATGCTACAGATAAACTGAAGCTTTTAATAGCTTTTGTATGTATTGGAATTACAATAAAATTATTATTTATGTAACAAAAAATATGAGCATAAACCCCAAAAAAAATTTTTTTTGCATGACTTAAATATGAAGCAATATAAGAAACATTTTTTTTTTTAAATATCCCTTTATGGCTAAGACTATTTTTGAGGTTTTGTATGTTCTAACTTTTTTTCATTCATATAAAATTATGAAAAAAATAAATAAAAACCACTTTTTCGTGCAAATATGACGGTCGTTTTTAAATTTTGAAGGCACGAGAATCGAAATATTTGTAGCGTTTATATTCCTCTTAATATATAAAAAGTAAGTTTAGGTATTGAAAATTATATCTTCTTTGTTACGAATCACTCCAACAACAAAAAAACCGCGATATTACAGTTATGATAACAGACTGCGAAAACAGAAAGGTTCTAAAAGGTGCAATCTAATCTTCAACTTTGAAATAACTTTAAATAAGCAGAGAATTTAAAAATGAAGGCATTGATATATAATACCAGAATTTGTCAAAAATAAACTGCAAGAGAATTTCCAGACGCAGTGCAACGATCGCCATTAAAAAATAAACAGAAATGTTGGCATTTCTACATTGAAACGTTTCACTGCCATCTATGGATTATCGGTGTAAGCATTATTATATTATCATTGGAAGATCGAAGAAACTCGGCTGTAATCTTTCTACAAAAACATCCAGATCCGCCGTATATTGCCCAGAACTCTTACAACGAATCCAACTGTGAGTTCCCAAATGAACAAGATCAGGCATAATTCTTAGCATCCCTCGCTGCAACACTAAAAAAAACTATTTCTTTTTCTTTTTCTGTACCGTGCACTTTGTCATATTATTCTTCACAGTCAGTCACCTGTAAATTTTATATTATTACGCTACTGATATTATTATTTTTACGCCATTTATATTTACATTTCACTTAAATTTACCTTTGTACCTACCGTTTATCCATACTTCCATACTAATATTATAAATGCGAAACTGCTCGAGTTTGTTTATGACCCTTTCACGCATAACACAATATAAAGACTTTAATAATTCTTTCACCAATATAAAACTAAATTATATGCGCAGACTACAGGTTGTATATGATGGTAAGCTCTGGCGTTATGAAATTATAAATATTAATATATTATATTTGTTATACGTTTTCTGTCGCTAACAAAAGCGAGTTTTTGCTAATGTCAGAAAAAAATCTTTTCCATGGAAACAATGTTGACATATTTTTGGGCTCTATGCTGGTAGGTACTTAGTCTACTGGTCAGATACTACTGCAGAAAATTCAAATATTAGAATTCGTTTTTTTTTTTGAACAAGCTTGGAATAAATGTCAGATGAGGGTTCCTATATTAAAAATATAATTCGTAACGATTATAAAGACTGAATGATAAATAGAGTATTTTTTTATTATATTAACGAACTTCCAAATATTTAAATAAAAATAAACATCCGAAATGTTTGTAAGCGCATAAATTCCGAACGAATGAACAAAATTGGATAAGTAATTCTTTTTTTCTTTGAGCTTTAGCATTATGAAATTTAGGTGGTAGGCGAGATGTTTGAAAACTGAATGTAAGGGAATGAATATATGGAATGCGGGAGGGGATGGGGGTGGGGTGGGGGGGGGAGATAATTGATAAGTGCAAGCGCTACAGTAATTTCCCGTAATACCATGCGAGCGAAGCCGCGGGGAAAAGCTAGTATGTATAATAAATAATAATGTTCATTTCTTCAAGTTTATCTTTTTTTATATAAAAAATTGTGTCTCTGTATCATTCACTAATCACACAAAAGCCCGTCAGGACATTGAAAATTAATAAATTGATAAAATAAATAAATTATTTAGCGAACTAACAATTATTACGTTCAATAATTATACATATATGTGTTATACATATTTCGATTGACATAATGTCTGTGCCTAGCGTGGTTGTGGAAAAACCTGTACTTAAATTATTTTATAAATAAATAAAAAATAAATAAAAAATAAATATTATCTCAGCTATAAAAACAAACTATAAGAAAAAACTTTTTAAAATACAGTATAATGCCAAATTTTTTCTCGGTTGATTTTTTTCTTTCTAAATAATAAATTATTCACAAAATAAATAAAAACTATTTTTGCGCCTGAAATCGAGAGTTTCTAGATTACGTCTGCCAAGCGATTTTTATGCCTATTACCTGTATTCGTGGTGATGCAAGGCACACTAAGAACATAAGCATTTTTAGCTTGTGCCTTCTCCTTCGCCTCCTAACCCCTTTCGGTTTTAAAACGTACCAGTATTTCTCTTTTTTTAAAGAAAGGCTTACGAATAACATGGCAAAATTTGATAAATTCTACTACCATCATTATGTGGATAATTAATGTTGCTTGTGCAATGTTCAATTCAATTTGGGAGGCGGGTTTGGGCAAGGCCGCCCCGGGAACCATTTATTGGATAACCAATAGACCTGCCATAAGTCACCCCAAGTGGTTTGCTACATTTGGTGATATGGCAGGGGTGCTCGGGTTCATGGGGTGAGGTTTGTCTAGGTATTGGCGGCAAATGCGTTTGCCCACCTACTGCATTGGCGGGACCGAGAGACACTGGTTGAAGGAGACCTAACCTAAATCTCTCCAGCCGAACTCTCTCGATGCGTTGGCTTACACCGCAGTGGGAGGGATGGATTCATACCTTAGATACATTGATCCTCAGATTCCTACCCACCCTCATACCTTTTCCTTCCCAGTACTTTCTCTCCTTCATTTCCTTAAAAAGTCCCTGCACATAGCATCCTCAAAGGTGACATAGGCCCTGAGGAGACTTATTTGTCTCAGGGCCTCCTGTATTGAGTTAATACAAAAATAAAACAAAAAAGGTGGAGGACTTATAATATTGATGTGTGTCAATGATCATCATCATCATCAATATATTAATACGTGAAGCCAAAACTTTGTACCCCTTTTTACGAAAATTGCGCGGACGGAGGAGTACGAAATTTCGCACACTTTTAGTTTATATAGAGGAAGAGTGCAGAATGCTAATATTTTTTTTTAATTATGCATAAAAATACATTAAATCAATTAAAAAAACATTACACACACTACCATTTATTTGACACACACACACGCATCTTACTCTGTTGCTTATTGTTAAAGTCTATGGTCAATTTATCTATGGTCTTACTGAATGTCAAATGTCAAACATAACCATAAAAATACCGCTCACTCAATATAATATTAAATCAAATTATGAATAAAAAATACATAAAAAACATTAAAATTACGGTCGAATTTCGACCATTGGGCGACAGTTTTTCTAAAATTGCCAGGAACTTTACAATATAATATATTTATATTCTTCTTCTTTCGTATGGTGAGGGTCAGAGGGGGACATCTAAGTCTGCGAGTCAGTCTAGGGCCTCAGGCGTTGCCCTGCGGACCTCATCAATCCAGCCGGCGAATGAATTCAGAGCGGGTTTTCATTGACCACACGATCGGTGGTCTGCACCGCACCGCATTCACACATCGCCGACTCTTTAAGGGTCTACTATTCGTGAACACAGCGCTGAAAAAGAAGAAGATGGAGAGGTATGTAATTACGAGTGTTGGACAGAGCGCGCTAATATGGTTAGTCGTAGAATAGCAGCGAAAATTGCGAAAAAGCTTAATAAAACATGACTCGTTTAAAATAGAGCAAAAATCTCGTGGAAAGTATCTTAAGTATCGTTTAAAGAAACATTGTGAATTTTTTCACAAATATAACTTGTAAAATAAAAAAATAGACTTGTTTAAAATAATTTTCGAAGCATACTTCGTGATTTTTTTCTATCGAGGGAATTTCATATAATTTGCGTTTCGGCGTGGAACGTATCTAGATATTATCTTCAAAAATAACATATATTTTTTAAGAGCTTAAAAACTTCAAATGTTTAAGGGAGATATGTAAGAAATCGGTCGAAATACGAATAGTAGACCCTTAAGGTCCCATCTGTCCACTATATGAGCACAACGGCTATGGGAGCACCTTATCCTATTCATGGCGGACCAGAGTTCGGTAGGCAATGAGAACCCAGGCTGTCTCTCGGTGGGGTCTTGTACGAGATGGGCATTTTCCAAGCTGGCCGATTGCCACTCAAGTTTCCATCTATCTTCTGGGGTGAAAAGTAATCGGAGGAGTCTTTCTTATTCCGTCCAGAATGGTTTTCCGGACTTCAAGCGGCATGCCGGGTGAGAGACGATATCATCGTGCAAAGATACTATTCTTTTTTGCAGCGCCCAGTACGGCGAGCCTAGGAAAAGAAGCAGATTTTAAAGTTCCGCTGATGGTTTGCATTGTGGCAATAAGCAGAACGACCATGAAAATGTGGGCCATCGTTGAGAAAACCAGGGCGATGAATGCCATTCTGAGCGTGTTGACGTCGCATCCCCAGCTAGTTCCAGGATTAAGTTTAGTCTTGTCCTGGTTTTTTTGCCCACTGTTTCCATGTGTTGCCGGTAGTTCAGGCTTCTGTCCAAAGTAATTGTAAGATAGGGGGGATGGGGGTCATGGTAAACATTTTTTCCTTCAAACTGAATACAAAGTTTGGCGTTTGCCTGTAAATTGTTAAGAATGAAGAATCACAACTGTTTTCGACCCTATTTGGCTTTAGTCGCCAATTGAGGAAATATTTAGAATAGAATTTCATTATTTCTTCTTATTTCATTATTCTAGCTTTATTTTATAGCATGTATTTATATTAATATCGCCTTCGATGGCATATTTTTATATTGTTATTGTGGTATTAATAAATTCCTACATCGGTGATTCATATGTTTAATATTTTATTTGTGTGGAAACATTAATTTAATAATTATTTGTGGTTCGGGTTCCATGCCAACTGAGAATAAAGTCAACTCGGCACCTCCTTGAAAAGTCATTAAAAGCTACAAAAAAAATTTAATTAGCCGATAACCCTAACCTAACGTAACCTATTTAACCATTTTTTCATATATTTTTTTTATCACTCTAAATGACTTATCTGTGATCTTTCTGAGTTGGTTTCATTCCGAGTTGTCCGGTCACCGTGGAATCGCAATAAAAACGCGAGATGCTACATTTTTATTTGATTTACGATCAAATAATCATGTTCAATAGAAAATGTATGTCTGAAGGAATACATAATTTTTGAATGTACACAAACATGAAATTATATAATAAAATTTTATGAGTTACATTTTATAAATAATAAACAAAACCTTCGTTATACAACATTTCCACAAAAGGAAAACAAGTTTTTTTAACTGTTTTAAAAATTCCAATATTCCAAATTGGGTGCATCCATTGGGGGATCCAATATACCATTTCATTACGTGATATTTGAATTCGAAGTGTTACAAATCTTTAAATAAGTCATCCCGGACAGGAACTTTTGTACTTTATAACGATGATATCACATTTTTGCGGTAAAATTATTAATCGAATAAATATGTAATTAATGTTGAATGTCTACATCATCCTGTGCTAACTTTATTACCGTAATGTTTGTATCGCGAAATAAAAATAAAGTAAGTATTTAATTTTTTTTGCTTGCTTTATAACTGGCAATACCATAATAATAGAGAACTCTAGTCCATTTTTTTATTTTTTTTATGAATAATGACATTTTAACTTAAATAACCGCATATTTATTTTTGTTTTTATAGTTAGTTTTAATAGTTAAAATAAATGTCAAAGTTTTAATTTTTCAAGATCTCCCGAAAACCACCGTGACGTCATCTGGCCCTGTGACGTCATCTGACCAAAAGTTTTAGTTATTTTCAACAGATGTTGTCATTTTGTATGGAAGAAGTGATGAAACTGGTATGTTTTTAGGTTTTCACGGCCAAAAAGTATTTTTGTTATTGTTTTTGGGGTGTTATGCCGTGTTTCGCTACCTCCTTCTTTAGCCTCCTTCTTCTTTAAAAAAAAATAAAAAAAAAAAATAAAAAAAAAAAAAAAAAGTGATGAAACTATTCAATAAGTAAAACATTATTTAGGTGTAATTATTTATTTATTATATTATATTTATTATATTATTATATTTTTCAATATTATAACGGGAGATTAGTGTAAAATTTTTTGAAATTATTATTTTTTTAGCTTTACGAATCGAAATCAATATTAAGGAAACCGAAGCATGAATTTCATAGGGAATTGGAATCAGCTGTTCGACCGCCGCCATTTTGAATTTCAGCATTGGAGCGTTTTATGGAAGCGGTGACGTCACGCCTCACAAATTCAATAATACCAACTTGACAGGGTGTTTTAATGAACTGTTTTAAATGGACTTTTTAATATATTTTTTTAACTCTACGTTAAATATTATTTAATAAAACTTATATATTCAAAATCAACGTTTATTGGTCTATAAGTCTATATGAACATATTTTTTTAAAGCCATAATATTTTTCACTGGAGTTCCTTATTCTACAATTCGAAAGAAATATACGTTTGCGAAATGTCTACAAGAATATGATTAAAGACATTCGACATTCTAGCATCATCTTTTTTGTTTTCATACAAGAACGGCTTTTAGGACGATCGTTGATCGTGCATACGATTTTTCCTTTTTTATGTGAATACCGCACGAGAGGTATTCACACAAAAAAGCTCCCACCGGAGCCAGTGAGAATATGTCATTCCCAATTGGGGTATATTGTAAGGCTGAAGTTAAGAGCGGAGGGGAAGGAGGAAATGAAGGGAAGGGTGGGGAAATCCCTGGCTATTCAGATCTAGTCACCAAATACGTATAAAGCCATTTCAAGCAACTTTTCCATTCTGAATGGTTGTCTTACATCAGAATGATATTGAGAGTTTCTTCCAGTCTGGAACGTGCCGCAATTATACCTTATATAATTTAAAAAAATAATATATTATTATATACTACTTATAATTTATTTATTTCCCCTACTATTTATAATTTATGTCAATTTTATTTTCAAACTACCACTTAACGCAGACATAATATCATATGCCGACGACACAGCTATCATAGTGAATGGGATCGACTGGAATATAGTAAACTAACAAGCAAATAATAGCATGAACACCTTAAAACATTGGTTTGATACAAATCTCCTTTCATTGAATACTAACAAAACATACTACATACACTTCTCAATTAACAAAATAAAAACACTCCCCAACACTAAAATAATTATCCACAATAACAAATGCAACAAAATCACATGTATCCAAGGCTGTTCAACGTTGAAATCAGTATCAGAAATTAAATATCTCGGTGTGATAATAGAACAACATATGAAGTGGAAGAGCCATATCTGTGAATTGGTTAAGCGTATCAGAAAGTGTATATATATATTCATAAGATTAAGAAATATTTTAAAACCCAACAATCTAAAAAGAGTATACTATGCACTAATCCAGTCATTAATTCAATATGGAATTATTGGATGGGGGGGTTCATACAACAATATTCTTACCCCGATCAAAGTGATCCAGAAGCTAATCATTAAAGTAATCCTAAAGAAACCCTCCACATATCCAACAGAAACACTTTTCGCAGATTTCACGGTGCCTCGAGTAGAGAATATCTTCAAGAAAAATGCAATTATCCAAATTTACAAAGATAATATCGTCAAAAAATTTGAAACCCACCAATCAAAAAGATACCAAGACAACATCAAAATACCAAAATTTAATACCAAACTAATGCAAAACAATTACATCTATTTAGGAATAAAGTATTTCAACGACCTTCTGATTGAAATAAAAAAAATCAAGGACATCAATAAACTGAAACTCAAACTGAAGCAACACTTCATCAGGAATAATTAATTAAATAATTACCTGTTTTTCTCTTTCTTTCTATTTATTGACAATCTATATTCATTTCTATTTAATTTAGATTTTCGAATTTCTCTTAAGTGCACAATATTTTAGTATGTAACCATATCCCATTGTATGTACAAATGTACATCTTCACATATAGATGATCCAGAAGTTTCAATTGTTCCCATTATATACTTACCTATTGCATAATGTTATTCTATTTCTGTCATAATTAGTGTAACTCGCTCATCAAGCACAAGAACTAGCTTCTTCTTTGGTGAGACTGCAATTTTAAAGAATTTCTGAACCAATATGTAATTTATATTAACACCACTGTAAACTTATATATCTATATTAAATAAATAAAAAAAAATATATATATATATACATTTATAAGCTCCACACAGGAGGTCCTGAGGAAAACCTTGAAACCCAGGAAGGAAAAGTATTTAAGGGGTCATCCACCTCCAAGACCTAGACAAACCTCACCCCATGAACCCGGGCACCCATGCTAAATCACCAAACGTAGCGAATCACTTGGGGTGACCTAGCTGGCAGAGGTGTTGTGGGAAAGGTTCCCGGGTCGGCGGTACCCATTCCCGCCTCCCAAAATGATGAAATTGTTAAATAACATAAATACAATTTACGTGCGCACGTCGGAACTTGAACCAGCGACCTCCGGATCCTTACCCCTCGACCACGGAGGCCGTCAAAGCCTTGCTGGGACTAGTATAATAATTCTCCCTCACTCAATTGCAACAAACAGTAACAAATTTCTCATAAAACAATTGTTATACCGTGCCATTTAATTGTAATGTTCAAAATAAGAATTGAATCAATGGCAACACCATATTCCATCACTTGAAAATTGAATATCAGAATTATTGTGATTGTAAACGAAGTCCATAAATAGGGTTTTCTTTTTCAATTATTTTCAGTTGAGGCTGAGACGCCGGGCGGAGTTGGCTTTCTATTGTGAAGCCAATTGCATTCAAATAAGTCATTTATATTTTATTTCGTACTTCAACGCGTGCGGAGAGTTTACCGGTGTAATATTACGTGAAAGCGTTGGAGACAGATAAGTCATTATTGTGAAACCGGTCGGTAATTAATAGTGTTCAAAATGTCGTTCGTTAAATTTAAGATAAATGGCCAAGAGCACACGGGTAAGCATAACTTGTTTGACCATTGATTTAAAATATACCAGATGAGCGACGAAATTTTAACTGTTTATTTTTGTATTAAATTTACTATGTTACCTATGTTTTTAAATATTAAGATAAGATTTGGTATATTTTTTTATATAAGAATACTGCACGTGGGTTCCAAATACTCCCGTCTGGAGCTAGTGAGACTATGACAATTGAGGTATGTTGCGAAGCTGAAGGAAGTGAGGAGGGGAAAGAGATGGGGAAGAGAAAGGTGGGGAAGTACCTGCCTATTCAGATCTGGTCACTAAACACGGCTTAAGCCATTTCAAGCAACGTTTCAATTCTAAATGGTGGTCTTACACCAGGGCGATACTGAGAGTATCTTCCACTCTGGAACGTACCGCATATATACTATACATTATTTTAAATGAATTTTAATAGTGAAATTACACAAACTATTTAAATAAAATTTATTTGCCCACGCCGAGATTCGATCCCGCGATCTTCGGATTGCGAGTCAAGAGCCTTATCCCTTGACCACGCCGGCCGTCATTATGATAATTAGATAATTAACATTGAGATAATTAGTTTGTCGTAATAATTAGTATTTTAATATTAAGTATTATATTTAGTATATACTATGTAAAACTGAAAAGTATACTGTATTAAATAATTAGAAAAAAATGAGAGATTTCTTACAATCAAACTGATTGATCAGTTTCGTAAGATTTGTAAAATAAAATTTTGTAAAATTAAAACTGAATAAACATATTTAAAAAAAAAAAAAAAAAAAATGAATGAGACAAAAATAATATAAAATTGATACCGTTGTTTTTTTTTTAACATAGCAGTTTTTTTTACAAACAATTGAGAAGAAATATAAAAGAAAGTAGTGTAAGAAGAATATATGACGCAAATGTGAATGGTAGAAGAAGTCGGGGACGCCCGAGGAAGACATGGCACGATCAAGTGAATCAGATACTTGAGTCGGGCCATGTCAGAATAATAGAAGAGTATGTATGAGACGATATATGAATGTGAGTGAAGCAAAGAGTGTGTGCCAGGACCGAGTTGTTTGGCGGTCCGTCCTCTCTGCCTACCCCTGCGAGGAAACGGCGTGATGGTTAGTTAGTTAGTTATAAAAGAAATGTATACTACTGTAATATTTATAATAACAGATAACATTCTATTTATACATATAGACAGAATGGTAATATTATGTAAAGAAAGGTAACTTGAAAGCAAATATAATCGTGCAAAATTGTTAACATCTAGTAGCATTGTTATTTGCAAATGGTTGAGTTCTAGGAATTGGCTTGTAAATAAAGTAATTAAGTATTGAAATTATTGTTGCATTCAAAATTATATTTGCTTGAAATGGTTCTGAAAGTTAACTATCTCAGTTTAGGGCTGTCAGTAGAGATTTAATAATAATTTTGTGATAATAATAATAAGGTCTTTATTCCAGGATGTGGGGAGGGGAGTGCAATCCCACACATCCCATATGTTATTATGAATAAATAAAAAAGATAAAAATTAACAAAATAAAAAATAATAATTTTGAATAAGATAATACATTTTTTCGTGAGTACTCTTCTGTTTGATACTCAAATAATTTAAAATATAATTAATAATACAAATAAAATTAAACATAATTTTAAATTAAATAATTTTTTAAGTTAATGTTGACTTTGCGGTGATAAACATTCCTTTAAAATGTGTTGAATTTTGATCAGAATTAATGGTTTTGTTATTATTAAATTATGCGGTTATGAAAACTAACCCACAAATATATCTCTACACATTATAAATTAAAGTCCTCCGCCGCGTCTGTCTATCTGTTCGCGATAAACTGAAAAACTACTCAACGGATTTTCATGCCGTTTTCACCTATAGATAGAGTGATTCATGAGGAAGGCTTAGGTATATCATCCGTCAAGGTTTTGAGTGAATTGGTTGAAATATTTAATTAAAGGAGAATGTCTGTGTGTGGTGGACGAGCGTGCTGGCAAGCGGGCGGTGTGGATTTGATTTCTATGCAAATTAACAGATGGCGGTGTGAGTTAAAAGGTTCGGTAATCATCCAGTAGATGATTTTGTGTTTCGTTAGGCAGAGCAACGCATGGCCGGGTCAGTTAGTATATAATAATAAACAAACAATAACATTTAAACTGCATATAAACAATACGGTGACCGGACAACTCGGAATGAAACCAACTCAGATAAGTCATTTAGAGTGATAAAAAATAAATATAAAAAATTGGTTGAATAGGTTACGCCAGGTTAGGGTTATCGGATAATTTAAAATAATTTTTTTCATAACTTTTAGTGACTTTTCAAGGAGGTGTTGAGTTGACTTTATTCTCAGTTGGCATGGAACCAAACAATACAATTACATTCCAACAAGCAACTGATGACGAGGTAGTGTGCCAATAATATCAATAAGTTTGACCGATGACGATGTAGAGTCATTTATTTACATGAAAAGCACATCTCACGAATGCTAATGCATTGATCTGACGAATTTCGTTTTTTCGGACGATGAATAGGTTCCTTAATTGAATACTTTGTAAAAAACTGTTTCTCTCTGTACACTTGCAAAAAATTAAACTCTTCTGTGATGGCCGAATTTTCGATGGATTCGTTAGGCTCGTGGTGTTTGTAGATACTATGAAGTGGTTATTAAAAGAACTTTCTTATTTCAATCAAAATAAACGATTTTGGGAGAGTGTTATGAAGTCTTTCTTACAATAAGTTTTCACGTGCACCGCAAAACACGAGATGTAATAAAAAGATAATTAAAAAAATGTTAAGTTTGATGATGGATGATTAATTATTAATTAGGCGTCAATACCGGCAACCCGGGCGTTTATTACGTGCAACAACGAGGTATTTTTTTTTTGTAGAAAGAAAAACGTTCTCGGGTTACGAACGAACTAACAAAATTTGAAAACAATTTTTAAAAAATACCCCTTTATGGCTAAGACTATTTTTGAGGTTTTGTATGTTCTAACTTTTTTCATTCTTATAAAATTACTAGCGCTTTCCCCGCGGCTTCGCTCGCATGGTATTACGGGAAATTACTGTAGCGCTTGCACTTATCAATTATCTCCCCTCCCCCCACCCCCACCCCCACCCCCTCCCGCATGCCATACATTCATTCCCTTACATTCAGTTTTCAAACATCTCGCCTGCCACCTAAATTTCATAATGCTATATAGCTCAAAGAAAAAAGAATTATCCAATTTTGTTCATTCGTTCGGAATTTATGCGCTTACAAACATTTCGGATGTTTATTTTTATTTCAATATTTGGAAGTTTGTAAATATAATAAAAAATTACACTATTTATTATTCAGTCTTTATAATCGTTACGAATTATATTTTTAATGTAGGAGCTCTCATCTGACATTTATTCCAAAACATAAGCTTGTCCAAAAAATACAAAACATATTCTTATATTTGAATTTTCTGGGGCAGCAACCGACCAGTAGGTAGGGACTGAGTACCTTCCAGCATGGAGCCCACAAATATATCAACATCGTTTCCATGGCAACGATTTGTTTTCTGACATTTGCAACAACTCGCTTTTGTTAGCGACAGAAAACAAATAAAACATATTAATATTTATAATTTCAGAACAAATAAAATATATTAATATTTATAATTTTATCGACAGTAAACAAATAAAATATATTAATATTTATAATTTCATAACGCCAGAGCTTACAATTATATACAGCCTATAGTCCTCGCATATAATTTAGCTATCTATTGGTGAAAGCATTTTTAAAATAGTTTCATTGTTTTATGCGTGAAAGCGTAGCAAACAAACTCAAGCAGTTTCGCAGTTATAATAATAATAATAATTGGACAATTTGTAGAGCGCCGTTTTTGTGAAAAATCACCTCAAGGGCGCTTATAATAATATTAGTTTGGATGCACAAAATAAATAAAAACCACTTTTTCGCTTACTTACCTCGTGCAAATAAGACGCTCGATTTTAAATTTTGAAGAATTTTGAATTTGTTCATAACATGGCTATAAAGGTGTATTCATTCAAAAGCAGATTTTACTTTTAAGAAATAAATGGTGATATTAATATGTGAGATGCCTATTCGCTGTCAGATCGATTTATTGACGAATCACATATCATCACAGTCATCTTCCCCCTTTCGCGTCTCGCCAAAGTTGGTTTGTACCCCTCTCCTGTCTATTTTCGTCTACTAATATTCATACGTCTGTTAGTTATTTTGAATATTTGAAATATCTTAATTTTTCTCGGTCAATCACATTACAAATTTTTTTAACAGCCAATTCAAATTATTTGTGGTGAGTAAAGGTGAGTTGTGGTTTTTGAATACACGTGGTGCCAGGTATTCAAATTCATGTTTTTCGCGAATGTTGTAGAGACGTGGATAGAGGGTACTTGAAAGTTTAAATTTATTTTTGCTCTTGTGTTTTGCGAGTGAGGTGTGTGGTGACGTGATAATCGAAACAACATTATAATAAGTGGCAGTTCGTGACTTTTGAAGCTCTACAGATCTTGAGTGTTGAGAGTAAAAATTACGAAATTGTTGATATTCTTTTAGCCGCAAAAGATATTAGTTTTTTCCGAAAATAGTTTTTTTTTATGAAGACTTTCACAACTCTTCAGAAAATTTGGGTGCCACCTTTAATTTCTTAAAATCTCGGAAATTGAAATCATGTTCGACTGCAACTATCTCATCAATAACTCCTCGTCTTTACAATCTTAGCACTTTAACACACTAAATATCTTGCATGTATAAAGCCATTTCAAGCAACGTTTCAGTTTTGAATGGTGGTCTTACACCAGGGCGATACTGAGAGTATCCTTCACTCTGGAACGTGCCGCAAATATTCTATATATTATTTTAAATGAATAAATTGTGAAATAACACAAATTAATCAAAAAAAAAATTTTTCCACGCCGGGATTTGATTCCGCGACCTTCAAGAGCCTTACCGCTGGACTACGCCGGCCTTCTAGTGGTCTGTGGTTAATACGTATCTACGCACTGAACACTTGACGTTTGACGTTTACGTAAATGTCAAGATGAGTTCTAAAGAGGAAGAGATGCTACATCAGATTTCATAAATATTTATTTATCGGTAAAGATTTCTGGCTAATATCGATTATTACACCATTTAAGAATTTCGTCTAGGTAAAAAATTACGTAGATTAAACGTCAAGCCTGTCTCGACACAGGTATATCCTAGTGAGACAGGCACCAAAAAACCCATTGTAAATATTCTGCATATAGATTAATAAAATAAAAAAAGTTCGGACGTGGAAGAGATTCTTACGGTTTGTAGCGATAAGATATTAACTCCCACACAGGAGGCCCTGAGGAAAATAATTTCCCTCAGGGCCTATGTCGTCTTTGAATCTGCTGTGTGGAGGGTCTTTTTGAGGAGAGGAAGGAATGAACATGGGTCTTGAAGCGACCCATGTTGTAGGAGGGAGGAAACACAGAGGCTGGCAAATCGTCACACAGCCCAGATGTTGAACACAAGAACGAGTCGTAGAAACGGCCCGTTCTCATGTAACTAATGTCAACCGTACATATTTTTGGTGCGTGTTTCCCGACTATGTACCGAAGGAATCAATGACACTAGTTCCTCAGAGCTTTTTCCATTGTAATACCGATAGAACAAGGACAGCATTCCCACCTGACGCCTGTGCTCTAAAGATTGTAATCCGTTTGTTAAGTTAGAAGAATCCATCAAACGGACCGCCCGTTTCTGCACAGAGTCGAGGGTTTTTTTGCTGTAAAAAATAATTAATCCCCCACCCTGCCTTCCGCGCTCCACGGGAGAATATTTTCCACTGGCCACGAAAAGCATGAACATTGCATCTGTAAATAAGAATTTATAATAATGTTCAAGCAAATGTTCATGTTGGAGGTCGCAGGAGACAGGGCTTAAGGCGGCGCTTCCCAAAAAAGAAGAAGATGGAGAGATATGTAATTACGAATGTTGGACAGAGCGCGCTAATATTTTACGTGATAAAAATGAAGCGTAAATTGCGAAATGCTTAATAAAACATGACTCGTTTAAAATTGACGGCCTCCGTGGTCCCGAGGCAAGACTCTTGACTCACAATCCGAAGGTCGCGGGTTCGAACCCGGCGTGCGCAAATAAATTTTATTTGATTAATTTGTGTTATTTCACAATTTATTCATTTAAAATAATATATAGTATATTTGCGGCACGTTCCAGAGTGGAAGATACTATCAGTATCGCCCTGGTGTAAGACCACCATTCAGAATTGAAACGTTGCTTGAAATGGCTTTAGCCGTGTTTAGTGACCAGATCTGAATAGCCAGGTACTTCCCACCTTCCTCTTCCCTATCTCCTTCCCCTCCCCACTACCTTCAGCCTCACAACATACCCCAAATTGGGGATGCCATAGTCTCACTGGCTCCAGACGGGAGCAGTTGGGACTCTTGTGCGGTATTAACTGTAAAAAAAAAAAAAAAAAAGAGCGAAAATCTCGTGGAAGATATCTTAAGTATCATTTAAAGAAACATTGTGAATTTTTTCACAAATATAACTTGTAGAATAATAGAAATAGACTTGTTTTAAAATATTTTCGGAGCATACTTTGCGATTTTTTTCTATCGAGGGAATTTCGTATAGTTTACGTTTCGGCATGGAACGTATCTAGATATTATCTTCAAAAATAACGTATATTTTTTTAAGAGCTTAAAAACTTCAAATGTTTAAGGGAGATGTGTAAGAAATCGGTAGAAATCCGGATAGCGGCGGCTTAAGGAATGTGTGATTTCGCCCGATTCCCGAAGTTTATGCATTGTCTCTATCAAATGTGTGAATAAAATCTTGTTTTATCGTTTCACCTTCTTTCCCTTGTCCTATTCGGGTCGGGGTCACCACGACATGGCGCCTCAAGGCGTTCCTGTCCTGAGCTGGATCAGCGACCTCTGTCCAAGACAGCCTCTGGAGTTGCTTTTACCAACTTTACCTGTGTGACTAAAAATATTGAAAAAATAGTATTTTCCCGTCTTTTTAAATAAAATTCACATAATATTAACAATAATAATAATGTTTTTATTCCAAGATGTGGGGAGGATATTGCAATCCCGCACGTCCCATATAGTTAGTTATACATATTTACACAACAAATTATTTAAATAGGGAACTTAGTACACAGAATAGGAAAAACGAAATATTTAAAAATTAAATAAATAATCAATTGTATGTAGGGCGTGGTCATGGGTGAGCTCGGGCCCAGCGCTCACTCAGGGGTGGCGTTTGGTGCTGGAACGCTGCAGTCACCACAAAATTATTAAAAATTCTTTGTTATTTTTCATAGAGGTGTAGGTACAATTTGGGAGGCGAATATGGGTACCGCCGCTCCGGGAACCATTTATTGGATAACCAATTCCTCTGCCATAGGTCACCCCAAGTAGTTCGCTACGTTTGGTGACTTAGCAAGGGTGCCCGGGTTCATAGGGTGAGGTTTGTCCGGGTCTTGGCGGCGGATGCGTCTGCCCACCAGCTGCATGGAAGGCCGGATCGGGAGAGAATGGTTAACGGAGTCCCTTAGCCTTCTCGCCATACTCTCTCGGAACGTAGCCTTGCAATCCAGTGGGAGGGATGGATTCGTACGGCCGTCACTCCTGGACACACTAACTCCCAGATTCCTACCCACCCCTAATGCCCTTTTCCTTCCCAGAACTTCCTTTCCTAAAAAGACCCTCCACATAGCATCCCCAAAGATGACACAGGCCCTGAGGGGAATCAGAGTCTCCAGGTGTGGAGCTAATGTAAAAAAAATAATATTTTACTTTTTTGAGGGTTATTTTTTTAGATTTGAATATAATACGTAGTGTTTTCTCTTTTTGACACGGTGTAAATCATTTTTTCACCATGAAAGTAAGGGAGACATCGATTTCTATGAGACCTATATGAATTGTTCCCAAAAGCAAACAAATTAGTCTGAGAGGTTCAAAAAATATTTTCTTCCTTCTATTTTGAACACGAGTGGATTTTATTATTGTGGGAAAATTAGAGATGTATTTGAAACTATTATGAGCTTTAAAGTCAAATAAAATCGAAGACTTCTGGTGACTGATTGCCATAACGTGTAGCCACTCTGGCGCCATTCTTTTGTAATGCCTATTACAAATGAAACAAACCATTTGAATCACTTGAAAAAAATATTGTAGAAAGATTCATGATTTTTTTGTTTATGATTTAATTTATTTTTTAAAAATTTTATAAAAGTAGCATTAAGTTACGACCGTACTTAACCTAACCTAAGGCTTGCTTTACACTCGTAAGTTTTTTCCCGTTCATCGCTTACGCCATCTGCCCTGATGATGGACACTGTAACGCTGTCCGAAACGTCGGCTAAAGAAGGAGGTAGCGGAACACGGCATAACACCCCAAAAATAATTAACAAAAATACTTTTGGCCGTGAAAACCTAAAATCATATCAGTTACAGAAGTTGTTCTTTCGCGAGTTTTTTGATAGATAAGTTTCTCCACGAGATGCAATGTTTTGTATTGAACGTAGGAAATTTGACCATTTTGCAGTTAGCCTTGGTTAATTTAAGGGGGTATTCTAGTCAGAAACATGAATTATAGGTGTTTTTTCAGGTGCAATAAAAAAAACCGATAATATTTTTGTAGCCGTTATTTTACCAAATATTTATTAAATATTAAAGAATACACAAAAAAAAATCAAACGAAAAAATTTAAAAGTTACAGGAGTTTGAAGTGGAGGGTCTCAAAAATATGGCGCGCTCTGGTTGACACGATTGCAACCCTCCTGGTAATTCGAAAAAAATCAAATTTATTTTTAATCCAAACAAATGCTGCTACGGCATGAACCTCGGAGAAGTCATCAAATTTTTTTTCGCAAAATGGCAGCTGTCTGAAAAAAAGTCATTTTTTTACCAGTTTTTTTTTAATAGTAAAAATTTTAATTTTGTTATAGTTCTGGTTCATGTGATAAAGTAATGTATAGAAAAGACTCACACCAAATTTCAAGTAAATTGGTTTAGTGGAACTTGAAATATCGTGTCAACCGTCACGAAAAAAGTGGTTTTGAGAAAAGGGTGTTTAAAATTTTTTCCTCCTTAGATTTTGGTGAAGATTCTGCCTAAACCGCGAAATTAAAATGGTTATAACTTTTAAAATAATGCGAAATTCGAAAAATGCTTTTAAGGAGATATTTTTGAATATTTATAAAATCAGTTTCCATAGTGTATAAATTATTCCCATAGCATGTTGCGTGTTGAATATTGCTAATCTGCTCACGCAATTGCTAACTTGTAACTAATAATCTGTTCCACTCTTACTATTTAATTATTAATTATTATTTAACGAGTGTGCCAACTACAAAAAGTTAACTACGGAAAGGCTTTGAGTGCAATACAATAAGGAACTCCAGTGAAAAATATTATGGCTTTAAAAAATATGTTCATATAGACCAATAAACGCTGATTCTCAATATATAAGTTTTATTAAATAATATTTAACGTAGAGTTTTAAAAAAATATTAAAAAGTCCATTTTAAAACTGTTCATTAAAACACCCTGTCAAGTTGGTATTATTGAATTTGTGAGGCGTGACGTCACCGCTTCCATAAAACGCTCCAATGCTGAAATTCAAAATGGCGGCGGTCGAACAGCTGATTCCAGTTCCCTACGAAATTCATGCTTCGATTTCCTTAATTTTGATTTCGATTCGTAAAGCTAAAAAAATAATAATTTCAAACAATTTTTATACCAATCTCCCGTAATAATATTGAAAAATATAATATAATAAATAAATAACTACACCTAAATAACGTTTATGCTAGAATGTCGAATGTCTTTAATCATATTCTTGTAGACATTTCGCAAACGTATATTTCTTTCGAATTGTAGAATAAGGAACCCCAGTGAAAAATATTATGGCTTTAAAAAAATATGTTCATATAGACCAATAAACGCTGATTCTGAACATATAAGTTTTATTAAATAATATTTAACGTAGAGTTAAAAAATATATTAAAAAGTCCATTTAAAACAGTTCATTAAAACACCCTGTCAAGTTGGTATTATTGAATTTGTGAGGCGTGACGTCACCGCTTCCATAAAACGCTCCAATGCTGAAATTCAAAATGGCGGCGGTCGAACAGCTGATTCCAATTCCCTATGAAATTCATGCTTCGGTTTCCTTAATATTGATTTCGATTCGTAAAGCTAAAAAAATAATAATTTCAAACAATTTTTATACCAATCTCCCGTAATAATATTGAAAAATATAATATAATAAATAAATAACTACACCTAAACAACGTTTTACTTATTGAATAGTTTCATCACTTCTTCCATACAAAATGACAACATCTGTTGAAAATAACTAAAACTTTTGGCCAGATGACGTCACGGTGGTTTTCGGGGGATCTTGAAAAATTAAAACTTTGACATTTATTTTAACTATTAAAACTAACTATAAAAATAAAAATTAATATGCAGTTATTTAAGTTAGAAGGTCATTATTCATAAAAAAAAATGGACTGGAGTTCTCTATTATGCATACTGCATTATGTTCGGACTTCCCAGGCACTGCAGTCCGTTCATGTTCATGGAAGTAGATTTGCAGATATAAAGAGAACAAGGAATGAGGGAAAAGTTCAATATATTCAACATGTCCTCAACATGGAATACCGTCCGAATATAGGTTAGATGAGGTTAGGTTATCGAAGCAAATTTAGTTTAAGGTAGAGACCCCGATAATCTTCAATGCGATACGCCCCGGGAACCATTTATTGGATAACCAACACCCCTGCCACAGGTCACTCCGAGTGGTTCGCTACATTTGGTAACTTGGGGCCCTGGTTCATGGGGTGAGGTTTGCTTGGGTCTCGGTGGCGAATGCGTTTGCCGCCTGCTGCATGGCGGGCAGGATCGAGAGACGCTGTTTAAAGAAGACCTTTCGACCTCTACAGTCGTTCTCTGTCGACCCATCGCAGTGGAAGGGATGGATTCATATGTTTGTCAGTAATGGACACTTAGACCCTCAGATCCCTACCCACTCCTCATATATGTTCACCCAGAACTTCCTCTCCTTCTTTTCCCTAAAAAGACCCTCCCGAAAGATAACACAGGCACTGATGCCATTTTTTTTCCTCGAGGCTTCCTGTGTGGAGCAATTGTCATTATTTTTATGAAAACATTCATAAACACAATTTTTTTGGCAAAAGTATCTATACATACGCTAAAAATTTCTGTTCATTTTTAAAACACCAATATTTTAATGTTTTAAATAAAATCAACCCGTAAAAAAAAACAAGGTTTTTTTTACTACAATACATTTATTTTCAATTTTCGGCCTATTTAAAATATCTATTGCGCCGGCTAGTAGTCAATTTCAAAGAAGAAAAATATGTTTTTTGGTTTGACTGAGGATTGAACCTTCCTCCCCAGGGACTGACTAAAATGAGTGAACACCGCTAACACGTAAGCCAAATCCTAATTGGATGGTACCGACATTTATTTATTAGGTATATTAACTGCCATAATTTTATCATCCAATTTCAAAAAAATGCATGTGTGTGCGCGTGTGTGTACTTGAGTGCCACCAAAAGTTAATAGAATGCATTCTCATCGACAACGAGTCTGTACGGCGAGTTTCAGCTTGATCGGATCTGAGAAACTGGATTAATTTCCACTTTAAAGACTTTTATCTTCATTCAATCAATAATTCACGATTAAATCAAAATTCAAATAAATATATTTAAAAAGATGTGCAATTTTCAAAGTTCCAGAACTCACCGCTCCAGGTTTATTTGTTGCTGTTTGAGAAATTTGAAAAACGTGTTTATTTCGCTTTAAAAACAAGTACAGAGAGGTAAACAATAATGCTGGGCCCTGCGGTAAGTTTTGCTTCGGCTTCGCCAAGTTCAAGTTTTGGGGACCATTTTATAAATCCGGTAGGAACTGGTTCCAAAAATAGCCGGTTCCTCGGATTCAGTGACAGCTAGTCACCGGGACAAAATAACCGCGACAGGCAATGACGTCGTATATAATATATAGACGCGTGGTAGAAATCATTATTCAGAACTGCCAGTTACAATAATAATCCTACCATCCATCTCTCTATACCACGAGAGATCGAAAGTACGAATCCAATGGCCTGCCAGCCGACGCTCCTCACGCTAGCTGTTAACTTAAGTGGCGCCATCTTTTGGCATTGCTTTAATTCGGTTCTATTACATAATTTGTGACAAACTCCAAGTACGAAAACGGTTATGTGTAAGGCGCGGTGTCAGAGTTGTATTCGTAGTCGGATTCTTAAATTTCAACCGTACAGACGTTGCCGTAAAAATAACGTCAGATTGTTAATAATTCACGTTTTTTGTTTTGTGCAAAACCGACACCCTACAAACGAAATTGTTGTACGAGTATATGTTATCGTTTCAATTAAGCAATTTAAGTCATACTTGATTAGTTTTATTATTGCTCCACTATACTCATAGCAATATTGCCCACTGTTCCTACGTTAATCAGTATTTTGGAAAGTGCAATACAGACATGCAAGTTTTATGTTGTGTTCGTTACAAAACACCAGCTCAACTAGGTTATTCGGAAATGTTGCGTACCAATTAATAGTTTTTGTGCTTCTTTTTATTTGAATACCGCACAAGATTTACAACTTCTACCTGCTGTCCAGAGCTAGGTGTGGCCACGGCAACCTCAATCGGGATATGTTGTGATGTCGAAGGGAGTTAGAAGATAAATTTGATGGGTGAGAGGAAGATTAGCAAATTAAAATTATTTTCCAAGCAACGTTCGATTCTGAATGGTGGTTATTCACCACTTTAAAATGTTAAATCATAATGTTGTTTCTTCTGATGATCGGGAATATCAACAATACGACTCTCAGATCGAAGAATTATATCCGACTTAATATTTATGTTCAAAATAGAAAATGATAGAATAGACAGTCCTGATTTAACTTACCTCATTGAATTTCATGTACCCACGAGAGCCACTCGTTTTAAAATCCTGTTTAAATGCTACAATAACCGGGCTGAGTATACGAAACACTCGCTTGTACCTAGATTACATGAAGTTATATGCAGAACTGTAGGTACAAGAGGGCTATACTATCAAATCTTTTCGATCAATACAACACGGGCGTGCCTAGCGGTTCCATGCCAACTCGGAATGAAACCAACTCAGAACCATCTCAGATAAGTCATTTAGAATGATAAAAAAATCATTTTTAATTAGCCGATAGCCCTAACCTAACTTAACCTATTTTACCAATTTTTTATTTATATTTTTTTATCACTCTAAATGACTTATCTGAGATGGTTCTGAGTTGGTTTCATTCCGAGTTGGCCGGTCACCGTGCCTAGCATGGTGGTCGAAAAATCATAAAATTCATCTAACAAACATTTTAAAGAATAAAGAAAACAAAAAAATATATATATTAATTTTATTTGTTCTATAGATTTACACCAGGGCGTAATTGCATCTCTGGTGTCATTTCTCTTTCAGACTCTTGACTCGCATTCCGAAGGTCGCGGGATCGAATCCCGGCGTGGCAAATAAATTTTATTTTATTAATTTGTGTTATTTCACAATTTATTCATTTAAATAATATATAGTATATTTGCGGCACGTTCCAGAGTGGAAGATACTATCAGTATCGCCCTGGTGTAAGACCACCGTTCAGAATTGAAACGTTGCTTGAAATGGCTTTAGCCGTGTTTAGTGACCAGATCTGAATAGCCAGGTACTTCCCACCTTCTTCTTCCCCATCTCCTTCCCCTGCCCACTACCATCAGCCGCACAACAAACCCCAATTGGGGATGCCATAGTCTCACTGGCTCCAGACGGGAGCAGTTGGGACTCTTGTGCGGTATTCATATTAAAAAAAAATTTAAATTTTTCTTTTATACCTACTTTTTATTTACTGTTTCTAAATGTTTCCTATGATTTTGTGACATGTGTGCTTATGGTTTATTTATACCGTTGATATTAAATAAATAAATAAATTATCACCTTATTTACAAAGATTATCTAATTGGACTTAACGTCCGTTCTAAAGAAAGCTCTGGAAAATGATCACTGAAGTTATCCACCTGTAGATCGGATATGATCGGTTATTTTCCTATCCGTTCATTAAGGGGGTATTCTAGTCTAGAAATAAAAAACTTTTTTTTTTCTTCATATTTCCAAAGTTTAAATATTCAAAAATATCTCCTTAAAGGATTTTTAAGGAGATATTAATGTCGCGGTTTAGACGGAATCTAACCAAAATCTGAACAGAACAAAATTTTAAACTAATTTTTCTCCAAACCACTTTTTTCGAGGCGGTTGACACGATATCTCAAGTTCTACTAAACCAATTTATTTGAAAATTGTTGTGAGCCTTCTCTATTCATTCCTCTATGGCGGGAACTAGAACTATAACAAAATTTCAATTTTTACTATTTTTAAAAAATTTGGAAAGTCAAAAAAACTGGTACAAAAGCGTCTTTTTTATTTCAGACAGCCGCCATTTTGCGAAAAAAAATTTTTTTACTTTTCCTTAGTTCGGGCCATAGCCGCATTTTTTGGATTAAGAATTAATATTTTTTTGTTAGATTACTGGGAGGGTTGCAATCGTGTCAACCAGGGCGCACCATTTTTTTGAGACCTCCCACTTCAACACCCTGTAACTTTCTGAATTTTTATTTTTTTAGTTCGACTCTATTTTTAATGGATTATTTAATGTTTAATTAATCTTGTATATAAAAATCATTTTTGTTTGTTTGTTTGTTAGTTCGTATGTTATGCGCTGCCATACCGTTCATACAATTACGATGAAACTTTGGTGGTTTGCTGTGAGTATGCCCGCGAAGATTATAGGCTATATATAATGGTAAGCTCTGGCGTTATGAAATTTGTATAAATGAAAATGATTGTATTTTATATATTTTATTGGCAGGTAGGAAAGACATGAGAGGAAGGGTAATGGGAGAGGTGGGGTTAGCGGGAGGGATGACAAGGGAGCCGATGACGTAAAACGCGGAAGGGGAACGCGGGGGGAAGGGGACGCGGGAGGGGAACGGGAACGCATGAGAAAAGAAATGCGGGGAGAAATAATTTATTTTTTTGCATTGCAACGCATGCCGGGTACCAGCTAGTATTTCATAAAATAGAAGTTGGTAAAAACATAATTGTTTTTTTTTTTTTGTTGCGCCTGAAAAAACACCTACAATTCATGCCTCTAGACTAGAATACCCCCTTAATAGACCCAAACGTCCGACAGCAAAGTTGTCTCTATCCTGTACCAATGACATCTATTGAAACACCTTAAAACTACACATAACTAAATATGCTAACGACATCTGTTGAGAGACATCGAAACTACATACATATTCACATCCACTACATATTATAATGAATGTAATTTTACAAGGAGTAATAGTTGTCCTTCGCAGGACGAAATATTATGAACAGAAAGTAGTGTAAGGAGATTATATTATGCCGATTGAAGGCTAATTAAGAAGATTTCTTCTATCGGTTAAATTTTTCATCCCAAAATCATATCCCAATATATACATATTTGTAAATCGTCCCATATTATAAAATAATATAAATCCTTTTTTACTTTTTAATGAATATGCATAATGTTAGTTAATTTTTTTATGGCCTTTTTTACGATTAATTTCACATGGAATTACGTCATCTTAGAGGATGCTGTGTGGAGGGTTTTTTAAGGAAAAGAAGGAGAGGAAATTCTAGGAAGGAAAAAGGTATGATCTAGATGAATCTAGAGGTCCAGTGTGTCCAGGAGTGACGCACGTATGAATACAGCCCTTCAACTGCGGTACAAGGCGATGGGTCGAGGGAATCTGGCTAGAGAGGTCAAAAGACCTTCCTCAACCAGTCTCTACCGATCCGACCCGCCACTCGGCAGGTGGGCAGACGCATTGGCCGCCAAGACCTGAATAAACGTCATCCCATGAAACCCTGCTAAGTCTCCAAACGTAGCGAACCACTTGGCAGAGGTGTTGGTGACCTATGGCAGAGGTGTTGGTTTTTCAATAATTGGTTAACGGGGAGGCGGTACCCATACCTAAAATAAACCTGCTATTAGGTTAGTAGGAGAATGCAGATAATATACAATAATGTGTCATATTACTTACAATGCACAACACTCGATCAACTTAATTACACATACAATTTCACAGCTGTCACTTGACTGACTAATTATTGCAAGTTATCACAGAAGTGATAAATTGTTGTTAAATAGGTAATGAGTTTTCTATAATATGAGTTATGAGCAGATAACAAATCATGTGTTAGAGATTACAATAATTATTAACATAGCACCTTTGAGGTGTTTTCCGCAAAACGGCACTACGAACCATATGAATCCAATATTATTATTTCAATAAATATTTTTGATAAACCCTAAATTAATATGGTAGTTTGAACACTTACAATTTGCCTTCTAGTTTCTTCCGTCGAGGCAGACACGTCCCTCAACAGTTACCTGAGGAACACTGTGAACCTGCGCGGCACCAAGGCCATGTGCCAGGAAGGGGGCTGCGGGACTTGCATTGTTTCTGTGAAGGTCACCCATCCAGTCACCAAGGAGGCCGAGGTCTTCTCCGTCAATTCGGTAAGTAGACTCCAGCACAGTACTAGTAGCATTCCTACTCTCTACTGTCTCCCATTTAAATCTTTATGACGGATTTTGGTCCTTTTCTGGAATATTAATGGTCCCACTAAGGTTCCTTGAGGGACTCCGGAGTTTGTTAACTTCGACAATTATTCCAATAATTGGTTCTGCTTAAAAGTGTAAGCAACAGATCGCAGTACGTGCTCTAGTGTATTGGTATAATCCTGACAATATAGGCATCTGGTCCTGGTACGGACACATCCATCAGCCTGGGGAACAAAGACAAGAATCCTTTTTTCCACCATGAATAAATTCTAACAATCCAAGAGCTCTTTTGATAAATGAACAAAAAAATATAATTCGCTCGCCTTCTTTGGTCCATGTTTAAGCCAATTTCAAATACTTAATTATACTTTAAAATAATCCCATGAGTCATCATTTTGGAATAACTCAGACAAACGATCTTCAGACAAATTTAAACATTTCAGTAACTGAGCGAAATTTAACAGAGTAATAACCATTAAAATGTTGAGTCATTTACTGGGAAAATAAAAAGAGGGTAGGTAATAAAAATAAAAACATTAAAAAAAATTCATCATTAATATCGAGAAATGATATAAAAGTATCGTCTGTAAGTGGTATAACCATAGTTTGATGTTGCCTTCACAGGGGGAAACAGCTGTCACGCGTAATAATAATTACATAGCAGAACTTGCTTATAATAAACTGTTTTTATAGATTATATAATAATATTATCGAATATATAAAGGAAATAAAAAATTTTATTAAATTTTTAAAATTCTACAGAACTTATATACAGCCATTGTTCTACGAAAATAGTTTTTTATCAGTTTCATAAAATTTAAACGTTTATTAGAAAGGGGGTAAATATGTTATTTGTACTAGATAAGATGCCCAGTTGACCGCCCAAGACAAAATTGTTGAAACAGGTCCACTGGTTGGACGAGGAGAGACTGGGCTTGCAATGCACAGAGGCCGATTTAAGAAGTAGCACAGAGCAGGAATACCTGAAGGCGCTTTGTCAAAGTGATGGATCTCCAACCCGACTAGAAGAGGAAGAAACCATGACTCTTACTATTGTTGTTCCAGTGTCTGGTGTTCATCCTGTCCTGCCACGGCTGGGAGATCACCACAGTGGAAGGTATCGGGAACAAGAAGGCCTTCCACCCTATACAGAGTCGTCTGGCTTCCTTCAATGGCACCCAGTGCGGGTATTGCAGTCCAGGATGGGTCATGAGCATGTACAGGTCAGAAAATCATAGCATTTTTGAGTCAAAATCAACTAGGTATATCAGTCATATATTCTCCTTCATTGTGTACGCTAGAATCCAACTGTATGAAGTCCTGAAGGAATGCGGTGGTTTGGAAGTGAACAAGTTATCCAGCAGATTTAGAAAAGCAACTTCGCTTAAGAATTTAGAGAGAACCTTCTATTCAATAAGTTCCTTGTAAGTTGTTTAATTAAAGGCAGAAAATGTGAAGATATAATGATGTAAGGTTTGCAGAATAAAGCGGACGTGGAGTAACTTCCCAGCAGAGCACTTTTTTATTTGTATACATACAACCTTTGAAATGTAAATGTAATACAAAATAGAAGCAGAATACTAGATAGATTTTTTAATCCTGCGCTTATGGAAATTCGATTTTTTTTAGGGTTTTCAATGACTTCTATGGATCAACTTCGTGGTTTGGGTAGGGTTTTTTCATTAGCATCGATTACGATGTTTTTAAAATACTAGACAGTTATTTTTCCAGTAATTCCTTTAGCGAAGATTGGCTGGATTTAAGGTACTTATTTTTAATTTGTTTGATTCCGGGTGGAAGTTTGTTATATAACTTTACAGAATTCAAAGCTTCTTTGTCCAATGGTAGTATTACGCTAAACTTGTATATTTGTTTTGCTGTGGTATGATTATGTGAAGTATTATTTGCCTTTTCGTTGGTTTGAGATGATGTACCAGAATATTTCGGAATAGATTGTTTTTGTACTAGAAAATCCAACATTTTAAAGATTTCTGTTGTTGACGTCCTAATGGGAAATGTCTGCGCGGATATATACAAATTAAGTCTTATAAACTTATTCATACAAACTTAAATTTGGATTTGGGGTCGAAATAACCAACCGAACTGAATAATTATTATTTTAATCAAAAAGTATAGCAAATATCTAGTATGGATACGTGCTGCTATATTTATTTTGGTTTGAATTTATAAAATGTAGGCTTTTAAAGAATTCAATATTTCGTTATTTTAGAGGCAAATTTGGAAATTATTTGTGAGTTAACGTTAATTATCTATTTAAAATAATAATGCAAATTTCTATATCGTATGCAGATATGATGAAATATAAAGTAAAAATGATTAGATTAGGTATTTGATGTGCGTAAATTAGATATATCTTTTGTCGTGTGTAAATTAAAATTCTACCCAAAGAAATGCTTTTGTGTAATATCTATTTTTTTAAATTATATAAACTCAGTAGGAAGGGAAAGTTTTTTAAAAATAACTACAGCTAACTCGTAAAAATGCCTCTAAAATCATACAGAATTGAATTCTTTAATCAGCAATACAACATAATTTAAAATAAAAATTAATAGAACAGCACATATCCGTACTAGATATTTGTGATACCTTTTGATAAAAGAAATATTTTTTTCAATTTGGTTGGGTATTTTGGCCTCAGATCCAAATTAGAGTTTTGTATGAAAAAGACCCCTAGGGGTCTACGGGAGACCCGACGGGGGTCTACGTAGGCGTGATAAAGAAATGGGGGTTCACAAGTTGTACATGGGGGTCCACGAACTGATTTCGCTTGAGACCTATCCCGCGCCCATATCCCATCCCGCCCCCCGTCTCATATCCCATTACGCACCCCCCGTTGTGACGGACCACAACTCGCAGCCCTATTCAGCAGGGCCGGATCTAGGGAGGGGCGGGGGGGGGCGCCAAAATCGTAACTCAACCGATTGAAAAAAAAATCGATAACAAAGCGACTGGCGCGTAGCGCACCGACTACGCATGAGATCTCTAAAACGCCCAGCTAGCCAAAGGGGGGGCGTAATGGGATATGGGTATACTGTACTGGGACGGGAGCCTACTCATATCCCATCTCGCCTCCCTCCGTCCCATATTCCTTTACGCCCCCCCCCCCCCCCCCCCCCCCGTTGTGGCAAATATAACCTCGAATACTGGTCCATTTTGCCCCCGTTTGAAAATGCAGGGTTGTCCACCGTGACCAGTAAAATTTTAAAAGTGGTCTACGAGAAAAAAAAATTTAGGAACCTCTGCTCTAAACTCTAAACGCTCCTCCCGTGCGTCAAACTGCTTTGAGAACTGCGAAAATTATATTAATGCCTACTTTCAGAATCAATTATGAACAATGGGTACCTATTATTAGTGAATAAGTAATTACATTAATCAAACTTGGAAAAGTGTCTCGTTAATGATTAACTATGGTGTGAGTAAATATAGGCACGCTACATCGGCCACTCCAAACACGATAATAAAGAAACCATAACCATGACATGGAAAAATAACACGCGTATTGCGTTTTAATTATCGTGAATACTGTTTTGTTGAAATCTGAATAATAAATAATATATTCAACACGTTAAGAGGGTATAATCCAAAGATATTGAAATATTAGAGAAATGCTATCCGCAGTTTTTACTGGGTGGGACTGTGTTTCCTGGCGTCACCGATATTGTTAATCAATACCTACCTTCATAAAAAAAAAATATTTTTATTTTATTTATTTCTATTCTTGAACATAAACTTTACAAATTATTACATTGGTTTACATAGATAATAAGTTTAGTAATAAGAAAAAAAATGATCCGTAATTGTATGTAAACAGGTAGTATTTTGTGAACACCTCAGTAGGCGAACCTGTGCTGAGGTGTTCCCATGTTTGGGATTAAGTGCTATTCTGTTGACATAAGTAGAAACACCCTATCCTCCTTGATATTGTCAAGAAGGGCTGTTGACGCAACTATGTATACCTATCTATATACCTTGTTCCATTTCTCTACCCATCCTTTTTGTACCACAATTACCTGTCCTTACTGACAATATTACCTACCGTACAACAATAAAATCAATGAGTCAGTGAATCTGTTATGTGCTGTGCAATGATCACTATATCTCTCGGTGCATTCAATATCGATTGTTAAAAAGGTCTGTTAGGAACCAGTGCAATAATCAACTCATACAGGAGTTGATCTCTCAGTTCTTAACATCGACCCCGCCAAAGAAGCCTCTGTGCAGAGATTACCAATCTAGTGATCTCTCAGTATGGTGAGTCTGTTATGTGCGGTGCAATGGTTCAGAATAACCTCTCTGTACATTCAAAATCCACTGTTGAAGAAGTCTAAGTGTGTTATGTGCTTGCAATGATCTACATTGATCTCTTGGCGCATTCAACATCAATTGTTAATGGAGTCTGTTAAAAGAAACTGTGCAACGAACATCATTATTCTCTCAGTTTTATATAACATCGACCAGTTTTATGGAAGCTTGTGCAGTGAGTGACTTAGTGCTCCCTCAGACCCATAATATTGAGCCGAACATCAACCATAAGGGGTAAGTCAGTTTCCTTCCCCATTCATCTGTTTACCATTCCCCATAGTTGTGTCAAAGTATTCACAAGCATAACATTTTTTTTAATATATTGATACAGTCCACTCCAAGTGTCACATTTGCGATACCAAAGGCACTGTGGTTCGACCCATGGTGGCTGTATCATGTACATAAATTAAAGATTAGTTGCAGTTAGGATTTATATACAGTTGTTCTTAGCATCTAGATTATGAGTAAGATAAATAATCGTCTTGATAAACAGGTAGATATATTTTTCTATGGACCACACGCCAATGGTGTAAATGATATTGTGGTAATATTTTCTGTCCCGAAACAAAGTTCTTTAAATTATTTTTTTAATGTTTGGGTTGAGTTATGTTTGGTAAGGTGTTATAATGTTTTAAATGGACGAATTCTTTCCGTATTCAAACTGTGCCCATTAGGTATTAAATATGTAGGTAATTTTTTAATCAAATTCTAGACGTATCGACTCTCTTCTTCAAAAATATATAAATTGATTTTGAAAGACTGTTATTTTATCTAGTAAAGCTTTGTTTTAATTTTTTTTTAAATGTTTTTTATTTTTAATTTTAATAAGGTTGTACCGTTGATCGTTGGCAAATTTGTTAAATTTTCAAACGGAATATTGTATTACACATAGTAAAATAAATCAATAAATTAGGAAAAATAAGTAGGAAAATTGCTTTTCAGAATTCTAATTTTAGTTTAAGTAAAATCATTAAAAAATACTAGTATGTGTTTGGTGACGGAAACGCTTCGGTAAGTTTATTTATTTGCGGTCTTACAAACTTAACGTATTTCAGATATTTTGCCAGACTTATTTTACTTAGACATTATTGAAAAATTATTAATACATATTTAAAAAAAATTACCATCACGCGTTTGAGCATTTTTATTGTTAATTAGAATATATTAAATAAACTCGGTATATATTAAAGCAAATTTTTTTAATGAAATAAAATCGATGTTGAGTTATTGGAAAAAAAAATTGGTATGGAGAATAACCAATCTTTCTCATCGGAACCGCCCTGTACAGTTGCATAGGTATTATCGCAAGACCATCTTTCGACGAAATTTGACTTTGACTTCTCGACCGCTGGTTAAGGGGCCTTAGGCGTGAGACGGAATTCGGCAACTATACCCCATTTCAAGCAACTTTTCGATTCTGAATGGTGGTCGTTCAGCAGGGCGATACTGAGAATATCTACCCCTAGCCTGAAATCAATCTACGATTAATGATTATTGATGAGTAAAACCAACAAAAAGATTTATAATTTATTTTTTTTATTCGATTATGTTACATTATTTTTGTTAGATTCGTGGCTTGAAATTTAATATTTCTCTTTCCAAAAGATGTATTCAAACCGGGAATGACAGATACATTTGGCTTATTGCCCTGGTTGAGTATTTATGCTGGACAGTGAAGTATTCAGATAGTTTAAATAAAACATTTTTTAGTATTGCTTTGGAACAAAACTTCATAAAAACTTGAAAGTTTTAAAATATTTAACCGAACTTTCAGAATTGTTTTAAGTACCTACTCTTTTTTGGGCTACATTGAGCCGCTCTAAGTGAGTAGGTACTAAAGGCAGATCCCCATCCAGTTATCCCGTACTTTGTGATTGATATAAAACAGAGTAGGTATATATGTTTTTTAGTATTGTTTATGTTGGGGATATTACGAATGTTTCTTAGGAAGTTTCCAGTAATAGTTTACTTTATTTCCTACTATTATTTTTGTTTTTCCATTGTTTTCAGTTTGCAAACGGCCAACCCCAGCATGACAATGAAAGAAGTTGAAAACTCTTTTGCTGGCAACATCTGCAGGTGTACAGGATACCGTCCCATCTGCGACGCCTTCAAATCCTTCGCCAAGGATGCTGATCCAAAGATCAGAGCCAAAATCCAAGACATCGAAGACCTTTCATCACTTAGCCTCTGCAAAAAGACGGGAGAGGCTTGTACCAAAACTTGCGATGACTATTCAGAATATGGATTTTGTTTGATAGACGCGGAAATTTTCAAAGAACACAGTGTTTTAGAGCTGACGAAAGAAAACGACACGAAATGGTATAAAGTCTATAAAATTCAAGATATTTTGAATGTTTTTGATAAGGAAGGAACGGATTCTTACATGCTCGTTGTGGGAAATACCGCTCAAGGTAATTATCTTATTACTTTATTTATTACTTTCCGACCTTCCTCTTCCTTTCTTCCATTGGTTTGACGACAAGAATTGGGATGTGGGAGTGTTGCGTGATCCAAAAATTTGACCATTTTTCGCTTAAATTTCAAATTCCGAAATTTGATCCCGCGATATATATATATGTACTATATACTATATATTCTATATACTATATTTATATCTATACTAATATTATAAATGCGAAACTGCGTGTGTTTGTTTGTTACGCTTTCACGCATAAACCAAAAAACCGAATTTAAAAATTCTTTCACTAATAGAAAGCCTCTTTATATGCGAGTAATAAAGGTTGTATATAATGATAATCTCTGGCGTTATGAAATTATATATATTAAAATATTATATTTATTATACGTTTTCTGTCGCTAACGAACGCGAGTTATTGCTAACGTCCGAAAAAAAATCGTTGCCGTGGAAACGATGTTGATATATTTGCGGGATTTTTTTTTTATCTATATAAATAAATATGAATCTCCGAAATGTTTGTACACGAATGAATTAGATAATTTATTTTTTTTACTACTGGTGAGCTCTGGCATTATGAAATTTAGGTGGTTTTTTATTTCTGTTTGAAAACTAAATGTACCGGAATCAATGTATGGAATGCGGGAGGGGGAGGGGGGAGGGAGGAGGGCGGTGGGGGGGAGAGGGAGTTTGGAGGGGGGAAGGGGAGGTTGGGGAAAGGGGAGGGAGGGGGGGATAATTGATCAGTGCAAGCGCTACAGTAATTTCCCCTTAATACCATGCGAGTGAAGCCGCGGGTAAAAGCTAGTAATATTGAAACTGCGTGTGTTTGTTTGTTACGCTTTCACACATAAACCAATAAAATGATTTTAAAAATTCCTTCACGCCAGAGGTGAGCCCTGGCATTATGAAATTTAGGTGGCACGCTAGCTGTTTGAAAACTGAATGTACCGGGAATGAATGTATGGAATACTGGAGGGGGGAGAAGGGGGGGAGAGGGGAGAAGGGGAGGGGGAGGTGGAGGGGGGGATATGAAAAAAAAAAAACCTTCACATTGATTTTAAAAAAAGTGCTTCTTACTCTCCCCTCTCTTGTCTCCTTTAGTTTTCTGAAGGTATCACTTCTGCCGGGTGTGAATTGTACACTCTAATTTTTTAAATAAAAACGTCCAAGTTCCTTTGCTAGGGACGGCAATGACGCAGCATGCTAGAAATTTTAGATACAAAATATTCTCTGCAAATTACGTTTGAGAGCTTTTGCTACGAATAGATTTTTGCTGAATACAACATGCTTGAAATGCAAAAAAAAATGTGTGCAGTTCACACGCGGTAGAAGTGAGACCTTCAGAAAAATAATGTAGACAAGAATGGGGAGACTACGAAGCACCGCACAAAGCGGAGACCAATTAGACTATCTCATTCTCTCTTAGGCTAAATCCTATAGATGTATGTGTTTGTCTCTTTTTAGTGTCGCTTTTTCATGGAGTTTCAAATCACAACGGTGCTGAAAAAGTTTTTACTTCAAAACTATTTTTAATTGCCTCAACACATTTTAACCCAGTTACACTTTTAATTACACATTTTTATTCATAAAGATTGTAACGTGTCTGAAAGTATGTTATTTATCGTTGGTAGGAATAATTTGTGTGCAATGTTTTCATCAAAAAGGTTACAAGGATGCGTCAACTGTGCAGGTACTTTTAATAATTCAGGACTGCCAATAAATTATTGTTACTATCAATTGTTATTACTAATGCTGCAAAGAATTCGTCAATTATACCCACTACGAAAAATTACTGCACTTGGACATTTTTCATGATTCTCTGCTAACTCTACATGGCGATTCAAGTAGCAAGTATACTCGCTACTTGACTTTTTTTTACATTAACTCCACACAGGAGGCCCTGATGAAAATAATCTTCCTCAGGGCTTATGTCATCTGGGATGCTGTGCGGTGAGTCTTTTTGAGGAGAGGAAGGAATGAACGTTGGTCTTAAAGAGACCCATGTTGTAGGATGGAGGAAGAACGAGTCGAAAAAAAGACCCGTTCTCATGTGACAAATGTCATCCGTGTACATATGTTGGGCGCGCGTTTGGCATGCCTCCCGACTATGCAGCGGTGACGCTAGTTCCTCAGAGTATCTTCCATTGAAATACCGGTAGAATGTGAATAGCATTTCCACCCGACGCCCGTGTTCTAAAGATTGCAATCCGTTCGTTAAGGTGGGAGAATCTATCAAACGGACCGCCCGTTTCTGCATAGAGTCGAGGGTTTTTTCAAGTATTTTGGAGCCCCAGAGGTGGCTGCCAAATTCAACCGTGGGGCACACTTGCGATTTGTACAGGGTTAGCAGTTGTGTAGTATTAAAGTATCTGCGGGCCCTGTACAGTACGCCCAGTTTTTGAGAGGCTAACTTTACTCTGGCTTCGATAGAGCCCCCATACATGAGCTGGTCACTTATAGTTACACCAAGCATATCAATGGAGGGTCTGTTCGGAAGATTGCTTCCGTTGAATGAGACTAGATTTACTACTTGATCGATCTGAACAAGCCATTACACCGGCGAGGAACAGCCCTTTGTGTTGTTCACACCTACTTATTGTCACTAGCGGAAAAGGGAGAACAAATGTATACGATGCTCATAAATTAATTTTGAATAGGTAAAATAACCCTAAAAAGGTAAAATAATATTGTTAATAATAATATTGTTATAGTATATCCTATTCATATTGGTTCCAGTTCGATCGGTGCGTGATATCGGTGAGAAATAATCTTTATTTTATAATAAAGACAACAAAATAACTTTATTTTAATTCCACTCTATTATACATTCATCAAGGGTGAATAAAATATATTAAATAAATAAATAAAAGTAGAAGAGGGAGAGAGAACATCAACATTGGTGAAGGTGAGGTGTAGGGTTGTTTCTCTTCATTAGGTTGTCGTCTGACTGCAATATAATTTGCAGGTGTCTACCACATAAAGCAGACACCCAAGGTGATGATCGACATCACAGGGGTGAGCGAACTGCGTGAGTTTCATCTTTTGGCCGACCTGGTGCTGGGATCCAACATGACCCTGGCAGAGATCATGAGGCTCTTCCTGAAGGTCTCCATCGAACACGTCTACTTCAGGTACACCAAGAAGGTGTACGACCATCTGGATCTGGTGGCTCATATTCCTGTCAGAAATGTAAGTATAACCTAGCCTTAAAAAATAAAAAAAATCTAATGGAGTTCCATGAATTAAACACAAAAACAATTAATAATCTAGCTTATTCATACCTGTCTTCTCAAATAATGCACGGCCTCTGTAAGACGAGAGACAACAACCCTTAGGGAAAATAATAATTCCCACTGTTTGACGCCGTAGCATGTTTCACCTGAATATATTTAAATAATATCTACAGTTTTAGCCCTCTGACCCAAATGTGTCGATTATATAGAATGTGCTGAAGTAGACATTTTCTTTCCATTGCTCAAAAATATGTTGAGCTAATTATATTATGTATAACTTGCGTCTCTCTTTGTGCCTCTTGCGTCTCTTGTACCTCTTAATAATAATAATAACGTAATATTTATATAGTGCAGTTTTGTGTTATTTCATTTCTTGTGTCTCTTGTGTCTTTTGTGCTTGTGTCTCTTGTGTCTCTTGTGTATCTTGTGTCTCTTGTGTCTCTTGTGTCTCGTGTGTCTCTTGTGTCTCTTGGGTCTCTTGTGTCTCTTGCGTCTCTTTGTCATTAGAATCAACTTTTATTATAATTTTGTATTTTTATGTAGATATTGTATGTATACTTTCTAATTTTATATTGATAGAGTTTTTATAACTGGATTGTTCTCAAGTTAGTTAGAACATCTAGTAGCATAAAAAATACAAAAATAAAATAGTTCAAAAATAATAGAAAAAGGATGTGAATATCAACAACCCACTTGAAGATGACCTTGCAAACCTCCCGGCCAACCGCTTCTCATTCCTGAAACCCCCTTGGACTGAAGATGATGGCTTCAGTCGCGACACACTCCTGAAGAATGTGGACATATACACAAACAACAGAATACATTGAAGAAGAATCTCCCCTTTATGATTTTCCCGAGGGCACATCATTTGGGCTGCACCAAGTGACTGCCAATGATGTCGACTAGTTAGATGATTGTAACCTCCACAAACCGTACTAATAAGCTTTGTTGGGCTTATATAAGTTGGGAACCTACCCTTCACAAGACAAAGATAAAAAGAACACAATTAAAAATCATTTGTGTTTTTTCAGATAGGTTCCTTGGGGGGTAATTTAAGCATCAAGCACAGGCACCCAGAGTTCCAGTCTGATGTCTTCTTACTACTGGAAACTGTTGGAGCAACTTTGACATACGGTGAGACATTTCGCCATTAAAAATAAAATACTTTTCGCATCTCAAATCATCTTCTTTCCTTTGTCCTATTTGGGCCGGGAACCCATCGCTAGAACGATGGGTGTTCTTTCGTATCCTGGGGTACACTTAAGGCCTTTTCCTAATGCCGACTCAGCCTTACCTCTGGAGATGCTCTTCTCACCCTTGTTTAGGGCAGTCCACCGGACGTATTCTCTCTAAAGCTGTCGCTCCAAGTTTTTAAGTACTCTTTCAGCTTTATTTTCTGAAACAAATATAATATGTAGCATGTTTTGACTTCTTCCCTACCAATGGATTGTTCACATTAACAAACATGCGCAATGTTTAACATAATTTGGGAGTACTTACTTATTCCATTTACTTTTTCCAGTCGACCAGTATGGTAATAAAAAGGTGACCAGCCTCCCCGATTACTTGAAGATGGACATGACTGGAAAGATCATACACAGTATCAACATGCCTCCACTTTCGGATGATTATATCTTTGATAGTCACAAGGTAACCTAATTACAGCCATAATATTAAATGGGTTACTTTTTTATTTTTTTTTTTTTATTTTTTTTTTTATTTAAAATTTACGGCACAAAGTGCCATTTACAAGCTTGTGTATATATAATTACAGTCATAGTACATTATACAGGCATTAAAAATAAACAATAATATCAAAAAATCATTATGTGGTGACCTCGTTAACGTATAATTGGCTGAAATGTTCGATCAGTACAACCTTATATTTCAGTATTGAAATATTAAAAATATCAGCCACATTGGCATAAAAATTTCCAATGGTGTGTAATCTATTTACAACTGAATTGGAGCCTGACACCGACATATAGTTGTCACAATAAAACAAACTAGGGAACCTTGATCTTATTGTAGGTATATGAAAGTTAATCAACTTTAATATATCAGGGCTATCCAACTGATAGTTAACGATTTTATACAAAAATATCAGATCAAAAATTTTTCTTCTGTCACTTAATTTCAACAATTTTAATGAGTGCAACAAAAAATCATAATTTATTGATTCTAAGGGAATTCCAAGTCTAAAATTAATACACCTCAAAAATTTGTGTTGGACTCTTTCAATGGTATTGATGTGATTGTTGAAGACAGGTGACCAAATTGTTGAATTATATTCAAGAATGCTTCTAACAAGAGATGTGAACAGAATTTTTAATGTGTAAATATTTTTAAAATCCTTGGAAATCCTTAATATAAAACCTAACATTTTCATAGCCCTGTTAGCTATAGAAGTTACATGAGATGCAAAGCAGAGTTGACTCCCATATTGACAAAATAATTTATTGTTTTGAGACATTTTATGTCCCTTCAAGTATTTTTTTATCATTACGAGAGACTTGAAGACTGATAGAGATATCGAAAGAAGGGTAAATGCCGGTAACTCCATTAATGGAGGACTGAACGCCGTTGGCGCCAACAAAAGAACTGTCAAAAGAAGCAAAGCTAGCCGTCCATAATGGAGTGTTGGCACCTACCCTGATGTATGGCAGTGAGGCATGGAACTGGTAGGGAAAGGATGAAAGTAGACTGAATGCTGTAGAAATGAGACGTATGTGTGGTAAAACCATGTATGATCGTGTGAGAAATGTGGAGATCCGCAAAGAATGCAAGGCTGATGTAAGCGTAATGAATAAGATTAAGAAAGGGACGCTCAGATGGTTTGGGTATGCAGAGCGAATGAATGAGGAAAGGAGTGTAAGGCGAATATATGACGCAAATGTGAATGGTAGACGAAGTCAGGGACGCCCGAGGAAGACATGGCACTACCAAGTGAATCAGATACTTGAGTCGGGCGATGTCAAGAGTCAGAATAATAGAAGGGCATGTATGAGACGATGTATGAATGTGAACGAAGCAAGGAGTGTGTGCCAAGATCGAGTTGTTTGGCGGTCGGTCCTCTGTGTCTACCCCTGCGGAGAAACGGCGTGATGGTTAGTTAGTTAGTTAGTGATTTCATTGTCAGTAAGAAGTACTCGGTACAAAATTCAGGGCCCGTTTTACCCCCAGGCTTACTAGGTTAAAGCCTAGAGCACATGATTTTTGGGTAGCGCTTTTGTAGCGGTAGTGCAATCGGCTGTAGGCCGGAGGCACTTACAATATTTAAACTTCTCTTTCCTCGGTGCAGTGATTTGCGCCCCATAATAAGTGTGATCGAGGACTCATAACTAATGATCGAGGACTTACTAACAGAGGATCGCGACGCTTGGGTGGGAATCCGACACATTTGTTCTCTCGATTACTGGCTGATATATTTTGAAGGTTCCCATTTTAAATAATACTGGAAGAGTTCCATTGAGATTGTGAGATCCGAAATTGAACCATCGGTCACTCAATTTGCTTGTCAATTGAATATCTCAAAAACCAGCTGCACCATAGGCAACCTTTTTAATGAATGTGTTCTTTCAGATAATGCCTCGAGCTCAAAATTCGCATGCAGTCATCAACGCGGGTTTCCTCTTTAAAATGGATGCTATTAAGTTAATCCATAGAGTCAATATTGTGTACGGAGGTGTCAGCGCGGACTTCATCCACGCCAAGGAAACTGAGAAATACCTCATTGGTAAAAACGTCTTCAAAAACGCAGTTTTCAGTCTGGCAGTTCAGAGCCTGTGTGATGAGATATTCCCAGAAGAGGCTCCTCCAGAACCTCCGCCAGAATACAGAAAGAAACTGGCAGTTGGACTTTTCTACAAGGTATGCAATATATCTTTTCTCTCACTAGCATTTGGCATCACTTGTCGTGCAATTTTTATATGCACCGGAGAACTAGTGGATTGATCTTTCTTTAATAATGTGTTTAGTGACATGAACTTGTCTTGTTCACACAATGTGGTCCTTAAAGCCGAATTTTCATAACGAAGTTAGTTGCGCAAAATAAGTTTCATGTCTTTAGTTTCACTGGTAGTTAGTTGCACGTCTAATCATATTATAGTTTCATCATGCAAGCATTAGTTTTATGAAATCAAATTAGTTTCACGCAATTTTTTTGGCAATTTTAGTGTCATGCAACTAATTTCATTGTGTAAAATGTGATGAAACTAGTGTCGCAAAAATGCTTATGCTGAATATATTCATTTTATTATACTAAAAAAGGCTTTCATGTTAATGGTGCCATTGTTGCTTTGGTACTGAAGATTTCACTCAATTTTATGCACACAGTTTTTTTTTATTTTGATGAAAATGTATTATATTTGAGCTAATAACGACAGTGGAATTTTCAATTTGGGAGGCGGGCATACCATTTTCCTTCCCAGAACTTCCTCTCCTTTCTTTTTCTTAAAAAAATACATCACACAGCATCCCCAAAGATGACATAAGTCCTTACGGATTTTTTCCTCAGGGCCTCTTGTGTGGAGCTAATGTAAAAAAGAAACAAAAAAGTTTTTCAAATCTCAAAAATTGCGAAGTTATGAGGTATTTGGTTTATAAAACCCGTCCAATGGGGTAGCGATATAATTACTTATTTTATTTTGGTTTAAAGTTAAGTTCATAGATGGTGTTAATATTATTTTATAGACGATTTTGAGCATGTGTCCCGACGCCATGATAAATGCCAAATACAAATCAGGTGGACTAAAATATGACAGACCAGTGTCAAAGGGAGAACAGAAGTATGACACGGATAAGAGCAAGTGGCCTGTCAATCAGCCAGTGAGGAAACTGGAAGGATTGGCCCAATGTTCCGGAGAAGCCAAGTTCTCTAATGACCTTCCGACACAACCCAATGAAGTTTACGCCGCCTTTGCAGTATCAAATGTTCACGATGGAGAGATTGATAAAATTGATTCATCGGAAGTATTGGTGAGATAATTTAAAATTACAGCTTCCTGATTTAATGTCACCCCTTACAAACTTTTAAAATTTGATTTTTTGCTTATTTATGCAAATATTTAACCATAAGTCTTTGGGGAACCTAGGGGGAGTTGAGAGAAGAACTGAGGCCACTCCAGTGGCTCTTCCCTCTTGGGGACTTCAGGAAACCTGAACTAGGGGCTTCTGATGGGAAAACCCTTACCGCAATAGGGGAATACGCGGTAAAACAGAAAACAGGGACCCTCGCGGGGCCTGGATGTAAACTCAAAGAAATGAGGTGAAATGGAAGATAGCACAGTAGGTCATGGCCTGAGTGCTCACGGGAACTATCCGTATACTGTCTCTGCTTTAATAAATAATAATTACATTTTAAGATTTTATTATTGTCATTTTTTTGAAGAAAATGAAAGGTGTATTGGCCGTGTTGACTGCCTCTGACATACCTGGACTGAATTCCTTCACACCGCTGATGCCAACAATCGAAGAGATTATCGCCAGCAGTAAAATACTTTTCTACGGACAACCTTTAGCTATAGTTGTTGCTGAGACGGAAAGAATTGCCAAACTCGCAGCTGAAAAGGTTAAAGTCACTTACAAAAACTCCGGCAAAACTGTGCCCATTCTTGGTGTGAGAGACGTTTTGGCCTCTCCATCAGCTAAAGAAAGAACCACTGTGAACAGGACGGTGGAACCAAAGGAAAAAGGAACAGACGTTGATAAGGTTCTCAAAGGTTCATTTGATATTTATGGACAGTACCATTACACCATGGAGACGCAGACTTGTGTTTGTGTTCCCATTGAAGATGGTTTAGATGTGTTTGCTTCAACTCAATGGATGGACTTCACCCATATCGCCATTGCAGGGGCCTTGGGTGTTCCCATGAATAGGTTAGTTGGTATTCAATTTTCATCATTTAAGACTAACCTTCGTTTATGTTTTTTTTTTGGTTCCTATTTATACTGCATTTCTGTCCGGAACAGGTTTTTTCTTGTGTTTTTTAACCACTGGAGCGCTTTTTGCCACAGTATGGCACTATTTAAAATACTTCGGATTGCTTTGCTGCCAATTTTGGCAAATTTTCCCTTATTTGTAAGTAATTAAGTAGAAGTTTAAGATTTTATAATTTTTTTTTATAAATCCTACAAATATGTAATAATTGACAAAAGGTAGGTAAATTCATTGACTATATAGAACTATAATCAGTTTGTATGTCTCCATAGTAAAATTGAGAGGTATTTTTTTTTTATTTGGGCGGAAAATATTCAAAATGTTCACCAAAAAAAAATTGGTTGTCTGTAAAGTCGGTTTACGGACGATAATTTTACGTCATAACATCATATAATAACGATGGAGTGGAAGAGAGATAGATGCTTCACAAGCCGAACGCTTGTTCCGCGCTCTCGCTTGCACGCTCGGCTCAGGTGGAATGAGTCATGCTTTTTCATGCTGAGGTGACAATGAGTCATGCTTTTTCGTGAGTGCAGCCGGCGTTCATCGATTTATAAGACATTATCACGTCAAAATGTCGAGCAATCGGAGAAAAAGTTTTAAATTGCGCTGTCGCTCCAGTGGGTAATCGAAAATGATGATGGAATCTCCTTTCAATCTTTGGTTAATTGTATGATGTGTCTACTGTTAAAGCAAGTAGAATAATCATGATATGATTTTATATCCATACACGATCATCAAAAAGCATAAGCGAGTGCCCATGTGTAAATACGTTTGCGAACACAGAACTCAGGAGAAGAAGAATCTTTTCCAGCAATGATAGTAGTAAACTCATAGAAACCAACATTGTTGTGGGTTTTCCGTCTTCTCCCAATACGAATTCATTTCACGAATTAACACAGGAAACGTCAATAATCCAAGCAAGTGTAGTAATTTTTCTGATCTGTTCCAGCGTCAACCTGCATGTCCGTCGACTGGGCGGCGCCTACGGCAGCAAGATATCCCGCAATACCCAGGTGGCCACGGCCTGCGCAGTTGCCGCCACCAAACTAAACCGGCCCGTCCGCTTTGTGATGCCCATCGAGACCAACATGCTCTCCATAGGCAAACGCTATCCGTGCTCTAATGACTACGAAGTAAGTGTGTTCCGAAATTAAGCGATGAATCATTTGTACTAATTCACTTCACTGACTGGTTCCTAGCAATTCGTCATCAGTCCTCTTGTCTAATCTTTCAATCTTCTTCCAAGCAGTCTTCTTATTTCTTTTTCAAATGATGGGGAGTCAGAGTGAGACATATAGATCTGCGAATTAATCTAGGGCCTCATGCGTTGCCATGTGGACCTCACCAATTCCTCCAAGGCATTCCCGGAGCGTTCATAAAGAGGGCATTTGCTGACCACATGTTAGGTAGCCTGCGCCCCGCAGTTACTCATCGCCGACTCTTTAAGGTCCCATGCATGCAAAATACGGGCACAGCGACTGTAGGAGCACCTTATCCTATTAATGGCCGACCAGAGTTTACGAGGAAATGAGAGACTATACTAGACAATGGGTCTTGTACGAATTGGACGTTTCCCATCTCGACCGATTGCCACTCAAATTTTCACCTATCTTCTAGAATGAGAGGTAATCAGAGGAGCCTCCCTTCTTCCTTCCATGCAGTCAGTTCAGCTCTTCTCCTCAAGTTATCTGACCTAAGTCATTTCCACTGAGGCATCAACTTTGGCAATGATTTTAGATGTCCTAATTTGGAAATACAAAAATGTCTTCTTCTGTATTCAAATTAACAACATTTTTCAATTTCAGATTGGTATCAACAAAGATGGAAAAATTCAATATCTAAAGAATACATTTTACGAAGACATTGGATGTTCATTGAATGAAAATGAAGCCCCTTTGGAAGCTGTTGATGCATTCGTCAACTGTTATGAGGACAAGACGTGGTATGTACAGTCCAACAGCGTGCTCACAGATACCCCTTCCAACACCTGGTGTCGCGCTCCAGGTAGATCAATTTTATATTATTTCAGTTATACTGTAACAATTAGAAATGATTAAGTACGCGTTTCCTTGAGAGCTGCAAACATAGTCCGTTTCTTAAACCCTATTCAATCTCAACTTAAGCCTAGAAGGAGCTCGAGATGCCGAGCGGCTTGCTGTAATATTGGCGTAGAGAGCGTTCGGCAGCTAATCGATTTACTTGGTGCGATCACCGAGAAACGGGGTAAGATGGTTCAATTTGCCAAATCACCCATTACAACACTTCATATCAAATTTAATACTAGTCTTTACATTCTAGACTCTTACCTTATGTTTATAAATAAACTTAAAATCCACAGGAACGACTGAGGGCTTTGCTATGATTGAAAGCATAATGGACCACATAGCTACAGAAACTGGAAAAGATCCAACTGAAATCAGACTCCTCAATATGACCGCCGAAGACAACCCTTTACCGGAGCTGATCAAAGCCCATAAACAATCAGCAGATTTTGATGCGAGACAAGCCAACGTTAAAACCTACAATTCCGAACACCGCTGGCGAAAACGCGGTATCAGCATTTCTCCTATGAAATACGGGTTAAAATACTTTGGTAACTTTGCTTCTTTCATCGCGGTATATCACGGAGACGGCACCGTGGCAGTTTGCCATGCCGGAATAGAGATGGGACAAGGGATCAATACGAAAGTGGCTCAAGTCTGCGCTCACACTTTGAATATTCCACTCAAAATGGTGTCTGTTAAGCCCAGCAATAACCTGGTCACTCCAAACGCGGTCGTATCTGGAGGAAGCATCACCAGTGAATCCTGCTGCTTTGCCACTATAAAAGCATGTGAGAATTTACTGGATCGACTTGAACCCGTAAGAAAGACCATGACTAATCCAACCTGGCAAGAGCTGATTACAAAGGCGCACTTGTCCGGAGTGGATTTGAGTGCGCACCATATGGCGACCATGCTTGATGGTTTGACTAATTACTCAATCTATGGTGTCACTATCGCTGAAGTGGAGATTGATGTGATAACTGGACAGCACCAAATATTGAGAGTTGATATACTGGAAGACACTGGAGAAAGTCTTAGTCCGGATATCGATGTGGGACAGGTAATGATGATTTTGACTTATCCGCCTATTTTTCCTAGAAATTCTGTTTTGCTTTAAGTTTTTCATATCTTTTCTTTAGTTTACTTTCACTGTTAAGCAAGTGCAGTGGAAGACTTAAATGTCTTTAAATTATGCTCAGTTTTATAGGAAATTCAACTTGGTGTTCGGAGACCCTTGGTAAAGCGATAACCTTATTATAATCCACGCGATTAAAGATAGAATTGTTGTGTAAAAGTTCTTACGATGAAACTGCTTGTTCGAAGTACAAGTAAAAAGAAAGAGAATTGACGTTTGCTCAGGCGATAACATATCTTTGTCAGTTTTGAAACTAGCTTTAGAAAAATCCTCTTTTGAAAATTTGTTTTGATATCTCTTCAACAGGTAGAAGGAGCTTATATCATGGGAATGGGCTACTATACTTCAGAAAAGTTGGTTTATGATAATAAAACTGGAGAACTACTAACAACAAGGACTTGGAACTACAAACCTCCAGGAATGAAGGATATTCCGTTGGATATGAAGGTAGAATTTCGGCATAACGCTCCAAACCCAGTGGGAGTCTTGCGATCCAAAGGTATGAACTGCATTTTATTTGTCGATTTTTTTTTATCGCCGATCATGCAATCTCTTAGCATGATCAGCGATTCTCGTCTCTCCGACAGGCTTTGTTATGCCTGCCCAACGTAATGGAAAGCTCTCGCTTGTCGCTGAAAATGGAAGGCTAACATTAGAGGCGTAATGTTTGGGTACCAATCGAAAAGCAATAATGTAAATTCCGATATTTACATCAAATTTTTATATTTATTTTTTTTATTTATTAATTTGTTTATTTATTTATCATTAACGCCCTTATGGGCTTTTACATACATAGTTACATTTTTTATGATTAAGTGCATACTGGTGTGTTTAAACGACAAAGATAACATAAATAGGTATTACACATGGTACATAGAAGTAAAGATGGTAGGTAAAAAGTATAGCGTTATACAGTAAGAGAGATAAATATAGTAAGATTTTGAATTGCAGTAGGCATAATACGTATATGTAACAAACGATAACAATGTATGAGTTCCTAATATATAATTTGTATGTGCTGAATATACAGCGAAGTTGATACACGCTACCGACGTGCACAGCACAAATATTAATATTCAAAGCGATTCAATTTTGACCAAATTCATATCTTCAGAACTTCTGCACAGAATTCAATTTCAGAAAACAAACTAATTTATACTGTTACCATGGAACATTTCAGGTTTAAACAAGAAATGTCAGATAGTTAGGTACACTATCGCGGAAATTTTAAATCATTATTTTCTTTCGTATGGTGGGGGGGGTCAGAGGGGTTACATCTAGGTCTGTGGGCCAGTCTAGGGCCTCAGGCGTTGCCCTGTGGTCCCGCCGGGGAATGAATGGGGCGGGCATTCGTTGACCACGTGTTCTGTGGTCTGCACCTCACTGCAATCACACATCTCCGACTCTTTAAAGCCCCATCTATACATAATATGGACACAACGGCTATGGGAGCACCTTATCCTATTGATGGCGGACCAGAGTTTGCGAGGCAATGAGAACCCAGGCTGTCTCTCAGTGGGGTCTTGTACGAGATGGGCATTTTTCACCTTGGCCGATTTAAATCATTAAAATCATTTTTCAAAGATGTTCAAACATTCAATCTCTTATCTCGAAGTAACATGGTTTATGAAAATAAATATATATATATATATATATACTTGATTGCTTCAATAGCCAAGTTTTCTAGCCTTTTACCAAATGGTACGTTTTAGGGTTCTCTTGTCCTGTTAGAATGGTGATTTGTTATTAATGATAATGAGATGTGAAACCTTGTACTAATCTAAAATCAGAGGGTTTGCTTCTCTTGTCCTATCTATTATAAGGATGGGTTGTTAATGATGATGAAATGGGGAATATTATACTGTTTTAATTTGTTTTCTAGCTACCGGTGAGCCACCACTTAATATGGCATTTGGCATTGTGTCTGCTCTGAGGCAGGCCATCACTTCTGCACGAGTTGACAGTGGACTTTCTGCTACTGATTGGTTCCCTTTAGGTAAACAATTAGCTATTACTATTTATCCTCATTTAGCTTTTTTTCATCACAAGGGCCTAACGTTGTAATAATTTCAGCATGGTTATTACAGCACAGATATTGAATGAAAAATTTTGACATGGTGGCATTATCAATGTGTGATCCATTATAAAAACATTGTAATCTTTAGTGGTGGCTGCAATGCTGGTTTCATTGATGACGTAATGTAAAATATATCTTTTTCTCTTCTTCAAATACAGCACACTTATTTTGTGGCCCCATTTTAATTAAAAATTAATAGATTTCATTGTTTCAACGACGTTTATTGTTTACAAAAAAACCAATATGTTTCGTGAGCGATACTCTTCCTTAAGGTTTACTTTTTTTTACATTAGCTCCACACAGAAGGCCAGGAGGAAAATAATACCCATCATGTCATCTTCGGGGATGCTGTGGGGAGGGTCTTTTAGGAAAGGAAGAGAATAGAAGGTACTGGGAAGGAAAAAGGTATGAGGGGTGAGGAATCTGTGGAAGTGACGGATATATGGATCCATCTCTCCTACTGTGGTGCAAGGCAACCGGGAGAGTACTATTGGAAAGGTTAAAAGTCTTCCTCAACCAGTCTCTCCCAATCTGACCTGCCACGCATCTGCCGCCAAGATCCAGACAAATCTCTCTCCCATGAACCAGGGCACCTCTGCCAAGTCACCAAACATTGCGAACCATCTGGGGTAACCTACGGCAAAGGTGTTGGTTATCCAATAAATGGGTCCCGGGGCGGCGGTACCCATACCCACCTCCCAAATTGTAGTTAAAAGTTTTAAGTAAACCCTGAGGAAGTGAGCATCGCTCATGAAACATGTCAGTTTTTTATAAACAATAAACGTTGTTAAAACAATAAATCTATTTTGTATCTCTTTTTATTATCTTTGTGATTCAAAACATGCGAACAATTGTAGATCCAATTTATTTACGCCACAAATAGTTTGTGTGAAATTAAATATGGACAGTATCGCTGAGTCTGTGTGTCCGTCACTCCTGATCACACTGACCCCCCGATTCCTACCCACCTCTCTTACCTTTTTCCTTCCCAGAACTTCCTATCCTTCCCTTCTTTAAAAATACCCTTCACAGCGCATCCCCTAAGATGACATAGGCCCTGAGGGAAATTATTTTCCTCAGGGCCTCCTGTGTGGAGCTAATGTTAAAAAAAAAAAAAAAAACATCGCTTTAACATTTCTACTTTTTTTATCTTGTAGATATGGAAAATTATTTTCTGATTTAATTGACATTATTGAAATATTGTTTTGTAACCTTTATTTCAATGGAATTTTCGAAGGAAAATCACTTGCTCAATATTTTTTTAATGTTTTTCCTGCATTCGTGTTTCTTCCCTCCTACAACACAAGTCCTCCTGCAACATAAGGCCCAGGTTCATACCTTCTTACTCTGAAAAGACCCTCTACACAACATCCTGAAAGACAACATTTTTAAATTGACTCTTTTATGGAGTGTAAAATATCGATTTTAAAATTTACATGTACGTACCTTCAAATCTTTACCTGTTTTTTTTTTCAGAAATCCCCTGCACCTTAGTCAGCATACATTCGGCTTGCAACACACCATTAGATCAATATAAACTTCAATAAAATGCTAATATTGAGGTGATCACCACCATCTTGTAAATAAAGATGGCGGTGATGTGAGGGGAACAAAACCTGGCAGGGCTCCAAACTGGCAATAGCATCAATGAAGTCCATACGGGCCTCCACATATAATATGTTTCATAACACTGTCTTAATTTGTAAAATGAACCAAATAGTCATCTATCCACGAGATTTAATAATCCAAGCAGTAAATCCAATATTTATATTTAGAATGTCTATGAATGCAAATGGCGAAGAACGCCCACTATTATTGTACACAGGATCATTTTTTTTTTTAATCACCTACTATTACCAGCTCTGTTCTGCTTATTTTAAGACACTCTTTTATAATTATATGTAAATTTGTTTACTCTCATTTGCTGTATTTGTCGATTAGTTTGTCTTTTCCATGTATCCACAGTTTTATTTAAAAAAATGTAACTAATTTTGAAAAAAATATAAATGACAATGAACGTCCAAAATTAATGTATTGTCTGTCAAATAAGAGTAGAAAATATAAAGAATGGAACTATTAAATTTGTAGGCTGGCAACACCGACTTATCTGTCAAATATTCAGTGCCACGACAGTGAAAATACAGAACACTGTGTACACATTTAAAAAAACATTTTTTTGTTTTTAATAAAAAATTTTAAATCAAAGAAGCACTGTTCAACAGCTCGGCTGTGGAACGATTTGTCGGCCTCTGTGTTCACTCCGTCCTACAGCATGGGTCTCTCAAGGCCAATGTTCATTCCTTCATCTTCTCAAAAAGATCCTCCACACAGCGTCGCAGATGGCATAGGCCCTGAGGAGTTATTGTAAAAAAAAAGAAAAGCCTTCATTGTTTTTTCATTGGACAAAATTATTAATTGTGCATTGCCAGTGATACGACGTGATGGGGCTAAGTCAATATTGTAAACTTGGTGCCAGGTATTGGATACTTAACCATATTATTTAGTACGTAGTTGCACTTAAAATTTGTTGAAACGCACTCAGGAACTGTTTAATGAAGTAATCAGTAATATGATTATGGTTTTTCTTGTACTGTCTGCATTATTATATATGTTTTAAGTTATAAGTATTATACTATGATTTTTTCTTATGTGTTGTTCTTCATTATTCTAAATACCTACTTAGTCCCCACATTAAGAGGAACGTATGCGCGGCCCATTTCAGCCGGTTTCATACAAATCTTAAATTTGGATTTGAGATCAAAATACCCAACCAAACTGAGAAATTATTTTTGTAATCAAAAGGTATATCAAATATCTAGTATGGATGTGAGCTACTTTATTTATTTTTTGCTTTAAATTGTAAGATATAGGCCATTAAAGATTTTAGTGTTTCATGATTTTAGGGGCAACTTGGGCAATTTTTTGCGAGTGTATTAGTGTTTTAGAAATCGTAGATATTCATAAATATATATATATATATATATATATTATTCAGAAGCAACCTATTTGCAGAGGTTGATTGATTTTACCCATATTTTTATATGATGTGGGGAACATGGACACTTAGAGCCAGTGAAAGAAAGCAGATAGACGCCCTCAAAATGTGTTACAGAGAAAAATGTTCAGGATTCCAGGGACAGCCAGGTGCACAAATGTGTCTATTCTGGAAGAGCTAGGCTTCCACAATAGGCTTTCAACTATCTATATATATGCAATGTATTTAAGATACTTTGGCCACGTTGCTAGCCACACAAAGTACTCCAACTTGGAGAAGCTCATAGTCACTGGCCGCAGTGTTTGGCAGAAGAAGCAGAGTGCTGGAATCAAAGCGCTGGAGTGACCAGTGACATCACTGGCATCCGGTAAGTCAGTGTCTGCAGTTCTCCACGCAGCGCAGAGCTGCGAGGAGTGGAAGAACCTTGTCCACCATGGAAATTGGAGTAGGGTCATGATCCTCAACAATAAGGTGCCGACTTAAGAAGAATTTGCTGAGGTTCATGTGTACTTGGTTCTTAGTTCTTGGGCCTTGGGCCTTGGTTCTTGGGCCCAAAAGTCTCGGTTTCAAATCTGACTTGGACGTACAAAAGCTTTTTTTTTTTTAAATTTCAATGGAGTAGTATTATTAGGCTTGCGTCTGCGTGGTTGAATTTCAGAACCCGGCTTGGAGTGCATGTCTGAAGCCATGCCATACGAGCCGCGCCACAAATAACATTTTTGTATATGGAATTTCAAACAAAGCTACCGTTGTAATTCGGTTTCTAATTCAAGAATTCGTCACGAGATGTCGCCACTTTCGTCAGCAGATTGGTGGGTACGTGTCCCTCCCAGATATAACTGCTAAGAGTTGGTGAATATGTAATATCTCTCCGGATATGGAAAGATTGAAGTTGGTAATGCATTGTTGTATCAAGCGGCTATATATTACATATGAGTCATGGCCTATCTCGGTTACTTTGTCCCGGTGACTGTCAGTCAAAAACAGACTCACTGTCAAAAAAAGTGTTAGCTACACTGGATAACAATGGATCTGAGGAACGGGCTATTTTGGAACCAGTTCCTATTGGATTTATAAAATGGTCACCAACACTAACTGCGCAAAGCCAAACCAAAAGCCGCCCGCAGGGCCTAGCAGCAAAACCTGCAGAGCGGGTTTTTAACTGCTAATATAATTTAATTTCTTTCATTTAGAATCGATATTTCATTTAAAACAGCTATTACCTCGTACATCTTCAGTTCTCTTATCAATATTATTAAAAGTCTACAATAAATAAATTTCTTTAAAAATTGTCAGTTAAGTAATCACTGGACAATCTGTATAGGGCTGTATTGCATTAATAACGGGATGAAACGTTTTCCACGGGGACGAAACGTTTTTCCGGGATGAAAAATAATCTATGTCACTTTCTAGTATCCTAGTCTCCCAGCTACGCGAAAAAATCATGTCGATCAGTCGCTTCATTGCGACGGACATGAAAGAAGGACAAACAAAAACACTTTCTAATTTTTAATATTAGTTATGATTTACTAGTAAATAGTGTAGTAAAGATAATGACGGTCTGTAACTTTTCAGTGCGCTAGAATGGTACGATTGAAAAATATAACATTTTTGATGTTGCTGAAAATATTTTGTTTTTTTCCAAATTTCAATTTTTTTATGAAGATTAATTTTCATGATTTTTTCACTTTGGAGAAGCACAATCCCCAAACTGAAAATTCTTGACACACAAAATTGAAATTCTAAAAAAAATTAACATTATTTTCAGCTGTAAACAACATGCTCAAATATAAAATTTCTATTTTTTTATACAAAAAATTTCAGAAGTATTTTAGAATAGTCTTAAAAAAAAAATAGAAATTTAAAAAATTTGTAATTTCAACTACAATATCAATAAATGTCGTATTTTTTGAATCTGACCATTCTGGCTGACTAAAAAGTTACGGACCGCAAATAACATTGATAAAAAATGTACATAAAAATTCGAGTTGTACACCTCACGGAAAACGTTTGTACTTAGTACTACAGTATTTTTTTTAGTTTTCCCGCGCCACCGTCCACTACAATCACGTGACTTTAGTTCTCCAGTGATGCCAGGACGCAAATACGAAAATTATTCAGATATGAAAAATTGTTGGCAACATAATACGTCAGGAGGCCACCCGCATGGTAATAATTTTTGTCAGTACGAACCGGGAATATTTAATTTAGGAAACATTATACAAATTCATTTATTATTTAGTATTTCTTTTCAGACGTCGTTTTAATATGAATAATTAATATGAAATTAATATGATTAATCACCGCTAAAAGTGTTATTATCGTGGTTATTAAATCTGCCCTGATCATGGTGATATACATTTAAGTATTTATAATGGCTAGAATTCAACGAGGTACGTGCAATATCGTTTCTCCGTAATTTCACCAGCAGATTGTGGCGGGTAGACAAAAAGGGGGTAAATTTAGTTAACGAACGGAGCGGAAAACACAAATAAAAACTCCACTCTTTGAAGTTGAGCGGGTTATCTAAACCGCAAGTAACGCTAACAGTTATATTATCCGCTTTTCGGAATTCAGCTCAAGAAATCCGCACAGGACCCTTACAACGCCGCACCAGTGAACAAATGACTTAAGTGTGCTCATAAATGAACTAATACCAGTGTGCTAGTGAATGGGTATGCGAAGAAGCCAGCATCAAAGGGGAAGCGAATGAACTTTTTTTTCTACATATCCATCTAAGTCCAGACTTTTTCATAAAGCAACATTTCGTTATGCAATTGACTTTTTTTAATTTTAAGATTTAATTAAGTAACTAAGTAAGTAACCCCTACCACTTTTTATTACCAAAATAAATATATAATTCATTAATTACGTAGCTTCTTTTAATTCATTCTTACCTTTTACATTAAAAAGATTGATATCAGAACTCGCCCAATTAGAGGCACATCGACGGATTCTGTAAAGCTGTCCGAAACGTTGATTAAAGGAGGGAGAGCAACACAGCATAATGACCCAAAAATGAATCACTATTATATTTATATTGTATAATACAGCATACTATAACAACTTACTAACCATGAATTTTAATATTTTTTTCGGTAATTTAAGTAATATTTTAGTAATCGCTGGCCATGCTTTACAGGAATATTTTTTAGAAAAAAATCAGCTTAATTACTATAAAATACTGATATTCCGACCCTATGCGTCCGTATAGAACCGGACGTATAAATATTAACTACAATGCAACATTAAAAGTCGTGTTTTCGGTTACCATGAATTAAAATAAGAATAAATAGCTCAGTGAAAAAAAAAAACGATAGTACTCTCGTGATAAAGTACGTCGAACTGAGTTTTTAAACTCGATATCAAAAATAAACCATTCCAATATGAGGTACGGGGCCATCCATAAATTACGTCACACCTTAAAGGGGAGGGGGGGGAGTAGAGAAGTGTGACAAGGGTATGGGGAGGTCATCAGCTCTGTGAAGTCACATGTGACAATACAAATTATTAAAACGCAAAATTTAAATGTAAACGAAAAACTTAAAATACCAAAATCGCAAAATATGTGACGTCAACTAAGGGGGAGGGGGGTGACGATGTGTGACAGGGACTGGGGAGGGGTAAAAAAATCATGAAATTCGTGTGACGTAATTTATGGATGGCCCCTACTTATTTAGAAAGGGAATAAAAAAACAATTTTCCTCACAACCGTAATTTGAAGTAGGTAGACACTTATTTTTTTTTATTTAGAGCAACATTATTAAATTGCGCGCGCATATTCAATTTTGTAGTCGCGTGAATTCGTACCCATTAGTGTTGTCGTCTTTGGGAACATTTCCCAATATACAAGTAATTTTTTTTACCGTTTATGACAGAATGCGTTCATTCATTTATATCATGAACAGAAAAAAACATATTAAACATTTATTTTATATAATTGTTTTTTATGATATATTTTAGGTAATTAATCACCTCTCCTATCTAATATTTTGTCTAAGTTCTAATTAGTCTATACTTGTTTGTCTTTTGTTATTTTTTATTGACTTATTATCCTGACGAAGAAAACATAGTTTTCGAAACATTTTGATATTGTTAATAAAATAGTGGTGTTTCACAAAGGTATTTGTTTGTCATTAAATTAATGATGACGCCACAAAGTAAATATGCCTATTTTGAAGAAAGAAAAAACATACATTAATATGTTATTTCAACACAACATTAAACTGTTTACATATATAAAAAAAATCTCAGGAGAAAGTAAATTACGATTTAAAAATAAATGTAATTTATAATTTGGAATATTTAGAAAAAAATACATAATTGTCAAAATAGATTTTTCTTCTATAAACTCTATATTTTCTGTCTGCGACACTCCGTGGGATGCTCCGTGGAAATTAATATAGGTATTTGTCTAGGGATTTTTTTTTAGTTCTGTAAAGATTTATTTTCAGAACTAGCAACAGCAACTAGCAACTAGCAAGTGGCATCTGGCAACCCCAGTCCGTTCCTCTCCTCTCCTCCCCGAGTTGAATTTCAGTCAGCTGGGTGAGAATTTCATGGAATTGGTTCGGTAAATTTTTAGTAAATTGAAATCTGTCTCGTCTTTCCTAACCATGGCGCACTGTATGCGAGTTTTGCATCGCCAAGTAAGTTATCACCTTCAATTATTGACTTTTCGTTAGATTCCCGTGCGCTAGCGGATTTGACGTCGTTATGAGTTAAAAAATTCGCCACGCAAAATGCCGCTAACTGAATTTATTACGCTTCTTTTTACTAGTGCAATCTATTTATAACTTCAAGTGATACATTTGAAATATAAAATCATATAAGAACTTATCTGCGTAGTTTTTTATACGTGCCGAAAAATTTTTGGTTTACGGCGTAATATATTAGTTTTTTGTGCATTATTGCGTATAAACGCTCTATAAAGTCTTTCAGAGTTATCGATTTGTTAGTTTTTATGTGTTTTGTGTCAGTTTTTGTTGTTTTATTTGACTTTTCATACAGCTTCTCGATCTTGCATAATCAGTGAATATTTGTGTTTAGGGTGGACAGGCGAAGGCTGTTCTCGCTGAAATCCAACAAAGATGTTTCAGCGTGTCACCCCTCGCTGCGGCGGCCGCCAAGGTTAGTTTTTACCCCACTTTTACGAAAAATGTATAAGTTCTAAAGTTATGTAATCACTGGACCTCTTCTACGCCCGTGAAACATAACCCCATAACTTATTTTTGTTGATGTATTTACGTCTACTTCCGTTGAACCATAACACGGTTTACATAACTGTAACGAAATGTCGGTTTTCGATAATGAGAAAAACAATTATATATAATAACATTGCTGGTATCTCCTATCTAATGAATCACTAATGAAATGATAATGTATTCTCACAATGCTCAATATTATGGTAAACAAAGTAAAATTAAATTATCAATATTTTTTATACATGTACAATACAATGCTTACAACTTGGAAAGTTTTACAACCGTCCTTAGCATATTTGAGTGCTAATTTGTAACCATATGCTTCGGGTTCAATCCCCGTTGTAATAAATATGTGTTTATTTTGCCAAATTGTCGCATGTGTGGTTTCAGTGGTTTGTCTGTTACACAAACTCCTAATATTATATAGAAATGACTAACCAATTCTTCGTTTTTAGGTTGCCATGTCCAAATTCGACAAAGATCCTCTGCCCTACGAGAAATTGACAAAGAACTTGGAGATCATCAAGAAGAGGCTGAACAGGCCCTTGACCCTTTCTGAGAAGGTCCTGTACTCCCACATTGATGATGCCAAGAATCAGGTTTGTTATACTTATTAGTTGTACAATTACCAAGCCCGGATAATGTGAACACGGTGCAGGCTCGCATCATTCACATTCATGGTCTTATACATACTCTTCGGTGATTTGAGTCTCGTCATGACCCGACTCACCGATGAAATAACTTTATTCACTTGGTCGTGCCATGCCTTCCTCGGGCATCCCCGACTTCTACCAATAACTTCCGCATATATTCACCTTACACTCCTTTCTTCATTCTGCAGATGTTTGTACATGCAAAATATTATAAATTTAATTTAAATCAGTTTTATTTCTTGCTGAATTATTTAAACATATCAGAATGTCTATTTTTAATTTGTAAAGCGCCCTTGAGGTGATTTTCTCACGAAAATGGCGCTGTAGAAATCATCCAAACATTATTATTACTACTATGAAATGTTTATTATAATGCGGTCACAACAATGTTAATAAGTCAGGTACACCTCCTACGTCATTTGTATACCTGGCAATGTTAGATTATTGTGTAAACAAGCTTATGAGTCCAAGTGGTTAACCCTTTCTCTGTTTATACCGATTTAAAAAAATGTTTATGCTTGTTTTTACATGAATCAGTGGGACAATTTTCAAATTCCTTTCTTGGAGGTTGGACATCACCGGGGCAATCTTCACCCTGCACGTTGCAGGGTGAAGATTGGGTTAGAACTGCGTAAAAAAATCATTAAATAATAGTGTATTCAGCATCAACTTCTTCTCAGGATGTCCTTTTCGGGATGGGGAACCATCGCTTTGTCAAGGCTCCTACAATTTCCCTGTCCTAACTTCGTTTGTTTGTGTGTTTAGGAGATTGTCCGTGGTACCAGCTACCTGCGTCTGAACCCCGACCGTGTGGCCATGCAGGATGCCACTGCGCAGATGGCCATGCTGCAGTTCATCAGCTCAGGGTTGCCGCGCGTGGCCGTGCCCTCCACCATCCACTGCGACCATCTGATCGAGGCGCAGATTGGCGGCGATAAGGATCTCAGTCGCGCCAAGGAGATTAACAAGGAGGTCTACAACTTCCTGGAGACGGCTGGCGCCAAGTACGGTGTCGGCTTCTGGAAGCCAGGCTCTGGCATCATCCACCAGATCATCCTGGAGAACTACGCCTTCCCCGGACTGCTTATGATCGGAACTGACTCTCACACCCCCAACGGAGGTGGACTTGGATGTCTATGCATTGGTGAGTATTGAATCTCATATATAAAAGTATGAATGACGAAGAGAGGAAGCCAAAAGAGTATTATATAATAGGCAAAAGAGTAAGAATGACAAATGAAAGTAGACAAAAAGAGTATAAATGACCAACGGAATTAGGCAAGGAGAGTATGAATGACAAATAAAAGTAGACAAAAGAGTATGGTTGACAAACAGAAGTAGGCAAAAAGAGTATGAATGACAAATGAAAGTAGGCAAAAAGAGTATGAATGACAAAAAGAAGTAGGCAAAAGAGTATGGTTGACCCAACAGAAGGCGAAAAGAGTATGAATGACAAATGGAAGTAGGCAAAAAAGTATGAATGACAAATGGAGATAGACAAGGAGAGTTTGAATGACAAATAGAATTAGACAAGAAGATTATGAATGTCAAATGGAACTAGGCAAAAGAGTATGATTAGACAAGGAGAGTTTGAATGACAAAAGAGTATGAACAAAAAAGTATGAGCAGGCAAAAGAGTATGAACAGCAAACAGAATTAGACAAAAAGAGTTTGAATTACAAATGGAAGTAGGCAAGGAGAGTATGGATGTCAAATGGAAGTAGGCAAAAAGTATGAATTTCAAGTAGAAGTAAACAAAAAGAGGATGAATGACAAATGGAAGTGAGCAAGGAGAATATGGTTGAAAAACAGAAGTGGGGAAGAAGAGTGTGAATAATAAATAGAAGTGGACAAAAGAGTATGAATGACATACAAAAGCATAAATAGTAACAAACGCAAATAAAAATAACATTTATAAAGTTGAATTATAAAACAATAAGAAAAAAGTATGTATGAATCTCAAATGGAATAATCCAAATTAGTAGGAATGTCAAATGGAATAAACCAAAATAGTAGGAATGTCAAATGGAATAAACCAAAAAGTAGGAATGTCAAATGGAATAAACCAAAAAGTAGGAATGTCAAATGGAATAAATCAAAAGAGTATGAATATCAAATGGAATAACTCGAAAGAATACAAATTGTCAAAAAAAATTAGGTGAAAAATATTTTTAGAAAAAAATTTTACCAAAGAAAGTACAGTCTTTGCTGATATGACCACTTGAGCGATCGCATTATTAAATAAATAATAGATGCAAGTAGATTTAGCAACAGGAAGTCAACTTAAGACATATTGTTTAAAAAAAAGTATTATAATGTAAACTGTAGATCGCGGGAAGGTTTGAAAAAATTAAAAAAAATTTTTTTTTTGGAAGGTAGATAAATTTGCCACTTTATGGCAAGCAATCGCTCAAGTCATATTACAAACTTGCCATAAAATGCCAAAAATCACTTGAGTTGATTAACACACAAAAATACAATATTAATATCTTTGAATCATACAAATACATTTTTTCTCTTATGCATTAGAATATTAGACCTTGAATTATTTCTCTACGTCCAATCTATTTAAATCACAATTCATTAATAATTTTATCTCTGCAACGAATAATACTGTCTAAAAACTCTATACATATAATACATTACAATACTTAATGGAAACTGATAAAAATAATCTTGTGCGATTATTTGGACAGTTTGAAGGAGGCTATTCATTGTATAATTCGGTTAAATTTCCTTTCATAACCTGTTCTGTCTGGTTATAGAAATTTGCTGACAAAGATAACATGTCTGAATGAATTACGGCCACTAGAGCATTTTTTTTTATTACATCCAACACGTCATAATTTGCAAAAACCATCTCAAATATTAATGTGTGGTATGCAGTATTTTTGACCAAAATAGACTAAGAGAAATATTTTCTTAAGTGGATAATTTATTACCATTTTTTATGGAAAATCGCTTCCAAGGGCACTTTATTTTATCAGTCAAATAGAATTTTTTTTAAATTATACGTTTTATCATGAAATCTAGATTTAAACTTTCTTTACGATCAGAAATTTACGCTAGATTTTATCGTCTTTTTTTTAATAATAAAAACATTTTTACTTTTTCCAATCTCTTATTTTTGGTCCATTGTTATTTTAAATGATTTTGAAAAGATTTCTTAAATGGTAATTGTATTTGATGGTTTTAACCCCTCAGGCTAATTTGTTCACTTTTCGGAACAACTAATATAGGTCTCATACAAATCGTTGTGCCTCCCTTACTCATAGTGAGAAACATGATCTAAACGGTGTTAGAAAAAGAAAACACCACGCTTTATATTCAAATCTAAAAATTAACCACAAAAGAAGTAATTATGCACCTTTATGAAACTTTCTGAATTTTTATTAATTATTTTTACACAGAACAACAAAAAAGTGAGGTGACAATAATGTTTATAATATGTTTGTCTAATAAAATATGTATGTGTTTTTATTTTTTTTTTCAGTAATTTTAGTTAGAAAAAACGTAAAGTGAGTCGTTTGTAAAAGTTTTTATGTTCGCAAGCAAAAAAATGATGTGTTTCAATTCAAATTATAAAACCTGAAAGTGTATTTTATCACCTTTCAAAGACAGTTTTTAGTTTTCAGATATGTTCAGAAATATTTCATTTTTTGGATTTTATTGCAAAGCGGAAATATTTTGACCTTCTGACAAAATATGGTCTAGGCCTGAGGGGTTAAAGAAATTTACAACAAAACATATGCCATTTACATCTATTATTTTATATTCATTACAAACACAGTGAAAAGGCGTATATGTACTGTTCACAGAAACAGACATGTCTTCATTTTAAAAACAAATAAAAGGTTTTTTTTTTTACTTTTGGCTTTGAAATATTTTTAAACATGTTGGTTGGCATGGCTGAGAATCAAACCCCGATGAACTGCTTGGAAGGCAATTATTCTGACTATTGCACCACCAACTATTATTGTAAGAACGGCAGCATAAATTCTTTATAATGTGTACTGAAAATATAAGAATTATTTATTTAATCTTAGAATGTTATTAAATTATATCTGAAATAATATTGTTTAATTATTAATGTGTTATTATTTTTTGCGTTTGTTCCAGGAGTGGGAGGTGCTGACGCAGTGGACGTGATGGCCAGTATCCCCTGGGAACTCAAATGCCCCAAGGTCATCGGAGTCAAGCTCACAGGTAAATCTTCATTATATTTCCGATGATAGCCAACCTCATATAGGATCGATGCAGAGATTGTTGACAATCGGTAGCCCAGACTTCTACCGGCTTACGATGGATAGGATGCTGTTCTATCAGTTATGGATAGTCTCTTCAAGATCTGCCTTCTGCATTCATATGCAGTTGGTTCTGCTTAATCGGTACACCGGTTAATCGGTCTAAAACCTGAGGAGCAGAAACCAAATAAAGAAACTAATGCTAATTTACTTCAGTTATCTGGACCACCATTCAGTTTAACTCGAGAGACGCCACGGAGCAAACGGGTAAATTTCGCAATGTTTTGACTTTTACGTAATATTTTGTGGGTTTATTTTATGCTATCTAATGTAATATTTACCGAAACACATTCCTTGAACAACAAACTATGCATAAAAACAACATTATTTGCGTTTATTCGATGAATTTATACGTTTCATGATCTTTTTCACGACAACGGCGGCGGGAAAAAATCTTGGCCGGAGATCATAAACAGTTCCACAGAAATTATTCTGCTATGCTAGATGGGTACACGGTATCTTATACCTTATGAACAAGAATGCCCCAAGCGATTCTGACCTTATCCTTCATACGTTTTCTTTATAATTAAGGTTTAAAATCGCATTTCAAAAAATACTTTTTAGAGTTTAATTTGGCGCGTACTCGGCAAGCAACGAGTTAAATCATATTTCTCACCGTAGTACAAAAAGAGTTATGATTCCGTGTCAGACTAAGAGAAATATCTCCCAAAAAGGCTCTATGATTGTTAGAAGTTTGGGAGAAATATCTCCCAAAATTAGTGCACAGGTTAAAACATTGTTTATCCAAATTATTTATGCACTTAGATAAACAGTTTGGGTGCTGCCAAAATTTCTCCCATTTTGTGCTAAAACATTTCAAACATTTTTGGCATCATACATGTTTGTTTGTTTTCAATGTAAATCACAAATGATGCACTTATTTTTTATTTTAATATAGATTATTGTTTTGTTAGTATGGAAAATAAATCGCATTAGCAGATTTAACCGCTCAGGCTAATTTGTTCTTTTCTGGGAACACCTCACGTAGATCTATAAAACTTTTTTTTTTTATTTGGCTCAATGCACGGCTTGTCCAGGAGGAACGGACATATGAATCCAACCCTCCCATTGCGGTGCGAGGCGATGTTCCGGGAGAGTCCCGCTGGAGAGATCAAAAGGTCTCCCTCAACCAGTCTGCCATGCAGTTGGTGGGTAGACGGATAGCCGCCAAGACCTGGATTAATCTCACCCCATGATCGTTGTATTTCCCTTACTGTTGTGGTGAGATATATAATAATAATAATAATAATTGGATAATTTGTAGAGTGCCGTTTTTTGTGAAAAATCACCTCAAGGGCGATGAATCTGATCGCTGATCTAAATAGTGTTAGAAAGAGAAAACCAAGCTTTATGTTCAAATCTAGAAGTTAACCACAGAAAAATTATAATTAACACTTCTAAGAAACAAAAGTTCCGACTGCAATTTATGAATTACTAGCTGGTTCACGGCATGCGTTGCTATGCCATTCAATGAAATAAATTGACTCTCCCTTCTTATCCTTTCCCGTGCGTCCACGTTCCCTTCTACCTTCCTCGCCTTCCCCCTCTCTCGTCTCTTCCCTCTCCACGAACCCCACCTTTCCCCTACCTTTCCTCCCTCCTGCAAAAATATATGAAATACACACATTTTCATTTATACAAATTTCTTAATGCTAGAACTTACCATTATATACAGCCTTTGTTACTCGCTGATAATGTAGCTTTCTATTGGTGAAAGAATTTTTTAAATCGGTTCAGTAGTTTCGGAGCCTAATGAATGCAATCAAACAAACAATCAAATCTTTCCTCTTTATAATATTATTATTATTATATATATATATATATATATATAGTATAGATTTATTTATGAAACGATAAAACAGTGAGGTGATAATAAAATAGTTTTACCTACCAATATAACTTATATTACATATATACCTAACCTCATTTAAAACCTTTATTGAGAGAAACCTTCTCAAATCTCCTTTCGCGTGGCCTTCCCCGATCTTTTTTAGTAGTCTGATAAAATATGTGTGCGTTTTTTTTTTTTTTCCTTGTCAGTAATTTTTGTCAGAAAAAACGTATGAGCAGAGCTATTTTTAAAACTTTTTTTATTTTTTAAATGTTTGCTTTCAAAATTTTTATTTTTATTTCTAATAATAACATTTGAAAGCATATTTCATCATCATTCAAAAACTGTTTTTAGTTTTCGAATACTTTCAGAAATAATCCGTGTATTTAGTTGTTATTGAAAGCGGAAATTTTCTGAACTTCTGACAATATGCCCGAGGTCTGAGGGGTTAATGAGAGCAGAAAGAGATATGGTCCACTTGAAGCACCTGATAAAGCGATGTTATTAGATAAGTACATCTGAAGTGCGCATTGTTAATTTACACTTTATCTGCTAGTTTCATCTAATTAAGTCACTTGAGATAAATTATTTGTGACTGACATTATACTGTCCTTGTGTGGTGCACATTATGTGCATTCTGTTTGTAGTTGTAGTTTAACAGGGTAATGATAAATCTAAATTTATCATGGAATTGGGGATGTCAAAGAAATTTTAGATTCTCATTTCTTTTTTTTTTTTTACATCAGGAGACATTTTTTACGCAAGAGGCCCTGAGGAAAATAATATCACTCAGGGCCTGTGTCATCTTTGGGGATGTTGTGTGCAGGGTCTTTTTGAGGTTGGCTTTACATTCGTAAGTTTCACTTGTGTAAGCGATTTACGGCCAAATTACCAATGTAAACGACATCAGAAGTCACTTAACGTAATTTATAGCAAGTTACAGAAGCTGTTTTTTCGCGAGTTTTTTGACAGGTCTAATTGCATCCGTGCAAACTTCCAGCCTTCTTACAGCTTAGTACCCTTTACACACAGAGTTCGGAGCGGGACGTGCCCCGCGCCACTTCAGGCCGCCGCGCAAAGTCTCACAGTGAACTGCGCTCCAAACCGTTATCTTACTTTCGGTCTTTACTTTTCTGCGCGGCGGCCTGACGTGGTGCGAGACACGTCCTGCTCCGAACTCTGTGTGTAAAGGGTACTTTTATAAAATCAATTTGATAAGCTGAGATACTTTCCCGCGAGAAATGGTATCAAAATGCGCCGTTTGCTAGATGTCAAAAATTAAAAGACAGTTTTCATAGGATTTTTTTACATATAAAACAAGTGTTTATTTACACTTATTTAAGTTTTCTGAAAATGGGCATCCTTCTATTCAATTAATTATTGGCCCAATCCTTCCTATTCTCAATGTTTCTGTTTTTAACATTACGTGTTTGAATTTGAATTAGGTTGCTGTCAGGTAGCTGTCATTGGGATAAAATGAAAGAACTTTATTAATTTCTGTCTTTGACTGCACAAAAACATGTGAAAAACACTTTAATTGGGCCTTTTCGTCTTTATTGAAAAAATCGCATAAATTTGACAGTAGCAGATTATTGTTGACAGGAAGCCAACTTACTGCAAATAAATTTACAGATGTAAACGGTCGCGCGAGCATTTACACAGGTCGAACTTCCGAACAACTTCCGTGAGCATTAATTACCACAAGTTGGATACATATTTAAACGCTCCTGTGAGTAACTTATCAAAAACTTCTGTTAAGTCATAAATTTTACTTAAGAATGTAAACTTAGGAAAGGAAGGAGAGAAAGTTCTGAAAAGGAAAAGTACGAGGAGTGGTAGTGTGTTCAGGCCCTCCTGCTAAGTCACCAAACGCAGCGAACCATTTGGGGTGACCAATGGTAGAGGTGTTGGTTATCCAAGAAACAGTTTCCGGGGTGGCAGTACCCATTCCTTCCTCCAAAATTTAATTTTTATCCGAAGAAGTTTGTTGTGTTGTCTGAAGTAAGGGCATTTTTATCTTACTTCAGGTAAAATTGATAAAACATTTTAAAATATCAAAATTTCTTTGTCTTGACTGGTGCTTGGGAGTCGAAAATTCTTACGCAAATTGGCGACATCAGTTTTCATTCAATTTAGATAACTCTTCTGGGAATTTTAGGTTCAGTGTATGAAACAGACGATTTGTATACTGAAGTATCAAAACGTCTTGAACTGTGAGCGTCGTGAAATTTGCACATCTTTTCGTTAAGTCACAGCAACTATTTTCAGCTTGCAATGTCTTTCGTAACGAGCTGTGGAGCTTTGAAATGACAATTGCAATAAATAATAATTTTTGTAGTATTATGTAATGAAATTTTTTATATGGCCACCCTGTATCATTCTGTTAATTAACTGAATTTACACTACCGTCTATAAGATTGTACGTGCTCAGTCAGTTGTGTTGACCTCAATTAATACTGGTAACACTTCGGGTTCTCAATTAAAATCATACTATCCTGCTTGTTTCATACTCGTCTATTTGTGGCTCAACAGTTTTTTGCTTATCTCTGGAAACCTTGAAATCTCCTAATAAAAACTTGTAAAAATGATAACGCACTTGTTTTTCGTATTGAAATTTAGACAAACAGTGATAAAATAAATCTCTAGTTTTTAATAATAGACGTTACTTTGATAATTTCGTGAAATATCTCTTTACAAAGTTTTAAAATAAACTTTGACTCGAATGTTGAAAGATATTAAACTGTTATACAACCTACTGTTGTAAACATTACTCTGTTGAATTTGGCACCCACATCTTTTCTGGAGCTCCAAAATATCTGAAAAAAACCCTCGACTCTGTGTAGCGACGGGCCATCTGTTTGATAGATTCTCCCTTAACAAACGGATTGCAATCTTTACAGTTCAGGCTTCGGGTGGGAATGCTGTCCTTGTACTACCGGTATTAAAATGGAAGTTGCTCCGAGGAACTAGTGTTATTGATCCATTACACGGTTGATATTTGTCTTGGTAACTCTTTCTTGAGTTCAACAGCTGGGTTGTGGAATGATTTGCCAGCCCCTGTATTTCCTCCCTTCGACAAAACGGATCTCTTCAAGACTCATGTTCACTCCTACCTCTCCTCAAAAAGACCCACCGCACAGCATCTCCAAAGATCTGCCCACCAATTTTTTTCAAATTTGACCTATAAATTTCCAATTTTGGATTCGATTTACTCAAAAATGAATACTCAAATCAAAAAATCTCAAATTCCACAAATCGGCACCAAGTGTGATGTGGATTCACCAGCTTTTTTAAAACTTTTGCTCCACACAGGAGACCTTGAGGAAAATAATTTCCTTTGGATGGCCTGTCATCTTTGGGGATGCTGCGTGGAGGGTCTCGGAAAGGAAGGATTGGAAATTCTGGGAAGAAAAGAGGTATGAGGGGTGGGAAGGGATCCAGTGCGTCTAGATTCTAGATCATCCACCGCCAAGACCTAGACAACCCCCCTCACCTCACCCGGACACCCCTGCTAAGTCACCAAATGTATCGCACCCCTTGGGGGTGACCTATGGCAGAAGAGTTAGTTATTCAATAAATGGTTCCTCTAGAATCTAGAGTCTAGATCATCTGCCACCAAGACCTAGACAAACCCCTGCTAAGTCACCAAATGTAGTTACTCCTTGGGGTGACCTATGGCAGAAGAGTTAGATATTCAATAAATGGTTCCTCTAGAATCTAGTCTAGATCATCTGCCACCAAGCCTAGACAACCTCACCCCATGAATCCCGGCACTCCTGCTTGGTCACCAAATGGCGGAGGAGTTGGTTATCCAATAAATGGTTCCCGGCGAGGCGGTACCCATTCCAACCTCCCAAATTCCCTCTTGTACGACTAGTTTCTGGACACTGTATAAATGTTGAGAAATGTATCTGTAAAACTGCTTAACTTCACAGATAACTGTTATTATAGTTAGGTTAGGATAGTTTGTGTAAGCTCGATTTGGTATCATTATGTTGCCTCCCTGTTTATTGACTTGGAAACTCTGACCTGCTGTTTTACGTAATAAACGTAACAGCATGAGGGGCTGTAGATTAAAAGATCTCCCAGTTAAAACACATATCCTAAACTGTTGCACTTTTCTACCATTAGACACACTAAGTGATATTTTTAAATTTCTAATTTTACACCGGTCTAAAACCATTTTGCATACTTGACGTCAAAAAAACTCATTATGTGACATTGAAAAAAAATTTGGCACCTGTTCAAATATGGCTCCCTGTCTTTATTTATTCTCTTCAACTTGGTACTTTGAATTCTGTCTCATAAATATTATTTACGATTATATAAGAGCTCATACGGAGAAGTAGTTTCATACTTATATTGTTTCTTATCCTATTCATAAGTCCAATTATAGATTATATTGTTTTATCGGACATGTTGTTTTACGGCTCCTATTGAAACTGTTAGAACTATGGTTGTTGTTTATTTTGTTTAGAATAATAAAACAATAATTGCTAATGATTTGACTGTGAAGGTGCTTGAAAAGTTAATGATACTGATGAACAGGAATTTGTAGGAATATTTTATTAGAAAACTAGATATCTATCTGACTTGTTAGAACAGATGGCCATTGTAGCAATATGAAGGTTTTTTTTACAGAGATAAAACATTTATTACTGGGGCGCTAAGGCTGCTAAAACTAAAATCAAATAAATCCAACACTGATACGATTTTAGATTTTCACAGCCAAAATATTTTCGTTATTTGTTTTTGGGGTGTTATGCCGTGTTGTGTTACCTCCTTCTTTAGCCAACGGTTCGGACAGCATTATAGTGTCCATCACCACACATCTGCCCTGTTGATGGCAGATGTTTGATCCCCCATTCTCATATTACAAACAACCCGACAATAGTTCAATTCCTCCTACTACCATCATTATAATGGGAATCCAACGCATTCGTTCACTCGGCTACTAATTGGTTCTGAGTGCATCGCTATCTAGTGGAAATATGTAGAGATAACTCGCATCAGATTTCTGTAGGAATTATCTGTTGAAGAGACTGATTAGTGAGTGTTTTATGATTTCAGGCAAGCTCTCGGGATGGACCAGCCCCAAGGACATCATCCTGAAGGTGGCCGGTATCCTGACTGTGAAGGGAGGCACCGGCGCCATCGTGGAGTACCACGGGCCCGGAGTGGATTCCATCTCCTGCACCGGCATGGCCACCATCTGCAACATGGGGGCTGAGATCGGCGCCACCACCAGCGTGAGTGATCCTTATTACACTTATTCCCTTTACAGAAACACAATGTAGGTGTAATTGCAGATAGATTGCGAATCAATTGGACTATAATCAATAATTATGGCTTTTTTAACCCCCCCACCCGTCGCATCTTTGACTTTGACGATGTTTTGACTTTGACGTAATATTTTGCGGATTTATTTCATGCTATCGCATATAATATTTACCGAAACACGTTCCCTGAACAATAAACTATGCGTACAAATAATATTACTTGCGTTTATTTGACAAATTGATAGTTTTATCGATCTTTTCATGACATGCGACGCTCAAAGTTTGACAGCTCAAATCGCGGCAGAAATGTCATTTCGAAAGTCATAGATATGTGCAAAGATGATTATTTGAGAGGCTAGGTGTGTTCCTTATATCTGTTACGTCAAGAACAAGAATGCCCCAAGCGATTCTGACCTTGTCCTTCATACATTTTCTTTATACATAAGGTTTAAAATCGCATCTCAAAATTTTTTTATTTTTTTTATGGCGCATCCTGGGCGCGCAATCGGCAAACCAGAGGTTAAGGTGTGAAATAAGTTATGGATGGTCCCTTAGGTTTGAGAAGGTAGGTTGGATGAAGGAAGGTTACATAGTTGCATCCACAGTAGGAATTACATCAATTTACCGGTCTTCCCCTTGCATCCTCGAAGATATCCTAAAGATGGTGACATAAACTCCACTTATTACATTTAATAAAACGGAGACAGTGTACTGATAGTTCCTATGAGCACTCCAGGCCATGGGGCTTTTTGTACTGTCTCCCATTTCACCTCATTCCTTCTACAGTAACCCGGTTCCCCTTATGAAGTTCATCATTGTTGTTGTTATTGGATATTTGGCTACGTCTCCTGGAGGCAGATTCCCATTCTCCATCCCTAACCAAGGAAATGCCCCCAATTTAAATCAATTTATTTAATCATTTTAAAAACATTACAAAATTAAAATTTCAAAGCATTTTTAAAAGAGAAAAATATAAGATAACTAGCTGACCCGGCCGCGCTTTGCTGTGACATGAAATCGATAACCAAGTATTGTGTCGATAAATTAACTCACACCGCCCTCTGTTAGAAGCTTAGGAACTTACAAATAATTACAAAACATTGTTCTATAACAAGCATTTAATGAACATTTAATTCACAATAATAAATATTGAGGTCAATAATCGAGATAAAAACTATCCTATCTTTTAAGTTGGACCAAATTACACACAGTAAGCCAAATTTCATCAAAATCGGTTAAGTAGTTTCGGAGTTTATCTCGAACAAACATTGAGATTTTTATATATAAAGATATAGATAAGCATAATTTTAATTATGTGAAAATCTGTCATTGGATATTATGTATATTATTATTGTTATTATTATAAGTGTAAAATATCTGTTGATTTTCCATAATAAATAAAATAAATAAATAAATAAAATAAAATAAATAAGCAGATTTAACACAAAATCACTTGAAATTTTACCTGTAAATTTTCGATGCCAGCCTCCTGTGTTCAGTCTTAAGTTTACTTTTAAGATGCCCATCCCCCTCTTCGCAGCCTTGGCACAAACCAGAGCAAGTGAGACAGCTATGTGGCGATTGCTACGTAGACTGGATAATCTCTAACCAAATCATACAGTACCTACAACCTTTCTAGATCATTTGGCTGATCAGTTTCCATATTTGTGAATTGCAGTTGTTCCCCTACAACAGCCGCATGGAGAAGTACCTTCAGGCCACCAACAGGAGTGACGTGGCCAGCGAGGCCAACAAGTACAAGCCCCTGCTCACCCCCGATGCCAACGCCCCCTACGATGAGGTAATTTAATTAATATAGCTAGCCGTTTATGTATCTAGTAAATTCATAAGCTAGTTGTGTAAGTTCCCGAGTGTCGGTATCTTCGGATAATCCCGAGGCTAACTTAGTATGTAGTTTAACCAGAGATGTCATGAGCATCTCTTCTTAATTATTTCTAATTGACATTCTGCAAACTGAAATTATTGAAATATTTTTTTTCTTACAAATCATTGATCTTATATTTCTTGGGTATTTATTAACTATGTAACATTTCTAGACTTTTTGTGTTGAAGAGTTTTTTTTTTACTTTCCATGTATATATACATTTGTTGCTTAAGATGGAGCCATGCAAAATATTGCAAAATCATAAAAAACCATGTGTTTTTATTTTGAAAATTTGATCGCTTAGAAGTATTATAGATGCTTCAATTAAATACTGCGATCAGAACACACCTTGGCCTTAAAAAAATATCTATCATTTTTTTATGTCTTTTAATAAGCCTAGAAAAAAATAAAGTATTAGATCTATAAAAAAACACTTTCGAATGCAAATTCTCCTACTTATAAACTGCTTTTCGGATATGGTTTTATTGTATAATATGGCAAATTCAGTTTTTTTTATAATAATCCCAAAACGAATTGATATTTTTGCCTAAACTTCACAAAAAAAAAAACATGAACTTTGGCGATGTTCTTTTACAGGAAATTAAAAGAGGCGTTACCCAACTGCAAATTTCAGCCTTATGCGATCCGTAGAAGGAATGAAAGCACGCCGTATTGTCCCACTAAGTAGACGCCCCGATTTTGGGCCGCATGAGCGTGCTTTGCTTTTTGCGTCGCTTTGTTTTATAAAAATGTTTCAGCGAAATGACAAAACACCATTGTTGGCTATTGATTGGTCAACGCTAAAGTCGCTTGCTCCGCCCAATTCAGAATGGGTCCAGGACTAAGGGATCGTCTTAAATTTAAAAAAATTCTACCAGCGTTTTCGAAACATCCATTTCATTTACTAGCAAACTGGGAGTAGCGGGAAGGGTGATTTTGAAGAACGGTGGGAGGATTCAACATAACATGGGAAGATTGTTAATTAGGGTGATTTACCTAATTAAATTCAATCATTTCTGTACTTGTATAAATTTTTTAATTAGTTTTAAGTTTGCTAGTAAATGACCAGGATGTGTCGAAACCGGTAGCAGAAACATTAAAATTTAAGTAACAAATGTACATGGAAAGTAAAACTCTTCAAAACAAAACGTCAATAGATTAGATATGTACAAGCATGACAACAGAAAGGATAGAATCGCAAATAGAAAATTATCAATGGAAAAAACCACTGGAGCGCTTTTTGCCACAAAATGGCACTATTTAAAATACCTTGGATTGCTTTGCTGCCAATTTTGGCAAATTTTCCCTTGTTTGTAAATACTTAAGTAGAAGTTTACGATTTTATAATATTTTTTTATAAATCCTAAGAATATGTGATAATCGACAAAAGATAGGTGAATTCATTGGCTATATAAAACTATAATCAATTTATATGTCTCCATATTAAAATTCGGAGGTATGATTTTTTTTTTATTTGGGTGGAAAATATTCAAAATAATCACCAAAAAATGTCTAGCAATAGCAGAAAAAAGTTTTAAATTGCGCTCCTGCGGTTAATCTTTGCAGTGATTTCAATTTCTTTACTCTCGCGTGGTTGGAGAAGCCTTCAAGCTTATGATGAACTAATTCCTCGGTCCTATGTTCAGCTGATTGAGCTGGACCTGTCAACCCTGGAGCCCCATGTGAACGGACCCTTCACCCCCGACCTGGCGCACCCCATCGGCAAGCTGGGAGCCGCAGCCAAGAAGAACGACTGGCCCGTGGACATCAAGGTGGGCCTCATCGGCTCCTGCACCAACTCCTCGTACGAGGACATGGGCCGCTGCGCCAGCATCGTCAAGGAGGTGAGAACCATCACAACACTTCATACCACACTACTTCATGATTCCTCCAATCATAGATCAAACGATCCTTTGCACAAAGTCATCCTGAGATCTTTCTGCACAGATTTAAAAAAAAAAATAATAATGTACTTCTACTGACAGGGGTTAACATTAAAAAATTACAAATAAATAACAAAGAGTATGGCTATTATCAGTGGCTCTATCCTACTGACTTTCTTTTGGGTATGCTCGGAATGAACCATCTACAGGTCAGAAGGAATGTACACATTGCTACGCATTTCTTCAGATTGATCCGCAGATGGTTTGAAAACTCATTCAAACCATCCGCATTTCATTTTTATGTTCCCGATGGGTATCTTCGCCACCGACCGCCGTATATTGTTTTATCTTCCGGCCTGCAGGACTAACTTGCCAATGGTCATGCTGGTCGGGAGAGCAATTTTGCTGTTAAACAGAATTAACTCGGATATCGACATATTTAGCGTTAGTGAAGCTACCTTTAAAAGGCAAGCTCTTTAATGCTTGTATAGTTTGTATGCCTACATGTTCAATGTATATGTATTTTAAAAAGCATTAAAATGTTAAATTTTGTAATGTTTTTGAAATAATAAAATTGAATTGAATAAATAAATGATAATAATAATTAGGGATATGGTGGTCTCGCTGGCTTCAGGCCATTGGGATTCTTAGACAGTGTGTCCCCATAAAAATACATCAGTCTGTCATTGAAGAATTTCCTAGCCTTATATTATGTAGCTCTTGTGAGATAAACATTGGTCATGCTGTGCTGTGCATATTATGTACTGAAGATGCCTTGAATTTTTGGTATCTAATACAAGTGTTTGTTGTTCCATGTGCAGGCAATGAAGCACGGTCTGAAGTCGAAGATCCCCTTCAACGTGACCCCCGGGTCTGAACAGATCAGGGCCACCATCGAGCGAGATGGAATCGCCAAGATCCTGCGTGATTTTGGAGGCACCGTAAGTATAATTTTCACCTTTATTACGCATTTAATATGATTACAATGAGAATGGTATGATTTGTGGGTAAATTGCTGCAGAGTTTGACCTCTTTTAATTTTTCCATGTTCTATCTACTGCCACATCGGAAATTAACCCCTCAGCCTTCAGCATGTTCTAAAAATTTCCGCTTTGCCGTAAAATCCTATTAAATGGAATAAATCTGAATCTGTCCGAAAACTAAAAACTGTTTTTGAAAGGTGAAGAATTACACTTTCAAGTATCATTATTTGAAATAAACATGTAATATTTTTGTTATCATTTTGTAGAACTGCATTTTAGTTTTTGTTTTTTTTTTAAAAAGAACGACAAACATTCCCGGGTTATATATTTTTTTTTTTATAAAAGGCGGAGACGGTTTACAAGTATATGTTCCCGTGAGCACTTAGGCCATAGGCCCATTGTGCTATCTCCCATTTTACCTCAATCATTTAGTAACAACCCAGTCCCTTTAATAAAGTTCACCAGGGTTGTCACCGGATATGTGGCTATGTCTTCTGGTTCTACTGTGTGTCTCCCCAGGTATCTGAGCCTAGTTCCCACCAGGGCAGGACATTGGCACCATAAGTGAATTGGAGTTTCTTCGTCCTCTTCACATTTCCTGCATCTATTGGTGTTTTCCACTCCCAATATCTGCATGTGTCTCCTGAGATGGCAGTGTCCCGTTAGTAGTCCTACCAGTTCCCTCAGCGAGTTTCTGTCCATATTGAGTAGTTTCTTGGTTCGTCTAGGGTCTGGTCCTTTTATGAGTACTTTAGATTGTCTCATTCCAGGTGCCCTCTCCCATTCTTTGCAGTGCTGGGATTCGACCCACCTATCAATATGTAGTTTTGTGTGGCAAGCTGCTACTCCCGGGTTATAAATAACCTGACAATATTTGAAAATCTTTTACTACCACCACAGTAAGCAGAAAATGTTGCTTGTGTCGTGATGGGGGATTTAGCCAGCCGAGGAAATGACACACAATGAGTGGATGGGATCCAAACGCGATGCCAACTCGCGAAACAGCTGACACGTTTAATAATAATTACATTGCAGAGATTGTTTATAAATAAACTATTTTTATAAATTAAATAATTAAAAATATTATTTGTTGATGTCAGGTTCTGGCCAACGCCTGCGGCCCCTGCATCGGGCAATGGGACCGTCGCGACACCAAGAAGGGAGAGAAGAACACCATCGTCACCTCCTACAACAGGAACTTCACGGGCAGGAATGACGCCAACCCCGCCACCCACTGCTTCGTCACCAGCCCCGAGCTGGTCACTGCCCTCTCCATCGCTGGTACGTTTCACTCCTGTCATCATCGTGACACGACTATAGAATTTGGTCTCTACAAATGCTCTCCGGTTCAAATTTGAGAGGCGTGTATGGTCAAAGGATCTGCCTAAATCTGCCACTCTCAATCCGGCCAGACCGGTTTGAAATTGAGAGAGGCCGGTTGAGGGAGATGCTATGACCCTTCCAGTCAGACTCTCGACCCATAACCTTGCACCGCAGTGGGAGGGATGCTTTCACATTATGTCTGTCACTCCTGGACTCACTGTGTTTGAGAATATTCCTGTTCTTTATCCTACATACGTCCATACCTACATACTTCCTTCTACCCACTTGGTGAGATTGCAAACCAGTGCAGTGGCAACCTTCAACAAGCAAACAGTATATTATTATGAAGTTCTACTATGTTCGTATTTTTGAAGTGCAAATTACCTGTGTACGTAAAGACTTCAAATTATAACTTATGGTGATCATACAATCCATGCACAGCTTGGAACATTTTATGTGGAATGTGAACTCTTATGTGGACACCATCAATCCAGCCTGCTACATTAACATTACTAATTCCCACCTTCTAAGAAAGTTCCTAACACACTGCCCCCGGATTCCTACCCACCCCTCATGTCTCTTTCCTTCCCAGAACTTTCTGTCCTCAAAAAAGACCACCAACATCCACAAAGATGACCGGCCCTGAGGGAAATTAATTTTCTCAGGGGCTCCTTTGTGGAGTTGTCTATCTGCTTCAGGGGCACTTCCAATCTTCCAGGTCCAAACAATGAATGACCTCTTTTGACAGGATTAACTTCCCGCTTGAAGTGCACCAAAAAAAATTTAAAGAGTATTTTTGTTGTTTTTTGTAAAAAACTAGGCAAACATTCCAGGATTACTAATAACTTGATACATAGTATTATTTGAATTCCTCCTACTACCATCATTACAAGTGTAAAATGTTATTGCGCATTGATGAAGGACTTAGGCGCCTTGGTGGGAAACTGAACTATACACTCAACTACCAAAAGGTATTAAGTTATAAGATATTTTACCTGCAATCATCGATATTGTTGGGAGGGTTTTCAGGGTCTTCAGCACCAAACAGTCATGGATCCAATAACGCTGTTTATCAAGTAATGGTGTCAATTAATAATTCATTTGTACACTTACTAGGCATTTATCAAGCTACAAACTGCTAGTGTGAAGAATTCATTCAAAATTTGAACTGATTTGTCGAGAATTTCAGACTATCCCGCAAGTTTTTTTATGGGTAATAAAAATTGGAGTGGGCGCGTTTTCTTTAATGGCGTATTTTCTTTTTCCTTCCACAGGTCGTCTTGACTTCAATCCGCTGACCGATGAGCTGCGCGGCGTGGAGGGCAAGTTCAAGCTGTCCGATCCCTTCGCCGATGAGCTCCCCGCCCGAGGCTTCGATCCCGGCCAGGACACCTACGAGGCGCCCCCGGCTGACAGCTCAAGTAACAAATTTGCCAGCCTCTTGTTTCCTTCTTCCTAAAACATTGTTCACTCCTTCCTTTCCTCAAAAAGACCCTCCACACAGCATTCCCAAAGATGTCTCAAATATAAATGTAAACATAAAAATTCACGAAAGAAATTGTCTTAGAATCGCACCGTATAAATATAGTAGTAAAGAAAAAATAAAATATCTAGGAATAATTATAGATAATAACATTGAATGGAAAAGTCAAATAAATTCCACATTAGACAGAATGAGAAAACTCATTTATATATTTTTTAGGCTTAGAAGTACAGTATCTTTAAAAATACTAAAAGATATTTATTATGCACTCGCGCATTCTGTACTACAATATGGAATCGTGGCTTGGGGGGTGCATATAAATCATGCCTATTTCCCCTGGAGACGGTTCAAAAAATATTAATAAAAATTATCTTGAAAAATCCCTATTACCACCCAACTTTAAATGTTTTCCAAGATTTCCCGGTTCCCCCACTTACAAAAATTTACGATAAAATAGCATTTCTACAATTACACAAAGATTTTTTTAATAAAAATAATGTACCACAATTAAATATGAACAAAAGAATAATCTGTTGGAGGACTAACCGTGCCACTAGTACGAACCACAACAGCACAGCATCACTATAATGTTCAAGGGTATAAAATTATTTAATAAATTATTACCCTTAGATATACGGTCGGAAGAAAACTACGGCAAATATAAAAAAAAAATTAAATTAAAATACTCTAGTACCACCTCATAACTTTACTTATTATTTAAATTGATATATTTGCTTTATAGTATCCTTTGTAAAATTACTGATAGTCTATGTAATAATATTTTTAATTTGAATTTAAACTGATGTAAAAGTATTTAGTTGTCCTCTCCTAAACATAAGCAGCTGGATTATTAGGAGAGTGATTGAAATATTCATGTCGTATCATGTTGTAAAATTGTAACCTTAAAAAAATGTTTCGATTAACCTCTGGTTTGCCGATTGCCGATTGCCCAGGACGCGCCATAAAAAAAAAAAAAATTTGAGATGCGATTTTAAACCTTATATATAAAGAAAATGTATGAAGGACAAGGTCAGAATCGCTTGGGGCATTCTTGTTCTTGACGTAACAGATATAAGGAACACACCTAGCCTCTCAAATAATCATCTTTGCACATATCTATGACATTTCTGCCGCGATTTGAGCTGTCAAACTTTGAGCGTCGCATGTCATGAAAAGATCGATAAAACTATCAATTTGTCAAATAAACGCAAGTAATATTATTTGTAAGCATAGTTTATTGTTCAGGGAACGTGTTTCGGTAAATATTATTTATTTATTTTATTTTTTTATTTATATATATAAGTTGTACATTTTATTTATAACAATTACAGGCAATATAGCCTAAGACGTTATAATTGTACCATTTATGCAGTGTATATGCAATGCCAAAAATCTTACAAATGCGCTATAGGACACAAAAAATAAATCTATTTTTTTATCCACCGCATTCAAAAAGCACGTAGCTCTCCCCAGAGGTGAGTTCATAAATAAATTAGTGCGGCTTGCTCTACTATATAGGAGGTTGTGATGACGTCCTCGAGAGTGAGACTCTGGTACATAAAAATTTAATTGGGCCAGTATCTCATTATTAGATAAGTGACCGTTCATTAATTGGAAAAAATATTTAAGCAAAGCAATACCTCTACGTGTCTCTAGGGAGTGGTAATTGGTCATGCCTAATATATAAATGGATGGGTAAAGCCAAGGGTAACGTCCATAGAGCCGCGAGAATAAAAACCTTAAAAATTTCTTATGGACTCTTTCAACGCGTAATGTGTATGTTATATGCGATAGCATGAAATAAATCCGCAAAATATTATGTCAAAGTCAAAACATCGCGAAATTTTCGAGTTTCTTCCCTGGCATTTAACCCGTCTGCTTGGCTCAATATAATCGCGTTTCACAATTCAGACGCCTCGGTTTGGCGCGTAAATTCTGAATTGTTTTGACTTTTACAATAATTCCGATAAAACAGTTATTATCTATCATTTTGCCAAAACAAAAACTGTTCTAAAAACTAGATAAAATAATCTTTAAGATGTGTTTATTAGAAATCAATATTTTTGTTTCAAACTAATTGAATTTCGATATTAAAACTCAATATTAGCAAAAAAAAACTTACCCGTGTATTTTGATACAAAAACACTATAAGAATTAAGAAACTGAAGATTTGGAAATAAAATTCCTTTACTTAAAACTCTTTTTTATAAAACTGTCACTTCACTTTTTATCCGTTTCATATATATATTTTTTTTAATTTGACATTAAATAGGATTGAAACATTTTTTAGTTAAAAAATTTACCATTAGTCGAATCACGTTTTTGATGTATTATATAATCATTTACGAGGAATATTTACGATACACATATGCCTAAGGCATTTATATAATAAATTAATATCACTTTTGTAAATTTATTGCAGAATTTATTGACTATTTGATAGATTTATCCATACTAGTCGAAAATAACCTCAAAACCACTTAATTTTAAAAACTAGTTTCCGAGAGATCCTTAAAAAATAACATGGATATAAATGGAAAATTCAATAGTTAATGTAACATAATTGATTAAATGTTTAGAAACACACTGAATAACCATAATTTACAATAAGAAATTGCCATCATCAGACGGAACTAAACCAGCTCAAATGCTTCAAAAACAACGACATTGTTATCGGGCGAGAGATGCCATCAATTTACGGTCCGTCACTGTTCCAATATTATCGACTTTTGGCACGGAACTGGGGGTTGGTAGTTTTTATACAACAAAAAACTATACAAACAGGGTACATGTAATTTAGTGTTTTCAATGCATTTAATATATGTAAATAATTTTAATATATTCAAATATCGTACGTTAAACTCAAAAAAAAAAAAATTAAATTAATTATTTCTTTTATAGTTGAATGAAAATTCAAATAGCAATAAACGAGACACGATTGGCTGGCGTCGCGTCGGTACAAAATATTGTTTTTAAATATAAAACTTCTAATAATATAATTTGGGACATTTATAAATAAATTTGGTGTTGAAAATGTTGTTTTTGTACACTTTGATAATATTAAATATTAATAAATGGTATTTACAGACATTTTCTTCGAAAAACAATTGATCACCGAAGATTGATTACATTGTCGTGTAGTCGAGAAGTAAATCGCGCTGCGTAGAGACGTCACAAGCCAAAACCGCGCGAAAAAAAAAGCTTTTTGAACGTAATTTGAAATGTGAATATTCAAAACGTTGTTGAAAGAGTATTCGTATCGTGCAAATTTTGTTGTTTGAATATTTCAGTTTGTAATTTTTTGTTTAATTTTTGAAAAAAAAAAATTGTGATTGTACCGTATTCATACTCAATCTGATCATACCTTTTTATATTGAAATAAAACAATAATCTTGTAAAAAACCATGGAATTTTATTTACATGACAAATCGGTTTCGCTTAGTTTTAGCTACATTTGGGTAAAAAAAAATTCAGTTTCAGTGCCGGAAACCCGGGCGTTTATTTCATATAGAATTTTGAACATACATATTTTTCTCATTACCCTCCTCACTAGACAAAGTCTGTTCTGAGGCTGGTCATTAACAAATAATAATTATAAGTAGAAAATACATACCTACTTAAGTTTAAAAAAAAAATTATAAATAAAATAGAGTTAAAAAAAAGGTATACAAATAAAAAAGAAGAATAGCTGTTCAATCAATTACTAATAAATACATTGTGTGAATATATATATTAAACGTTTTTGCGCACAATAATATACATACATAGATAAATAGACTTCGAAGCTGAGAATAAGATGGAGGCTAAGAGCCGAGGAATTGAACACGCGACGTCTGGGTGGTACCCAAATGCAACATTACATTTTACGTACATATATACAATTGTTTTTTTTTTAAGAATTTAAGTAGATTGGATATAAATAATAACAATTACATAATACGTAATAACAATCGGAAACACTTAAGGATTATTGGATAATTCCGTATGTATTTGCTTTGGAAGCAATGTTTCTATATTGAAATATGTCGACAGAGAAAGTTTCATTCTCCACACGATGTTATCTCTGAGAACAGGAATTGTAGAACAGGAATTGTAGGAAGTGCGAGAAGCAACTACATTGAATGGAACATGGAGTCTAGTGTTCTATTTATTGGGTACTTTGTAATTAATCATACTTTTTAGGTCAAGATTGTTTAAATGTTGGTTGATGAATTTAAATAATAAAATATCACAATTTTTTTTCGCGGTAAATAAATATAAATGCTGTATACTATGAACCAATTATAAATATGTTACGTAGTGGTTATCCAAAGTAATTATAAAATAAATTAAATGTGAAGATATTCCCGTTTTAGAACAGTAAAATTTTAAAAATACCTCTTCGAAAACATCAACCGGGTTAATGATTTCACCCTCATCATCCTCTTCTTCCTCGCTGCAACTTAAGTCCGCTTCCATGAACTCCAGCAACTCGGTCGGGGGCTCCTCTTCCGTCGCACAATTCCAAATTTCCCTAATGTAATTATAACAATAATGAGTTTTATGTATTATTCTATCGCAGAATTTTGGTAGTCAAAATATCTTTACAACCAGATAGATACCTATCTATTAATTCATAAAGTTATTTTTTCTCCAATTCATTTCGGATATTAAATATTGTTACGAAAATACATAAAAATAATTTAAAATTAAAAAAAATACATATAATAAGCAATAATTATTAGCCTGAAACATTCATACAAACGGAAAAAAATCTTCTGCCTTATTAAATTATGCCACCGACAAGACTCGAACTCGTTTAAACATTGCTAATAATAATTTGTTATCCTCTGTGCTATGCATAAAAACCTTGTCTTATTAACCTTAGTTTATTTAAAAAAAATTATAACATTTAATTTTAATTTGTTTAACACAATAATGATAATATTTATTCTAAAAATATAATTAAAATGGAGTTCTACAAAACAAAAACAAAAAACTTAGATAAATACCAAAAATTTTCCAATAAATTAATATCGATTCAATTTTAATGACTATTTGAGTGACCCCATCACTACTCCAAGAAGCGGTTGAATGTGACAGATGACAAAACATTTCCACACTCGAGTTGATATTTTCCAATAAAACTACGTAAATATATTGAAATGACATTACTGTTTTTCTGGAATATTGAATGTAAATATATGCTTCCACTCTTTATACAAGAATATTCATAAAATACCAGAAATTCAATTAGTAAAAATGAATTTAAAAATGTGTTTCCATCGATTTTATAGCTTTTTAAATTTTATAAATTTAATTATTGCATTATAAATCATCAAAACCTACAAAAATGTAGTATAAATAGGTAAACAATATATTGATTAACAAATACAAATTTACTTACTTGGACATTTCGTTGTATTTTTGGTAAAAACTGCACTTTTTGTGAAACCTTGTTTGCGCTGCAAGAATGGTTATCCTGAGAAAATGGCGCGAAATCAAAACGTCACTTTAGATCGAGATTGTAAAATATCTATACAAGATAGCTTTCATATTTCAAAGACAATAAGAAGCATTATTTCTTTCTCTTTCTGGATAAAAGAAAAATACATATGTTTGCATGAGAGGAAAAGAGATATATAGCTTTTAAAATGTAAGGTCGCTCTGGGATGTTTTTGGTCTTATGAAAGTATAGCGCGATTACGTGTTTTGGGATGTATTTATTCCTAAACAAGCAGACGGGTTAAGAGGTTAATAAAAAAAAATTTAAAAAATGCCATAATAATTTCAACAGGAAAATAATTTCCCTCGGGGCCTCCGTGTGTGGAGTTAATTCTTCATGATGTACTAGTTTTTACAAAGTTTAGAACGTTAATTTGAAGTCCAGCCACTATAATGGTGACCCCGACATTGGGATTTTAAATGATAAATAAATATCGTAAAAACATATTATTGCAATTTATTGGTGCTTGCCCCATAGTACTTAATATAATATGTAAGTCTAGTATTGATTCAGTATGTGCAGAATATAATCCCCATGGACCAATCAAACTAATTTGATGTAAAATGTTTAGAGGTCAAGGTCTCCGTGGACCCCGCCTCCCAGCGCCTGCAGCTTCTGTCCCCCTTCAAGAAGTGGGACGGTCAGGACCTGAAGGACCTCACCGTGCTTATCAAGGTCAAGGGAAAGTGCACCACCGATCACATCAGCGCCGCCGGACCCTGGCTCAAGTACAGGGGACATCTGGACAACATCTCCAACAACATGTTCATCGGGTAAGTCTCTCTAGACTCTATATCATTGCAGAATAATGTTGTCAGTATTTATTCATATTTATTGAATAGATATTATTTAATATCTTAAGAGCCATTAACCAGTGGCCGAGAATTTAAATTTTGTAGAACGATGATCTTGCGATTGTACCCTTGCAACGGTAGAGGGCGGTTCCGATGAGAAAGATTAATTATTCTCCATACCAGCATTTTAACATAACGACTCAATATCAATTTTATTTCATTCCAAATTTGCTTTCGTGATGATAAAACTATTAAATTTATGTACTTTATGTAATTATTGTTTGATCATAAGTATTTATAATTTTTCAATAATGTCTAAGCAAAATAAGAATGTAATTTTTATTTTTAAATATATTCATTTGTGCAAATAAATTGACAAACTATTTTCGTCACAAAATAAGGGTGCGGATCTTTTTTTTAATGATTTTATTTTAACTAAAATTAAAATTCAGAAAAGTAGGTTTCCCAAATAATTTATTGATTTATTTTACTGCACGATTATATGATTTAAAATGTATGTTGTATAATACAAAATTTTGTTTGAAAATTTAACAAATCTGCCAACGACCTACGGTAAAACCTTATTGTACTCAAAATAAACATATTTTCTCAAAATTTAAAAAATAGCTTCACTAGATAAAGAACAGTCTTTCGAAATCAATTTATAATTTTTTGTGGAAAAGAGTCAATACTTCTAACGTCTAACGTCTGGTTATTCCCTCTTAAAATAGAGTAATGGAAAAATTGTTTTAAATACAAATCGAATACCGAATAGCTTTTCTAGAATTACCTAAATTATGGGTGTAAAAAACAATTTAATACTGAATAAAACTCTCGTTTTGGGTATGTGTACTACCCCCCTCCGTTGCAGAAGGATTAACGGTATATTGCTACGAATAGCTTTTCCAGAATTACCTAAATTACGGAGTATGTGATGTAAAAAAAACTTGTATAGATGCAGCACAAAACTTTAGTTTGTATGTTTATTATTACCCCCTACTTTTAGAGTACATTTTTGAATCTGTTTTGTATATTATTGAAGTATTGAAAGCATTGTTTCTGTTGCAGCGCTGTCAACTCTGAGAACAACGAGATGAACAAAATCAAGAACCAGGAGACGGGCGAGTGGGGCGGCGTGCCAGACGTGGCCCGCGCCTACAAGGCCAAGGGGGTGGAGTGGGTGGCCGTGGGAGACGAGAACTACGGAGAGGGCAGCAGTCGCGAGCACGCCGCGCTCGAGCCTCGCCATCTCGGCGGCAGGGCCATCATCGTCAAGTCCTTTGCCAGGTGAGCGGGAGATGAATGAGACCAACGGACATGTAGGCATACTGTGCTTGTTGTATAATGGAGCAGCATTGATCCATGACAAACTCGATGGACATGAGTGAAATGCTCCTTTATAGTACATCGACGGCCGGCGTAGTCCAGCGGTAAGGCTCTTGACTAGCATTCCAAAGGCCGCGGGATCGAATCCCAGCGTGGCAAATAAATTTTATTTGATAAATTTGCATTATTTCACAATTTATTCATTTAAAATAAAATATAGTATATTTGCGGCACGTTCCAGAGTGGAAGATACTCTTAGGCCCTCCGTTCATGGAGATACTTACAAACTACGTGATTGTGACACAACCACAAGTACCCTGCAGATGTACTACTTTTTAAAGCTGGTTTTCGTACACGGCGCTACCCGAATTATACTGAACTTGATCATTTTTCACGTGCAGCCGTGGAGTTAACACGATGTCGAACGATGTTAAATGACTTTTTTCCAACATTAATCTATGCCTTCTGCACTAAATCCTTTCTTGCGTATTCTGGTAATGTAAAGTTATGTAAAAACGCATTTTTTTTCACTTCCAGAACAAATCTAACATTACTTTTATGTTCAGACGCCATTTCTGTCAAACGTCAAACGAAAGTAGTAGACACGAATGCTGCAACGCGTAGCGCGCTACCAGCACCGTCGTTAGCGCGCTACCGACTTCAACCTGACATCCGTCGCGTAGCGCCGTGTACGAACACCAGCAAAATTGTATGACGGGTACCCACGAGCGATGTGCGTGCTACGCGCATCAGGCTCGAATAGCTTGTAAGTAGCTCCATGTACGGAGGCGCTAAGTATCGCCCTGGTGTAAGACCACCGTTCAGAATTGAAACATTGCTTGAAATTCAATTTGGGAGGCGGGAATGGGTACCGCCGCCCCGGGAACCTTTATTGGATAACCAACACCTCTGCCATAGGTCACCCCAAGTGGTTCGCTACGTTTGGTGATTTAGCAGGGGTGCCCGGGTTCATGGGGTGAGGTTTGTCTAGGTCTTGGAGGCGGAAGACCAGGACACACTAAACCCCAGATTCCTACCCACCCCTTAAACCCTTTTCCTTCTCAGAACTCTCCTCCCCTTCCTTTCCTTAAAAAAACTCTCCACACAGCATCCTCAAAGATGACATAGGCCCTGAGGAAAATTATTTTCCTCAGGGCCTCCTGTATGGAGTTCATGTAAAAAAAAAATGGCTTTAGCCGTGTTTAGTGACCAAATCTGAATAGCCTGGTACTTCGTACCTTCCTCTTCCCCATCTCCTTCCCCTTCCCACTACCTTCAGCCTCACAACATACCCCAATTGGGAATGCCATAGTCTCACTGGCTCCAGACGGGAGCAGTTGGGACTCTTGTGCGGTATTCATAAAAAAAAAAAGTCTTGGTTTTATGAGAATGGGTCGTTTCTTTGACTCGTTTTTGTGTAAGTCGACTCATATGTGGAACGAGTTACCGGCCTCGGTTTTTCCTCCATCATTATAATCGGGCCTTTTGAAGACCTGCATGAATAAATCCCTTCTACAACCCCCCTCAACGCTTTTGTCCAACCGGGTGGCGTTATGGTTCGCCTGTCTTTACACTGTATCGGCAGGGACGCTCTTGTGAGGTGTCACATGAAAATAAAGTGAAATTTATTAATGAATTCTGCGCTACATAGAGAGTTCATTCATATGAGTCAATGTATTGAAGGGAACTTATAACATTTTCGAGGATTTCTGGGAATTTATTGAATGTGAGGAAGTGGTGATTCTGTCTGCAAAGCGTTTAACAATCCGGTTGCCGGTCTTGCACCGGCGCATAGGCCAAAATAATAAAAAATAAAAAAATTTGTAATGCGATTTTAACTCGTCCCGTGCCTCTGGAGGAAACTCGAAAATTTCACAATATTTATGTAATATTTACCGAAACACATTCCTTGAACAATAAACTATGCCTAATAACAACATTACTTGCGTTTATCTGACAAATTCATGTTTATAATCTTTCTTACGAGAATGATGCAATCGAACTGACAGTTGAAATGCTCAAAAAAAAACTTTGCCAGAGATCAATAAAGAATTCATAGAAATTATTCGGGTTCCATAGATGTGTTTAAAGCATTCTATACTTTAAGAACAAGAATGACCCAAGCGATTCTGACCTTATCCTTCATACGTTTTCTTTATAATTAAGGTTTAAAATCGCATTTCAATAAATATTTTTTAGTTTAATTTGGCGCGCAATCGGCAAGCAACCGGTTAACCCTTATGTGTAAAGAAAACGTATGAAGGAGGAGGTCAGAATCGCTTGGGGCATTCTTGTTCATAAGGTGTAAGATACCGTGAACACACCTAGCGCAGCGAAATAATTTCTGTGGAATTGTTTATGCCCTCTGGCTGAGATTTTTTTCCCGCCTTTGAGCTGTCAGATTGGCTTGCGTCACTGTCGCGCCGTTCTCGTGAAAAAGATCTTAAAACATATAAATTCATCAAATAAACGCAAGTAATGTTGATTTTAGGCATAGTTTATTGTTCAAGGAATGTGCTTCTGTAAATATAATACACAATAGCACAAAATAAACCCACAAAATAAACCCACAAAATATTACGTCAAAGTCAAAACATCGCGAAATTTACGAGTTTCCTCCCGAGGCATTTGACGAGTTAAATCATCCACTCCCTCAAAAAATGGGCATTTTCACCTACCCAAGGACAGGACGTTTGTAAGATGGCTGTTTATTTTCTCCCTCGGTATCAAACTCGTCAAAGGCCCTTGGAAACGTTGTTTGCCCCCTTTTATGTTTTCTGATACTAATTTGTTGTTTGTTTTCAGGATCCACGAGACTAACCTGAAGAAGCAGGGAATGCTTCCTCTGACCTTCGCCAACCCCTCTGACTACGACAAGGTCCAGCCCGACTCCAAGATCTCCCTCCTCGGCCTTGCCGCCATCGCCCCCGGAAAGGTAACGCATCAACCGACTTTTTTTTCTTCTTTAGTTGTTGCCTTTTACTCAGTACCGTGGTTCTCTCGTTTGTCCTAGTTATCCAGGGTCGTAAATTCCTCACGGTTCAAGAGGCATAGAAACCGATGTTTTGGACGCCTGGTTGTATTGTCACTCTCACTAATTGTCACTCCTGGACACATGACCCGCAGTTTCCTACCCACCCTTAATACCTTTTCCTTCCCAGAACTTCCTTTCCCTAAAAAGCATCATTCCACCCAGCATCCCCAAAGATGACATAGGCTCTGAGAGAAATTTTTTCCTCAAGGACTCCTGTGAGCTACACTGTAAAAATACAAAAATCCTAGAATTGTCTCGCGCTTTTTTAAAAATAAAATAAATTCTGATCCCTTGAAGAACTTCATGAAAGAATTTAATTTATTTAAAAGTCAATGGGTTATTCATATTAGCTGTGCGCTACAAGCTCTTCCTATTCCTCTTGACTTTGATGGTGTGACTTTAAAACTGCCTGGTAATATTACAATGATCTGTTGTTTGTTCGCAGCCCGTGCAAGCCGAAATCAAGCAGAAGAACGGCACCGTGGAAAAGATCTCCCTGAACCACACCCTCAACGACCAGCAAATCGCCTGGTTCAAGGCCGGCTCCGCCCTCAACCGTATGAAGGAGATATCCGGCAACTGAAGACACCCACCACCATAGTCCGCTCTTCGCCTTTCCTCAATTCAGGCAACCAACCAACACGGTCTTAGTTCTTTAGAAATTACGCACTACGGACAGCTGTCCCGAGTTATGCTGCTCTTGTTTTTATGGAATGAGCACAAAGCTGCAGACTTGAATGTATGGACCTATCAAACAATTAAATATAGTAAATTTACTAATGGGCGCGAGGCAATTGTTGCACTTCAGACTGTAAATTTACTAATGGGTGAGACAATTGTTTCACTTCAACAGTAATTTACTAATGAATTAGACACTGTTTTACTTCCGACGGTAAGTTTACTAATGAACCAGACATTTGTTTCACATCAGGTGGTAAGTTTACTTATGGGCGATGCAATTGTTATGCTACAGTTAGTAAGTTTACTTATGGGCAAAGCAATTTTTTTACTTAAGTCAGTAAATCTACTCTTATGGGCGAGGCAATTATTATTGTTCAGCTAGTCTGCAGCATTGTTGAAGGCTATTTTATATCTTATGAATTATATTTTTCTCTTGCGTTTCTTGAACGATTATTATGTAATGAAATGTATTATGTTTATGTGATTTAAACGCCATGAATTTTTTTACATCGTTCTGTGTAGTACATCTGATTAGAATTAATATGTAAATAAATTATTTTACAAAATTTTTAATGATAATATGATTAGGACAATAAAATATACAAACTATTATTGACTTGTTTCCTTTTTCCTGTGCTGCCAATCTATTACCACTTATGTTATCCTGAAAACATCTGCACTACAATGATTTTAAATTTAAATACATCTATTTGAATTTCACTTTTGTTTGTTTGAATGAAACAGAATCTTTAAATTAAATCACTTCCCAACATCTGATTGAGCTGAAACTCGGTAGACTCATTGTTGATGACAATGCATTCTATCAACTTTTGCACAAATATATGCATTTTTGTAAAATTCAAATAAATTAAAACACTTGATATAATATGAAATGAACGTCGGTCTTACCATCTCGGGATTTGGCCTGTTGGTAGCGCAGTTGATTCCGATCACTGGGTAGGAAGGTTCAAGCCAGTCAAACCAAAAAATTATAATGTTTCAAAAGACTTTGAAAATAGAATCACTGCTGATTTTTTTAGGTCATCTGCATATCCTAATTCTTAAATGATATCAAACCAGTAGTTATTTTCAATTGCTGAAAAAATGACGATAATGGCGTTTTTACAAATAAAAATTTGTATTTAATTAACTGGCCTCGGGGGGGAGGGGGGCACCTCTCCCCTATATTCTGTAATACAGAGTGGGATTAGAGATGATTTATGTTCCTGTCCAGGTTATAAGGAAACAGTTCCTTTGCTTCACTGGAACTGCCAATATTTCTCTAAGGAACTGGTTATTTTTGAAGCGGTTCTTTTATAATATTTGGGGAATTGGTTCCCTTTTCTCAGAAACGCAACTGAGAAAAGAATCAGTTCCACATAACAGTCTCCGGTAACTGTAACCCCAATGACAACCCACTTCAGCAGTCAACCATCTCTAGGCGATACTGGCACATTGGAATTGATTGCTCTATACATCATCAACATCAGCATTGTCAAAACTCTAAATCGCAACAGCAGACAGTCACTAACTTTTCATCACTCTCATTGCAGCAAGACCAATAACTATAAAAAAACTCCTTTATCTATGGATCATGTTGTTTCTACGCATGACTCATAAGGTTTGTATGAAGCTGTCCTGCCACCTTGTCGTTCCGGCGTGAGCCCCACTACACCCCGACCCCCCAACCCGCCTCTCTCCAGTCGTAAGGAAGCATGCTTGCCAGCAGCGGATTTGCCCTAAGGCCTGGGCCTAGGGCAGCCAGATATTAGGGGCGGCCGATTGTGACAAAAAAGTCAGCTATTTCCTAGAGACTAATACAGATGAAGAGATGCAACAAAAGAACGGTCGCGAAAATTTCAGAATCATGATTTTTGTGGTAATAATTGATACACTGTCAGAATAACTCAAAAAACGACAGGATGCTTATAAATTACTTTACAATAAATTTAATTTTATTACTAACTTGACGAAACTAAGTGCTTCTGAACTCAAAGAAAAGGTCATAGCATTGCAAATGGTTTATTCTACTGACTTAGAAGACAATTTTCAGAAGAATGTCTCCATTTTCGTGCTCACTGCAGTTTAAAAAATGATGATCGAAACAGTGCTGTCAGTTTGTTGAAAAGGTTACAAACTGAAGGTCTTCAAACCATTTATCCAAATCTGGATATTGCTCTTCGTGCGTGTGTATGTGCTCCCGCCAGTAACTGTTCTGGAGAACGATCGTTTTTTTTTTGTTTGCGATGATTTAAAAATTATTTACGCACAAAAGTGACAGAGCAAAGGTTAAACGATCTAGCAGATTTTTTAAGGAAATTGGATTGCGAAGATTTAATTTATGATTTTGCTGCGCTTAAGTGCAGACAAGTTTTCTAACGCATTGTGAAACACTTATTATATATTGTATGAGAATAAACTTGTAGTTAAATAAATAAAACCTAAAACTGTTTTATTTAAATGTGCAATTATAATCCTTGAAACCTTGGAAAGTTTTACAAACTAGCAGCTATTATAGTTAACTAAATTTCTGAATCGATTGCGATAAAAGCTAACTCATTATGTAGTCTATACAATGAGTACTGAGAAAGGGGCAGCAGGTACTTACTACATGGCCTGGGGCCTAGGGCGGCCAAGACTCTAAATCCGCCACTGCATGCAGCTTCTGGGTGTCTCCAGCTGCAAGGAAGCGGGTATGCTGCGTGCTTGTTTTCGTTGGTTATTTTGTTAAATATAATAATGGATAAGGAAATAAATTTCGAAAATTTAATCTTTATTATTATTCACCATCTGTTTTCTTTCCTTGTATTATAAAAAATTCCTAGTAATATTGACAGCCTTTCTTCAGGACAAATGTACTCTCTCAAGTTTGTATTTCGATGTTCTCTGAAACTCATTCCAGAAATTGATAAGCATTCTAAAATAATTAAATAACTTAAGTTCATTACTTTTCAATTCACCGATTAACACTTCGAGAGTTCCTACAGAAAATCTTTTAACTATGATTGGGCGTACCCCAAAACAAGGAGCGTCCAACCCTATTCTACCTAACTCGTAAACCACATTCCCCTATCTGCCATTTCTTCCACCATCAAAAATGGATCCCGCAATGTATAGACAGAATATTGGCATATTGCTAGTCGATCCAAAGAAGCCTGCTTTGCCTCAATACAAAGAACTATCCATAAATAAACCAATCGGACTGTCCCTCAACACTGTGGTTTCAACAATTCCCCCATTTTCCAACAAAAATTTTGTTCAATTCCATCTCATCTTTTTAAAATCACGTCCTTGACTCCCCAGATTTTACATTGTGGTTTAGAAGTGGGAACTTAAAATCACATATTTTCACCTACTGACTCATTTCTTCTATCAAGCTTTCTATTCTCTAAAATTGCCTCAAGTCTGAACTCGACTCCCAATCTTCCAAATAATTTTGAATTTTTCCAATTTAAATGAAATATAAAAATTCACCTATCCTTTCTCCATAATTTTAAATGATGGCCTAGAACACCCTTGAAGGAAGAAAGCCAGAAATAAGTTTAAAAAATAAAAAAAACACATAACAAGACATCGTCGTCCATTGCGCAATGCGCACAATCGTCTACTGAAGAATGAGCAAATCAAATGTTTCGACGAATCAACAATTATTTTTTGTCATTCCAAAATGGAAGTATGCTTAAAGGGAGTCCAACATCCAATTTTTTTACGGAAGTGCGAACAGGGCGACTGATGTCCGGTTTTTTGTTTTCCATTTTTTGAACTCAACTTACGGTTACCAAAAATTAATCTTCTCTCAAAACAGCGAACAATGAGTCGCAGTCTTCACATTTCTTTCTCTTTCAAAAACTTTAATTTGCTCCGATGAAACACAGGTATTATTCTAATTGCTGCTCCCAAGTTAAAATTAATCAGAGGAAAGGTCAATCAATAAAATCACAAGTTAAAAGAAAATATTTGTTTTTTAAAGCTTTATTCGACTACACATTCAAAACCTTTACAATTGAACAACGCAATGTAAAAATAAAAAGGGTTATTTGTTTTGGATGTCTAGGCGAGCAAAGCACTCCGTGTACTGCGATCGTGGTGGAAGTGTCTAATCGTCATTGTCTTCATTGTCGCTTCCAGCGTTGATGTTGAAGTATCTGAGTTCATAAGCATCCTTCACTGAGGCCACTACTCGCAGCCAATCACGGAGGTTGTTCTTCTTCAGGTACCTCTTGGACAAGTACTTCAGGTACCTCTTGGAGAAGGGGATATCTGTAAACAAGTTTAAAATCAAAAATCATTTGCCTTCATGGTAGGGAGGAGTCGGTGGAGTACAAAATGGAGGTAAATTGGGAGTTACTGGATTCAGCACAGATGTGTCTTCAAGAAAACTTTATTATTGCTTAAAATTATCAGCACAGGAAGATAAGAACTGAGAATATGGAGGGAGTAAAGATTGTAAAATTTGAACTTTTGTGGCTGTAAAAACAATGCTCTTTTCCAGATGGATCTAAATGTACTGTCAGTAAAATAAAAATATATTCCCGTAGCAACGCTAGAAAATAACTCAACCCGAGAAAATAGTGTGAGAAGAATCAAGAATTTAATTAATGTTTTTAGCGGAGTCATAAAAATTAGGTATTTTTCTGAAATTTGTGTACAAAGAACGTGATGTTGGCAGGATGAAATAAAAAATTAAAACACTGAGAATTTTTTAATAATTTAATAAGTAAAACCTCAAATTAAAATATTTAATTAATCAAGACAAAAATAGCGAAACTCAATCGAAAATCTGAAACAGAAAAAAGATACGGTCACATCTAGTCCTCGAAGTGACCCTTTTCTCTTTTTCTGTTTTAGATTTTCGATAGCCATTCGCCAATACTGTCTTCATTTTAAACTGACAAAAATGTCTAAAACTGTTGATTTTGATATTTAGCACAGAAAAATATTTATTGGTAAACTTCAGGATGACTAGACTCGCATAATATGAATATTTTTTATAAAAAAACCTTTTAATTCACCTATCTTACCATAAAAGACGAACACTGATGGTGATGGAAAACTGTATTCAAATTTTCAATACAAAATGTCATAGAATGCAGACTAAAATTATTGTAAATGGAAATTCAGATGTGAAATCAGCTGTTATCCCATACGACAAAAGCAAATTTTCATTTAATGCAATTGAAATTTTGAATGCAGTATTTTCCATCGCACCGAATGCAAACAGTTGTCTTTCATAATAATTAAGATGAATCAAAAGGTTTTTTTTTTTTAAATATTGTGTGAAGCGTGTCCATTATTCCTGAAAGTTTATCATAAAATCACAATCCTGCATATTGTCGAAATAATGTGAAGATAAAAATAAATTTGAATGTGGAACGAAATGTGACCAATAATGGTGAATGTGAAAACAGTAGTTTTAAAAACACAATGTTTTCTTTGTATAATCGTTGACATTTCATAATCCGTACTGCGAAAATTAAACAGTCGCTAAAGTTTAGCAAATTTGACAGCGACAAGATAATTTACATTATTACTAAGAAAATAGGGTTAGAGATAGGAAACAAGAAAAACAAGAAATACATGCGACTTTCCAAATTATTTGATATGAATGCTCGATTAATTCTAGTTATCAAAATGTCAAATCAACGCTAGGTTATGAAACTGCTTGACCATTGACAAGTCGGTTATAGGTAGAAATTGCACAACTTCGAACACACCATGCGAGGTGGCAAGTGACAGCAGATTCTGAGGTTAGTATTTTGATGGTCCGGGTATTCTAGAAAACCATCTGTAGAAATAACAGAATGAGGTACAGATTTGATAGGTTAGGGTTAGAATATTTGACGTGTAATTACCTGCATTGACGACGATCTTCGTCTTATCCCTGGAGATGACAATGTGGTTGCCAAAGTTGTTGGTCTTTCCAGCGACCTTTATGCGTTCCTTCAGGTATTTCTCGAAGTTGGCGACATCGAAGATGTTATCCTCGGCGGGGTGAGTGCAGTCGATGGAGAACTTCAGGGCGATCTTCTTCTTTTGTCCCTTTCCGCGGATCTTGCCGCCTTTCACTGGCTTCTTCCCCTGGGAGAAGAGCTGCGGCTTCTTGACTGCTACTTTATTCACCATTGTAACCTAAAAACCAAAATTTTACGTTAAAACTTGTAGGGGCACCCGGCGAATGAAATAGTGACAGAATACACATGTTTTTGAGGAATTTTGAAATTAAAACTATGGCAAACTGCGTTAAATATCTAAAATTGAACACACTTACCAACACGTGTTACTCTACCACGACATAAAATTCAAAATGGCCGAGTTACAGTGTTGCCGTTTCGGTGTCAATTCCGCTACCGACCCGCTCCTGCCTCTGTCGGACTAAAGTTGTACTAAAAATAATGTAGCAGATTCCTACTTACACTTCCTACTATACCGACAACACAGATCCCTTCATTGTGTTTCTATATAAATACAACAGATGGATCAATCAAATCATGTCGGCGCCATATTATTTTGATTTTGTCGTGCCGCAAAAATCGGAACGCCGGATTTCAGCGAGTAATTGACAAAATTAACCAAATCCGAATTTCCTAAATTTATTTATGAAAGGCTAAAAGCTCCGCAATCCTAGATTAACTCCTAAATATTATTCACAGCGATCGGAAACTCGTAGTACAAGCGAATTTACTATGGTGAATCTACATCGCAAAGGGAACTCAAAAAAGTTTTATTTTCGAATTGAGAATTTCGACTTTTTTAAACTTCTTTCATTTTCCTAATTTTTAACAACTAGAGGGTTAAAAAAGATTTTGGAACCGGCTCAACTCATTTTAAAAAGCATTAAACAGCTCCGAGAATCCGATTTTTTTTTCAAATTTGACCTAAAAATTCTAACGGCTCCGAAAAAAGCTCGAATCAAAATCAAATGGGATGTAGATTCAATTTCCGGACACCGTGTACACGTATTTTTTTCGAGTACAAAATTTTTAGGTACTTACACTACACCTAAGTAATCTTTATCTTTCGTCGTTTCTTTATTTTTTCTTTTTATTTAATTATTTCTTCATTTATCTCTCGCAAAAGGCGATTTATGCATATTTTACCAACATGAAAAGAAACCCGTAAATTTGTATTTAAACTATTTTGAAAATTGGCTCTCTACAACGCACATAAACAATAATAATGAACATGGATTTTATGCTTCCTTGGGCACGAAATGAACGAGCTCTTTATCGTTATTCAAAATTCTGAACTCGTTTTCTAGCCGACACGGAGGCTCATTGTTCTTGAGTCATGCCGGTTCTCATGATATTTTTAAGGTCATTATTTTTTTCTCAGCCGTGTTTTTTGAGGTGACGTAAGTACGTAAGACGAGTCTGAAGTTGCGTATATTTACAATTTACATATTTGTTGACCAGCAGCTTGCAATACTGTCATTAGACAAGTATTTGCCGTGTCTTCTTTAATAATATGATAATTCGTTAATAAAACAATAATAAACAAGTTATTCATTTGCATTTCGGAAGTTGCCGGATTTTTCGTTAGTGTCTTGGAATGTGTGCAGATGGAACTCTCGTGTTTTCTATTTATAATCGTTTGACAGCAAAACAGAGGTGAAAAACGCAGTGTGTTTCCTGAATTAGTTTTTTCTTTACGTGGTATTATGAAAAAACTTACTCATCTTCTACGAGAATAACACAAGATGTGACATCTTGGAAATTGTTTTGTGTATCATGGATACAACCGTACATTTAGGTAAGGTTATAGTATTTTAGTTAATTTCTTTCGAACTGTGTACTTTATCGATTTGCATTAATTTGTTAGAGAACCCCTTGCGTATGTCTGTCAAAGTTGTAAGATAAAACTTAAAATTAACCTTTGTTTGCAAAATAAAAAGAACACCTCCGGTTTATAAGTTTTTGACATTTTGTTTCTGGGAACATTCTTTGATTTGGTTCAACGTAATAAACTGAGTCGATTCTTTGATAAAATTATCGATTAGCATCACCGTTTGACCTTATTTAACATCAAATATCATGTGTCGATATTATCCGAAGTATTTACTGTTATTAAAATGTATTTGTATATTGAAAATATTTATTTCGGCAGGTGAGCAGGTATAAAACATGGCGCAATGCTTTTCGGCCTGCGGCTGCAGCGATTTGGAAGGTGTGACCAGGTCCGATTTGGACCGTTATACAGATAAAATAGAGAATGTCCTCAACGAGGAAAATGGTAGGAGGATATTCAGAGGCTTCATGATCACAGCCAAATTAAAAGATGGAAAGAGGTGCCTCAGACTTTGGGAGCAATGTGACGAAGTAGCCACGACCCCTGCCGCTGATTCGCCTGATAAAAAAATATACGGAGAGTTCCTATGCGAAGTAGATGCTTTAATCGAAAACGCGGAGAAGGTGGACGAGCTCGACTATGCTATTATGGAAAAGCTTACGTTGACGAGGGATTCCGAAGACAAAGATGAAATAATCACCATTATAAAGCTGTTGAAAAACGAGGTTACCAAAGCTATGAGGTCGGAGTACCAGGCGTTCAAAAGGCATTTTATAAAGAAAAGATTTTGAGCTTATTTAATTTAAGTACATCACCTATTTAATATTTATACTACTGTTCACATAATAAACGACACTTTAATACTTAAAAATCGCTTTTGTACAAATCACTGTTTACTCTTGAAAACTGAAATTTGTTCGCTCTGCCGCCATAAATCAAAGTATTTTATGTTCAATGCAGCCAACCGAAAGGTTACTATGGTGGTGCTGTGGCGACTGGCGACTGTAGTTGGTTGGAAAAACAGCGGTAGGAACGAGAACTACAATATTCAACATATATATTTAGAAAATTGGGATAAGTTTCATCAGACAGAAATAGTAGCAAAGTTATTGTGGTTATTATCCAGCCTAATAACCATTGCATTGTAGAAAATTTGATTTAATATTTTCTTACATTCACCTGCAACCCTAATGCAGAACTATCCTAATTTACAGGGGAAGCATTTAAAGTTTTGAAATTGGGTTATCTCAACTATTTAGTGCGTAGCTTTTTTTTTAAACTTTGGATTCGTAATAAATATTGCCCCCCAACACATTTTGAAGGAAAACATTATCTTATTTTAAGTGCAGTGATAAAATTCTAATTGCAGACTAATATGAATGTGCTGCCAAAATCAAAGATAAACCATTTTCATGTACTGAGTGTAGTCTTAATTCACCCCATAGAGATTTATTTAAAACCTGTTTTATGTTCAGAATATAACGATTAATTAAATAACAAGTTGCATATTCATAGAGGACCTAGTCAAGTTTTACATTCGAGTTGCGCCAAACGCTGCAAATTTTTTTAAATTGACTGTTCCATGAGTAACTATTATTTTTGTTCTCTAACGCAAAATCAATCTTAAGTTGAAACCTGCCTTGTGTTATAAAAACATTGTAAAAATTCGAGATGCGAAATCCTATTACATGGATACCATTATCGTTTTTCGAGAGCAGTTATAAATTTGTAGCAGAATTGAAAACAGGATTTTTTTGGAAGAAAGTCGATTCATGTGATATAAAAACCGTCGTATAAAAAATGCGGTCGTTATAAAAAAAAAGGAAATCCACGTTTGAAATACCTATAAAGGGGGGCGGCAAAATTCGAAATACCTATATAGGGGGGCGGCAAAATTCGAAATACCCATATAGGGGGGGGCGGCAAAATTTTCCTCCGCCCCGGGCGGCTGACACCCACGCTACGCCACTGGTTGTGAAGTCCAAATTTTAATGTTATTGTAGTTTTAGAATATTAGTTATAAGATGATAAATTTTATAGCTAAATAAAATATACAATTTTTTATGAGAAAAACTCTCTTTTATAACTTTTGAAGGTTATTCCCATCAACGTAATATTTCATTGAAGAAGAAGATAACACTTATAATCTAAATGAAAATATGAAAGAAAACAAGACACAGAAAAACAGAAAAAAACAATGGTCCCAACTAGTTGAAGATAATATTAATGATTCTAAATATTTGAAATATGAGAATGACAAATATGACGGTTTGACAGAAGGTGGCAATAGCGAAATTGGAAAACGCGCACGTCCCGGTTAGACGAGAGGTCTGGGTTCGAGTCCCAGTTGCGACCATTGTTTTTTTCTGTTTTTCTGTGTCTTGTTTTCTTTCATATTTTCATTTAGATTTTAAGTGTTATCTTCTTCTTCAATAAAATAAAATATACTTAAAAAAAAATGTTCCTCATATTTCCAAATCTGGTGACCCTAATCTAAGCAATAATTATAGACCAATTTCTCAACTCAAACATTGTGAAAACATTTGAAAAAATTGTACTTAAAAAAATCAGAGTGTGCGGTAGAAGTGAAACCGTTAGAAAACTAAAGTAGACAAGAATGGAAAGATTACGAAGCACCGCACAAATAATAATAATAATAACGTAATATTTGTATAGCGCAGTTTTGTGTTATTTCTTTTCAAGTGCGCTATCCGAATTTCGACCGATTTCTTGCACATCTCCCTTAAACATTTGAAGTTTTTAAGCTCTTAAAAAAATATATGTTTTTTTTAAAGATAATATCTATACATTCCCCACGCCGAAACGCAAATTATATGAAATTCCCTTGATAGAAAAAAATCGCAAAGTTTGCTCCGAAATCTTTTATTTTCACATCTGTCTCTATTATTTAACAAGTTAATATGTATGAAAAAAATCACAGTGTTTCTTTGAATGTTTAGACAACCCCCACGAGATTTTTACTCTATTCTAAAGGAGTCGTGTTTTATTAAACATTTTCTCAATTTTCGCATCAATTTTATCGTTTTAAATATTAGCGCGCTCTCTCCAACATTCGTAATTACATATCTCTCCATCTTCTTCTTTCCGAGCGAGGATATGGCGCCTTAAGAGGAAACCTGGCGGCGTTTGGTCCGTACAAACGTTTTCCTCAATTTCTTCGCTGGATTTTGACACTACTGCAAATATTTTTTTTTACTGAAAATATAGAAAAACTGCTTTTTTAGCACACACGACAATGTTGAATTACGATTACTAAAGTTAATTAGTAAGCAATCTAATAATAATATTTATCTTATTTTATTTAAGAACTGATTTTTAAATTAAGTACTTAATTATTGTACAAACTAATTACAGTAACCTTTGCTGAGACTGATAATTACTTACTAGTTATTAATTAGGTAATCCAACATTACTAACTACAATAAAAGATATTCATAAATGTCTTAAGAATTTTGTGATGATTGCAAAAGCAATCAAAATACTCAATTAATGAGGTCCTACCTTTATATATATTTTTTTTTGATTTTACGGATTCTTTCGTAATCCTCTAACTAGCTAGGGCTTATAACAATACCCTTTCATGATTCTAACTAACTAGTACTACGGCCCGCTTGGCCTTTTTACTATCACCTTCTGAAGGTTGTATTTAATTGACTGAGGGGGTATTTCACCATCTTGCTCACAAGCACTACCAATAGGATAAAGCATTTTTTCGATTTCACCATCCTTCAAGGATACTTATGTGGGTAGATAAAGTTTATTTTTATTAATTGGTACTTTGACCAGCCAGTAACGTTTACCGGGTACAAATTAGCAAAGTTTTCTACCATATTAGCAAAGTTTTCTACCACGGGTTCAATAAATATGACAGACAGCTGCTGTCAAATCGTATTTGCATTACCCGAATTTTTCACGATTTCTACTTACGAAAATGCCGTTCTTGTAATCCATGACCAGCCTAAAGACAAAAACTCTCAACCACTTGGTGTGTTATTTTAATATATATATTGAAGAATAATACAGAATTGTAGTACTTACATCATATTTCAACAACAATAACAAGTATATTAGGTTTTATGTCATTCTATAACCATATAAATTGCATTCCAACAATTTCCAACAAATAATAATTTCATTGTTGTCAGCCGGAGATTTTGTTGGTGTCTGCTTGCAGATTTATAAAAAGATAGTCGGAGGCTATTGGATATAGCCGTCCAATGTGTATTCGCTTCCTTCTGGACCCGGCTCTTTTAAAAGGTTTTTATAATTTGACCCAGTTCCCGAGGGTCAAGGGATTATGGACTGCAATCATGTTGCAATGTGACCAAGTAAGTACCTCTGAATATCATACTACTGTAACGGATATTTTTACAATCAATATTTGTACTATCAATGAATTCACAGGAACAGGGAAGGTATATAAAATGTACCTATATCCTCACTACACACCTGTAGTATTCATTTCCTTATTCCAACAGTATTCGATTTCCCCAACTGAAAAAACCAAGTACTGAAATGACTTTCTTCTTTCAGACGGAGAAAATGCCGAAGTAACCTTAACCAGTAACTGCTACAGAAAAGGTGTCTTCTCCAGGTGGACGTGCTGATTGAAGTGATTCTGTATGAGACCCTAGAAATTTTGTACAACTGTGTTTTAAAGAGTAGATTCCCTGTACTTTTATTGTGAAAAACACTTATTTAGCTTTATGGAAACTGTAATAAAACTTCAGAATATTTTGGTATATCTGTACAATATATTTATTTAATAACATGTGAGAGAAAAACATTTCTCTTTGTAAGAACATACCTAATACGGTAGATTATACTTAGTTTTTATAAATATATGGCAACATTATCAGGAGTCAGTGGGACGACGGCAGCCATAATATTTTATAATATTGTATGGATGAATATGAATGGTACAGACAAATGATTGTATATTATTTATAATCATTCTCACGCAAGGTCATTTAGTAGATGTTGCCCCATGTGTAGGCACGGTGGGGCAAGGTGGGGCATTTGCCAACTCTGGCTGGGCGATGCATGACCTCTTAGATTGTAGACCAAGTTGCGTTTTCAAATTTACAGCACTTCAAATGACGGTTTTTCCGTCTTCCGTTCATGTTGATAGAGCCCAAAGCATGAATATGTTGTCGAAGCCTACTGTTTTTGGTATCTACTCTAGATTTTTATTTTTTGTCCCACCCTAAATCAATACCTAGCTACACCCATTTGTTCAACTACAAACATTACAAAAATTTCAATGAACTAGAACTAGCTAGAGAATAACTAGCTTCGTGTTGGGAACACCTTACTAAATGAATATTCTAGATTGTAAAGTAAACAATACATTCTGTTTTATATAATCATTATGTTAGCAGCTCTGGAGACTCTGGATGGCTGATGGCTATTTTTTTAGTCTTCCTCATCCACAACGCACAGCGGTGTACTCCTCAATTGCATTCGGTTTATCTGAAAGTAATAATAAGGGATAAAACATTCATGAAACACTAACCACCTGCCACATTCCACCTGTGGATCAATGAGCATGCTCACAAATCAACAGCCAGTTGATTTGTGAATGGAGGGAAATAATTATGCCGAGTCTTCAATTTATGATGGTCCGATGCTTTGTGACCCCCTTGCACAACGTGTGAAACGCTTGTAAACTGTGCGACCCAAAATTTAAGTTTCTTGTTTTTGTAAAAGCGCAATGAAACCATGCATTATTTTAATTCAATGGCAAGCCAGAATTTAACACTAAACAAATACAAAATATTGTTACTGAAGTCGCTCAGTTGTACATAATATTGTATATTTTTTACTATTTCTGTGTAAAAGTCCCTAAAAAGCGTTTTAATAAATACAATAGGAAATGTGCAGGTTGATTTTTAAATATGCAATGTAAATGTTTTACCTATATTCGTAAATGTTTCGATATTCCAGCCGCTGGTGGTGCCTCTGGCGAGGGAGATCGTACATTTTATCATCGTCTCTATGTTGTCCAAGGGAACAGCGTTGCTGGGTCCCTGGGTTACTGATGAGGGTGCACTTTTGTCTCTCCAGTCCCTCATATTTCACTTTAATGTATTGGTTCACCTGAAGGCTCTGCAGACAAATACACAATAGATGTTAAAGACACTGTACCTAAACGATTTAACAGCAGAAAATCACAAAAAATAGCAATGAGGAAAGAAGAAAGAGTAAAACATTTTGTGACGCATGAATTAAGACAAATCTACAAATTCAACTAAATTCTTTAGTAATATCACTCAATAATCAATAAAACATAACAAAAACCCGTTGAACTTACCTTATAGTTTGCATAAATAAACCAATCCCGTTCGTAAACAACAATGAACGAACACTGTGTTGACACCATGTTGACACTTTTGACGTTTGTGATTTCATAGAAACAATGGCGTCTAAGCACGTCTAAGACAGGCGTGGCAGTAGACCAAAATAGCTACTTGGCACCATATTTTCTGTGGCGAAATGCGCACGGGTTTTTGAGCATGATTCTCCTACCAATAAAGTTATGTGACCGGTAGTTAAGAGCAACATTTAAAGAGATTGGTGAAATAGCCCCTGAATTTACGTTTACATTAATGTCATCATAAGGAAAAATTCGTTACTGGATAAAAAACCTTATGCAAGTTTCAAAGAAAAAGGGGAACAGAAGTTCTGAACTTTTTTCACAAATTTTACATTTACGCTTACTGAATGTAAATACTTTGTTTTCTTCTTTCATTCCCCGCCACTGGAAAAAAATGCAGATGGTTAGGAAATACCGTGTGGGATGTTGAGTAGGTCCGGGATTGCGGAAGATCAGGGCGATGGTTCACGTTACTAGACGTTGACGGTGTTAGTCAAAAGCTCCATGAGGATGATCAGCTTTTCCTCCTTGCATGTGCAGGTAGCCAGCCTTCCACGAACCTTGATGAGGCCACGGAGGAGAGACATGATGTCCTCTGCCATTCTGACTCCATTGGCTCAGAGCTGGGCCCCGGGATGGGAGAGGAATGGGCGTCTGAGGGATGATAGGGATGGGTTCGCTGACTGAATCTGCGAAGATAAACTCCACGGCGTTGGTCATCAGGTTGACTCTGGATGCAATCGCCCCGGCCGGGATGTGGAAATCCAGGAGCTCGACGGGGTTCCTGGATCTTTTCTTCATGCCTGTTGAGGTGGACATGCTGTAAGAAAAAAGAAATCAATGTGATTAATTAAGGAATAGGTTTGCCTTGAGAAAGGCAGTTGTTGCCTTGAAAAGGCAGTTCTCGCGTTGCCGTTGGCCGAACTGAATGACGGGCGACTGCCGGCCTCGAGCGCCCTAGAGCACAAGAAAGCCTCAGTTCCCACCGTTCAGCACTTCCTTTGAAATTAGTCTTATTTTCTAGCAGCAAGCCACCAGAAAATGAGGTAAAATCCCGTGTGCAAGCCCTCACATCGACTGTCTCAAGTCTCTGTGTCTCCTGTATCCGTCTGTGTCGTCTCTCAGTCGAATTTTCTGCTTCGATAGCGGAATAGCAGACTCGATATGGCGAGTCTGAGAGCGAATTTAAAATTCTCTTTATAAGACCTACCTTTATAATTTAAGTGTTTCCTTATGTATGTCGAAGCGATACCGTGCTGCCAGCTCCATTTCTCTATGAGCTGGTGTTGGAAAAAATTCAGCATGGTTTTTTCGGTTTAGCTTCGGTGTAGCCGTCAATTACTGGATACCAAGAACTATTGAGCTTAGCTCCGTCGTCTCTAGTAATGTTAATGGGGTTTTTATGGATTTCAATTGCCTCCATAATTAGGCGTGCTCTGTAAGTTTTGGGTCTTCCCAGGACTTCAAGAACAAATCCAAAGTAATGGCCGGTTTCGATTAAGTGCTCGGCGATTGCCGATTTGTCAGGGTGGCCAAGTTTACAAGCACGAAAGTGTTCCGAAATCCTTTTGGAGATCGTCCGCTCTGTCTGGCCTACATAGACCTTGTCACATCCGGAACAGCTGAGTTTATACACTCCATCTGTTTCCAGAGGAAACTTAGTCTTTGCCGACCTCAGTAGGTCTTGGATTTTTGTTGTGGTTCCGAAGACAGTCTTGATGCTCTCTTTTCTCAACAGCCTTTCGCAACTATTTTTTCTCATACTTACATTATTGTTTTATATTTCATTTAATACGTCTTGTTAACGCAACTATGTATACCTATCTATATACCTTGTTCCATTTCTCTACCCATCCTTTTTGTACCACAATTACCTGTCCTTACTGACAATATTACCTACCGTACAACAATAAAATCAATATGTCAGTGAGTCTGTTATGTGCGGTGCAATGGTTCAGAATAACCTCTCTGTACATTCAAAATCCACTGTTGAAGAAGTCTAAGTGTGTTATGTGCTTGCAATGATCTACATTGATCTCTTGGCGCATTCAACATCAATTGTTAGTGAGTCTGTTAAAACAAACTGTGCAACGAACATCATTATTCTCTCAGTTTTATATAACATCGACCAGTTTTATGGAAGCTTGTGCAGTGAGTGACTTAGTGCTCCCTCAGACCCATAATATTGAGCCGAACATCAACCATAAGGGGTAAGTCAGTTTCCTTCCCCATTCATCTGTTTACCATTCCCCATAGTTTTGTCAAGTATTCACAAGCATAACATTTTTTTTAAATATATTGATTCAGTCCACTCCACGTGTCGCATTTGCGATACCACGTCTAATAAGAATGTTGTCATTGTAAATGCAATCAAAATTAAAATACTCAATTAATGAGGTCCTTCCTTTATAATGTAAGAGTTAATTATTGACAAATTTTTGTTCCAAGAAGTAGGTAACATGTTTTTTTTAAATTTTTGTTTGTTTTGTAGCAGTAATATCTTTTTGTTTTCATATAGGTACTTCAATTATTTATTTATTTATTTTTTATTTCATTTAACACGTGTCAACTGTCTGTATTTCATTTAACACGTGTCAATTGTCTGTATTTCATTTAACACGTGTCAACTGTCTGTATAAGTGTTAAAAATAAACCAAATTTCTGTAAACAGTAGATTTTTAACGTGTCTAAAAAAGTTACGGTTTCGGTAGAAAGTCCTGTTTCGGTCGGACAATAGTTAAGGTTGTTATAATATCTGAGTGTCATTGCTTTAAACAAATGTAATATAGTATATTTAGTATATTTTTATTCTTCCCTGAAGAAGGTTCAGGCTGAACCGAAACTAGTTGAATAAAAAACAAATAAAAAGTGGAATTAATCAAAGTTATACTATCGTGTTTATTATAATTATGTACTCCCACAATGTGTTTGCTACATGTGAAAAATTAAATATAATATAGTTGTGTTTTCCAAGAATATAATCCGGCCGATTGGGGAGGGGGGGGTTGAACCCCCAAATCCCCCTCTTATATACGCCCTAGGCTAGTACCTAATTAGGTAATTAAAAAAAACGAGTGTGCTTTTGACCACACGACAGAAGTAAAACTTCTTTATGCTTCGTTCGCTTCTTTTCGTAACGCTCTCGTCACGCATTCACCAGCTTACTTCCCAAGTCATTTCACCCCTTAGATCTTGACACTTTTTTTACTTAATATTATATCTCATATTAAAAAAATACGCAACCTGCCACCATTAAGTTTATAGGGATGGGAACAGTAACTAACAGTAAAAAAAAACATTAATAAATATTGAAAAATTGTATTTTTTGGTATCCTTTCCATACTGTATAATTATTATAGGGAGCTCGATCGACCCACACAGTGTCATGTCATGTTTTAGAGTGGGTACTCTAAATTACGATACAATCAGTGTTTTACAATAAAAATACCTAAGTAAAAAACACTACTTTTAAACATAAATAGTTAATTGAAATAAATGATGAAATAAAATAATTAAAATGTCAGTATAATAATAAGAAGTTTAATGGCAACCGATATTAACAGTTAACAATAAAACTATGTAAAAGACAAACTTAAGAAATTAAAAATTGTTGACAAGCTGACAAATAAAAGAACCTGAATTTCTTCTCTCTAAACAATGTAGTTGGAATTTCTTGTACTCCGAAAACATAGTTTTTGCAACCTCATCCTTCAATTCCTTTACGATGTCAATTATTTTTTCTTTGTTTTCAGGATTCTTCAGCGACTCAAGTTTTTTTATATAGAAAATATCTAACTTTACCGGGGGTGCAATCTTGCAATCCTTTTCGACGTCAATTATTGTTTCTTTGTTTTCAGGTTTCTTCAGTTTCACAAGTTTATATAACTTTACCGCAATCTTGGAATCCTTTCCGACAATTATTTTTTCTTTGTTTTCAGGATTCTTCAGCGACACAATCTTGATGAGATCATCAATTTGAATTTGAAACTCATCTGGATCAGTCGAATTGGCCGCTTCAGCCACTTTATCCAATTTCTCCCAGAATTCGAGGCGTTTCAGTCCAGCTTCCATATTGTCCTTGACGTCCATCAGATAGTCTTTGTAGAGACGCCTTCCTTTTTTTTCGATGAGGACATTCGCTGTTTTGTCTGTGTAACGGTCTAGTTCGGGAATGGTAACACCTAATCCGAGAGCCGAAAAACACGCCATATTTTATACCTGTTAATAAAAAGTTTTTTTCAGTTATTTTATTTCAATCATAGATAATAAAAAGAAAGGGAAATATGGTCTGCTACAACAAATGCGACCAAGTTTTGCTAATAGTATATAACCAGGGCTGACTTTGAAATACAAATACGTATTTTGTATTTGTAATTTGTATTTCAAATACTTATGGCTTCAAAATACATTTAGCGATCTTAATAATGATAATAAAAATAAACTGACATAGACTAAAAACGCTAGAATCCGGAGCAATTTATGTTAATATTAAGAGTTGGCAGCTCTGCACGTCAAAGCAAGTATCTTGTCTATTGTCGTTTTCATCGTTTCGCTGTATTTATTCACGAACACGTGAGTTAATTGATAATGGTTGATCAAATTCCGTCAAAACCTCAAATTTTACAAGTGGAGCGGAGATGAGATGTGTCTTCCGAGCAATATGATTGATCAATTTTTCCACGTCTTTAATTCACCCTGCTCAGCTTTGCTTCTATGGAAACGCATCCTTAGATAAGGGCACTTACGACAATTAATTGCAACCAAAGGTTCTACCAAACCAAATGTATTTTGTAATTTGTATTTTGTATTTTGTATTTGAAATTAAAAAAAAAAATGGTTAAAATACAGTATTTTGTATTTCATATATACACGACTTAAAGTATTTTGCATTTTAAATATTTTGTAATTTGTATTTTAATTACAGCAAAGCATGTATTTTGCCCAACCCTGACTACAATAATAGTGTCGTGCGATTGTAGAAACACAAGCGGGGCGCCGCACTGTGGAATGGCTCGGAACAAGACCGTCTCATAAATCGAAAAAAGGTGCTTTTTTTTCAGATGTACCTATAGCGATTTCAAAAAGATAAATGATCGCAAAATTTTTATCCGTTGCAAAAAAAAATTTTTTTCTAGTACTTTGTATACTTAAAATAATGTCAAAGTACGGGTTCAGGCTGAGATATTTAATTGAATCAAAGTGGGAATTATTTCGTGGTACAAATTTAAAGCATCTGAGAAAGTTTATATATAGCTTATTATATATCACCGCAAAGGTTGTTTTTAAGATTTAATAATATGTATTTTTATATAATAGTGATTTATAGGCCCCCTTTAAGCAAATAATACCGAAGTCAGATTTTGACAAAGTTGAGGTAAACTTTCAACTAGTAGCAGGGTTTAGCCTTGTATATATAAAACACCATTATATTATTAAAACATTTTTTTAATATGTTCATAAAAAAATTTGAGGAATTTTTTGCGTAACATCGTCAAAAAACGGTTTTTACGCTGCTCTTTTTTGATCAGAAAATTACCATGACCATAATTACCATAAAAAAATATTAATTCATTACATAAAAAAATGAATCTTAAAGATTGTTTAGTTTTTAATCAGCTCGCCAATTTTTTTTTTTTTTAAATTTCTTAATTTTTTTAATTTTTTTTTTTTGTTTCCAAAGGAGTTACAGATTTATGAGACGATAATGAGCATTTGCAACCACTGTGCGCCGCTGAGCGTAGATCAGTAGGTAGTAGTATGGGTGAACAAAATTTTCGACACTTTAGTGCGTGCGGTTTCATAATTTATTTTATTTTATAATTAGAAATAACAGATTTTATAAGGATAGAAAAAGAGCCGACCGAGATGACATTAAAAATAAACTTCCTTTTAAGATTAGCGAGTCACTAAAATAACCTTTCCTTGTGGTGATTTTTTCTTCCAAAACACACAATTTTAGTCAAATAAATTTAAAAAATTCATATAGGATATAGGTGTAGTGCCTTGGGATAAAAATCATTAAAAATGCAATTGAAAATGTTTCCGAAGAATTGTTTGGATTGAACAAATTATGAAGAGTGCCTAAACCTGATCAAAACGCAATACAGTCGTAAAGAAAGTAATTAATGAATTTGGCAACCACCTCAGGTGTGGAGTCCCAAAATACCTAAAAAAAACCCTCGACTCTATGCAGAAACGGGCGGTCCGTTTGATAGATTCTCCTAACATAACAAACGGATTGCAATCTTTAGAGCGCAGGCGTCAGGTGGGAATGCTGTCCTTGTTCTACCGTTATTACAATGGAAGATGCTCCGAAGAACTAGCCTCATTGATCCCCTCGGCACTGGTGCATAGTCGGGAAACACGCCAAACACGCGCCCAACATTTGTACACGGTTAGTCACATGAGCTCGGTTGACATTATTCAACAGCTCGGCCGTGGAACGATTTGCCGGCCTCTGTATTTCCTCCCTCCTACAACATCTAGTCTCTTCAAGACCCATGTTCACTCCTTCCTTATCTCCTCAAAAACACCCTACACACAGCATCTTCAAAGATGACATAGGCCCTGAGGGAAATTATTTTCCTCAAGGCCTCCTGTGTGCAGTTAATGTAAAAAAAAATTAAGCATTAGATGTGAAAGTTAATAAATTTATAGTTTCTCTATAATTTCAGAATTAACTATTTTATTTGTGTCCAACGCTCTCTAAGAGGAAAAAACGCATAAAGAAATTATTAAATTTTTGCACTTGAAAGCCTATTAAAGTACTTAGTTAATATGTTTTCAAGTGTCATGCAAGACTTGAAAGATGATCAACTAAAATTGAAACATCTGATCGAGGCATAATCGATGAAAATAACGAAATTATTTGTGTTGGGTCATTCAACATAGGTAAGTACTTACTACTCGTATATCAAATCGATAATTTTATACAATAAAATATATATTAAGTAAAAAATAATGCTTTATTGGAATTACTGTATTTTAAAGCATTTTTTGTCGTTTTGCCATTTGCCAACACAAAGATTAACAATCGAAAAAATTCGCTGTTTTCTTAATTTTTTATGGTTAATATGATTTTTGAATTTATGTTCAATAATTGTTAGCTCTAAAAAATTAAACTTTTTTTTTTTTTACATGAATACCGCACAAGAGTCCCAACTGCTCCCGTCTGGAGCCAGTGAGACTATGGCATCCCCAATTGTGGTATGTTGTGAGGCTGAAGGTAGTGGGGAGGGGAAGGAGCTGGGGAAGAGGAAGGCGGGAAGTACCTGGCTATTCAGATTTGGTCACCAAACACGGCTAAAGCCATTTCAACAAACTTTTCAATTCTGAACGGTGGTCTTGCACCAGGGCGATACTGAGAGTATCTTCCACTCTGGAACGTGCCGAAAATATACTATGTATTATTTTAAATGAAAAAATTGTGAAATAATACAATTTAATCAGTAAAATTTATTTGCCACGCCGGGATGCGATCCCGCGACCTTCGGAACGCGAGAAAAATGTTTGTACAGAAAATAATCTAATTATTAGTAATACTTTAAACATTGCAAAATAAAAAAATTATCAAATATTTTAAATATAAATAGGAAACGAATATAAGATAAGAAAAATTCCAAGGAAAAAAACAATTAAACAAAATGCAAAACATCTTGTACTAATTATTACAAATCACTGAAATAAACGATTTATAGAAAGAATAAAAATGGAAAGGGGGCTGGCTAACAAATAAATTAATAAAATCGTACAAAAGTCAAGGGAGACGACTGCATTCGAGAAAGCTGAAAAGGGGATGAATCGATGAAAGGGGTGAATTGGCTTAATTCAAATACACTTACATTAAATGACAAAAAAATTAAATATGTTAAATTAATTCAAAATCCACAACAAACAAACAGATAACCTCAATACAAAACTAAACATAAAAATTCATAAAGACTGTTTATACGTGAACCAAGAAACCAAAATTGAATGAAATAAAAACAATAAAATACCTTGGAATTATTATTGACCAAAACTTAAATTGGATCTCCCAGGTAGAAAATGTGAGCAACAAATTAAAAAAAAAACAAACATACTTTTTCAAAACAATAAAAAACATTTTAGATAAAGAGCAGCTACTTAAAATTTATTATGCATTAGCTCAATCTCATCTACAATATAGTATTATCGGATGGGGAAGCTCATAAAATCAGTCCTCATAGCACAAAGGACAATTTTGAAAATTGTACTCATTGAGTCCCCATCAGAACTCCTACAGAATACGTCTTTAAGGCACTGAATTAAATGTCACTTAAACAATTCTATGCAAAAGATATTCTAATTTACGCATTCAAAAACCAGGATAACTTTGCACAGACAAACTCGGGCCGATTCACAAGATCCACATTATAACATGCATTCCACCAACCAACAACTAAAACGACCTTTGGACAAATGAAATACTTCTCTATAAAATTATTTAATATACTCCCTCTTGCAATAAAAACCGTTAAAAAAATTAACGACTTCAAAAGAAGAAGATATGGATTATGGACTTGGGAAGGAAGAACATAAATACAAATTTGCAACCAAATAAATATTAATGTTTGTAAAGTGTTTTCTTTTAGATATAACTTCATAATTTTACTCCTGTAATATTTTAAAATTGGTAATAACTTATAATTCAAACACAAAAACATGTACAATGTGTCTTTAGAACGGGGGTACCGCAGTAAGGACACTTTGTTTTCTAAAACAATGTAAAAAAATATATATACATAAAAAAATAAAAATTAAAAAAAAATAAAATTAGAAAAAATAAAAATTAAACAAACATCTTGTGTTAAACCATTTGCTTGATACAAGCTTCATCAGCATCATTTATTAATAATAATTAAGGGTTATTTATTGGCTTATTTCGTTGATTTAAAAGACTGCATTTTCAGAACTTTGAATGAAATGTAAAATTTAAAAACAACACTATATTTCCCCTTTGAATGGCAGGAGACCATATTTGTCCCAGCTCACATGCGTCTCGTATAAATCGCTGTAATTCCATTATTATCAGAGTGAAAATTATGTTCTAAACAGTGTTAAAAAAGCAAAACTCTACGATTTATAATCTAATCTAAAAAATAACGACACAAAATTAAAATGTATACCTTTATGAAACCAAAGTTTTGAATCGTAATTTGAAAAAAAAATTGATACTTTGAGAATTTTTCGTTAATTATTTTTATATGAAAAGACAAAAAAGTGAGGTTACAGTAACGTTTATAATGCATTTTTCGTTTAAAATATGTATGTGTTTTTATTTATTTTTCGTTATTAGTAATTTTAGTTTTTTATGTTTGCATGCAAAATTTTTATATTTTAAAAATTACATGTTTTCTTTGAGTTATAAAATTTGGAAGCGTATTTTATCATCTTTCAAAAATAGTTTTGGGATATTTTCAGAAATCCAAATAAATATTTCAAAAATAAATATTTCAGAAATTTCAAAAATCCAAATAAATATTCCATTTATTTGGATTTTATTGTAAAGCGGAAATATTTTGACCATCTGAAAAATACGTCAAAATTCTGAACGGTTAATCTCAAAAACAGTAAAAATGCAGAAACAAAACTTTAAACAGCTCTACTGCAAAACTACAAAATCGCACATACGAGATTGTTCTTCGAGACCGTCGCGTCGGTTCAATTTAGTGTCTAACTATAATTGAACTGGACGAGCTTTTTCATACAAAGCTTAATTAAAACAAAATACCCAACCAAATTGAATATTTTTTTAACAAAGATATCGCAAACGTCTAGTACTGATTATATTATATTAATACAATGAAAAAAAAAATATTTAAAAGTCTTAAAAAGCTTTTTCTTCGATGTAATTTTAATTTATAAGTGACATATTTGTATTCCAATGTATATCGGTCGTTTGTAATTCAAATTTACGTCCATTAAATTGCTTTTTTGAAAATTTAAAATTTTTTAAATTATATATTTCACCATTTTTTAAATAATAAATAGAGCACTCACAGATAATTTCCAGAGTTAAAACTATTTTTAAAAATTTATAATGCAAATAAATAAAGTAGCATACATACGTATTAGATGTTTGCTGAGTCTTTTGATTAAAAAATTAATTATTTTGAAATTATTTAAAAGGACAGTTATCAGTAACTCTCAAAAAATGCCAAAGTTCTCTTTGAAATCGCGAAAAATCGAATTCTTTAGTGCCCTATATTTTATCACAAAATAGCTCACATCCGTACTAGATATTTTCTATTCAAGTAGATTTTTTTTAAATATGCAGATTGGTTGGGTATTTTGGCCTCAAATCAAAAATTAAACAAAAATAAAAACGGTCATATAATAACCATTCCCCTTAATTAACAAAATTATAATCTTCTTACCGAAACTATTTCTCAGCACAGGAAAAGGCAAAATAAAACACCTTCTCCGTCGGCTGTCAAATTGCAATCAAACTAAAACATATGATAATTAATACAATAATGTAACTTTGTTTAAATTCCACTTTTTAATTTCCTTATCCAACCGGTTCAGGTCGAACCAACGACGAGACAAATATAATTCGCTGATAAGGTAAAATGTGGAGACAAGCGACACACATAACTTTTTATTTTATCAATTCAAAGTTTTTAAATCTAAACTAATATTCGCAGCCCGCGACACTCTAAATAACTAATGGTGAAAAATGTAAGCAAATTAGAACTGGTATCACGCTGTTGAGGCATTTCCCTTGGCAGTGGAGGCACGCGGCAGGTCATCATTGCTTTTTGGCATCCACATTTGCAAATTGCACAATCCCTGGTGCAGCCGCAAAATATCGTTTTCAGAAGGACCTCCGGTGCTGGTGGATCTTCTGTTGCAAATGGCACCAGGGTGACCCATTCTTCAGAGGGTAGCTCAATCCCAAGCCACTGCTGCATCTTTTGGGTGGACAGTGCCATTGTTTTGGTTTTCCCTCGTCCGGGTTTCAGCAGCAGGGTATCAACAGGGAGGAGTGGAAGTAATCAAAAGGACAGTAAGGTCCGAATCCTCACCAACGATAGCCACAGGATTGTTCCACAACAGTCTTCACGATAAGGACGTCAGCATCATCGGTAGCCTGAAGAGTCTGTATCCCATTTTCCCGAAGTTTTGTCTCTAGTATGGATACGAATTTACTTTTGTTGGTAGAATTGGATAAAAAAACTTCTTCTTTAACAGGTATCGATTTGCTCCATGCCAAATTGATGTCAGCTGACCTTCTCAGTCCGTATCGTCGTATCTGTTATTGTGATTTCGTAATGTTGGCTGGGTTTGCGCACCCATCAAATACCATAGTGCGAGTCATTCCAGGATAGTGGTGGTTGACGTAGGCGATATAACCATCACAAATTGTGGCAACGGAGGCATTTTTTTACAAAATTACTATGTGTAGTAGAAATCCTCCGTCTACTACTATGTTCATCTGAGACAGTAGAACAGCTTTTTTGGTGGGCTCGAACAAGCTGTAGAGGACAGATTTAGTTGTCATTTGCATCCCACTGTCATTAAACGGTTCGAAAGGAAATGGGGCCAACTCACACTCAAATCCTCATTAAATCCTCATCTTAATAATTTGGTACGATATGAATTTACTTCACAATGCCAACGTCTGTCTTCTTCCCATCCAGATTGCTCCCAATACGCTGAGTCAGCTACGGAAGAATCCTACTCTTCAGACGATTCTCCGTACAGAGTTCTCACAACTCTACGAACAGGGCTTTAGAGCGGGTTATTCGACCTTACACCAACTCCTCCGTGTGGTTGAACACATCACAGACGGATTTAATACAAACATAATCGTTTAATCTTTAATACAAAGGTAATATCCTTGTGATGGACGTAAGCAAAGCTTTCGGCAGAGTATGGCATTATTTCCAATATTATTTATCAAAATCATTAATAGCTATCTTACGGATCGCACCTTCAGGTTAAGACGAGATTTTCTCCACAGAACGTCTACTAGTTAGAGTCAATAAACTAATAGTTTTAGGAAATCTGAAAATCAATTCAATCCAAGTCTAAGTCCCACAATCTGTTACAAACGAAAGTAGTGCGTTAGTAATAAGATAAAAACAGCTTTTTTCTGAAAATGACAGCATTTTACGAAAAAACTTAAAATTGCTGTAAATACTTACTGGTTATAGATTAATTTGCATATGTATATATATTCTAAAGGAGAATTAAATTTTATACAATTTCTTTAAAAAAAAATTTCTCTGCTGAATACTTTATCTAGAGCATTTCATTTCTAGAGCATTCAGTCTACTTTCATCCTTTCTCTGCCAATTCCATGCCTCACTGCCATACATCAGGATAGGTAGGTACCAGCACTCCATTATGGAGCACTCCTTCCTCTGCCAGTTCCATGCCTCACTGATATACATCAGGGCAGGTACCAGCACTCTATTATGAACGGCTAGCTTCGCTTCTTTTGACAGTTTTTTGTTGGCGCTAGTCCTCCATTAATGGAGTTACCGGCATTTACCTACCCTTCATTCGATATCTCTACCAGTCTTCCCATCTCTCGTAAACATACTTCCCAAATCAAACTCATCCACCTGCTCCAAGTATTCGTCATTCAAAACTATGTTGCACCTTGTTTTCGTACTCTCTCTTTCAAATACCATTAGGTACTTTCGACTAACACCGTGTAAGTGAATTATAAACTAATGTCTCACAAAGTAAACAGCATTTTTATCAATAAACCACAGACATTTTATTATAATTGACGACCTGAATAAATAAAACTGTTATTACACAAAATGTCTAAGTCAATAAACAAAAGTATTAAAAGGGTATGAGGAAAATGATGACGTTTTAGTTTTTGTAAGACACTTTAAAATCATGTAAATAGGTTCAGGATACTATTAAGTTAAAATCAAGTCCATGGTCAGCTGATTCGGTTAATCGGAAAAGTGGTAAAGAATTAAAAACTATCAACATTTAGTTCATTACTTTTATTGTATGAAATCAACCAATTTGCCAACCAACCAATCAACAAATCACTCCATCAGGTTTGAAGATTTCCTGAAGAAGTGAGCGTTACTTACGAAACATGTTAGACGTTTGGTTCAAATTAAGAGTTGATAATTTTTAGAAATGATTCCACAAAATGAGTTTGCTGTGTTTGAAGAAATTTAAAAAACAGTTGTCTGAAGTTGAAATCATGTTATGAAAATCCCGAAGAACTGGATGATATGATAATTAATTGAACAGTGATTATAACATGTTTTGTCTTTGTTAGATTCCATTTCGCACAAAATTCATTTTCGACCACCTGCGCAGTGTTGTAAACCCGGATTTTGAAAAAGACGTAGGCCTGCCTAGAAAATTACGTAGATTTAGCCAATTTGCAAACAAAAAGTTCGTAGATGTACTGAAATGAAGAAGTCGGGTTAGGTGAAACTAAATAAATACTGTCACATAATATAGAAAATTTTACTACAACGGAGGGGGTGAAATGGGATATGGAAATATTTTTACCATAACGGAGGGGGCCAAATGGGATATTGAATATGGGAAGGGGCAAGGTGGGGCGGAAATGGAATGGGTGCCTGGTGTTTTTAAGCCACTTTTCTTATGTGGCGCAAACTTTAGTATGAAACCGAGTTTTGTACAATTTTGTAGAAAATACGTAGATTCTGCGACTGAAGTTCGTAGATGTGCAGGAAAGGCCTAAAATACGTAAAAAGACGTAGAGATGGCAACACTGCGCCTGCATGAAATCACACGAAGGCATAGACTGGCATAGACAAAGCACACGGCTTGCCCAAGCGATTTATTGCGCGCGTCAAGCGGCTAAGCATAAACAACAATAGACAAAAATGGAAAACAAATTTATGTGTTTTAAGGGGGCAAACATTAATTAGTGAGCTCAGATTGGGGGGAGGGGTCCAGTAAAATCTATATATAATTAAAAGAATATATATTATGATAGATAATAAAAAAATTGTTTCACTTCTTTTGAAGTGTCCCATTTGGCATGCCTGATTTATATTATACCTGAAAGTTGTATTTATTCTTGAAAATAAATGTAGTCCTTTAACAACTGTAGTGCAAATCTCACGTGAGGGAGGGTCCCACCAAATCTCACTTAATCTCACCAAGGGGAGGGGGAGGGGGAGGAGTCTAAATTGAAAAAAAACCCGCTCACGTAATTAATGTATGCCTCCTTACCGTCAAGCCACTTGAGATAGTCTCCGAAGCCCTTAAGATTTAGTAAAAAACGTTTAAGTTTTTTGTATACTTTTTTTATTTATTTTTTATTTAATATTTGTATATTTTTACAGTAATTATACATTTTTTTTACATGTTAAACAGAGTTGTAAAATGAATATAATAATAGCCTTTCCTCACCATAAAGAGACAAGGCTCTTGTGTTTGGTGAGGGAATTCAAGCTCAAGTACATGTAATCATTTGAGTACCTAAGTAAATAATAATATTGCAACTAATAACAAAATATATGTGAGAAAAACTCAAGATATATCAATAAATAGGTTTCAAGATTTAAATGAAATATTACAATAAAAATGAACTCTTACAGTAGTTTTAGGTAATTTTTCAATTTAATTTGAAATTCGTGTTTATTTTTGATAATTTTTAGTTAAAGGGAGGTTGTTGAAATAATTTATACCTAGATTTAGATAGGTATTTTGAATGTGCTTGGTGTTAAATTTTGGGATTTTAATATTGTTTTGATATCTTACTGATATATTGAAATGTAATTTTTTGCTGTATTTCTTTGAAAGTTTGTAGAATTAAATATTTTTTATATATATTGTCTATTGCAGGTAAGATTTTTTCAGTAGACAATGTAGATGGTTTTTTCAGGATAATCATTATCAATCTTTGAACTATTTTGAGAGAATTTAAAATAACCCCATAAGTTCCTCCCCATCCTATAATACCGTATTGTAATATAGATTGAACAATTGCCTAGTAGACTCTTTTTAGGTTTTCTAGTCCAGGAATATTTCTAAGTCTTATAAATATATATTCATTTCCTAATTCTTTTGACAAGTTCACAAATATATGTTTTACATATAAAATGTTGATTAATACTTCCAAAATTAAGCGTAGAACATGCTTAATTACAATTAGTTCCATTACATTTACTCTCGTGTATTACAATTTTCATTTCTGGTTTTGATTTAAATTTATTGATAGAGAATGGGATAAATTTTCAATTTTTTTATGAGAAAAACTCTCTTTTTATAACTTTTGAAGGTTATTCCCATCAACGTAATATATCATTGAAGAAGATAACACTTATAATCTAAATGAAAATATGAAAGAAAACAAGACACAGAAAAACAGAAAAAAAAACAATGGTCCCAACTGGGACTCGAACCCAGACCTCTCGCCTAACCGGGACGGCGCGTTTTCCAATTTCGCTATTGCCACCTTTTGTCAAACCGTCATATTTGTCAATCTCATATTTCAAATATTTAGAATCATTAATATTATCTTCAACTAGTTTAATTAATAATTTCAAATATTTAGAATCATTAATATTATCTTCAACTAGTTTTTTTTAATCATTAATATTATCTTCAACCAGTTGCGACCATTGTTTTTTTCTGTTTTTCTGTGTCTTGTTTTCTTTCATATTTTCATTTAGATTATAAGTGATATCTTCTTCTTCAATGATATATTACGTTGATGGGAATAACCTTCAAAAGTTATAAAAAGAGAGTTTTTCTCATAAAAAAATTGAATATTCTTTTAGACTTTCATAAAGTCAATAGTTCCATATGAATAAATTCGGATACATTTATCCGAGACGCTATTCAGGTTACAAACCAATTCTTTGAATGATTGTTTCCAATAAAAAGAGTAGTTGCCTATAATATGGAAAAAATAACTAGTTGAAGATAATATTAATGATTCTAAATATTTGAAATATGAGATTGACGGTTTGACAGAAGGTGGCAATAGCGAAATTGGAAAACGCGCACGTCCCGGTTAGACGAGAGGTCTGGGTTCGAGTCCCAGTTGCGACCATTGTTTTTTTTCTGTTTTTCTGTGTCTTGTTTTCTTTCATATTTTCATTTAGATTATAAGTGTTATCTTCTTCTTCAATGGGATAAATTTTGTTTTTTTTTCAGTATTTAAGGAGAGGAGATTTTTTATCGAACCAGTTTTTCACAGTATTCCAATCAGCACCTTCAATTATTATGACAGTGTCGTCAGCATAAGATATTGTTTTTCCGTTCATCCTTTTTGTGAATATGTCATTTACATAGATGATAAACAATAACGGTCCCAGGACTGTACCTTGATGTACGCCAAAATTACTCGTATCTTGTTGGCTAAGCACATTGTTGATTTTTCCGATATGATGGCGTTTGAAAAGGTAGCTTTTTATCCATTCTAGAGCTGCACCATTTAATCTAATTTTTTTTTAATCTATGAAAATTCCAATGTATTTTAATTATTTATCTAATGAATTGTGAACAAGGCTAGTTAATTTTGTAATTGCATCCTGTGTGCTTCTACCTTCCATAAAGCCGAACTGATTTTCATTAATTACTTTATTACATTTCATAAATTGGTTCATTATTTTTTTACTATCTTTACAATTTTTTTTGCTGTATTCGAGATAACTGATATGGGTCGATAGTTGCCTACTTCTTCTGGATTACCAGATTTAAATGTTAGAGTAATGATTTGTTTGTAAATAGATGGAAACATTCCGCTTTGAAAACTTAAATTTACTATATGCATTAATGGTTTAGAAATTTGTTTTTAATATTTTTTTTAAATACCAACTGTAAGTCCATCAAAGCCCGGGGCAGAACCTCCTTTCATACTGTTTGTGGTAGATACTATTTCATCCTCTGTTGTGACTTGAAATGTTGCTATTTTATTTTCTGCATCAATATTGCAGTCTGAAATTGGGTTGATATTTATGTAATTTGTAAGATTTTCCCCTACGTTTGCAAAGAAGGTGTTAAATATATTTGCAGCTTTTTTTACAACTTGTTTTCGAGTTATCATGAGTAACAGCACAGATTTCGTTATTCCTGAATTTTTTCTTATCAATTATCTCATTTATAACCGTTCTCACTCTTTTACTATCATTGTTTAATTGTACAATATTTGTCAATTAGTTTGTTTTAAAAATAAAAAAGGAAGTATGACAGGATGCTGTGTTTGATAATAGTATCTATGCATGTATGGTTCATTTATGACCTATGCACATGTATCAACGCAACCTATCGTATGATGTTCAGGTTGGCACAATCGGCGCCCCTCTTGACAACAGCCTTTTAAAATGTAATGCTACGTATCCATTTGAGAACATAAGCGCTGCGAATTATGCGAAAGGAACGTAGCAACCGTAACCGGCGTTTTCTATTATTTAACCCAGCATATGAACCTAAGATGCTAAAAAAGTGCTTAGTTTGGCTTTAAAAAGAAAAAAGTTTAAAAAAAACTAGCAAAAAACTATTTTAATATTATTGTGTCAAAACATGAAAAGACGTCCGTTTAACCTTTTCGTGCCGTTTGCGGTTGCTTCATTCTTTCCCGTAATTCGTGGTTGGACTCGCAGGTTCGGCTCCAAAAACTTAAGAACTGAATAATACACGATTCACATCGTACTAAGTTCCTACATTTGTTGAATAACCTACCACAAACAATTTCGTTATTAGTTATTATCATAGATTATGCCTCCTCAGAGGTTTCAATTTTATTTTGGTTATTCATTTTTGGGGTGTTATGCCGTGTTGCGCTACCTCCTTCTTTAGCCAACATTTCGGACAGCGTTACAGTGTCCACCATCAGGGCAGATGTGTGACACATGTCCGAAACGTTGGCTAAAGAAGAAGGTAGCGCAACACGGCTTAACACTCCAAAAACAAATAACCAAAATACTTTTGGCCGTGAAAATCTAAAATCGTATCTTTTTTTATATTTTTTTTATTTTTTATATTAAGATCTGTTTCGATTGAATGACACTTGAAAGCATTTTAACAAGTGTGAACTCTCTTTCAACAAAGTTGATCAAGTTTTTTCAAACAATTTTTGTCGTTCAATGAAGCTGATAGTTCTGAAACATCAGAACCATATCAGAATGTGGCATTAGAGAGCGCTGGATATGAATAAAATGGTTGTTTACAGAGAAACAATAAACTTTTTAACTTCCACATCTATTAATGAATTACTTTCTTTCTTCATAATTTGTTCAATCCAAATAATTCTTTGGAAACATTTTCACTTATCGGACTCCGAGCTTCCCGATGATTGAAACTTTCGATAAGGATTATTTTTTTAATGATTTTTCTTTACTCCTATCACCACAAGAAAGTTTTTGTTTATTTTAGTAAAATTGTTTAGGTGGTTTAGGTTTTGGTTCTTGGGGAAAATATCTTTACTAGATTAAGAAAAAAACCACAATTAAAGGTTATATTCCCGAAACTAATCTTAAAAGGAAGTTTATTTAATATTATCTCGGGCGGCTATTTTCCTGTTCTTATAAAATGTGTAAATTCAAATTATAAAATAATATGAAACCTCGCGCAAAAAGGTGTTCAACCAAACTTTTGCTCAGCGGCGCCTCGTCTTTCTACCTACACACTAGTGATGGGGGTGACCGGACAAGTCAGAATGAAACCAATTCCGAATCACCCCAGAAAAGTCATTAAAAGTGATGAAAAAAAAATTATAAATAATTGGTTAAATAGGTTACTTTAGGTTATGGTTTTGGGATATTTTAATTTTTTTTCTATAGCTTTTGATTCTCTCTTCTCTTTGATTTGACTTTAATCTCAGTTGGCTTGGAACCAGTCATAGGAATGATTGAGACATTTACATACTCGTACTGCAAAAAATTTCAACGACGTTCATTCTTGGCAATAATTTATTTGTTGTTTACTAGCAACAAAACAAGTGTTTAAGTAAGTTTACAAACAACAATAACAAGTGTCACAGTGGTCACGTATCTTTTTTTGGCCCCACAATATTAAAATGCAAAATTTTAGCAGTTTACATTGATCTAAGGCAGTGGTTCTCAACGTGGGCGATAACGCTCCCTTTTGGGCGTTTGAGACCTTCGGGGGGGCTACAAAAAAATATATTCTCAAAGGGGGCGGTGGTCAAAAAAAGGTTGAGAATCTATGATCTAAGGAGTCTTTTTAGTGATTTTTAGTTGCGAGCATGAATATACCAAACCACTAACGTTTCAAGTGCTTGACCAAAGTCTAGTTCAACGATGTGTTCTAGTTTATAGTTGGAGCTGCCAACCGGTAAATATATTCGATCACATTATCAGCATTGATTTCCCTGTCTCTTTCAATTGATAAAATCTAAAGATTGGTTAGTCGCGCTTGACTCATTGTGAACCTTAAGTAAGATTTTATTAATTTTAACTTTGAAAAGCTTCTTTCACATGAAGTCACCGAAAAATAAATTGTTAAAAAAACTAAGACATTGCGCTAAACTTGGAACAGACTCACAATAGCCCCATTTTACAATGAATCTGAAAAGCTCCAATTGAACCGGTTCTTGGGCAGAAATGTTGGCGGCTTCCAAATGGCGCCTCAACCGTAAAATCTCCAACACGATGTCCTCTGCTGAAAATTCATCATAAATTTTTAACAGATTTGGAACCATTCCACGAAGATCTTCTTCTGGTGGTGTTACCAACGTCTTAAGCCTAAATTTAACCAGAATAAAATCCATTGTCCTGTAACGATGGTCTAGCTCTACGTAAAATCTATCGTGACATTCTAACATTGCTCTCTGCAGCTCCTCTGCTGATGTAAGTCCAGCATCTCGGGCCATTTTTCCAGGCATACGTTTACAAAATCTCCTCCTTCCTCTTTTGCTTTAATCGGAATGTCTAAGTACCTACTCACACTTTTTTGTTGCGTAGCAAATAGCCTTTTCCACTATTTGGTTACCTTGACCTTGAAGAAAATTGTTAAGAGCTTTAATTTGTATTACACACTTTTCCAATGATAGCCCAGATGTTTGTAGATACTTTTGTGTCCGATTAACTTCTTCTAGGACTTCACACCAAAAGGAAAGATAGCATAGAAAACTATACACATAGCTGGTATGAGTGTTGATGCTGCTTTTCTTGTTTCGACGTTTCTTTGCTGGTGCTGGGATTACACATCTAAAAGTCTGTGTACGTGAAATTTCAAACAGAGTTACTGTTGTAATTCGGTTTAGAATTAAAGAATTCGTCAAAGCCTGGCACCACTTCCGTTAGCAGGTCACATGAGAACGTGCCCTCCCTAGGTATAAGTGCTACGATTTTGTAAATTTGAGTATCTCACCCGATATGGAAAGATTGACGGCAATACTTAGTTGTATCAGGCGGCTATATATTATATATGACGTCATTACCCGTCTCGGTTACTTTGTCCCGGTGAATAGCTATCACTGATCACTAGATCACAGTGGATCCTAGGAACGGGCTATTTTTGGAAAAAGTTCCTACCGGATTTATAAAATGGTCACCAACACTCTAACTGGGGGAAGCCGAACCAAAAGCCACCCGCAGGGCCCAGCGGCAAAAACCTGCGGAGCGAGTTTTTAACTACTAGTTTATTATTATTCACTTGAGAGCCACCAGGAACACTTGAGAGCCACCAGGAACACATTCTCTTAAAAGAATCAATTCATGTTGCGATAAAGCGCAACATGAATTGATTCTTTTAAGGAATTAGAAATTATATTCGAAAAAAAAATTAAAATATAGTTGCGATGCGTTTCAAATGATATTAGTATATAAGTAGCTAGGTTCAAGAGTAGGTAGTTATTTATTGATATGTCTTTTTAGCGTGGTAGTGTTCATATCAGTGCAGATATGTAGATTGGGGTGACACGTGTCAGGAAATAAAAATCTATAGAAGATAGATTAGCCGTTGAACTTACGAAGTAGTCGTAAGTAGGTTAGGAAGTAGTCTAAGTAGGTTACGATGTAGTCGTAAGTAATAGTTTGACAATTTTTCAACAACGCACCTTACCACAAATCTGAAGATGGATCTTTAATTTTTCAATAAGAGCAATAGCATCTGTAAATGACCATCAAATGACCTGGAAGTTTCTGAAAATGTCTGGGCAATTTGTAAAGCAACAATTGAAAAAAACTCGTTAATTCCATTTCCAAATGAGTTCAACAAGTTATTAAGCCCAAAGTTGTACAGATTTCAAATTAGTTAAAGTAGAATTGAAATATGTTCATAAATGTTTTTTTTTTATTTTTTTTTTTACATTAGCTCCACACATGAGACCCTGAAAAAATAATTCCCCCAAGGGCCTATGTCATCTTCGAGGATGCCATGTGGAGGGTCTTTAAGAAAAAGAAGGAAAGGAAGTTCTGGGAAGGAAAAGGATATGAGGGGTGGGTAGGAATCTGAGGGTCAGAGGAATCTGAATTCATTCCTCCCACGGCGCGGACGGTGCAAGACAATGTTCCGAGAGAGTACGGCTGGAGAAGTCAAAGGGACTCCCTCAACCACTCTCTCTCGATCCAGCCTGCTATACAGCTGGTGGGCAGACACATCCGCCGCCAAGACTCGGACAAACTTCACCTCATGAATCCGGGCACGCCTGCTAAGTCACCAAACGTAGCGAACCACTTGGGGTGACCTATGGCAGAGGTGTTGGTTATCCAATAAATGGTTCCCGCGACGGTGGTACCCATACTCGCCTCCCAAATTGGTAAATTTTATTACATTATTAAAAAAAATAATAATAACCTTGTTCACATTGGTTCGAACACTACTGTAGCAGCGGAATACGATAGATCGATGCTATTTCTTGAAAACTATAGTTCGCCTCTTCTTTCGCGTGTTTATTGAACCGAGTAAATAAAGAGAGCTATAATTTTGCAATGCAATTTGAGTTACAAGCTGCGTGAATATACAACCAGCTGATTTAACCGTGGAGCGACCGAAAACTTTATTTTTACACTGAATTAAATGATGACCATTGCCTGTACTTGAGTTAAGTTTGTCAATGTGTTTTAATAATTTCAGATTCAGTTACCCGTCTAAATTGAAAAAGGTTAGGTGTATTTTCAGAATGTGTGTCCATTTGTGTCAGTTTATGTATATTGTTTTGAAATGAGGGATTGTTATTTTTTAAATCTGAGGCAAGATTTGTAAAAAAAATCGTTGAATTTATTCGCAATTTTTCCTACGCCCGTTATTAATTACTATTTTATCGGCTGTTACAATTTTTTCATGGAATGTTTTTACTTTATGTGTTCTATTTGTTATTTCATTTATGACTTGCCACGTTTTTCTAGAATCATTATCAGATTTTTGCAGTTGTTTTGTATAGTAGTCTTATTTCTTATTTATTTATAAGAATATTATAAAGATTTCTGTAAATAATGTAGGTATTGCTGTCTTAAATCTCCATTAGTTGGTATACCCTTGGCCATAAAGTAATTATCATGATTTTTGTAAATTTTATATAGTTTATTTCTGTGTTGGCTTGCAATTATCAGTCCACGCGTGATAAATGGTTTAATTTTTTATGTTTTCTTCTAGGTATTGGAGTTGGTTCTAGACCAGGGGTCGGCAACCTTTTGTTGTAAAAGGGCCAAATATTTTACGTGGAGATTAGTGCGGGCCGCACTTGGGTCACATGTCATAACAGTATACCTGATATTTGATGGTAGCAGGGGTTCCCGGGTTCATGGGGTTAGGTATGTCCAGGTTTTGGCGAAGGACGCATCTGCCCACCTGCTACGTGGCGGACCGGATCGGGAGAGACTGGTTGATGGAGGCCTTTTGACCTTTCCAGGCGGACTCTCTCGACTCATCGCCTTGCACTGCAGTTGGAAGGATCGATTCATACGTCCTTCACTCCTGGACACACTGACACCCAGATTCCTACCACCCCTTATACCCCTTTCCTTCCTTCCTATCTTTCCCTTCCCTAAAAAGACTCTCCACACAGCATCTCAATACTTGTGTACAAATATTTTAGTTTTAAAAATACAACGCTTATTGTATATTTTTAAGACTTATTGTAGTTAATAAAATCAATTAGAGTTTTGTGGTTGTATTTGACTTGCAAGTTTTCTTAAATTAGCTTGCATTTTTGAAGTAGAGTCACTTAGTATTGCGTCTAAATGTGAATCCGGTAACCGAGAACATGGGTGGTTTGGTATATTTATGCCGAGAACAGTGTTTGTTTTCTCTATAACTCAGAATTGAAAAGCTTGCACACAAATTTATGTACTCGTACTACCAAACATGGAATTAATTAATAATTAATTAATAATTAATTAATAATTAATTAATTAATTAATAATTAATTAATAATTAATTAATAATTAATTAATTAATTAATAATTAATATTTGCAATAAACCCCCATAGTAATCCACCAAGTTTTTCCTTAAAATGCCATTTTACGTGTGGTTTCACTTTGCAAACCTATCACATTGATTTGCACATCGCTCCCCCTTCGCTCCCTTTCTCGCTCCCTTTCACTCTGTTGTGTATGATATCGTCCGTCAGTGTTTTTTTTAAATTTTTTTATTTTTATTTAAAATTTACGGCACAAAGTGCCATTTACAAGCTTGCGTATATTTAATTACAGTCGTAGTACATTATACAGGCATTAAAAATAAAAAATAATATCAAAAAACTCATTATGTAGTGACCTCGTTAACGTATAATTGGCTGAAATGTTCGATCAGTACAACCTTATATTTCAGTATGGAAATATTAAAAATATCAGCCACATTGGCATAAAAATTTCCAATGGTGTGTAATCTATTTACAACTGAATTGGAGCCTGATACCGACATGTAGTTGTCACAATAAAACAAACTAGGGAACTTTGATCTAATTGTAGGTATATGAAAGTGAATCAACTTTAATATATCAGGGCTATCCAACTCATAGTTAACGATTTTATACAAAAATATCAGATCAAAAATTTTTCTTCTGTCACTTAATTTCAACAATTCTTGTGGTGAGAATCTTGCGGGCCGCACCAAGACGCCTCGCGGGCCGCAAGTTGCCGACCCATGTTCTAGACTATTCCTAATATTATTATTTAATATCGTGTAGAAAGTGTTAAGTGATGGATTTGGGTCATCATTGGATAAAACTTGCTTCCAAGTTTCTTTTTCTAGAGAAGTTTTTAGTGTTTCGTGGTTAATTTTATTTTTTTCCACTTGTTTGTCTTTAATTATATGTTGAGATTTTAAGGTAATGTGACCAAGAAGGAAAGGAAGAAGGGAAGAGTTCTGGGAAGGAAAAGGGTTCCAAGGGTGGGTAGGAATCTGGGGTTCAGTGTGTCTTAGTCATCCGCCTCCAAGACCTGGAACAAACCTCACTCCACGAACCCGGGCACCCCTGCTAAATCACCAAACGTAGAAAACCACTTGGGGTGACCTATGGCAGAGGTGTTGGTTATCCAGTAAAGGTTCCCTGGGCGGCGGTACCCATTCCCGCCTTCCAAATTCAATTGGGGATAAAATTTTTATTGGTTTTGAGTAGTATATGATCAAGACAAGAAACAGAGTGAAAGCCATGTCTAGTAGGGTTATTTATATAAGATAGATATCCTTTGCTATATATAACATTTAGATATTCATTTGCAATAGGGTTTAGTATATAAAGTTCAATGTTAATGTTAATACATATCACCTACAATAAATGAAAAATATAATTGAACGCAATTATTTTCATTGAAGAAGAAGATAACACTTATAATCTAAATGAAAATATGAAAGAAAACAAGACACAGAAAAACAGAAAAAACAATGGTCGCAACTATTATTATAAGTATTTTTTTTTTTTTTTTTTTTTTTTTTTTTTTTTTTTTTTTTTTTTTTTTTTTTTTTTTTTTTTAATCATTTATTCCAGATCTCGGGGAGGGTGGTGCAATCCCACGAGTTCCATATTATACATATATAATAATCAAGAAATGATGACAAGATATAAAAAGGATACATAAAAAAAATATTTACATGGTTAAAGAAATTTAAAAGAAAATAATAATAATAATAAAAAAAAATAAACTTTTTGTTTTAATCTATGTCCTCAGGAAGTGGATCCATCGCTTGTAGATGGGACCCTGCAAGAAGTGGAATGCTGCCATCACAATACTATTTTCGCTCGAGGCTAGTCGCGTTCTGTAGTTGGTGATCCGTTTTTTCATTAGTGCTCGGAATCCGGGAACGCACCCTTCTTCAAACATCTCGGTGGCACTGCAGTACCATTAACGATGGACATTTGGGTTTTGTATTCTGACGTTGACAAAGAAATTGTAGATTTTATAAGTACTTTATAATAACGTTTATAGTGAGATAAGTAGACAAAAACAATTTTATTTGATCCACTCTATAGTAGACAATCTACCTATGTAAAAGAAATAATAAATAAAAATATTCAGATAATTGTTTTATTAAGGGCGACTTGCACCAACTATCGCTAATTTTATCTTAAATTGTATTTAACTAAACGAATTTAAGTCACTAAATACATTTAACTTAAACGTATTTAGTTGTGTCTTGCACCACGAAGTTGGAGTGGTTATTTAGTTAAACAGTAACCGCCGTTTAACGCGTCGGTAAAACAGTTACGACGTTCCTTACGCCCCCCACACGTACACTTTGCGCGCAGCGGCCTAAGTGGAGAGGGGCACGGTCGCTTCGAAGTATCCGTGTGGGGGGGAGCTTAAATTTACGAGTGTCAAAATATTGAGGTTATGTTGAAGTTGCGTTGCGTAGTATGTTATTTTATTTTGGTCCAGAAAATGAGTGCCCAAATAAATAAATCCCAAGCTCCTAAATTTTCGAAGGAGGAACAATTTTTGTTTTTAAAAGTAATGGAGTTGGTTCAGCTAGGAACAAAAAGAGTCGCTGCAAATAGATTTTGAGCACAAGAAACAAATGAATCATAGGTTAGAATTAGAGGAAAAAATAAAAGAAAACAAACATAACTATGAAATAAAGCAAAAAGAGGTTTTGTTGTTAGATTAAATAAAACAATTATCTGAATATTTTTACTTATTATTTCTTTTACATAGGTACTTTGTTTACTATCTACTTCTAGGTAGATTGTTTACTATAGAGTGTATCAAATAAATTTGTTTTCGTCTACTTCTCTCACTATAAACGTTCTAAGTACTTATAAAATCTACAATTTCTTTGTCAACGTCAGAATACAAAACCCAAATGTCCATCGTTAATACAAATTAATAAATGAGACAGATTTCAGCAATATTAGACAATCGGAAATCGAAGCAATAACCTAAAAAATTTTGACAGAACTTATTCGCTAAACATGTTTAACTCAGTTAAACGGCCCCTTTTGGGTGTTTAACTTTGACAGTTCTTTAAATGCATTTAACGACTTAAATTTTGTGGTGCAAGACGCCAAGTCGACTTAAATCAAATAATGTGTTTAACTTGATATTTAAATCAAATTTAACTTTTGGTGCAAGCCGCCCTAAATACATTTAACTTAAACGTATTTAGGGCGGCTTGCACCAAAAGTTAAATTTGGTTTAAATATCAAGTTAAACACATTATTTGATTTAAGTCGACTTGGCGTCTTGCACCACAAAATTTAAGTCGTTAAATGCATTTAAGAACTGTCAAAGTTAAATACCCAAAAAGGGCCGTTTAACTGAGTTAAACATGTTTAGCGAATAAGTTCTGTCAAAAATTTTTAGGTTATTCCTTCGATTTACGATTGTCAAATATTGCTGAAATCTGTCTCATTTATTAATTTGTATTCACGATGGACATTTGGGTTTTGTATTCTGACGTTGACAAAGAAATTGTAGATTTTATAAGTAGACCGCTTACAGTGAAAGAAGAAAACACAAAAACAAATTTATTTGATACACTCTATAGTAAACAATCTATGTAAAGGAAATAAATAAAAATATTCAGATCATTGTTTTATTTAATCTAGCACCAAAACCTCTTTTTGCCTCATTTCATAGTTGTTTGTTTTCTTTTATTTTTTCTTCTAATTCTATACATATGATTCATTTGTTTCTTGTGCTCAATTTCTATTTGTAGTGACTGTTTTTGTTCCTAGCTGAACCAACTCCATTACTTTAAAAATTGTTCCTCCTTCGAAAAGTTAAGAGCTCTCGTTCGGGATTTATTTATTTGGGCACTCATTTTCTGGACCAAAATAAAATAACATACTACGCAAATACAACATAACCTCAATATTTTGACACTCGCAAATTTAAGCACCCCCCACACGGATACTTCGAAGCGACCGTGCCCCTCGCCACATAGGCTGCTGCGCACAAAGTGTACGTGTAGAGGGGTGCTAAGGAACGACGTAACTGTTTTACCGACGCGTTAAACGGCGGTAACTGTTTAACTAAACAGCTACTCCAGCTGCGTGGTACAAGACAAAACTAAATACGTTTAAGGTAAATGTATTTAGGGCGGCTTGCACCAAAAGTTAAATTTGGTTTAAATATCAAGTTAAACACATTATTTGATTTAAGTCGACTTGGCGTCTTGCACCACAAAATTTAAGTCGTTAAATGCATTTAACAACTGTCAAAGTTAAATACCCAAAAAGGGCCGTTTAACTGAGTTAAACATGTTTAGCGAATAAGTTCTGTCAAAAATTTTTAGGTTATTCCTTTGATTTCCGATTGTCTAATATTGCTGAAATGTCTAATTTATTAATTTGTATTCACGATGGACATTTGGGTTTTGTATTCTGACGTTGACGAAGAAATTATCGATTTTATAAGTAGGTAGATCGTTTATAGTGAGAGAAGTAAATACAAGAACAAATTTATTTGATACACTCTACAGTAAAACAATCTTTGTAAAAGAAATAATTAAAAAATAAAAAATATTCAGAAAATTGTTTTATTTTTAAATCTATCAATGAAATCTCTTTTTGCCTCATTTCATGGTTATGTTTGTTTCTTTTATTTTTTCTTCTAATTCTAGATGATTTATTGTGCTCAATTTCTATTTGTAGTGACTTTTTGTTCCTATCTGAAACAACTCCATTACTTTCAAAAACAAAAATTGTTCCTCCTTCGAAAAGTTATGAGCTCTCGCTCTGGATTTATTTATTTGGGCACTCATTTTCTAGATCAAAATAAAATAATAAATTACGAAACCACAACATAACCTCAAAATATTTTTATTTTTGACACTCATAAATTTAAGCACCCCCCACACGCACACTTCGGAGCAAACGTGCCCCTCGCCACTACAGGCCGCTGCGCAGAAAGTACGTGTGGGAGATGCTAAGTAACGACGTAACTGTTTTACCGACGCGTTAAACGGCGGTAACTGTTTTACCGACGCTTAACAACGTTTAACTAAATATCCACTGCAACTGTGTGGTGCAAGATGGAGTTAAACGAATTTAAGTTAAATGTATTTAGTGACTTAAATTCGTTTAGTTAAATACAATTTAAGGTAAAATTAGCGATAGTTGGTGCAAGCCGCCCTTAGTTGTGTCTTGCACCACGAAGTTGGAGTGGTTATTTAGTTTAACAGTTACCGCCGTTTAACGCGTCGGTAAAACAGTTACGACGTTCCTTACGCCCCCCACACGTACACTTTGCGCGCAGCGGCCTAAGTGGAGAGGGGCACGGTCGCTTCGAAGTATCCGTGTGGGGGGGAGCTTAAATTTACAGTGTCAAAATATTGAGGTTATGTTGTGGTTGCGTTGCGTAGTATGTTATTTTATTTTGGTCCAGAAAATGAGTGCCCAAATAAATAAATCCCAAGCTCCTAACTTTTCGAAGGAGGAACAATTTTTGTTTTTAAAAGTAATGGAGTTGGTTCAGCTAGGAACAAAAAGAGTCGCTGCAAATAGATTTTGAGCACAAGAAACAAATGAATCATAGGTTAGAATTAGAGGAAAAAATAAAAGAAAACAAACATAACTATGAAATAAGGCAAAAAGAGGTTTTGTTGTTAGATTAAATAAAACAATTATCTGAATATTTTTACTTATTATTTCTTTTACATAGGTACTTTGTTTACTATCTACTTCTAGGTAGATTGTTTACTATAGAGTGTATCAAATAAATTTGTTTTCGTCTACTTCTCTCACTATAAACGTTCTAAGTACTTATAAAATCTACAATTTCTTTGTCAACGTCAGAATACAAAACCCAAATGTCCATCGTTAATACAAATTAATAAATGAGACAGATTTCAGCAATATTAGACAATCGGAAATCGAAGCAATAACCTAAAAAATTTTGACAGAACTTATTCGCTAAACATGTTTAACTCAGTTAAACGGCCCCTTTTGGGTGTTTAACTTTGACAGTTCTTATTTAACGACTTAAATTTTGTGGTGCAAGACGCCAAGTCGACTTAAATCAAATAATGTGTTTAACTTGATATTTAAATCAAATTTAACTTTTGGTGCAAGCCGCCCTAAATCAAATTTAACTTTTGGTGCAAGCCGTCCTTAATGTTTTCTTAATTGTTTTATAATGACGTTATTGCTATGACCCATTTAAGTGCGTTATATTTTTTAGGTTTTGTAAATATACTAAGTAGTAGTAAGCAGTGGGGAATAAATAATTTTCCTTACTTTATTAATTAGCGTCACATTGGGGTCATTCGTTCGTTTATTGATTTCTAATTGTTCTAGCAAATTAAATAAAACAATTAAGAAAATAACACTCATAATTAGTGTATCAGCAAATTGGTTTAACCGGTAATAAATCTATATAGACACCTTCGAAAATTGACATTTAAAATCTTATAAATAAGTCGCCTAACAGTGATTTAACCACATTGAAAATGGTCTTGTAAACAGAAACAGCTGTTACAAAAATATATACTACAATACTTGCAGAACTTGATAATAAAACTATCAAATTAAATTTAATAAAATTAAAAAATTAAATGGAGTTCTACGAATTAAACACAAAAATAATTAATAAATAGAAATTGTCTAAATTTAATTACAAACTAAGAGACACTGATGTTAATTTCATTCATGCTCATTTCGAATAAATTAAACATATTTTTTCATATGAAGCAGATGTTTTGTTATACGACAAATATATTTATAATAAATACATCATGTTACTTATAAATTAATAAATGGTCGGAATTAAATATAAAAAGTAAAGTGGTATTTACTAGGCTATTGTTTTACTTTAAATTCCTCACTCCTAGAACCCCTGCTAATTCACCAAACGTCGCGACCCACTTGGCGCGACCTGTGGCATACTAACTTGAATAATCTTTTAAGGGATTAACTGTCGGAGGGATTAACTGTCGGGGATCAAATGTCGGGGGGATCAAATGTCAGGGGATCAACTTTCGGGGGAATCAACCATCGGGGGTGTTCAACTGTCGGGCAAATTTCGGGGGATCAACTGTCACCGGATCAACTGTCATGGAGCAAATAATTTTTTAACAATACAATAATCGTTTAAAATTTGTCCCGACTTCGCTGTTGGCTTTACGACGAAATAAAACAGTGCCAGGTTTTTTTTTATATGAAATACCGCACAAGAGTCCCAACTGCTCCCGTCTGGAGCCAGTGAGACTATGGCATCCCCAATTGGGGTATGTTGTGAGGCTGAAGGTAGTGGGGAGGGGAAGGAGTTATATTTAAAGTTATTTTTATTTTTTAAGAAGGTTGCTATATTTAAACGAGTAGGTACCTACATGTATAGGTAGAACACCATCGTTTCCAAAAATAAACATAATATCTTAGATTATCACCGTGTTACTGCCACTGTCATCTGTGGAATGTTTTAAATTTTTTTTTTAGTTCCATATAAGACCGTATACAAAAAGATATGTGGGAGCCACACGACGGGGTCGTTTTGCTGGTAATTAAAATCCCGGATTTCTATCTTAAATTGAAGTATAAAAATATAAAGCTGTCTTTAAAAAATGGAGAAATATAATACTAACAACTTTACGTAAGGGTTTTTTAAATAAAAGTTTCCAAATTTATTTAATCCGCATTTAAAAAAAAACACGAAAGTTGGCGTATGAAAAAAATTAACTAAAAACGTATTTTTTTCTTTTTTAAAAATTTATTTACGTGGTTAAAGAAAACCCCTTAAGGTATGCTTTGAGGATATTCAGCAGTTAAAAATATTTTGTAAAACATGAAAAACGGCCAGAAAAAGATTATATTTCTGATTTGGTTTGGATAAATGCTAAGCCTAAGTTAATTTAAAAAATGTAAAATAAATATTTTTCACACTAAAAACTTAATGTTTATCGATTTGCGTAATAATATAATCATTATTTCAAATTATTAAAAGATTACACTCGGTCATGGGACAAGCGCTTATCTTTTCGCTCGCGGTTCAACAGATAAGTGTTCGTGCTTTTAGCGCTGTATGCGACACTAGCTTTATTGTGTTGGTGTCGGGTGACGTATTTATTTTTTTCGGTGTTTGTATAAAAACCATAGCCCCACTGGGATACTAAACATAGAGTTATTAATAGATAATAAATACCTGATATCCTCGGCGCGTTGCCCTGACTTTGCGCCTTAAGAGCCTTACCGCTGGACTACGCCGGCCGTCGATTCTTTATACGAGGATATTCGATTTTCAAAGCAATAAGCATAAGGCTGATGATTTTCATACATCTCCCGCCTCACCCGCGGCTTTAAATTGTTCTCAATTATTCTAAGAATAAAGTCAACTCAACACCACTTTGAATAGTCATTAAAAGCTATGAAAAAAATAATTTTAAATTAGCCGATAATCCTAACCTATCGTAACTTATTTAAACAATTTTTTATGTATATTTTTTTATTACTCTAAATGACTTATCTGAGATGGTTCTGAGTTGGTTACATTTCGAGTTGTCCGGTCACCATTAGATTCATAGTTTTTTTTTTCAAATGGTTTCTGTCAACTTTAAAAGCAGGGGAATTTATTACAATGGGTTTTTTTTTTACTCCTGAACCAGGGTTTTACATTTCTGGATTGTTGCAACACTGGATCCTTTTACAGAATGCATCTAATGCTGGAACTACACGATAATCAAAACCAGCGAATAGTTTATTTATGGAGATTTGTGGTCAAGCCGTCCAACTCAGAACTCGGTTTTAGACGGTTCGACGATCGTATAGTACGCTACTATCACACCGAAGCCAACCTTACAACTACTTAATTCGGAGTTGGAAGGTTGGCCGATCGTATTTTTTTTTACATGAGCTCCACAGCTGTCATCTTTGGAGATGCAGTGTGGAGGGTTTTTTTTAAGGAAAGGAAGGGGAGGAGAGTTCTGGGAAGGAAAAGGGTTTAAGGGGTGGGTAGGAACCTGGGGTTCAGTGTCCTGGTCATCCACCTCCAAGATCAAGACAAACCTCACCCCATGAACCCGGGCACCCCTGCTAAATCACCAAACGTAGCGAACCACTTGGGGTGACCTATGGCAGAGAGAACTCCAAAATGGCGGATGTCGAACAGTTGCGGCTGCGCTGTATCTTATCAGTCGACAAAATTATTATTGTGTTGTTTTTCTTGTAATATTTTAAAATAGGTATTAACTTATAATTCAAACACAAAAACATGTAAAATGTGACCTTAGAACGGGGTACCCCAGTAAGGACACATTCTTTTCTATAACAATTTAAAAAAAAAATAATAACAAATAAATATATTTTTCCAATATGAACAAACAATATATAAAAAAAAACTTTAACTTTTTAATTTCTTAATTCGCTGTCTTAATCACAGAGGCTACGCTTCGTAACCAAGCATAATGTAATGGCCCTTTGTTTTTGTGCATTCGATGCTCCGGTTTACGTAATATCGATTTCGATTCGTAAAGCTAAAAAAATAACAATTTCAAGCAATTTTACCACTCTTTGGAAATAATATTGTCATTTTAAGCCGCCGCTACCCGATTTTCTACTGATTTCTTACATATGTATCTTAAACATTTGAATTTGTAAGCTCTTAAAAAAATTTATGTTATTTTTGAAGATAAAATCTACATATTCCTCACACCAAAACGCAAATTATATGAAATTCCCTCGGTAGAAAAAAATCGCAAAGCATGCTCCGAAAATTATTTTAAACACGTTTTTTTCACTTATTTTAGAAGTTATATGTACTGAAAAATTCACAGTATTTTTTTTAATGCTATTTTAGACATTCCCCACGAGATTTTTGCTTTATTTTAAGCGAATCGTGTTTTATTAAACATTTTCATAATTTTCGCTTCAATTTTATCGTTTTAAACATTAGTGCGCTCTCTCGAACATTCGTAATTACATATCTCTCCATCTTCTTATATACCGTGCGCAGACTGATGTGTGGACGGCTGGTTCGTGCGGGTTCGGCCAACTCTTTTGATCCGGACGCGGATTATCGCCTCAGATGAGATACCACGCCAACTTGAACTCCAACCTTCCAACTCGAACTTCCAACGCACGAACTACCCCTCTACACAATCGTCCGAACGTTTGAATTTGGAAGATGGCTTCGGTGTGGTAGTAATATTTGATTCGGATGCTGTTTAAGCCGCCGCTACCCAAATTTCTACCGATTTCTTACATATCTCACTTAAACATTTGACGTTTTTAAGCTCTTAAAAAAATATATGTTATTTTTTAAGATAATATGTAGACGCGTTTCACGCCGAAACGCAAATTATATTATTCCCTCTATAGAAAAAATCGCAAAGTATGCTCCGAAAATTATTAAAAACAGGTCTATTTCTATTATTTTACAAGTTATATTTGTGAAAAAATTCACAATGTTTCTTTAAATAATCCTTAAGATGCCTTCTATGAGATTTTTGCTCTTTTTTAAACGAGTCATGTTTTATTAAACATTTTCACAATTTTCGCTTCAATTTTATCATTTAAAATATTAGCGCGCTCTGTCGAACATTCGTAATTACACATCTCTCCATCTTCTTTTTTTTGAGCGGGGATGCGCCGCCTTAAGAGGAATATAAACGCTAGAAATATTTCGATTCTCCTGCCTACAAAATTTTAAATCGCGCGTCGTATTTGCACGAGGAAAGAAAGCAAAAAAGTTGTTTTTATTTATTTTGTGCATAATTTTATAAGAATGAAAAAAGTTAGGACATACAAAAACTCAAAAATAGTCTTAGCCATAATGGGGTATTTAAAAAAAATTGTTTCTTATATATTATGTAAATAATAATTTTATTGTAATTTCAGAAAAGCTAGTAGAAGCTTTAATTTATCCGTAGCATATTTTTGATGTTCATACTGTAAACCGATTCGTCGTTAAGATGAAACTAAATAGGATTTCACGTATAGCTTCATCTTAAAGCCAACAGAGCGATCCCGGGAAAACTTGACTAATCTCGAACCAATGCGCACAAACCACCCATCTACACGATCGTCCAACTGTTCGGAATTGGATGGTTGAACGACCGTGTATTCGTCTAGTGCCAGCACATCAATGCATTCGCCGACTGGCAAAGCTGTCACTTCCAGCTGCAGAGTTGCCAGTTGTTGGCGTCGTTGCCGTCGTTGTGCGCGCCGGTTGCGTTTCCAAGAACCAGAAATTCTAATCGTATCTTCAGTCTCGCCCCACCCAAGCTTATAGTTTCGTTTTTCGCTTAGCATCAATTCATCGTTCATCGAATCTTCAAAAGGATCAAAACATGAGTAAGTAGAAATTGTATTTTTAAAAATAATATTTGAGCATAATAATATTATAAGCTAGTAAAAGAAAACAATAAAATAGATCGAACTATATAATAAATTAAATGTATGGCTGACGCAATATGGTAAAAAACTGTTCCATGCCAACTGAGAATAAAATCAACTCAACACCTCTTTGAAAAGTCATTAAAAGCTATGAAAAAAATAATTTTAAAATTGTGACCATAATCCTAACCTAACGTAACCAATTTAACAAATTTTTTATACTCTTAATGACTTTTCTGAGGTGGATCTTTTTTTTTTACATGAGCTCCACACAGGAGGCCCTGAGGAAAATAATTTCCCTCCGGGCCTATGTCATCTTTGGGGATGCTGTGTGGAGGGGTTTTTTTTTTTTTAAGGAAAGGAAGGGGCGGAGAGTTCTGGGAAGGAAAAGGGTTTAAGGGGTGGGTAGGAATCTGGGGTTCAGTGTGTCCTGGTCATCCACCTCCAAGACCTAGACAAACCTCACCCCATGTACCCGGGCACCCCTGCTAAATCACCAAACGTAGCGAACCACTTGTCACCTATGACAGAGGTGTTGGTTATCCAAAAAAGTTCCCGGGGCGGCGGTACCCATTCCCACCTCTCAAATTGGTTTGTTACATTGAAACTCCGTTAACATTGAATATTTCCGATTTCTGTCTGTGGTATACTAGATAATGAAAGATGCATACGGCTGGAGAAGTCAAAGGGATTCCCTCAACCACTCTCTCTCGATCCAGCCTGCTATATAGCTGGTGGGCAGACACATCCGCCGCCAAGACTCGGACAAACTTCACCTCATGAACCCGGGCACGCCTGCTTGACTTGGGATGACCTATGGCAGAGGTGTTGGTTATCCAATAAAGGTTCCCGGGGCGGCGGTATCCATTCCCGTCTCCCAAATTATGAATCTGAGTTGGTTTCATTCTGAGTTGTCCGGTCACCAAAAAACATCGGTCATCACAACAAGGGGCCATCCATAAATTACATCACGCCTTAAAGGAGGGAGGGGGGTAGAGAAATGTGATATTATAAGGCAAGTGGTATTGGGGGGAGGGGGGGGTCATCAGCTCTGTGACGTCACATGTAAAAATCTGAATTTTGATTATTTTTTTATGTAAAATTGCAAAATATGTGACATCGACCCCCCCCCTCCCTCCCTGTCGATGATGTTTGACAGGGAGGGAGGGGGGGGGGTCAAAAATCATGAAATTCGTGTGACGTAATTTATGGATGGCCCCTAAGTAACAAGGGGGAATCAAGTCTTGATTCTCGATATCCCCCGCGATATCCACAGCGCCCTTGAGGTGATTTTTCACAAAAACGGCGCTCTACAAATTATCCAATTATTATTATTATTATTATTATCCCGGTATTTTTGTGTATATTGGAAATTCATCTTTATTGCTTAGGGAAACCACTTATTCTACTCTAATTCTTGAGTCAATTCCTCTTTGCTGAGGATTGAGACCCCCACTTGGAGAATACAATCCCGAGCACGTTTTTAAATCCCGGGATTACGGCATTTTCGATGCGTAATCCCGGGATCCCGGTACTATCCCGGGATTAGGAAATAATTTTACACCACCAATAAAAGATTTTGTTTGTACAGAATTATACGTAATTATTAATTACTATAATATTAATAACCAAAAGTTTAAATGCTTCTCAAACTAATTACTTAAAACTGTTTGGCACCACTGTGTACTGCCACTGTGTGTCGTCTACCCTTAGAGTAACAATATAACTCTGAGCGTCTACCTTAGAGTAGCAGACTCTATGGGGCCTACATGTACCATGTACTCAGTGTCCACTTGTAGTAATAATAATTTACTCCAGTGTCCAGTGTAATTCGCCGGACTTGAAACATGAATTCTAAAATTAATTTGAAAATAATTCACCTACCAATATAACCACGCACATATGGATTTCCATTGTAATAAAAAACTTACTAACCGTCGCGTCGTTTCCCCGCACGGGTAGGCAGATAGAACGGACTGCCAAACAACTCGGACTTGGCACACACTCCTTGCCTTGTTCGAAAAACTTACAATCGTTACAAATTAATATATAGACCCCTAATTTGCTGAAAATATCATTGTTATTTTATATATAACTAGTTTTTCCCCGCGGCTTCGCTCGCATGGTATTACAGGAAATTACTATAGCGGTTGAACTTATCAATTATCCCCCCTCCTCCCCACCCCCACCCCCTCCCGCATTCCATACATTCATTCCCTTACATTCAGTTTTCAAACATCTCACCTGCCACCTAAATTTCATAAAGCTATAGCTCAAAGAAAAAAAGAATTATCCAATTTTGTTCATTCGTTCGGAATTTATGCGCTTACAAACATTTCGGATGTTTATTTTTATTTAAATATTTGGAAGTTCGTTAATATAATAAAAAATACTCTATTTATCATTCAGTCTTTATAATCGTTACGAATTATATTTTTAATATAGGATCTCTCATCTGACATTTATTCCAAGCTTGTCCAAAAAAAAACGAATTCTAATATTTGAATTTTCTGCATTAATAGCTGACCAGTAGACTGAGTACCTACCAGCATAGAGCCCAAAATATATCAACATTGTTTCCATGGAAAAGATTTTTTTCTGACGTTAGCAAAAACTCGCTTTTGTTAGCGACAGAAAACGTATAACAAATATAATGTATTAATATTTATATTTTCATAACGCCAGAGCTTACCATCATATACAACCTGTAGTCTGCGCATGTAATTTAGCTTTATATTGGTGAAAGAATTATTAAAGTCTTTATATTGTGTTATGCATGAAAAGGTCATAAACAAACTCGAGCAGTTTCGCATTTATAATATTAGTATGAAAAAGTAAGTATGGATTTATAGAGATGAAACGGATATTCGGTTAATATCTGGTATCCGGCCTATCCAGCCTAAATTTAAAATCCGGCCGGATACCGGTTGATAAACGAGTATCCGGCCGGACACCGGATAATGTTAAATAACAGAGTATTAGAAAAAATGCAATATTTTGATTTTTGACGTGTAACTTGTTAGTAAACTGTAGGAATAAATTATTAGTAATTAATTATTGAACGTATATAACGTTATTATATTTTTTTTTCTTTGTAACGTCACGATATATTATCGAGGCAAATCGATAAAACATCGTGAAATATATGTTTTATTAAGAAGACATGTCATTTTTCGTGAAGCCCAAAATCGATTTCTCTTCGTGTATTGAACTTAACACCAGTTACACCTATTTACCTAACCATAACATTCAATAGATACATCGTTAATCGTAAAAACAGAAGAAAAGAGGTAAGCTATTTTCGTTTGGTACATGCCTGCCGTTTTTCCATCCCACCACGAAATTTTAACATTACATAACGAACAAATAGCAAATTTTTGACCGTCACTTTTTATATCTAAATATTTCCATAAAGGCGACCTTTTTAATATCGAAGACGTTCTTCTTCGGTAACTGAATCTCTTTGAATTTATAGAAAGAAACACTAATTAAATCACCTCAAACTGCAACATAACGTTTTTTCGTAACCTCAAATGATCGTGTTTGCAATCAATTCAATAAGACAATGAAACACTAGCTTCTCTCATCAACGAAAGGGCCCGAACTCACCCGAGTCCATCTGATCGTTGGTGCGGTTTGCTTGTGTAAAAAATGGCAAATCGGCTATGTTCAGTCGGATATCCGGCGGCCGGATTACGGCTATCCGGCTTCAAGGTTGGCCGGATATCCGGTATCAGGTATCCGGTATCAGGTATCCGGTATCAGGTATCCGGTATCAGGTATCCGGCAAAACAACTATCCGTTTCATCTCTAAATTAATTTACGTAGTTATACATAAAACTTCTAACCATCCATTTGCTCGAAAATTATCAGGCTTTCACCGTGTGCTTAGTGGATTAGTTAATTTTCTCTTCTATTATCCAATCGGTTTTTTATACAAATAACTTAAAAAATAACAAGGATAAGGTGATATAAATTAATTTGTAACGATTGTAAGTCTTTTCATATAATATATTATGTAAGACCTTTAGAAATTTTAATACTAGATTTTTTAATGTAACGATTTTAACTTTTTGAATATTTATTATTTGTGTTTCAGGTTCCAGTGTAAAAATACCGTACGACAGATCATTGACATTGAGCAATACCGCCTTTGGAAAAGATCTTCGGAGAGCTCCAGGCTTTTTCTCTCGCCTATTGAATATATTTTCAAGAGGCGAGTCAACACCGCCAAGTCCTCCAAAGGAAATCCTGGTGACTCTTTCACGTTACGTCTATATGGACACTGTCGAAGTGGAAGACCCTCAAGGCAGGGACACCAACAATGTCCCACAAGATAGGTATGCTGTTACCCTCCCACCAGATTGGAGTGAACTGACGACTGCTGTCAATGATGACCCGAACAACGGTTACTGTGGGGTTGCATTCGTTAATTATTCATCACGCCAGATTGTGATCGCGCACCGTGGATTGTATTACCATGCAGGGAGTATCCAAAGTTGTATTGATGGAGTTATAACTTCGAAATATGCACCCCAAGTAAGCTCGGCAGTAACATTTGTGGACACGGTACGTAAAGAATTATGTAAATTGCGCCAAGAAAACATTATTTTTAATTTGACTTTCACCGGCCACTCGTTTGGAGGCTGGCTCGCGCAAATTACAGGTCTCACGGTAATGCGTCTTTTTCTATCAAACAATGGGACAGAATTCATCCTTGCGCACCCTAGGGATACATTTGAAGCTGAAATCAGGGTTTTTGATTCTCCAGGATGCTACGACATGATAAAAAAATTATGCACGGACTTTGATTTTAACGCAAGTACCCTAATTGCTTTCGGCAAAAGGGTGTTAAATTATACACTTGGGCCGAATGTGATCAACCTTTTCGGTTATCAAATTGGGAAACAGATTGAAATCATAGTTGAACATTATAATCAGAAAATTCGTAGCTCTCACGCTATAAAAGTGATTGAACAGGCAATTTTGGATATAAATTCCATAATCAGAGAAGCACCACGCAGGCCAGCTTTGGTATTTTTGGTCAATGTAGGGAAGTTGGCTTTAAAAACCATGTGTCACTTGTTGAATGTTTTGATGGACATAAGAAGATTGTTTTCCGCACTTTTCTTATCTGTGGTAGAGCGAGGACTCACTTTTATTGTTGATCTCGGTTATTATTTGCTTTCCTTTTTCCGTGGAGACATGCCCTCGAGATCTGTCGTCCCTCGCCAACCTGCTGTTGCATTGCCAGTGCATTGATTCAGATTATTTTTTTGTAATGAAAGATTTATAAGGAAACTTAATGAATAACTAAAATGTTTACATTAAAAAAATGACATATATAATATCGTCGCCGTTCGGGCTATTTGAGATTTCTAAATTTGAAGGTGAGTGATACAATTTTATTTGAATGCTTAATTTTTTTTTTGTTGTTATTTGCTGGTAAATAAAAATTAGAAATTTCTTTTACATAAACATTAAAACCGTATTTTAACATTTACGTTATACGTTTTAACTTTCAAATTAGTTTTATCTCTAAATTGTGTGTTGTGGACTTTAGTGAACTGTGATGATAGAAAAATTCATAATTAGTTTTTAAGTTATTTTATACTGTGTTTTTACTTACATACTATCGTATCCTAATTTACTTTTAGCCATTTGTTCGCCGGCATATCCTTATGGTTACGAAAGATTTGTACCCATTGAAATCCGACGTATCGTCAACACGTCAGCACTCGCGATGGGTAAAAAGACCCAGGGTTATTTTTAAATTACGATAAAATGATAACTAAGATTCTTGATAGTCTGTTGATAGTCTCAGTATCTTCAAACAGATGTGTAATACGCAAGCTCACTCAATTTCAATCACGAATGCCTCTACGTTCGGCCAGTTTGGACGTGTGTAAAGAGTTTCGGGGTCTTTTTACCCAATGCTAGTGTTTGCGTATCTTAAATTTTCAACGGTAAATTTTTATGTTTACGACTTGATGATTATTTTATGAATATTGTCTATTTTATGAATTATGTCTTAGATAAATAGTATCGCATATATTTTTTTTATAACATACAAGAGAATTTTTTTCTCATTTCTAGCTATTCTAGGGAAACTGCTCGTGGTAGATTATATTCTATTTTTATCTAGATATATAAAAATCAAAAAGTGTTTGTGGATTAGTGAGATGTCTATGTTTGCTATATTAAGCGTAGGAAATGTTTGAAACTGTCAAAATACCTATTATTATTACAACCACATCTGACAAGTTTTTTAATCATCACAAAAATTTGAGAATGACATTTTGCAAAACAATGATTAAATCAAAATTCTATTTTCAAAACTCAACGAAAAAGAATCAAGAATTAAAGATATTTTAAATAGGTACCTATGTTAGGTACCAAATTTGATTGATTGTTCTTATAATATTTGAAAACAGAGTGTACTGGGACTGAATGTATGTAACGCGGGAGGGGGGTTGGCGGAGCGTGAGAGGGAAAGCGGGAAAGGTGGAAGAGGTGCGCCGGAGGGGAACGGGGACGCACGGGAAAGGACATGCAGGGAGAAACAATTTATTTCTTTCAATATGGCATTACAACGCATGCCGAGAACCAGCTAGTAAATATATAAATACAGTTTCTGGTATGACGGTACAATTTACAAAAACATAATTTGGAAAAAAAATATAGGTATTACTAAAATTGTATCAGCTGTCGCACGTCGAGTCGTGCGTAAATTTTGGATCAGCGCACCAATGAGGTATATGGTCGTGGAGGCTCGGCGTTCCAAAGGTAAAATGCTTTATTGTTTGATTGTTTCCAGTACCTATGTAAATGTGGTATAAGTTAGATATAATTATATTTTTTGCAAAATTATTGTTTTATTATGTACGTATTTCAAAAACTTTTTGGTTTACCAACTAAATTTAAAATAAATAAATAAATTGTACTTCTGCACAAAAAAATCCTTTTTATTATATTATTTTTTACGATGGCACTGCACAAGAGTATCAACTAATCCCATCCGTCTGGAGCCTATGAGACTATTGCATCCCCAATAATTGGAGTACGTTGTGAGACTAAAGGTAGCGGGGAGGAGTATAAGACTGGGAAGAGGAAGGTGGGGTAGTACCTGGCTATTCGGATCTTTCACCAGGACAATACTGAGAGTATATACCACTATTTCAAAATATATACACGTATAAAATCTCCTTCCTAATAGGGGGCCATCCATAAATTACGTCACACGAATTTCATGATTTTTTGACCCCCCCATACCCCTTGTCACACTTCTCTACTCCCCCCCCCCCCTTAAGGTGTGACGTAATTTATGGATGGCCCCTAGTCTGAAAATGGAGAATCAATAAATAAACACATTTTAAAAAAAAATTGTTCGAAATTTGACCAAAAAAATTTTTAACTTTTCGATTTATAGGGCCCGTATTTCAGATTTTGCTAAGGAGCACATTCCTCGCTCAACTTAAACCGACCAAATCGGCCGCTTAAGCCGCAGAATAGTTCCATTTCTTGACGCGATGTGGCGCTATTGGCAATAACACATCTGTCAGATTTGACATTTGACAATGGTTCGATTTCGGTATGCATTTGCTACGTACGTAAATTACATTTTATATATAGAAATATATAGAAGCAGGGCTAACGACTTCCTGGCGTGGATTAAATTGAATTTCATAACAGGTTTCGTCTCTCCAAAAGGGTCGTAAATTGCTTGCTAGATTTGATAAGGGATAACATCAAATCTAAAATGAACTGGTAAGTGAAAATGCTTTTTAAAAGGTATAAAAAAGTAGCTAACAACGCAAGTACCTATCTACATAGTGTGTTTTCATTTCAGGAATAAAGCACTCGCTCCAAAACGCCAGATACTTTTAACCATCAGATACCTAGCATCTGGCTCCATGCTGATTGCTGTGGAGGACTTTATCAGAGTTCACAAAACCCCGCAAGCAAGCACATTTGGATAGTTTTACAATCAATTGCACGTTGACAGAACTGCTTTCATTATTTTCAAAAATGATCCTGAAAGTTTGGAAGAAAAAACAAAGAAGGTTGCAATAGCAAGAAGGCGTGCAGTAGCACGCTTCCCCAAGTGACTGGTACTCTTGATTGCAGGCACATGCAGTCCTCCGGTAAGTTATCCAATTGCTTGTCCCAATATCAACAAACATTACACCAAAAATATATAATGCTTTCTATAAGGCTACAGAAATTGATTGTAAAAATATATCCACCTACAGCGAGTATAAAAATGTATTAAAGTCTTGGATAAACACAGTTGACACAAACATTTACTTGCTGTAACATCTGACCTGCTGTAACTTAACAATTTTTTATTTATCTTTATGAACATGTCTTTTGAATATGTATTCCAGTAAACACATCTATTTTTTATGTATTTAATTTTTTTTTTTTTTAATCTTCTACAAAGATAGTGTATGTTTATTAGTAAATTTCTGTCTTAAAAACACTCAAGTATACCCACGAACTGGCAATGCCTATGTGGGATTTTTTTGGTTAATCTGCTAATCTATTTGTATTATTTCTCCACTTTTTTAAAACTGTTTATATAAAAAGTTTGTATTACAAAATTTTATCAATTGTACCAAAAAAAATGTTAAAAAATAAATAAAAAAATGTCGCCCCTTTGCTTGCTTACCTTATTCAACTCATGAATGCGCAGACTAATCATTAGTGTACCATTATTTTAGGTGGACGCAACCCGAGATTTATCGGAACCGAAAAGGTTTCTTTTCTGTCAACCTGCAAGCTATTTGTGATGCTGATCTCAGATTCAACGATATTGTTTCAAGTTGGCAGGGGTTACATGTTTTATATTAGTGTAATTATTTATCTTTTGCATTAACGTAGTTGTAAATTTATCCCAGGCCTCTTCAATATTCTATCATACTGTAAAATGTAAATTAATAATGTATCAAAATAAAAAAATTGTCTGAGGAAGTATAACAGGGTGTTTATTTTTTAAATGTCTTTATTAAGGTGTAATATTCAAAGGAATACAAACAAATTACACAAAAGAATTCTTTACAGACTACTCCGAAATGAAGACATTAAGATAATGATGGATCAAAATCTGGATATATTTCAGGTGAAAGCTATCACCGACAACAAAGAAATAGTCAACTTTATCTAATGGTTACTAAATAAAGTTGGTTTATATTGTCATGCTTGTTAATTGTGACAATCTGTATAGTTATAGTAAGTATTATGTATGTCTGTTTAAATTGTAATTGAAAATTAACATCCTGTTGGCAAACTGCTAATTGCAGTTTAACGGGAATGTACCTTGAAAAACAATAAAAAAGGTAATTTGAATTATTAATGTTGTTATTTTTGTGTACTAAAGTACAAATATTACTTCATATGGAAGTAGTATTAGTTCTTAAGTTTTTTCTCCTCATCAGCAGTTCCATCCTGAGGAGGTGCTCCTCGTGTTCTTCCTGCATTTGGTTTTGAGGTTTTCGGCCCTGCAATGCAGGGCGTCTCGTTCTGCAGGCTTTCTCGTCTTCCTGGCGTTTAGCCTTGAAGCCCTCCACCTTGAGGAGATTTTGGAGATTTGAAGTTTAATTTTTTATTTTAAATTCTGCCAAAGAGCTCCACTGGTGGTTGCGGTGGTAGATTTTCTTTTCGCTGGAACAGAAGAATATAATATTATAAAAAGTTGTACATAAAAATACCAACAGTTGCTTTAACCCATGTATTTCGCAACATAATTGTTAAAAAAATTTATATTATTACATACATGTTTGCAAAATAAACATTTCATCCTGCCATTTTGTGTTAAGAACCTAAGAATCTTCTTTGATGTCAACTGATCAATTTGAAAAGTGATGTAGGAATTAACTAACCGAAATTTCAGCAGGCAGAGAGGACAGACCGTCACACAACTCAGGATTAAGCATAAATTCCTTGCTTCATCCTTATTCATACATACTCTTATATTATACTGTATTTAAATCATCCATGTATATAAATTTCTGGGCAACATGCCTGTTTTATGTACCTAAATAAAAATAAATAAATAATTCTGATTCTTGAAATGGTCCGACTCGCCATGTTTTGCCGACTTCTTCTAACATTTATATTTGCAACATATATTCTCCTAACAATCCTTTCTTCGTTAATTCGCTCTACACACCCATGCTACCCTTTCTGTATTATATTATAAATAACGCAGGTTATTTTGTTTTATGAGTACTAAAAATGTATTATTGAAAAATAATAAAATTAAACACAATTATAAAAAAATTCTAAATTAAAAAAACCTATCACCTTGGTGATACATCCACTCAGAATCCAAATGCTATTTGAAATCAGTGGCAGTCTGTGACCTTTCGGTGAGCAAGTTTTTTTTTTTTTTACAAGGGCTCCACACAGGAGGCCCTGAGGAAAATAATTTCCCTTAGGGCCTATGTCATCTTTGGGGATGCTGTGTGGAGGGTTTTTTTTTAAGGAAAGGAAGGGGAGGAGAGTTCTGGGAAGGAATCTTGGGTTCAGTGTGTCCTGGCAAGGTGGTGTGTGAGCAAGTGTGCTAAGATTGAAAAATATTTATAACAGTAGTACCTAGTTGAAAATGTTTTTTTTATTTAAATTTTTTTGTATGATATTTTGTGGCTGCTTTTCATATAAAATATTAAAATTTTGAAAAAAAAAAAAATTTTTTTTGTTACAACATTATCAATTGGTATTTTTCAATCTTACCACTCCAGCTAAGAAAAATCTAGAACTGCCCCTGCTTCAAATGCTTTAGCTTTCTTTGGTTATCATTTCTGATAAGTCAGGTACTTCCGTACCTTCCTCTGCCCTAACTCCTTCACGTATCTATCTCATTTACCCCTCACAACATACCCCACAGAAGATGCCATCTCACTGGTTTCAGTTAGCAGGGAGAGGTTGGGACTCTTGTGCGATATTCACATTAAAAAAATTAACAGTATATTACAAACCCCGGTAGCTTGTGCTGGATTGATAAGTGCTCTCATCGTTTTAGTGTAATTTGGCTGCAATTCTGATCAATTTTAGAATGCTAAAACAAAGATAGTAATATTAGTTACCAAATGATTTAAAATAGACAAATCTTTTGAGATGTTTTGAATGCAGAAATATGCCGTGAATAGCAGAAATGGAAACATAAATATTTATGAGTTCAAATCAGTTAAGTAAGTAACTAACTAACTGTCATCAGAGAATGAATCGTCAAACGTGCATACATCATACCGTACTGTGATTCTGACTATTGACGTGGTCCAACTTAAGTATTAGAGTACTTGATCAAGCCTGATGTCAACCTCGGCTTCTTCTACCATTCACATTCATGCCATATATTTTCCTTGCACCCTTTCTTCGTTCATCCTCATATACCTAGTCAATTGATATGACAAACATAATAAGTTAGTATTTCATATTACAATTGAATTTGAGGGGCTTTTTTCAGAGAGGCTGCTCAAGGGAGTTTTGGATAGCCAAAATTTAAACTTTACAATCAATGAATAGGGACACGTAAAAAGTATCGATACTTTGTGGTATCGAGTACTTTTCTTTCGATACCGATACTTTTGTACTCGATACTTTGTATTCGATACTTTTACTCAATGAGTACTTTTTGGCAAGTATCGATACCTTTAAAAATTTGGGTAGAATTGTATAAACCCACCTCATGGATAATACGGAATGTTCGTTTTTTTTTTTTACATTAGCTCCACACAGGAGGCCCAGAGGAAATTCGTGTTGGAAATACGGAATATTCCTTTTCTAATAGACAATCAATTATGACATTTGTCGGAAGCACTAATCTTATAAAATAAATTCTCGTCAAAATAAAAACAGAAAAGTACCTACTTTGAATTTTACCTGGGTTGAGATTCAAGCTGCAAAAGCTGGATTTCATCATAATGTACATACATCCCAGGTTTTTAATGGTTTGTTTGGCAAAGCAGGGTTTGTCTAACGGGTATGTGTAATTGTTCTATTGGCAGCATTAATTGATAATTAATTGTCTATGAAATGTTAACCAAAAAACGATGAAAATGCAAATGGCGTATACGGAGCGAGTGAAATAATTTTAACAAAATTTAAATGTAACATTCTTATTTTTTTATCGCCCTCGACGTAAGTACTGACTTTTCGTGATAATAAAGCTAAATCAAACTGTTTGAATAAGAAATTGCGTATTAACCAAATTTTTTAATTCGAAAATTCTGATCCTGGGGGGGGGGGGTTCATACGTAGTTAGCCCGGTCAGAGCTGTAAATCAAGCCCCATGAAATGTACTCGATACTTGAAGTATCGATACTTTTGTATTAATACTTTTACGAGTACGATACTTTTTTTCCGATACTACTCATGAGTACAGTATCGATACTTTCTATTCGATATCGTGTCCCTATCAATGAAATGTCCCTTCGACAGCTGTCAGAGTTGTGAATTCTAAAAAAATTAAAATTAAATTCCTTGGTTACTTGATATGCATACTTAATAATAGTTACCTTTGAGGACTGTTGATTCTACTCCGGTCGACTGGGTGGGCAACAGTCCCATTATACTCCCATCGATCTGGGTGTACCTTGCATCGACAGCAGGCCCTCCTGTCTGATACGATACTTTATATTTGTGGCAAATTTTCGCCTCATGTTCATTTTAATGTTGTCCCACTTTTTTTCCAATGCATCTGCCGAAATTGTATTGAAATTGAATTCTTAAGTCAGCTCATTCAATTCCAATTGACCGCATTGGCTGCTTTATTATCCAGCTCTTTGATGAGACCAGCTCCACCAGCAATTTTATCCCCTGTCTTCCGCGAAGTTCGGTGTTCTAGTATTTTTGATTTCTGAAATTATTCACGTAAAGCAAGGTAAACAAATAATTTCATACTCGTTATTCAACAAGTCAATTTTAATAATTTATCTAAATCGAAGTAAAAACATGAAAACTACAGTGAACAACAATGAATAGAGCTTTTAAATACACAATTGTGCATAAAACTTACCACAAAATAATTTTGGAAAAAGCATTGACACTTGACGTTGACGCCATTGACGTTTGAAGTTTGAAGCTTACCATAGAGTCAATAGATATTAACAAAAATAGATTGGTTCGACATAGAAATCCTCGATTAATATCATAGACTAAACGTTTAAAATTGGCCAACTCTAGGTTTACGACTGATATACGGATTACGTGTAAAGCCCGGCTTAAGCCTCACTTTGCGTCAAAGCCGAGCTTTGGGACAACTGATATACGGGCCCATAAAGTTATACCACAAATGGAATTCAAATTTGGTAAAATCAGGGTTGCCAATGCTTATGTTCTAAAAACCTGCAAATGTTCAAATTCCCCAAATTGTGGAGAACAAAATATCAAATTTCTCCATCTGAGTGGAACGTTTGCGCGGCCTTTTTCGGCCCGTTTCATAAAAAATCTTTCAAAATAAATTTGCATTTGAGATCAAAATACCCAAGTGTTTCACGATTTCAGAGGCAACTTGGACAATTATTTGTGAGTAAATGAAAAACATTAAAACAATAATTTCACAATAATGTCCTCTGCGTGCAAACTCTATCTAAGTTTCTTAATAAACAATAAACAAGTGTTAATTTCAAGCGACCTTCCAGGTAAGTATGGTCCTGTATGCATTTTTGAAAATCATCGCGTTCATTGGTCGAGACGTTGTACATATATTTGAATATGAACCGGTGGATGCAATTTTTAGTAATAAGTTGTTTTTAATTGTTTGTCTAGTTTGTAGTTTTCTAGATTTAAGAAATATATTGTAAGTTTGTACAGCGCCCTTGAGGTGATTTTCACAAAAACGGCGCTATATAAATCATCCAAATATTATTATTATTATTATTAAACAAGACATAAAAAAGTTGGCTGAAGGAAAGAAGGTAAAATTGTTTTTTTATCTTTGTGAGTAAAATCTCAAATTGTAATAATTAATTACATGAAGACAATATTAGTGTACGGGACGTTTGTACATATACTGTATAAAAATAGGGAGCTGGACACAAATGGCACGCCAATGGAATCTTTATGCGCCAAGGGATTTTGGCGTACGCCAATGGACTTTCACGAATTTAATACTTTGAATGATTCTAAATAAAATTGGCAAAACTGAATCTATTATAACTGATTAAACACTTGTAAAGGCTTGAAGACTTTGGAGACTTTGGAGACTTTGGGATACTGGGAAGAAGGTAGAACTGAAGTTATTACTTTTAAATAAAACACTTGAAAAGAGTTTGAACTTGGAGACTTTGGGATTACTGGGATACTGGGAAGAAGGTAGAACTGAAGTTATTACTTTTAAATAAAACACTTGAAAAGAGTTTGAACTTGGAGACTTTGGTTTCTTCGAGATTGTTTCTTCTTGGCTGGTAATTTTTAACTGATTTGTGACCGATGTGTGGTCTGTATTTATAGGGCAAAACTGGGTTGGATTTTGGGGGTATAGCACTTCCTATTCTTTGTGTAGGTTGGTTCTTTTACCCTTTTTCCCTGTTTGCTACGACTTTTGAGAAGATTTGTAAAATTTGTCTATTATAGCCAATACCAAGAGAGTCCCGATCCCCGAAACCAAAATCTCACATGATTTTTATTGTTTTTACAAAAAAAGATACAATGTTGCATTTGTGGTACAAAGTAGAATTTCAAGGATTAAACATTTTTATTAAAGTGCAAGAATCAATGGTAGGCGTCAGTTTTCAAGTGATTGTACTTGCTTGTGTCCATTTTTCTGCGAGGATATTTATTTTTAGCTCGTAATTATCACCAATTTCTCAGAATTTAGCTCCAAATTTTTGAGAACATGAATTCATTGACGTAAATATTCCCGATTCAGATTTTCCTTTGTTCATCATGGGCCAATCACAGCTCCGATGGTTGTATGGTGGGGGTGACGTAAATAGGCAGCTATTCTCGTGGCAGGGTTCATTGCTGTCTGTAGTCTCTTGTAGAGGTGTGAGATGTATTTTTGAGTTTGATTTTTATGCTGCGTGTGTTCATTATCAATTGTGTTTGCATTTTTAATTGATAAATTAATTTTGAAGAATAAAATAGCAATTAAACATCGTTTTGGAGGATGCGTGAAACGCCCCTCGTCTCGTTAGCCAATAGCAGCTCTCTAATTGCTTGGGGGTTGTGGCGTGAGGCGAAATGGTGCTGGCGGCATGGTACTGTGTAATTGTGGGTGCTGGCGGTACGGTACTGTGTGGGAGCGTAAATTCCAATATTGTCTTTTTTAGTTATCTCATTTGCTTTTGCGGACTCGTTCGATACACTCCCCCCGTGCAGTCTTGTCTGTACTTAGCTACTTCGTCGGGCGAGTCCTTTTCCGATGTTTGAGTTCTGAATCGGGGGCCTTTGCCAGGGTTGTAGTTTCATCAGGTGTTGGTGGAGCAGGCAGGATGACGGCGATTTTGACTGCCGGTCTTATGTATATTCCTGTGCTGGTTTGAATTCGGGCAGTTCTGACTTGTCCATCAGCTGCAGGTGTGGCTTCTAAGATTCGGCCGCGTGGCCAACTGTTCCGGGGCAGTGCTGGATCCATAATGATTACCAGATCATCTTTTTTAATTGGTGTCGTTGGGTGGTGCCATTTTTGCCGGGTTGCTAGGGTAGGTAGGTATTCGCGCAGCCATCGTCTCCAGAAGGTGTCTGCAAGTTGTTGCCCGATGCGCCACTGGCGGCGTAGGCATACTTCCTCTTCTTTCTTGTCGTAGAAGGATAGTTGGGGGCGTTTCCCGGCCGACCCTAGTAAAAAGTGGTTGGGTGTTAGAGGTTCTTCATCACGTGGGTCCACCGAAATGTGAGTGAGTGGTCGATTATTAACCGTAAACTCGGCTTCTGCAAGGGCGGTGCGTAGCGTTTCTTCTTTTGGTGCTCTTTCCTTTAGGGTGGCGCTTAGGGCTTTTTTAACTGATCGTACTAATCTTTCCCAAGCTCCCCCCATGTGGGGACTCATTGGTGGTATGAAGTGCCACTCGATGCCCTGGGTAGCTATTGCGTCAATCATTCTGGTGTCTTGACTTATTGACAGCAGAGCGTCCCTCATCTCGGTGTCAGCTCCGTGAAAGTTTGTTCCGTTATCGGAATACATGGCTGCGGGTTGTCCCCTGCGGGCGGTCATTCTTTGTAGGGCCATGATGGCCGAGTCGGCAGTCAGTGACGCGGCTAATTCCAGGTGAATGGCGCGTGTCGAGAGGCAGGTGAAGATGGCTCCGTAGCGCTTTTCTCGATGCCTACCGACCGTGATAGCCATAGGGCCAAAATAGTCGAGCCCGCAGTGTGTGAATGGGCGGACGTGATGCATTAGGCGGGGTGGTGGTAGTGCGCCCATCAGAGGTGGAGTTGGTTTGCTGCGTCGTATGAAGCAAGTAGGGCAGGCGTGTGTTATTTTCCTGCTTGTTGTACGTAGTCGTATTATGAAGAAATGATTGCGTATCTCTGCTATCGTTTTCTCAGTACTGGGGTGATCCGCCTTTTTGTGGTAGTGACTGATCAGGAGCCGAGTGTAGGGTTCGTCGCCGTCCAAAATTATGGGAGTGCGGGCCACACTCTTTGTTTTTTCCAAGGCTTGTAGTCGGGTCCCCATTCGTAGTAGGTCGTCTGGTCCAAAGAAGGGGTTCAGGGAGTTGAGGCGGCTGCCAGCAGGCAGTTTTTGACCTTGTCGGATGGTGTGTAGGTCAGTTGTGAAGGCGTCTTCCTGGGACCTTTTGATCCATCTGTGTTCCGCTGCTTTTATCTCCTCAGCTAGTAGTGGGCCTTCTACTGGTTTGTTGGGCCCCTTTCTGCATCGTCTGATAAAGCGGAGGATCCAGGCTGTGGAGCGGATGAGCCTGTGCCATGAGGAGAACCGCTCTACTGATGGGAGTGCTTCGCCCCTGGTGGACACAAGGCCAACGTAGTGAGGTTTGACTTCCAGTGTCAGGTCATCAGGTTTGTGGGCGGGTGCTCGTTCTCTTGGCCATGTACTCTCCGGGGAAGTTAGAAAGGCTGGGCCGGTAAACCATCTTCCTTCTGGTGTTAGGTCGGGCACCTCTAAGTCTCGTGTTCCGATGTCAGCGGGATTGAGTTTTGTGGGTACCCATTTCCAGTCGGGTATGTTGGTTAATTCGTCAATTTCGCCCAATCGGTTTGCCACAAAGGTTGAGTAGGCACGTGGGTCGGTTCGCAACCAGCATAGTACAGTTGTGGAGTCTGTCCAGAAGCAGGTGCGGGATATCAGAGCCTTGCTTTCTTTCTGGATCGTCTGGGCCAGTCTCGCTGCTATGAGGGCGGCTTGCAGCTCGAGGCGTGGAATGGAGAGAGGCTTCAGTGGCGCCACTTTACATTTACTTGCAAGAAATGTTACTCGTACGGCTCCATCCATTTCTTCGGTGAAGTAGGCCACGGCACAACAAGCTTGTTCCGATGCATCGCAGAAGAGATGCAGAGTTACGTTGTTTTGTTTGTTGTAGAGGCAACGTCTCGGGATTGAGATGCTGTTCATGTGCAGCAGACTCAGCCAGTCTGTCCATCTCTGGGCGTGTTCAGGGGTAATAGGTTCGTCCCATCCGACGCTTGAGCGCCATACTGCTTGTAGTAGCATCTTAGATCTGATGGTAAGGCAGGCAACGAAGCCGACTGGGTCGAAAATCTTCATTACTATGGACAACAGTTGCCGCTTTGTAGGTTGTGCGGCCGTGCCGGGGAAGATTGCCTCATGAAATGAGTACAGGAAGCGGTCTGTGGATGGGTCCCAGATTAATCCAAGCACTCGTTCCGTCTCGGGACTTCCGCTGTTGATCTGTATTGTGGAGCTGGCGCGGTCTTCTGTAGGCACACTGGCTATAGCCGCTGGGCTGTTTGACGCCCAATTTGTCAAATGGAATCCTCCTTTCGCGAGGAGGGCGCTTACACTTTGGACGAGCGCAGCAGCTTCATCTGGCGTGTCTGTTGCATCTAGGTAGTCGTCCATGTAAAACTTGGTGCGTACGGCTTTTGCGGCGGCAGGGTACTCGTGCTCGTATGTATCGGCCACTTTATTTCGAACGAATTGGGCACTGCTTGGAGAACAGGTGGCTCCAAACATCATTGAAGACATTTGATAGGTGTCTGGATCGTGATGGGGTGATGTCCTCCATAGGAACAGCTGGGATGGTTGGTCTTCTTGCCTTATCTTTATTTGCAGGAACATTTCTTTGATGTCTGCAGCGATGGCGATATTTCCTTCCCGGAAGCGTATTATATTCCCCAGGAGGGAGGACAGCAGGTCAGGCCCTGTAAGCAGCTGGTCGTTGAGGGAGGTTCCTCGGCATCGGCTTGCGGCATCGAACACCACCCTGATTTTTCCTGGCTTGTTTGGGTTGGTTACTGCGAAGTGGGGCAGGTACCATTTGCGAGGTGTGGTGATGGATGCTTCAGGGTCTGATAGCTTCTTGGCATATCCTTTGGTGATAAGTTGACTTATTTTGTCATTGTAGGCCACTGCTAGATTTGTGTCTTTTGCTAGCTTTTTCTCCAGGCCCAGAAGCCGTTTTAGTGCACACTGCCGATTGCCAGGTAGCGTGGTTTCTGGATTGCGCCATAGTAGACCCGTTTCCCATCTTCCTATAGGAAGAGGACGGGTAGTTGCATTCATAAGTGCGATTGCTTGTTGTTCGCTTGCATTGACTCTGGTAGCTGATGTTACTCCAAGGGAGTCAATGGCGAAGTTTGTTTTTACCAGTTCCCTCAACTGCATGTCTGCGGCCGTTTCTGGTTGTAATGCCAAAGTGGTGGTCGTGTTTTCATCTCCGGGGTTGATTCCCCCATGAGCGATCCACCCTAGTGCGGTGCGTGATACTATTCGCGTAGTAACATTGCATTCGCGCACTTCTCTTGACACAATCAGGTGAGCGTTGTCTTGGCCTATTAGCAGCTTCGGAACGACAGACCTTCCTTGGATCTGTTGTTCTGGCAGGTTGAGGTTGCTTATTGTGCTGGCAGAGATGTGGAATGTATTACTGTTGCCTGCACCTCTTAATCTTAGTTTTACTCGTTGCGAGAGATTGTCGGAGGTGCACATTCCTTTGGCGCCATGGATTCGCAGTCCGTGAACTGGTCCCTCTGCTCCGACTTGTGTTGCGGTGTCAGTGTCGACAAGTGTTATTGTGGATCCTTCGTCCAGAAGAGCGAACACTGACACTTCTTTTTTGTTTGGAGCACTTAATATGACTGGTGCAATTTTCAACAGTACTCTTTGTCCGGAGTTCTGGCGTCATAAATTGACATTTTCCACAGTGCTTTTTCGTACAAACTCGGGATTGTGTAGCAGGGGATGGTGTTGGGCTCCGCAATCCCCTATTTTGCACCATTGGTTCATTTTGCAGCTTCGCGAGTGGTGTTTTTCTAAGCACTTGCGGCATAATTTTCCCACGCGCACAGTTTCCCATCGGAGTTCAACATCTTTGGCTGCGAATTCTTTGCATTCGCGGGTTCTATGATTGCCGCCGCATTGGGCGCAGCTTTCATTGGCTGATTTTCTTTTTTGGCTTGGTCCAGGGTAGGTATGTGATTCGTTCTTTTTGCGTTTTATCGGGGCGATCTTTTCTTTTGGGCCATCCCTGATTTCCTCCCGATGTCCGGCATGTATTTGCTCATAGCTCGGTAGGAGTTGCATGCGATCACTCCCTTCTTCCTTTTGGTACCCGGCATGTATTTGTTCACGGCGTGGTCGAGATCGTATGCGGTCCACCATCCCGCTATTTGGAATTGCGTTTGACACCTCTTTCAGAAAGGCAGCGAGCTGGGTTATGGTGGCCGGAGCATGTTGTTTGCGAATCTCGATTAGCCATGCCAGCCGCAGGGAACTTGGCATTTTGTCAGTGACGTCGTTCAGTAGCGCAGGATTGGTGAGATAGCCTTCGGTTTTCAGAATCCGGAGGGATGCCACTAGGTTTTGTACCGTCCCGGAGAAATCTGCAAGCTCCTCGAGTGACACCTCGGTCGTGAGGTAAGGTAGTTTTTTAACCTTGTCTAGCATAAATTTTGCTATGGAGTTAGCGCTGCCGTATCGCTGCTCGAGGACGCTGATGATCTCTGGGACTTGCGCAGGATCCATTAGTAGGGGACCTACAGTATCTCGTGCCTTGCCTTTGAGGGCCCGTTGCAGCCGGATGAGATTTTCGCTTGGAGTCATCTGGCAGGTGGCGGTGGATTGAGTGTACTGTGCCTTCCAGGTGGGCCACTCGAGTGGGTCTCCAGCGAAGGTGGGCAAATCTTTTGCTGCGGATTGCCTGGCGATGAGGGCTGCCATTCTCGAGTCATCCTCTAATGTACGAGGACTATCTTGGGTTCGGGAAGTGCGGAGCGCTTCTGCCATTACAGAGGCAATCTGGGCCAGTGGGTCGTTACCATGCTGCAACCATTCTCGAGTGTGCCGTGTCGTTTCGTCAGCCGTATGCGGCGGTGTAAATAATGGGAAATCCTGGCTGGAGGATGCTGGTTGTTGCTGGTACCCCATTGTATTATAGAGTGGGCGCTCGGGTCCAAGATGGCTATATTCGGCTGCGGGAATGTTGTTCACAGGACTCGACAGAAGTGGGTGGCCTTGGGTAGAGGTATATCCCGTTGGATTGGTTACAGCAAATTCATTAGTAGGCTGACCGGCTGGCACGTGCACTTGAGCTGTTGCATATCTCGTTGCAAACTCTCCGGCTGGCTTGTGTACTTGAGTGGCATATCTCGTTGCAAACTCGTTCGTAGACGGGCCGGTTGGTGCGTGCACTTGAGTGTTTGCATATCTCGTTGCAAACTCTCCGGCTGGCTTGTATACTTGAGTAGCATATCTCGTTGCAAACTCGTTCGTAGACGGGCCGGTTAGTGCGTGGACTTGAGTTGCAGCCTGACCCTTCGGGTTGGTTGGTGCAGGCTCCTGAGCCGGCTGATTGGATGCTTGGCGTGTCGCAGCGTTCAGGGCTGCGAGGAGATCGGCTGTTTGTTTGGCGTGTTGTCTGTCTCGACTGCGCATCTCCCGGCGCAGCATTCGCAGGGAGTCTTCAGTTGATTCTGAAGATGCCTCGCTGCTATTAGTATTGGATTCGTGGGGGCTCTTGGCGACATGTTCCGAAGCAAGTTGGCCAAGAGTGATGAGGTCAGAGTTCCTGGCTGGGCTCGCAACAGGTAGATCGTGGATCTGACGGGGTCCACTGGATGGCGTCTCTATGGTGTGTGGGCCCGGGGTCCGACGGGGTGGCACGGACATGTTTCGGCTCGTCCCTGGGGCGTCAGGTTTAGACAGTGACGTCTCGGATGATGTTGGGGTCTTACGGCCACTGCGAAGAGACGGCATTTCCACTGGGTAAGACTGAAGGCGTGTTATTTGTAGATCCGGCTCGAAGGACCAAATGTACGGGACGTTTGTACATATACTGTATAAAAATAGGGAGCTGGACACAAATGGCACGCCAATGGAATCTTTATGCGCCAAGGGATTTTGGCGTACGCCAATGGACTTTCACGAATTTAATACTTTGAATGATTCTAAATAAAATTGGCAAAACTGAATCTATTATAACTGATTAAACACTTGTAAAGGCTTGAAGACTTTGGAGACTTTGGAGACTTTGGGATACTGGGAAGAAGGTAGAACTGAAGTTATTACTTTTAAATAAAACACTTGAAAAGAGTTTGAACTTGGAGACTTTGGGATTACTGGGATACTGGGAAGAAGGTAGAACTGAAGTTATTACTTTTAAATAAAACACTTGAAAAGAGTTTGAACTTGGAGACTTTGGTTTCTTCGAGATTGTTTCTTCTTGGCTGGTAATTTTTAACTGATTTGTGACCGATGTGTGGTCTGTATTTATAGGGCAAAACTGGGTTGGATTTTGGGGGTATAGCACTTCCTATTCTTTGTGTAGGTTGGTTCTTTTACCCTTTTTCCCTGTTTGCTACGACTTTTGAGAAGATTTGTAAAATTTGTCTATTATAGCCAATACCAAGAGAGTCCCGATCCCCGAAACCAAAATCTCACATGATTTTTATTGTTTTTACAAAAAAAGATACAATGTTGCATTTGTGGTACAAAGTAGAATTTCAAGGATTAAACATTTTTATTAAAGTGCAAGAATCAATGGTAGGCGTCAGTTTTCAAGTGATTGTACTTGCTTGAGTCCATTTTTCTGCGAGGATATTTATTTTTAGCTCGTAATTATCACCAATTTCTCAGAATTTAGCTCCAAATTTTTGAGAACATGAATTCATTGACGTAAATATTCCCGATTCAGATTTTCCTTTGTTCATCATGGGCCAATCACAGCTCCGATGGTTGTATGGTGGGGGTGACGTAAATAGGCAGCTATTCTCGTGGCAGGGTTCATTGCTGTCTGTAGTCTCTTGTAGAGGTGTGAGATGTATTTTTGAGTTTGATTTTTATGCTGCGTGTGTTCATTATCAATTGTGTTTGCATTTTTAATTGATAAATTAATTTTGAAGAATAAAATAGCAATTAAACATCGTTTTGGAGGATGCGTGAAACGCCCCTCGTCTCGTTAGCCAATAGCAGCTCTCTAATTGCTTGGGGGTTGTGGCGTGAGGCGAAATGGTGCTGGCGGCATGGTACTGTGTAATTGTGGGTGCTGGCGGTACGGTACTGTGTGGGAGCGTAAATTCCAATATTGTCTTTTTTAGTTATCTCATTTGCTTTTGCGGACTCGTTCGATACAATTAGCGAAACTCAATCAAAAATCTAGAAACAGAAAAATCAGAAAAAGATATTGGCACCTCTGGGACGCATGAGTTTCGCTTATAGTGTCTTCATTTAATTTAAAATATATATATATAAAATTGTATTTTAGTGTTAAAACATAATAATTTTAACCAAAAATATTTATTTAAAAAATATTTATTTTTATTTCTAACTTAATGAGTAAAACCTCAAGTTAAAAATAAATATTCATCTTAGAAAAAGTCAATAGATGTCGCATATTAAATAAAAATGGATAAATTTATCCAAGACACCCTCTAGATTGCATTTAGTTCTGGTTAAATCTTGCAATCGTACATAAAGAAAGCCAAATAAAATATGCTTTAACCACTGGAGCCAATAAAATATGCTTTAACCACTGGAGCGCTTTTTGCCACAATATGACACTATTTAAAATACCCCGGATTGCTTTGCTGCCAATTTTGGCATATTTTCCCATATTTGTAAGTAATTAAGTGGAAGTTTACGATTTTATAATATTTTCTTTTATAAACCTACGAATGTGTAATAATCGACAAAAGATAGGTGAATTCATTGGCTATATAAATCTATGATCAGTTTGTATGTCTCCATATTAAAATTCGGATTTTTTTTAATTTGGGCGGAAAATATTCAAAATAATCACCAAAAAATGCCGAGCAATCGGAGAAAATAGTTTTAAATTGCTCTGTCGCTCCGGTGGTGAAAATGAAGATAATGTTGATAGTTCTCAGTCGAAGTATGATACATTAAAAATGGCATAATCGGATAGGGACACATTAGCTCAGTGGTCAGAGCTGCGGCCTGGAAAGCCGAAGGTCCTGGGTTCGAGTCCCAGATGTGACCGTTACTTTTTCTGATTTTTCTGTTTCAGACTTTCGATTGAGTTTCGCTAATAATGTCTTCATTTAATTAAATATTACAAAAAAATACTTGGTCGATGATTGAGATTTTTTTATTTATTTATTTTTTTTTAAAGAAAGACAAACATTCCCGGGTTACGAATAACCCAACAATGTTTGAAAATCTCCTACTACCACAACAGAAAGCCGAAAATGTTGCTTGTGTTGTGATGGAGGACTTAGTCAGCCGAGGAATCGAACATGGGACGCCCGGGTGAGACCCAAACGCGATGCCCACTCAACCACTGACTGGTCAATGATTTATACTAAGAATTTACGTTTAGTTAGCAATTTACATTATCAAAATGTTAACAACATATTTAATTCCACTTAACTTAACATTTTTGAAGTAAAACTAGTTTACGCACGCTTGACTTGGGTAGTAAGCTGGTGAATGCGTGACGAGAGCGTTACGAAAAGTGTGATCGGGCGAGGCAAATGGAAGTTGAGAGGGAGATAAAAGTTAGTGAAGATAATATATAGACATACGTATTAGATGGAGCTAAAGAAGTTTTACTTCAGTCGTGTGGTCTAAAGCACACTCGTATTTTTTTAAGGAACTTCAAACGTCTTTCTCCTTTCTTGATCCCTTCTAGAGTAGTCTTCAATGCTACCACACTATCTATATACAAGCGATTTCTATTTTAAAGTGGGCACGGCAATTTCCTTTTTTATATAAATCTTGCTTTCTATCATAAAGACAGGGACGGCTTTGGTACAGATCAATAAATCTAAACATCATAGCATACGACCATTTCAGTTATTTTTTAATTTAAAAATATGCCACGACCGTAGGTATTGCCCAACAACTACTGTCAGCGTGTTGAAACAAGGTGTTCAGACGTGGCGATTCGGTGTAAACTCATAAGTACCCTTTACACACAGAGTTCGGAGCGGGACGTGCCCCGCGCCACTTCAGGCCGCCGCGCAGAAAAGTAAAGACCGAAAGTAAGATAACGGTTTACAGTGCAGTGTTCACTGTTAAACTTTTTTGCGCGACGGCCTGAAGTGGCGCGGGGCACGTCACGCTCCGAACTCTGTGTGTAAAGGGTACTAAACGATGAGTCATACTTGAACGGAAAAAGTAGACCGGCTTTCAACATTAATTTCTCAACCAAAAAGCCTCGATTACATTGATCCAGTTTACAAGCTACTATCTGGGAAATTCACTATCTGTTAGTAAACTCGCTCAGTGTCATCGTATTACTTGCTAACTAGGAGATTGTGGACAATCTACGAAAAAGTTGAATGGTGGTAAACTTTACTCACTACTTGCTCAAGACTTGGCCTACCAACAGCTGATTTCGTAAGCGCCTCCGTACATGGAGCTACTTACAAGCTATTCGAGCCTGATGCGCGTAGCACGCACACCGCTCGTGGGTACCCGCCATACAATTTTGCTGGTGTTCGTACACGGCGCTACGCGACGGATGTCAGGTTGAAGTCGGTAGCGCGCTAACGACGGTGCTGGTAGCGCGCTACTACTTGCAGCATTCGTGTCTACTACTTTCGTTTGACGTTTGACAGAAATGGCGTCTGAACATGAAAGTAATGTTAGGTTTGTTCTAGAAGTGAGAAAAAATGCGTGTTTACATAACTCTACATTACGAGAATACGCAAGAAAGGATTTAGTGAAGAAGGCATAGATTAATGTTGGAAAAAAAGTCATTTGACATCGTTCGACATCGTGTTAACTCCACGGCTGCACGTGAAAAATGATCAAGTTCAGTATAATTCGGGTAGCGCCGTGTACGGAAAGCAGCTTTAAAAAGTAGTACATCTGCAGGGTACTTGTGGTTGTGTCACAATCACGTAGTTTGTAAGTATCTCCATGAACGGAGGGCCTTACTGTCATAATTAGTTCGCGCGGGAACCGTAATTCTCGCTACTGGCTAGCGTGTGGCGCTAGCTGCGAGCTCAAGTTTTTACAAAATGTCGACCGAATTGGTTCGCGCAAGAGTCGTTATTTTAGCTGCTACTGTCGCTACTGAGCAAGTAGACAGTTTTGTGTGACGTCATGACAATCTCACTCGCCGATTCACCCGCTTTTAAACTTACCGGCTAGTAGCTTGTAAACTCGCTCAATGAAATCGAGGCTTAATACGATGACACTGAGCGTGTTTACTAACAGATAATGAATTTCCCAGATGGTAGCCTCTAAACTCGCTCAATGTCTTCGAGACTGGAGAAAAGAAATTCGGTTTCTTTTATTTGTCAAGTTATACTTGTTTGTAATGTTTTTGTCTTTTGGAAAATTTTATTGATGTTTCATGTTTATGACTTTTATCGACTTTGAAATTTTAAATAACTATGCATAATATTTTTTCATTTTTTTCTCGCCCGTTCCCCCCATTTTTCAAGTTTATTTTTTAACGAGTTTATTCGATAGGTAAATTTCTTCTTTTGAAAGGAAATTTAAAAAAATATATTTTCAATTTCACAAAATCCCGTAAAATTATAACCCGTGATTTTTCTGCGCTAGTAATGAATAATTATTATTCAGCGAATAATAATTATTCTAATCTTTGCTAATTCTCGATCGCCTCGCTAGATGGCAACCTGTAAGCGTAATTTTCAAGTCAGCCAACTAACAAATTCAAGTTGTCAAGTTTGTTCGTTTGTTGATTGCTGCATATTTATGATTGCTGCTAATATCAATATGGCCACCGCCGGCGTTCTGTCAAAACAACTAAATTTGGGTGAAAAGTAACACTATTCTTCAATTAAATGCAAGAAATATATGCTTATTTCATTATATCTGTGAGTGTTATTGTGATTTAAGTGGTAAGAGTTCCTCGAGTTACCTTGTTATTGAATACATCCCTCGGAAGTTTCAAGATGACGTCCACGGAGCAGGTTCAAAATAAGACGTGGGAATTATCTCTTTACGAGCTTCATCGGACCCCACACGAAGCCATAACCGATGCCACGGAGATCGCCGTCTCACCCAGGAGCCTTCACAGCGAGTTGATGTGCCCAATTTGTCTAGATATGCTTAAAAAAACAATGACGACGAAAGAATGCTTGCACAGGTTTTGTTCCGACTGTATCATTACAGCTCTGCGTTCTGGAAACAAGGAATGTCCCACCTGCAGGAAGAAACTAGTGTCCAAGCGCTCTCTGAGGCCTGATCCAAACTTTGACCTGCTAATTTCTAAAATATACCCTAGTAGAGATGAATATGAAGCGCACCAAGAGCGTGTGTTAGCAAAGTTGAACAAATCTCATTCTCAAGCAGCTCTCGTGAATTCAATCACAGAGGGAATAAAGCTTCAGTCACAGAACAGACCGCAGAGGTCCAGGAAGGCCTTGGACGAAAATTCCAACTCTGGTCAGGCTACTTCTAATGGTACCGTTGAAGGGGGGAACCAGACCACGTCCACCGGGGTCGTGGCCACCAAGGAAGGTTCTGCCGCTCCCACAGCCCAGTCCTCTTCAAACCCCCCGTCCGTCAGGAGTACTCCATCTCCCGTTCCCTCCAGTATCAGCTCTACATCCAAGAACACGAGCACCACTAAAAGAGCCAAATCCGTGCTGACGTCGGAGAGAAGCGAAGAGAGTGAGTCTAGTGAAGCGGACAGAACGGAGGGCGGGGACTCGCTGGATACGGAGGGCGAGGGCGGCTCCGACACGCTGATGTCTAACGACGAGATCGAGCTGGTCTTCAAGCCGCATCCCACAGAGATGACGGGGGACAACCAGCTCATCAAGGCCCTCAAGGAGAACTCTGTCAGATACATCAAGACCACGGCCAATGCTACAGGTTAGTGCACTCTACATCTTTTTATTTTATATTTTTCATGTTTTTACAATAAGTATATTTATTTTACATGTTATACAGTGTTTGCAATGAATATAATAATAGACTTTCCTCACCAAGGGACGAGGCTCTTGTGTTTGGTGAGGGATTTCATACAGTCAGGAGGCTCAAAAAAAGGGATTTTTCAAGCATTTTTCCTGAGAACACTTTAAAATTTATTAAACTAAAAATTTGTACACATATTATGGTAACTTTTAACAGTATTTTAAGAATTTTTATTTGTAAAAATAATAATTTTGAAAGCTGCTATAGCTGATCTTCAGTAGCTCCTCTCAAAAATGGCATCTAGCGGTGACCATCATATCTCTGGACTGGATCATTTTGAAAAACCCAAACGGATTTCGTTACAGTAATAAATCTTCCTCTAATTAATTGAAGGACAGAGCAAAATAAGTTTTTTTGACAAAATGGCGGCTTGTCAAAAACAAAATCGACTTTTTACCAAAATTTTGGCCTTTATTGTTTATAAAAAAATATGTATTTATCGGTGAGAACTGGACTTCCATCAGTGTGAAATATACTTTAAAAGCTTGTTATAAAATTTGAGACAAAGAAGAATATACAATTATACAAGAACAAGAATGCCCCAAGCAATTCTGACCTTGTTCTTCCTTTTCTTTTCTTTATACATAAGGGTTAAAATCGCATTCCAAAATTAATTTTTTTTGAACATTTTGGCTTGTCCGCCGGCGCACAACCAGCAACCTACCGGTGAAAAACGCTCTTAGGTATATTGTGAAATGTCCACATAAATTTAAGAAAATTATATTTTAGGCCTCCTAACTTTATTGCTTTTGAAAGTATTTGTAAAATACAGATAAATTGCAATTCAGTTGTTGTATTTACATTGAAATGTCCTGTTGCCCTTCAGTGGACCACCTGAGTAAGTATCTGGCCATGCGGCTGACGCTGGACCTGGACACGGAGCTGCCAGACACATACCGACTGCTCAACTTCTGCATCTACATCGCGCCGCAGCCGGGGCAGTTCGTGGTACTCACAGGCGGACACACGCTGCGTCAGGTCAACGACAAGTACTGGAAGGTAAGCTGTTCAATCTACCTTTTCACCATTAATTGAATTGTATCATTCGGAGTAGACCAGAATTGAACATATTCAAATACTTTATATAAGTTTATCTCTAAAGTTACGTGAAAAGGACATTTGGAAATGATAATTGAAACGATGCAATGTACTATAATGTAAAATAAAAAAATACTTTATTATTTATTTATTTTATTTTATTTTAAATGCACTTTACAGTTATACATAACCAATAATAAACATACATTTTATTTTATGGCATTTTTGAATTGTTGAATATTTAGTTGAAAAATATCTATGTCAGGAGACAGGTAATTTAGTTGTCTACGTGCTCTTGTGAAGTTGTCGGGAACATAAAACTCAAATTTTTGTACTATGTCGGGAATACAGATATTACCGTTTAGAAGATTGGTTGTCAACAAAACAGTTTTCCTTCTATCGACGAGGCTATATCTATATTTATGTACATAGTATAAAAGGTTTATAGAGTTTATTGTCAGTTTCTTGGTTATAATTTCTGTCTGCATATTTTAATAATTATTGTATTTTTCTGTCTTTTTAGGTGAACAAACCCCTGGAAATTTATTACTCGTGGAAGAAAACATAGTGTTTAAAGTAACTATAGTCTTAAAAATTATGAAAATAGTCAGTCAAAAAGTAATGTCGCCTATTTTTTTTCTCCTTTAATTATCAAGAAATAAAAAAAATGCGATAACATGGGTTGACAACCGCACTATTGACAATTAATTTTTTTACTTTTCAATATAATCTCCGTCCATTTCCACAGCTTTGGTCCATCTTTTATCAAGGGCATGCATCACAGTGTTGTAAATAGCACGATCACATCCAGAACACCATCTCCATAACTTTGTCTGCCGATCACACAGTTTTGAATGTTTTTGTCCTTGATGAGTTTGTTCGATGCCATTCCATTGACTACCTCTTTGATTCAGGTATAAAAAAATAAACCCGTATTTCATCTCTGGTCACAATTTTTTTCAGAAACTAAGCGCTGCAATTGTCGTGAGGCTATTGTTTTTCTTGTTTCTTTATTCTAGCCGTACCCACCTTGCACAATCTTTGGTTGAATAATCAGTTGGTGAATAATTGTCATCGCACTGCCTTTACTGAGAGAGAGAATGCGATTTCTGTAGTTATCTAGGGTCACCACGAATCATATCATCAACTCGTTCAATGTTGCGTGCAGTCACTGCAATCAACGGCCTGCGCCGCTCCGCTTTTTGTCAGCCAGCGATGTTTGACCTCAGCTTCGTTACAGTAACAAACCCATCGTCTAGCAGTGCTGACATCCACTGTTGCATCATGGTACACATTTTTCAGTCTTTCATGAATGCGAATGGGCGTTTCGCCTTCTACTGTCAAGAATCAATCAGAATGCTGAACATCGATGTCGGCCATTTTGCAAGTGACTGCAGTGCTGCCACCTGTTGATGCAAAAAGTTACTACTGTAACAGATTGTAGAAGAAGGTTTGAGGAATAGTACCAAATTCAAAATTTTCGCTTATCTAACTTTATTTAAGTAGAAAAAATTAAGAGGCATTACTTTGTGACTGACCCTTGTAACTATCCTAAATTTAGTTTATTTTATGAGTACATTATTGTGCTTACATATTGAAAGTATCAATATTTTTACAATAAAATTTAATGAGTTATTAAAATAATCAATAGTCAATAACAACCTGCTGTTATGTCAACTGGTGTTTTATGGCGTCAACAGAATCTTCTTGAAAACTGATGTATTTTGTCAATTTGCCATCTCAATTATTATTGAATTGTTGCATCTACTGGTGTTTTATATTATCAATATTAATTTAAAAATTCTTAATAAAAATGTGTAATACTTGTGGTACTATGTATTGGTAATTTTAATATAAACGTAAATAATATTATAACTTTAAGTTACATCTGATAGTTAGTAATAAAAATGATTAATTTGTTTTGACATAAAATTTTGTACATTTAATAGAACATATTTGTTTTAAATATAAAAATTGAAAATAATAGTCTCAATAAGTCTATTTGATCTGAAATTTTAAATACTTATATAAGATAATATACCTTTACCACTTTTTAAAAGAGAGGTCTTTGGTGATTGCAACTATTTCTCACAAAATATCTGTTGGGGTCCCACAGGGATCGGTCCTGGGTCCAACATTAAAAACAAACTTAAAATATATGAATACCACCCAAGAGTGCATACTGTTCGGAGACAGTGAGACTATGGCTTAACCAATTGGGGTCTGTTGTGATGCTGAAGGTATGGGGAGGGGAAGGATATGGGATAGTACCGGACTATTTAGATCTGGTCACATCTTGGCTAAAGCTGGTTTATTTATAAGAAGTTCTGCTGTGTAATTAGTATTATTACATGTGACAGCTGTTTTGCCTTCCGAAAGCATTATCAAACATTTACAGGCGAACTATTCTGGCTAAGAAGCATAAGCATACCACCCTGGCGCTGCAGGTTCAATCCTCTACTAACTACGCTCTCCATCATTGCAAAAACACATATTTTGCTTGTGATGATGGTGGCAGGAGGAATTCAACTATTGTCAGGTTGTTTGTAACTTGAGAAAGTTTGTTTTTAAGAAAAAACTAATAATAATCTCGTATTAAAAGAAAATTATTCAATAAATTGAAATATTTTTATGACTTTACATAATGGAATGCTTGTTTTATTTTATAATTAATTTTTGCTTATTTTGTGTACATTTGTGTTTTAAAAAAAATTGGTTGTCTGTAAAGTCGGTTTACGGACGATAATTTTACGTGATAACGTCATATAATAACGATGGAGTGGAAGAGAGATAGATGCATCGCAAGCCGAACGCTTGTTTCGCGCTCTTGCTTGCACGCTCAGCTCAGGCGGAACGTGACAATGAGTCATGCTTCTTCGTGAGTGCAGCCGGCGTTCATCGATTTATAAGACGTTATCACATCAAAATATATCTTCAATATTACTTTCATTAATTTTAGTGAAAGGTTTATAATGATAAGGAAATGTAAATTCTGCAATGGTATTCTAACTACAACATCATTTCTATAATACAAAGTCTGGGTTCTATCACTGAACAGATAAAAGTGTGTTATGTTCGTGTCGGGTGTGTCCGAAGTGAGGTCAATTTTCCCTTACTTCAGTGAAATCGACATAAATTGACCTGTCTTGGGATTAGGAGTTGAAAATTCTTATGTTATTTGGCAACGTCAATTTTCTTTTCATATTGGTGTAGATCAGTAGATCATATTTCTAGGGATTATCTGTTCAGTAGGCCAAGACTATACACTCCCTGGAGAGGTCAAAAGACCTCCTCAACCAGTCTCTCGATCCGGCGCACCACGCAGCAGGTGGGCAGACACATAGGCCGAAGGTTCTTCTAGTGAGTCTGTCTAGTCTCCTAGTTCTCTTACGAAACATTAACAGCTTTACTGATAAAAAATCCTTTCCCAAACGTTAAACGCTTACAAGTTAAATGGTTACGAGTTACACATTGTACGAAGACCGTGCAATTTTATATTCGATTTGGTACTAATAAAAAAATCTCTAACTATATTATCAAACCTGGCAACATTGATGACGCATTGATTTACCGTGCGCCGGGTGCCCTGTGCAGAATTGGATTGTAGATGTTAATATTTATAATCTCTACACGAATCGTGTTTTTGTTTCATAAAAAAGTCAATTTATTATTTTATTCATACAATTCAATATTTTTACAATTCATTTCTGTTAGGTTTCGTCAGTTTTAATAATGAGATTTTGCAAATTGGACTTTCGTGTTACGTCAAAAATGGGGTCGTACCCTTATTCCAATATTTGAATCGAATTTTATGGTCATAACTTTATAATAATTTTATGAACGTTATATTTTTTTATAATAAAAATTTCTAAAACATGTTCATAGGAAATAAAATACTTATTTTGAACCATTTTTATTATTTAAAACCAATATGTTTCGTAAGCAATGCTTACATCACAAGGGTTTACTTAAAAAAGTTTTAAGTGTTTTTTTTTCATTACTTTGGACAGTGGTTATTTTTACCAATAAATATAATTACGTAACACCCCGATGTCGAGTATGTGTCTGCGCTGACCTTGACAAACCTCACCTCATGACCCGGGCACCCCTGGTAAGTGACCAAACGTAGTGAACAACTCGGGGTGACCTATGGCAGAGTTCTTCGTTATCCAATAAATGGTTCCCGAGGCGGCGGTATCCATACCCTCCTCCCAGGACTAGTCTATCAATTTGAATGTCTATGGTGTGAACACAGATGGATATTTGGCGCGTAATTTAAATGTATTTACACAAATAGGCGTTATTGCAATAACCATCTTTTTCCACAGGTGGGTTCAACTATTGGTAAAAAGAAATTTACCAGTATTAATGTATTTTAAAAAAAAAATTTATACATTAACTCCACACAGGATGCCTTGAGGATAATAACTTCCCTCAGGGCCTATGTCATCTGAGATGCTTGTGGAGGGTCTTTTTGAGGAGAGCAAGGAATGAACATTGGTCTTGAAGAGACCCATGTTGAAGGAAGGAGAAATCACAGAGGCCGGCAAATCGTTCCACAGCCGAGCTGTTGAACACAAGAACGAGTCGAAGAAGCAACCCGTTCTCATGTGACAAATGTCAACCGTGTACATATGTTGGGCACGTTTTTGGCGTGTTTACTACGTACCGGTGCCGAAGGGATCAATGACCTAGTTCCTCGGAGCATCTTCCATTGAAATACCGGTAGAACGAGGATAGCGTTGCCATCCGACGCCTGTGCTCTAAAGATTGCAATCTGTCTGTTAAGATGGGAGAATCTATCGAACGGATCGCCTGTTTCTGCACAGAATCAAGAGTTTTTTTTTTATGTATTTGAGGTGTATTTTTTATGTACCAGAGGTGGCTACCAAATTCAACAGTAGGGCATACTTGAGATTTGAATAGGGTCAGCAGTTGTCTACTATTAAATTATGCATTTTTCAGTTATTATTCATTAATCTAATTGGGACATCTCACTTATCTCTCTGCCTATCTCTTTCTAAACACCATAGGGTATGTGAAAAAAATATTGTATACTAATTTATTAGAATAGTGATTTTTTGTTTGTATATAATTAACTTCACATCTACAGAATTGTTTAACTTGACTGAAGAGGTAAACAGAAGTGTTTTATTGACAAAATTAACTATGAATCTCCTCACTTATGGTTAAGGTGGAATTGCTTATAAATTTTATAATTAATTTTGAAATTCTTTCTCGAGAGATAATCAATTTCTTAGGTCTGTCTGGGGCTTAGAACTTGAAATCATTATTTAAATTGGTAACATCAGTTTTCTTTGCAATTGGTGCCCAGGTTCATGGGTTGAGGACTGTCTAGGTCTTGGTGGCGGATGCGTCTGCCCACCTACTGTGTGGCGAGCGGCACTTGGAGAGACTAGTTGAGGGAGACCTTTTTACCTCTTCAACAGGACTCATCGCCTTGCGCCATAATGACAGGGATACATTCAACCGTCTGTCACTCCTGGACACACTGACCCCCACATTCCTACCCACCCCTCATACCTTTTTCCTTCCCAGATCTTCCTCTTCTTAAAAAAGACCTTCCAACACCAAACCCAAAGATGACATAGGTCCTGAGGGAAATTATTTTCATCATCTGTCTGGAGCTAATGTAAAAAAAAAAACATATAATCAAGTATTTCAGGGCTCCAGGCTCCAGTCCAGAGGTGGATTCCAACAGGAGCAGACATGTTTTTGGAATTCAATTTTTCGAGATCAATTCTTCGAATTTCAGTTTGTCGAAAGACTAATTTTTCATATAGCAATTGGCCGAAAGACATTTTTTGAATTTGTCAACTTTTAAAATATATATTTCACTTGTTTACGACTAACGAGATACTGTCAGACATACCAGTTGTGGGTTAGGTTAGGTTGTACATACTGTATACACACTTATATCCATTTGAAAAACTAGTGTTTCGGTCAATTGATATTCGAAAAATATTTTCAAAAAATTGAAGTTTGAAAAATTGCATTTCGAACAATTGAATTCGAAAAATTGCAATTTGGTCAATTTACCTAGACCCGATTCCAACTGTATTTTCGCTCTTTTAATAAGGTTAGCATTAAAACACCTAGAATAATAAACAAAACCTTTATTTTAAGCTGTATTCTGAAATAAAAAAATGGTAACATTACACGAAGGTAAATTAATTATGTATTACTCAATAACTTATTCTATTTATTTCCTAGTGGGTTGTTCTTTTTTTTAACCTACATAAAGTTGTCTCCACCAGTTAGTGGAGAAAAATTCAACAGAATTACCAATATTATTATTTTATAATTACTTTAAAATCTACTCTACTAAAGACGTAACAACTGTGTGCGTTTTAAAAAAATATGTGTTTATATTTTTGTAGTAAAAATTACGTGACAGAGTTGTAAATCCTTGTGATAGAAGTGTATTTCATACAAATCACAGTTGTTTTCTGCCACCTCGACTTGAGTGTATTCTATAATGTTACAAAAAAATGATATGACAACATAAAATATAAAACTATTTTTAAACTCCAAAACCTATCAAGTAACGGCGATTATTATTTTTAATGATGTTTGAAAATATTTTTAAAAATCTCAAAAACTTGTTTCCTACAATTTTTATGTGGTACGAAAATTCTGGTTGTCTGGGTTGTCATTCGAAATAGGTATACACGCAGCTCGTGTTTGTTACCCCCAACAGGCATTTTAGGCCTCCTTCCTATCTTGCTACAATTTCCCCTCTGAGATCCAGAGAGATTCATTTATAGTAAAAACAAAATGTTACAGAGTGGTGGAAATGAGACAGAGTGGTGGAAGTTATGTAGGTTAAAAAGAAGAACCACCCTAGTATGTACTGTATTAATTTCCTCAAAATAAATTCTAGGACAAATTTTAAAGGTAACACTATGATTTAGGTTTGAAATTTTTTAGTACCTACAGAAGACACAAAACCAAATTTTGCAGTAATATTTTAGGTAAATACCCTGTAATTTTTTAGGTATGCATCTAACTGTAAAGTAATTTTTTAGGTTAGTTCCTAATTTTAAAGTATTTTTTTAGGTAGATGCCTAACTATAAAGTAAGGTTTTAGGTAGGGACCTAATTTTAAAGTATTCTTTTAGATAGATACCTAATAGTAAATAATGTAAAGTTTTAGATAGATACCTAACTTTAAAGTCAATTTTTAGGTAAGTACCTAATTAGTATTTTTTTTGTCTATGATTTTGTTATTTGAAACTACTCAGGGGATTGGTATATTTATGCTACTCAGGTAGAGTTATGTATATACACATCTTTTAAGTATATATTTTTGTTCAGTGTTGAAATACATTTTTGGGTGATCTGAAATTTGTCAGTTTTATTTTAATTTTAAGTGTTGAATTCCCTTTAGCTACAATATTATTATGTATTCATAATAATTGAGCCTAATTTGTTCTTTGCAATTTTCTGAAGCCACTATTTTTTATATTGGAACTGATAAGTATAAATCATATCAGACAAGCGATAAAGTAGGTACCAAAATTATTTTATTAACAATGCTTTATTTAAAATGTGTGTTTCATTTGTTTAAAAATTTGACAGATCAAAATCTGAATCACTAACGATTTACTAACTGTGTTCATTCGAAAGGTAATTTTTGTCATCTCTCTAATAGGCCACTTGCATCACATTTAAAAAAAAAAATTCCAGTTTAGGCATATATTCTAAGACGTTTCGTATTTAAATTTTTTTTTTGTATTTTTGAAACCCTGGCAATTTTTTGAAAATTTCAATCTGAAAAATCAGACCATTTTTTATAAAACGGAAAGACGGGACATAATTTTACGTGTGTTTGTGTAACCACCGTACGAAAGTACCTGTAACGAAGTTTGCAGGCAATAAAGCAAGTGAATTTTATGCTACTTCCACACCAAAGCCAATCTTCCAACTCCAAATTTCAAACTACAAAATGGCAGACATCGAACAGCTGATTTGGCGCTGTATCTTATAAGTTGCCTACAATTGTGCGGGCGATTCTTCGGTTTCCATAATATTGATTTCGATTCGTAAAGCTAAAAAAATTATAATTTTAAACAATTTTTATTCGCTACAACAATATTTTTTACCACTCTCCTGTAATAATATTACGCAGACTGATGTGTTGGGCCAAATCGTCCAAACGTTTGCAGTTGGAAATTGGCCCCAGTGTGGTCAAATTCAAAAATTCGCCGGAAATCAAAGTGTTGCAATATAAAAAAAAAAATTAGTGTGGAATTTTACAAAATTAATTGAATATTTTCAGAGACGGAACATTTTCATGCAGTGACGTCACGAGGCCAAAAAATTTGGTTGTCTGTAAAGTCGGTTTATGGATGATAATTTTACGTAATAACGTCATATAATAATGATGGAGTGGAAGAGAGATAGATGCGTCACAAGCCGAACGCTTAGGCCGATTCTGCCTCTCTATCGCTTGTTCCGCGCTCTCGCTTGCACGCTCGGCTTTTTCGTGAGTGCAGCCGGCATTCATCGATTTATAAGACTTTATCACATCAAAAACGGATTTATTTAATTAAAAATAAAAACTATAAATTTCTAAAAATTTTAGTAACATTTTCGTAATCTTAGCAGAAAAATCTATCCACACGATTTTTTCCAAGTCATTATGAAATCTATGCAAGTGGCCTATTATTCTCTACAAAAAATATATAATCATATCATAAAGAAAATTGATAGTATTTATTTGTGAAAGGCAATAAAAACATTTTATAAATACTTTTGAATTCGGAAATCCTATTAAATTAAAACCACCCTTCTGTTCCTAAATAAAACTTAAGTCCATGTCTTATAAAATTAGAAAACAAATTCATTTTATTGCACCAAAAAAATTGATAAAAAAACATTACAACCACAAATTATTCACTTATTATAATATTTTGACATGAATAAATGCATTTTATACATTTCACACAAAACACCCATTTACAACAAACAATTATATTTACACCCTTTAAAAAAAAGTGTATTTACCACAAGACTATTCGGGAACCATTGGTGTCTATGGCAAGAATCACCATTATTGGGGAATGTTATTAGGCAGAAGGAAAAGGGAAATAGAAAGGCTGATATAACCTGGTCATTCAGTCTTGGTCACTACACTGTTAGCAGCATATTTTAATATTGCCGCCACATACGAGGTTTGTTCAAAATCTATAGCGAATTTTTAATTTCCGCGGGTTACGTGTATTCGATTTTCGTTTTTTTTGTGGTGTTATGTTGGTACTCATGTCTCACACTTATGCCGACAAGCTCGGCCATTTCGAATGTTCTGTTAATTTTTTACAGCTGCTTTGCTTGCACGTGTTTTGGATCGTCTTCGATTTTCCAAAAATTTGCCTATTCCAAAAAATGGATCAAAGTTTTGCTTACAGTTTTCTTCGATTGCTGGGGCGTGGTGCATCATGAGTTCTTGCCACAGGGTAGAACGGTCAATAAGGAATATTACCTGCAAGTTATGCGCAATTTGCGCAAAGCAATCCGCCAGAAACGCCCGGATTTGTGGAAAAACAAAAATTGGCTTTTACACCATGATAACGCCCCTGCCCACACATCGTTGCTTTGCGCGAATTTTTGGCCAAAAACAACACACTAATAATGCCGCAGCCACCGTAATCCCCAGATCTGGCCCCCTGTGACTTTTTTTTGTTCCCAAAACTGAAGAGGTCCATGAAAGGACGACGCTACACTACGATTGAGGAGATAAAGACGGCATTAAAGGAGGAGCTGAACAAGATCACAGCAAATAATTTTTCAAAGTGCCTGGAGGATTGGAAAACACGTTGGCACAAGTGTATCTGGTGAGGATTACTTTGAAGGGGACAAAATAGATATTCATAGATAATTTTTTAAAAAACATAAAATTCGTGATAGTTTTTGAACAAACCTCGTATGTTTGGTTCGCTCAACCGCTGCCAGAGACACAAGTAGTACCTCTGGCGGCCAACAGGGAAACTACTCTAGCTGCTTCAGTCGGTAAAGAAGGGATTGACTGGACCTGCTGGATACAGCCAGCAACTGGGAATTAGAACTGTGCAATATAATCTTGCCGACAGAGTACTGTGGAGACAATATATTTAATTATAAGCATTCACTTAGCTTTTTATTATTGCTAACACTAGTAAAGCCAGCTAATAACAAAACTGGGTGATATTTATGGCCACCGAATTAAACATGTTGTTTTTATGTAACTAAAATAATGTGCTTAAAATGTACACTTAACATTCTGTGCATACAATTCTCTTGAATCGTGGTTTTTATAATATTAAATGCCTTATGTACAAAGCTCTTAAATGAATCATATTGAGATATAATCTTAACCTATTTGTAGCTAGGTAGGTACTGGTTTGGCAAGGTTTTTTTTTTAAATTTTAAATTGCATTTTAAATTAGTAGGTACTATAACAAAAAAATGGAATGGAGGAGAAGCTAAACACATCTTTGTGGGAAAAGGCACCAAGTGGTAGTGTAATTTTTACATGTGCCTGAAACTTGTTCAATGAAAATTGTATTTTACTTAAATACAATACATAATAATTTACTTACTGGAAAGAATCGGCATAACTACGTTTGTACATACAACATTATAATAATAAATTATTTCAATATGTTTTACAATTAAATTATTTTATAAATGAATTTACATGATACAACTCTCTCCATGACAGCTAAATATTACAGTTGTATGCGGTACTTTTATGACATTCATATATTTTTTATGAAAATGAACACACATATTTATGTGCGCGTAGCGTAGTTTATTCACTCATATTTTATTCACGCACATACGAGTCTTTTAATTTCTATATCCGCTAAATCAACTTTCACTGATTCGGAGAAAACTGCAAAAAAACTGTCACATCTCTGGCGTAAATAAATAATTGCATTTTAATTTTTTATATAATGAATAATTGGAGTAATATAAATTCGAAAAGTGTTCATTTTTTCAATGTAAATCTAGCAATATTTAAGTAATTTCGATAAATAAATAGGATGTAGCAGATTTTGATATTCACTTCGTGATTTGCTCACGATATAGAGGCTTTTGAAACTCAACTGACCTGACGAATTTCTAAACCCGCCATCTTGGCAAAATAACTGCCCGAGATTGGTTGAATTCCGGTACAGCGGTTTTTGATAGCAACATCTTGAATGATATAGCGGGTTTTGTTTCTCACTCGCAGTTTTAACATGGTTTTTGGTCGTGATAAGGGGGGTTTTGAAACTCAATTTTAGGTTCATCTTGTTCCTCGCAACAATTTGAACAAGATGTCATACTCAGATCAATTTGACAAAAAATCGGATATAGCGTTTGAAATTATAGGACTCATGTGTCCATAGCGGTGAAAAGATAAAGAAATTTTAATTTTATGTTAATTACACAGTTTTACATTGGAACCTTCGACCAAGGATTGGAACATAAGAAATCTTTATTTTGTAGTAAATAAGTAAACGCAGAGGTTTTTTATAAATCATTTAGCATGGTTTGAGCTGAAAGGTAGTAAAATTAAGTCAGTGCCTGCTGCAGAGTTAGATCTTGGTTCACTGACAGCTTTAATTTTAATCATCATGAAATTCATGTTAATTTGCATATTTACATAGAGTGAGGACTGTGGAATTTGTATCACAAATTCAGGACAATGTAAAGGCGGGTTTCTTCCGACCGTTAACTTAAACCAGAGGTTCCCAAACTTTTTTTTCTCCTGGACCCCTTTCAAAATTTTACTGGTTTCGGTGGACCCCCTGCTGCAAAATTTCTACCATATTCCCAAAACTTGCTTTGTACTGAATATTGAATATAACGCTGGAAGTTGTGGTCTGTCGGGGGAGGGGGAAGAGGAAGGTGGGGAAGTACATGGCTATTCAAATCTGGTCACCAAATACGGCTAAAGATATTTCAAGCAACGTTTCAATTCTGAATGGTGGTCTTACACCAGGGCAATACTGAAAGTATCTCCCACTCTGAAACGTGCCGCAAATATACTATATATTATTTTAAACGAATAAATTGTGATATAACACAAATTAACCAAATAAAATTTATTTGACAAGCTGGGATTCGATCCTGTGACCTTCGGACTGCGAGTCAAGAGCCTTACCGCTGAACTAAGCCGGCCATCAAGGTAAAGCCAAGCCAACATTTTTGTTCTTTACTATCGAAACCAGATAAATTTTTGTGGACCCCCACTTACAACTTGTGAACCCCCAATTTTTTTATCACGCCTGTGTGGACCCCCGTCGAGTCTCCTGTGGGCCCCTGGGGGTCCACCTGGACCACTTTGGGAATCACTGACTTAAACGGTGACCGGACAACTCGGAATGAAACCAACTCAGAACCATCTCAGTTAAGTCATTTAGGGTGAAAAAAAATGTATATAAAAAAAATTGGTTAAATAGGTTACGTTAGGTTAGGGTTATCGGCAAATTTAAATTAATTTTTTTTCGTAGCTTTTAATGACTTTTCAAGGAGGTGTTGAGTTTACTTTTTCTCAGTTGGCATGGAACCGACTTAAACATATGCTTTAACATTACTGTGAACATTTTTTTGTTTTCCGTCTCCTTTTGTTGAAACATGATTGAAAGATTGGGGTGACGTTTGCACAGTCACACACAATTTGGCTGGTGGTCTGTGGTAAGGACGAATCCAAGCGTACGCACTGACGTTTGACTTTGGCATTTGGCGTTGACATGAATGTTAAAATGCGTTCTGATGAAGAACAGATGCTACATCAGGGAGGAAACACAGATATTTTAATAGATATTTCTTTATCAGGAAAAATTTCCAACTAATATAGATTATAAAGTTACCACTTAAGAATTTCGAGTCAAACGTCGAGTTCTGATGTGAAAGATATTCTGATCCCGGCAAGACCAAAAAGCCATAAATATAATAATAACAATATATGGCTGTTAAATGAAATTTGCCGTTTTTGTGTAAAATCACTTCAAGGGCGCTGTACAAAAAAATATTACCCTCTTCCCGCTTGGAGAAAATTCCAGGCGTTTCTCGATTTAAATAGAATAATTATATTAATATTTGTTATTATATTATAATTTTATTATCAAATATATAGATGGTATGTTTTTAGGTTTTCACGGCCAAAAAGTATTTTTGTTATTGTTTTTGGGGTGTTATGCCGTGTTTTGCTACCTCCTTCTTTAGCCAACGTTTCGGACAGCGTTACAGTGTCCATCATCATCTGGTCATCTGCCCTGATGATGGACACTGTAACGCTGTCCGAAACGTTGGCTAAAGAAGGAGGTAGCAAAACACGGCATAACACCCCAAAAACAATAACAAAAAAAAAAAAAAATATATAGATTATTATATTATATTTAGGTAACTCGCTCATTGCACATAACCTCAAAAACTCGTTCGGTTTATTCTCCATAAATGAATGTGCTGTAAAAAAATTAACCAATCCCCTCCCCTGCCTTCCCCGCTTCACCCAGGAGGGGAATGTTTTGCATTGCCCATGAAAGCTTGAACACAGCATTTTTAAACAAGAATTGTTCAAAGTTGGCAATGTTTTAGTGATGTTCAAGCGAACGTTCATGTTCATGGTTTCAGTCGGATTTTGGTCGGAAGAGATCCGTCTTGAGAGGTTCACCAAAAACATGGTTTTTTATACTGTTAAAATTCCTTCACCATACAGAAATTTCATATCTGAGATAGATATCCCCTCTCACATCATTATAAAAAGGTTTTGTTTTTAACAATTTGTGCTCTCTTGTTCAATTTTTGTCGTTCAGTAAAAGATGATGAAATTAAAATGAAAACGTCTGAACAAAGCATAAGTCAAATACAAGGAAATAGTTCTACCAACTCAACAGGAAAAATAATGTTGCCAGTGAGGTTTGCACAAAGTATTTACAAAAAAAAAACAGATAAACAGACACAGTTCTTGCTTTGAAAATTAAAAAAAAAACACAGTTGGCTCTTATTGACACTGGTTGAGAAAGTGCAGTACATAATATAATATAAACAAAATAAACTAAAATCCACAACTTCTACTGAACCAAATCATATCAAATCCAAAGTCAACTATAATAACACGTTTGACACTTCACCACAGTTTATTTAACTCACAGCAATAATGTTTGTTGTTAATAAGTAAGGAGATAACTAGAGTTTGCTTCTGACGGAGACCAGGTCTGTGGTGAGGTTTTCGTTGGCGAAGATGTTGGTGGGGTCCAGCTCGGCCTTGGTGGCCTGGTACAGGTTCAGGCCCGGTTCTGACACCGTATCCTTGTACCACTTCCTGCGGCACTTGCCGATGCCGTGGTGGTGGGATATTGAACCTGAAATACACACAAATACTCATTAATCAATTGCTGTTGTTATTACATACATATATATATTTTTCAATTAACTCCACTCAGGGGCCTTGAGGAAAATAATTTTCTTCAGGGCCTATGTTATCTTTGAAGGAGCTATGTGTAGGGGTTTTCTCTCCTTCCTGTCTTTTGAGGAGAGTAAGGAGTGAAAAAGGGTCTTGAAGAGCCCCCTGTTGTAGGAGTGAGAAACACAGAGGCCGGAAAATCATTCCACAGCCGATCTGTTGAACTCAAGAACAAATCGTAGAAGTGACCCATTCTCATATGACAAATGTCAACCGTGTGCATACGTTGGGCGCACATTTGGCGTGTCTACCAACTATGCACCTGTGCCGAAGGAATCAATGACGGTGGTTCCTTGAAGCGTCTTCCATTGTAATACCGGTAGCACAAGGACATCCTACCTGGCGCCTGTGTTCTAAAGATTGCAATCCACTTGTTAAGTTGGGAAATCTATCAAACGGACTGTCCGTTGCTGCACAGAATCAAGGTATTTTGGGGCTCCAGACCAGAAGTGGCTACAAAATTCAACAGTTGGGCATACTTGGATTTGTACAGGGTCAGCAGTTGTCTACTATTAAAGTATCCACGGGCCGTGTACAGTATGCCCAGTTTCTGAGAAGCTTCTGAATAGGTTGATAGACTGAAAGAAGAATGACCGTAGCCAGTGATATGAATTTATAACTGACCTCCAGAGGCGATGATCTCATCCCTCGCAATTTCCTCGATCTCTTCATACAACATTACAGCATCGTCTCCAGCGCGTTTGGTCTGCAGGCCAAAGTAAAAGTAGACGCAGCAGCCAGCGTCGTAGGTCTGCGTGACACGGCAGGACACCATGAAGTTGAGGTCACGCTGACGGCACTCACGCGTGATGCAGTGCTTCACGTTCCGGCACAGCGCCTCCGTGCGGTCCCAAGGCATCGAGGTCTCGAAGGACTCGGCCACGATACCCAGATCGTAGGCCATATCCTGGAAAGGGAAAATTTGATGTGAGCCATACATATTTACAGATGGAGTAAACGATTGTATTCGAGGAGGTTTCCAACCAACAAATAATTCTTTTAGTAGTTAAAATTACGTTAATTTATCATGTACATTTGTATTATTTTACGTAAGTATGTAGTCTTATTTAACCTTGTCTGCCGCAAGTTATTTATTTTTAGGAAAGTTGACAGCAAATCTTAAATTATGCATATATACAATAATAAAATAGTCAATTATATCCTGTATAAAACATGCATTTATCCTACCTTATCCTATACATTTATCCTGTACAAAACATAGATTTATCCTACTTATCCTATACAAAACATAAATTTATCCTACATTATCCTGTACATTTATCCTATACATATATTTATCCTGTACAAAACATAGATCCTACATTATCCTGTACATTTATCCTGCACAAAACATGACTTTATCCTACATTATCCTGTACATTTATCCTACATTATCCCGTACATTTATCCTGTACATATATTTATCATGTTCAAAACATACATTTATCCTACATTATCCTATACACTTATCCTGTACAAAAAGATCAGGAAGGGAAAAATAGATCTTTCTTTTTTTTTTAAAAGAAAGACAAACATTCCCGGGTTACGAATAACCCAACAATGTTTGAAAATCTCCTACTACCACCACAGAAAGCCGAAAATGTTGCTTGTGTTGTGATGGAGGACTTAGCCAGTCGAGGAATCGAACACGATGTCGAAAATAATGTTTGAAATAATAAAATTCCCAATTCCATAACAAAGAATGTACCAAATAAAATTCTTGTTGCATTTTATGCAAATAATAAACTTAAAAATTAGATTCTAAATAATAAGGATAGAGATTTAAAAATGACAAAATGGAATGTATGTTGGAATCTATAAATTAAAGTGTAATGATTGTGGTTTCTTTTATATAGGTAAAACTTTGAGAAACTTTGAAATAAGGATAAAGGAACATATGATACGTTTAACCTTAGATCACAAACCTTCGTCGAATCGACGAAGCACAATTAAAAAAACCGCGATAACTTTTGCGCGCGCGACCGCAATTCTTTCATACTCTGGCTAATCTCAGTCGGCTCGTTTCCTCTGTGACAAACGGTAGAACGTAAGGTATGGGAAGTCCACGAGCCCCAATTCAGCAACCATGGCTCGTCGCATCGACGAAGGTCAGTGATAACGTGACTTTTTATTTTTGCTAGATTTTCACCAAAATTTTTATTTTATTAGTTAATTCAAGTCTTGACTGAGGGCAATTAGCCCGACAGCTGAAATGAAGCAGGACGGCAAACAAGCCGACTATTTCTTTAAACAGCAGTTCGGGGTGATCTACCCCACAAGGGAGGAATGGGACACGGTTCCAGGTCCAACCTCCAAACAGGAACTAATCTGGTTCACAGATGGGTCCAAGATTGGTCCAGATGGGTCCAAGATTGAGGAAGGAACAGGGGCCGGGGTCTGTCTGCAGGGATCCAAGAGGGAACTCAGTAAACCTCTAGGAACATACTGTACTGTGTTTCAAGCTGAGATAAAAGCCATCTTGGCCTGCGCACAGGAGAATATACGTATCGGGTACAGGAATAAGAGCATAAGCATATGTTCTGATAGCCAGGCTGCCTTAATGGCACTGGAAAGTAACCGATGCGACTCTAGACTGGTGATGGAATGCAGAACTATTCTTACAGAACTTGCTACCATCAATAAAATAACCCTGATCTGGGTACCAGGACATAAAGGTATTGAGGGCAACGAGCGGGCTGATGAACTAGCAAGGAAAGGGGCGAAAGCACCACTTGTGGGATCCGAGCCGGCTGTAGGAGTAGCATTTTGCCACACAAAACTACATATTGATAGGTGGGTCGAATCCCAACACTGTAAATGGGAGAGGGCACCTGGAATGAGACAATCTAAAGTACTCATAAAAGGACCAGACCCTAGACGAACCAGAAAACTACTCAATATGGACAGAAACTCGCTGAGGGAACTGGTAGGACTACTAACGGGACACTGCCATCTCAAGAGAAACATGCAAATATTGGGAGTGGAAAACACCAATAGATGCAGGAAATGTGAAGAGGATGAAGATACTCCAATTCACTTACGGTGCCAATGTCCTGCCCTGGTGGGAACTAGGCTCAGATACCTGGGGAGACACACAGTAGAACCAGAAGACATAGCCACATATCCAGTGACAACCCTGGTGAACTTTATTAAAGGGACTGGGTTGTTATTAAAGAATTGAGGTAAAATGGGAGATAGCACAATGGGCCTATGGCCTATTGCTCCCGGGAACTACTTGTAAACCGTCTATGCCTTTTATATAAAAAAAAAATAATAATTCAAGTCTTTGTTTTTGATATTTAAATTTTTTTTTCAAAGGTTAGTTATAACTAATTCAAATACCAACTTTAAAAATGTTACAATTGCATGAAAACTATAATCTCATTCATAAGGCTGTTAGGCTGTTGATTAATAAATTTGATATTTTTGTTAATCTAAATATAAGAAATAATATAAATAAACACTGTTCATTAATAATAAAAAGAAATGTGTAGGTACATATTTTTTTTATAAACCCTTAAAACCCCTTTTATTAAGTACCGTAGTCGAAACGATGAAGGTTTGTGATAAGCGTCGAAAAATAAGGTTAGTGATCTAGGGTTAAACAATGTCTCTCGGAGTTTGCCGATCATTTGTTGGAGACGAGTCACACTTTTGATTTTAATACCGAAATTGAGCAATTGAGTTGCTATATTGTAGTTTTAGTGGTGTTAATTCGGACAAATTGAAAATCTTAGAAATTAGAAAGAGTGTAAATACGAATTATAATTTTATGTACCTTCTTATTTTTTATGTATTTAGTTAAAAAAAAAAACAACATCAAAAATGTCACCGGAGAACAAAATTTCATTAACATTATTTCTTATTCCAAATAATGCCCGGAATCACAATTGCGTCTCTTATCTCCCTGTATATAATATCTCTTTCTTCAAAACATTATTTGCGTGAAACCGGTGGCTTGCCGATTACGCGCCGGCGCGCGCCCTACAGCCGAATAAAATAAAAATAAAAACTTTTTGAAATGCGATTTTAAACCTTATGTATAAAGAAAATGTATGAAGGTCAAGGTCAGAATCGCGTGGGACATTCTTGTTCTTGACGTAACAGATATAAGAAACACACCTAGCCACTCGAATAATTATTAAGGAATATTTCTGTGACTTTCCAAATGTTATTTCTCCCGCGATTTCAGCTGTCAAACTGTGAGCGTCGCGGGTCATGAAAAGATCAATAAACCTAAAAATTTGTCAAATAAACGCAAGTAATATTGTTTTTAGGCGTAGTTTATTGTTCAAGGAACGTGTTTCGGTAAATATTATACACGACAGCATAAAATAAACCCACAAAATATTACGTCAAAGTCAAAACATCGCGAAATTTTCGAGTTTCATCCGTGGCATTTAAGGAGTTTTAAATGGTTTATGTGCTGTCAATGAAAATTGCTTTGAGGACAGAGACTAGTCAATGATACAGATATACCTTATATACAGGACTAGTGCTTTTTGTTTGGTCCGCCAATCTGTCAAGTTAGTCGAGTGTCAAGTGCCGTGGCATGTTAAGGGGGCGATACACGTAAAAAAAAATCTTTTTTTTTTTTGCATAAATAGTTGAAGTAACATCTCAAAAATAGGCATGTAAATGTTTAGAATGAAATTCGCATTATTTATTGATTAAAAACTCATTTAAGTGCTCCGCCTCAACTCAAAGACAAAATCGATGACCAAAGGGTGAGTCGAGAAAATCGCCACAGCCCTTTGATGACCAAAAAAGCTTGTCAAGCATGTCAAGAAGGACTTAAGAAGAAAAACGAGTACTTCGAACGCACCGAAGGACTTCTGTATGGCCCTGGAATAGCTGACTAGTTGGGAGGTCGTTTCAATCATAGTGTGTCAAAACTTTACACGTGTTTCTCTCCAAACTGATTTTTTTAAATTGGCGGGCAAGATAACTCAAAAAGTTCTCAACCGATTCTTATGAAATTTGGCACACGTCTTCTTTATAGTATTAGCTTCTAGTTGAACCTCAAACATGCCAAAAAAGTTTACAAAAATTATTAATTTTGACCCAAAAACCTTTAAAAAAAGGGTGAAAAATCGAACTTTTTATTCTGAGACGTGCCAATTTACGTTTTTTTGGCTTTTTTGTTTTTTGTTGGTTCAAATGAAAGATACATCTTTTATGAACACGCTCAAGCCAAATTTTAGATTTCAGATAGCAGTAAAAAAATCTAAAAATCCCGCTAATTGATGCCTTTCGCCACGAGGGTCTCAGGAGTTTAGTTACTACGGCGGCCATTTTGAAAAAAATAAAAATCTGATTCTTGTATTTTAATATAAAATAAATAAACGTACTGAATTTAAAAACGATTAATTTATTTTTTCCCTTTTAAATAAGCCTTTGAAAAACGGTCAAAATTCGGGCGGTTACATGTATCGCCCCCCTTAATGTTAGTCAATGACACGATAAGCATCCTCGCTAACTCCTCACCTCTATAAGAAGTGCTTTTGTAAATAATCATCATCTGAGAAATTGATAATTCCACGAACTACACGTTTGTGGTGGGAGCTAATTATTAGTACGCTCTACCTCGATGGTATCCCCATGGTATATGATGGTACCTGGTACCGGTTCCACGACAACTCAACAAAGTGACATTTCAACACTCCATTGAAAAGTAATTAATAGTTATGTTAAAAAATAGCACATAACCCAACCTAACATCCTATTTAATCAATAAAAAAATACGAGTGTGCTTTAGACCGCACGATTGAAATAAAACTTCTATGAGAGGAAGAGAGAAAGAAGATGTGCGCGCGCACTGCTCTCTCTTGCTCCTACAGTGTGATACAGACAATGGGCCTGCAATGTGTCGTAGATATACGAAACTTAACTGGCTATGAGAGAAAGAAAATGTGTGCTCGCACTTCTCTCTCTTGCCCCTACAGTAATACACGAAACGTAACTCTCTCTCTTTCTATCTTCACTAACTTATATCTCCCTCTCAACTTCCGTTCGCCTCGCCCGACACTTTTCGTAACGCTCTCGTCACGCATTCGCCAGCTTACTCCCCAAGTCAAGCGTGCTTAAAGAAGTTTTACTTCAAAAACATATTGTACCTATGTTGTTGAATTGTCCCCTAGTACCTATGTGGCGTTGAGTGGAATGTGAACCATTACGTTCTCAAAGACGCAGGAAAAGCGCTGCAGACGAAAAAATTTCTAGCTCAGAAGGCAAACCAACAAATGCTTTCGATTTTTATTTTCGGAAAGTCACCCGAAGATCATCCGATATCCCAAAATCTTGCGCCCTAACCTTCAGCCTAGTGAGCCTAAGAGTTAATCGCGCTGCACTAGAGTTTTTTTTCTTTTTATTTAAGGCGCCGTATCCTCGCTCGAAAAGAAGAAGATGGACAGATATGTAATTACGAATGTTGGAGAGAGCGCGCTAATATTTAAAACGATAAAATTGATGCGAAAATTGAGAAAATGTTTAATAAAACACGACTCCTTTAGAATAGAGTAAAAATCTCGTGGGGGTTGTCTAAAACAACATTCAAAGAAACACTGTGAATTTTTCCATACATATAACTTGTTAAATAATAGAGACAGAGGTGAAAATAAAAATTTTCGGAGCATACTTTGCGATATTTTTCTAACGAGGAAATTTCAAATAATTTGCGTTTCGGTATGGGAAATATACAGATATTATCTTCAAAAATAACATATATTTTTTTAAGAGCTTAAAAACTTCAAATATTTAAGGGAGATATGTAAGAAATCGGTAGAAATTCGGGAAGCGGCCGCTTAAGAATTTACCACTTTTAATGCATATATAAATTTATTGGTAATATAATTAATAATTTTGATAGAAAAATACCCACAGCAAGTCAGAAAACAAGGAAATGTGGGGGAAAGAGTTTTACTACGCTTGAAATAAACGAAAAATTCGTTACATTTGCCTGGAAAACAGAAGCGAAGGAGTTAGCTAGTTAAACCGAAAATTATAAATGAAGTCGGAGTTACTATTTCTGCTAGAATACATCCCCAAAAATGTGTAAGCTAAAATTCATGCCAAGGAAAGTTCTTCTAAATATAATGGAAGCGTTGTTACACAGAATTTGAACAATTCATCAAATTTCCAAATCAATTTTAAAGTTCTGTTATTATATAAATATGGGCCAGTTGCTTCACAGAACTGAAAAAATAACATAACTTGAGTAGAACTTTCCAAGAAATTGAAAATTAACTTCGAAATTTGATGAATCGTTAAAATTCTGTTAATTTATGATTCTTATCATTTTGTATTGCGAATTTTTGTATTTTTCTCGAAAAGTACTAAAAATAAATTATTTTTAATTGTATAAAAAATACATAATTTACTAAAAACACAAAAAAAACTAAAAATGTAACTATTTTTTTACACGTGTAACTGTTAATTTGGCATCCACTGTACAAAAATTACGACAATTTAAAAAAATCTGGTATTCGGACATAACTCGACTCAAGAGTGTGATTAACGGTAGAGTATAATATAACATTCGTAGATATTCATGAATATCCACGAACAAAACCGTTTATTTACAAACTACAGCCCAAAAAATATTTCTACTATAAGTTTTCTACTAATAAGTCTTTACTACACGCTGGTCCGTTCCCAACTCGAATACTGCACCTCCATATGGACTCCACATTACGTTATCTATAAAGACAATATTGAAAGTATTCAAAAGAAATTTCTGCAATGCCTCAATTACAGAATGAGCGCACCTAAACGGGGGTACATAAATATGCTCTTGAATTAAAACGTTTCCACTCTATCTAACCGGCGAACATACCTTGACCTCACGACTATATATAAAATCTGCAACAACGTTATTGACTGTCCTGACCTTCTGAAACTAATAAACTTCAAAATACCACCCAGAGTAACAAGGTTTAATGACTTATTCCACATTACCCGGACGCGTACAAATGCAGGTGTCAGGGATCCAATCAGAAGAATGTGCGAATCGTTTAATCAAAATCAAAACCTCAAGGATTCCGACATATTTTTTGATACATACAGTACTTTTAGTAGAAAATTGAAGGCTGTTTTCCTACAAAGTACAACAACTTAGGCATACTTATAATTCTAAGTTATTTTCTTTTAAAGCTGGTTCACATTAAGCTATCGAATATAAAAGATCATAGCACGCCAAATAACGCTCTCCATACAATCCCTTCAGAACGTTCACACTTAAGCGTTTTTAAGCGCAGATCAATCATAGACAATACACATCTTAGACGTAACCGCTCCAGACGCGATATCCTAGAATATAAGTCTCCCATTCTCCGACTAAAACAGGAGAGGGGGTCATTGTAATTACGGAGCTGCCTGACCCGTGGATGACAGATGTCAAGTTGACAGATTTCAGTACAAAAAATATGCATTCCGTTGCCGCTCCCTAATTCGACTGACCCCCTCTCCTACCACAGGAAGAAATATTTGATAGCCTCGTGTGAAAGGACAAAAGATAAGCGCTCGCGAATCAACAGTTATCTGCTCGCAGATTTATAGCTCAATGTGATCCAGCTTTTAGATATATTTCGTTTATGATTTTAAGTCGACGGCCTCCGTGGTCCCGAGGCAAGACTCTCGACTCACAATCCGAAGGTCGCGGGTTCGAACCCGGCGTGCGCAAATAAATTTTATTTGATTAATTTGTGTTATTTCACAATTTATTCATTTAAAATAATATATAGTATATTTGCGGCACGTTCCAGAGTGGAAGATACTATCAGTATCACCCTGGTGTAAGACCACCATTCAGAATTGAAACGTTGCTTAAAATGGCTTTAGCCGTGTTTAGTGACCAGATCTGAATAGCCAGGTACTTCCCCACCTTCCTCTTCCCTATCTCCTTCCCCTCCCCACTACCTTCAGCCTCACAACATACCCCAATTGGGGATGCCATAGTCTCACTGGCTCCAGACGGGAGCAGTTGGGACTCTTGTGCGGTATTTCATATAAAAAAAGTACTTTTCTTTCTTTTAAATTCTGTAAAACATTATTTTTATCTATTTATGTATTTTGTTATTATTTTTTTTCTTGTCTTACCATCTCAATTTCTCCAAAAATAGTTTTTAAACTTTTGTAAGGATATTGCGCATTTCTCTCATCTCTCTATTTGTAAAATAATATTCTTATGTTTTTCCCTATTTATACGTAAAAATATTTGTACATGTTTTTATCTGCTGTTAAAGTCAATTCGTGAGAAATAGTTTGGATGCAGGTGAGTTCTCTAGTTGTTGTCTTGTATATTCTTGTCAATTAACACCTCTATCTGTATTTTCTCCATAATAAATAAAAAAATAAAAAAGTTTTTTTATTCGCCTCCGGTGAATTAAAAATTCATACACACCCCATCTTTCCAAAGATCTTGAGAACAATGTGTGAACAATGTAGTTATTCCACCATCTCTTTTTTTCAGCCCGATTCCCGTATAGAGACCAAAGACAAAATTTTTCACTTTACGCGATCGCTTTTTTCATTTCTATTTTTATATCTACGATTTTAATTGGCATCACTGCAAACAACACATGAACCATGTTGTTTGCGGTGATGCGGGAATCGGGCTGAAAAAGAAATAGTGTAAAACCTACATGTAACGCGATTGACGCGCATAACCATAGCTCCGAACTAAAAAGTTACCTAAGCTATTGCCACACTAGTTCCTACCTAGGATGCGTAGGATGCTTTATTGATTTTTTTTACTTTAACTCCACAGGAGGTTCCGAGGAAAATAATTTCCCTCACGGCCTGTGTCATCTTTGGGGATGCTGTGTGGAGGGTCTTTTTAAGGAGAGGAAGTTCTAGAAAGGACAAAGGTACGAGGGGTGGGTAGGAATCTGGGATCCAGTGTATGCAGGTCATCCGTCGCCAAATCTAGACAAACCTTACCCCATGAACCCGGCATCCCTGCTAAGTCACCAAACGTAGCGAATCACTTGGGGTGACCTATGACAGAGGTACCCATTCCCGCCTCCCAAATTGTAAATTAATTGAAAATCAAATCTGCAATTTCGTGGAGTAGGTAAGACTAATTAATGCAGGTTTTACATTTTTCGCCCAATTCCCACATAGGACCATAGTCAAAATTTTTCGTTTTACGCGAAGGCTATTTTCATCTCTATTTTCATATCTACGATTTCAGTTGGCATCAAAGCAAACATCATGGTTCATGTGTTATTTGCAGTGATGACAATTGAAATCGTAGATAAGAAAATAGAGATGAAAATAGCGATCGCGTAAAGCGAAAAATTTTGTCTGGTCTCTATACGGGAATCGGGCTGAAAAAAGATATGGTGTAAAACCTACTTTAGGACGGGTTGTTTTACAGAAATTCAAATGTAACGTTGTCATCAAATTGCTATTTTGTTTTTTGACAGTTGCAAATCCCCGTTAAATGCTGTTTCTGAAGACTCTTGTTTCACAGAATTTGATCATTTCGTCAAATTTCGTTAGTTTTCAAGTGCTGTGAATGTTCTATTCGTGTTATCTGTTATTATTTCAGATATGTGAAACAACCGGCCAATAATGACGTTATAAAAGAACTTTAATAGAACCTTTGTATAACTTAAAAATTAACTTGGAAATTTGATGAATTGTTTAAATTCTCTTAAACAACACGTTCCAAGTCGTTTCAGCCTTCGAAAAAAATGTGATCAGCAGAAGAGAATAACCATCAGCTTGTCAGCTCATTTCAATTTGAAAGAAAGCTCATCACACCTAGAATTGGAGTTTAATGGTGAACTTTCAAATGTCAAAAAAATACTAAATGGCATTAAATGGCCATTTAATGACTTTGTCACACGTTAATTTTTGCGAAGCAACTGGACACTAGGTATCAATTTATTAATTGAAAAATAAAGGAAATACATAAAAACCTAAGTTGCACATCTCACTAGGGCATTCCTGTATTGAGATATGCAGTTGAAAGGTACTTACTCTGATGTAAGCAATAACGAATGTCAGAACGTAGCCTCGTTCTCCATTCTTAGCCCCTCCCGGCATGCCCCCTAATCTCGCTGCTATGGCGTTGATCTTCTTCTCCTGGGCAGCCACGTCTTCTTCCGAACCCTCGTACAGCAGCGTGGTCACGCACAGCTTGTTCATGTCGAAGCCCTTCACTTTGGTCAGGTAGGTAGTCTTCAGAACCTCGAGGAACGCGCCAAAAGCCGAGGGTGCTGACTTCAACGCTTGCCCGAAATGAAACTGCTCATTGTCTATCAGCCTAATACTGGAAGGCTGGCAACGTTGAAGTGCCACTTCTCTCATGCACTTGACTCCTGATTCAAAGTCGGGGAAAACGAGAGATCCGTATCGTGTGACTTTTGGCAATGGTCTTATTTTGAGAACTACTTCTGTTACCACTCCCAGGGAGCCTTCGGAACCCAGGATCATCTGCTGGAAATCTGGACCGCAGGATATTCTGGGGCTTTTGCTGCTTTTGGCTAACACTCCGCGAGGAGTTACCATCTTCACGTGAACAACGAGGTCTTCAATGTTTCCATAAGTATTTTTCTTCATGCCACTGGCTCTGGTAGCCACCCAGCCTCCCAAAGAAGAAAACTCGTAAGAGTCAGGTTCATGTCCCGCCGTATAGCCTAATTTTCCCAATTCTCTTTCCAAATCTTGTCCCAGGATACCACTCTCGCAGCAAACAACCAAATTCTCGTGGTCCACCCATAGGATTTCGTTCATTTGTGAAGTGTCCAATGAGATTATTGGTCTCAGCTCGTTGGCGGGACATTCTACAGCTCCTGAGACGGAAGTACCTCCTCCGTAAGGTATTATGACGAGTCCTCTTCTGTCTGCTAGTTTCACTATCTCCACAACTTCCTCGTGACAAGAAGGCCATACCACGACGTCCGGAAGTCTTTTAATTTTGTCAGTCTTTACTGCGGCTATGTCATGGAGAGCTTGTCCTCTGGCTCGGATGAGCCTGTCGAGACCTTCGATGGAAAATGAAATTCCCAACGCTTTAATCTCATCCAAGATGGACTGGCTGATGATGGATTCGATGAAGCGTTCTGGCGGAGTGAAGGAAGGAGTGTGGGTTATGGTGATATCGCAGTCAAATTTGGACAGGACGAAGTCTTTCAAGAATACTAGATCCACTTCGCCAACTGGATACCTAGAAAGAAAAAAAATAATTAGTGTCTTGATTAAAAATGGCACATTATTAGAAATGTTAGAAGACTGTTAGAAACCAGGCTCAATTGCTTAACATCTAGAATTGAATCGTGGAATTAACACGAATTAAATAAAATTTTACAATTACGAAATTTCTCACTGCAATAAGTTCGCCAGGTCAAAGTGAACGACCAAATATAATAGATATTGCCTACAGAAATATTTACTATACATTGTAATATACATAGTACATAATAAACCAAATACTTCAAATAGCAAGATTGCACGTAATATATAGATTAGTAACATAATCTTACGTTAATTTTAAGCTTTCCCAATAAATTGAGAAAAAAAAACATAAGTAGATAGGTAAGCAAGTAATCTGTTGACATGGTCTAGTAAAATGTCACATCGTCCCCTTTGACACACATTTTATTTATTTATCTTAAAAATGTACATATTATAGTATTTCTGATCTTCCATTAAAATCATTTGCTTGTGGGCTTAAACAGTCACGTGTTTCACATATATAATAGGTACAGTTAAAACAATCACAACGCAATCAAGACCCTTTAACTAAAAGACATCCGTGTATTCCGTAAGAAGAAAAACAAGTATAATTGTTACTGTAACATTCATGCGGATTTAGGGGAACCGTCTTCCCGTTGATAATTTCTCTAAAATGCTTTTTGAAAGAGTTCAACAATTGTATTTTGTAACCAATGCTTCTGATTTCGACTGGTAGGTTATTAAAGAAGTATTTTCCTCGGTGGGTATAATGATGTTGGGCAAAAGAAGTGTTTAGTTTGGGGCATACAAATATATTTTTAGGTCTAGTACAATTTTCAGTTATGAATGAGTATTTATATTTTTCTTTTATAATTTGAACGATTGAACTTTTCACAAATAGGTTTTTGTGAAAAGTTTTTTATACTATTATATAATTCAATATTATTATTCACAGTGGTCTTGGGAATGTTGATAGGCTTCGGCTCGGGAAAGGGACAAGAATTCACTTGGATAGTTTACTCAACAGCGACAAGTATAAAATGAAATAATACTCTTATGTAGATCTTTCAATGTCTACCAATTGGTTGGAATTATGCAAGCAGATAAATAAATATAATTAGTTATTGTGATGAAATCAGGCCATTAAAACTGTCAAATAATGCGAAACTCAACTCATTTATTGTGGCACGATGATTAATTTATTCTTATTTAGTACAAAGAATAAGCTGAATGAAAAGAATGTGTAAGTCAGGCCGATACATACAGCATTATTTAGTTTATCATTACTTCATAATAGTTAAGTAATGATAAACTAAATAATGCTAGTTTGGGAACCGCTGCCTTAATCCATATATCTAATAAATACGCGAGTATCTTACATGAGGCACGGGATGATAAATTATTGCGTGTTCTTTGTAAATAATGTCGCGTACGTTTTTTCATGTAAGTCCAGTTCTAAAGAAACACGGTTTCGCAAATAAAATAATGAATAGACGCGATGACAAAGGCATAGAACTTTACCGATGAATAGAAAGGATCGTGCCGTGAAGGGCAAGCCAACGTTCAACGTTGTTTGTGGCAAACACTTCAACTAAATATTATATATATTATATACCTAGCTACGGTGGGTTTATCTAACCAACATTCAGTTTGTAGGTGAGCAAAACTAGAGAGGTATGCAAAAAAAATATTCTAAGTAGGTAGGTAACTCTATACCCTCCCGCATCGGAGCGCGGAGAGGGGTGATACATACCCCCCATTTTGTACAGTATCTAAGTTTTTGTTTTTTATATATCAAGTACTCAGACAGGGGTGCCCTATGTCGCAAATCCTCTTCACTATATTCATGGACCGAATTAGCTGAAACAGTCAAACTCCGGATGCAGCATTGATGGGCAATACTAGAATCAGCTCCCTACTATTTGCTGATGACATCGCGAGACTAACGACAACACAGGAGGGACTAAAATAGTGGCTCAAACGATTCAATGAAGAGTGCACGGCGCCGGAAATGAAGACGAGTACTTCAAAAACAGAGGTGATGGTTATGAAGGGACCCATTAGCGAGTATGTTGCATGCAACATACTCGCTAATGGGACTCAGCTGAATCAGGTGGATAGATTCAAATACCACGGAGACGAATTCTCCGGTGATGGATAGCAAGACGGAGAAATTAATCGAAGAATAAGTGCGTAATAAGTTGCGTCCTCTCTACAGCGCAGTATAAGGAAAGCCGAGCTTAGTATCAAGACAAAGATGGCAGTGTTCAAAACAATAAGCCGCCCGACGCTTACATACGGTCACTAGATATGATTGCTAAACGAATGAACACGCTCTAAAGTAAAAGCTGGTTCACACAGAGCTATAAATCTGCGAGCAGATATCTGTTGAATCGCGAGCGCTTATCTTTTGTGCTTTCACACGAGGCTATCAAATATTTCTTCCTGTGGTAGGAGAGGGGTCAGTTGAATTAGGGAGCGGCAACGGAATGCACATTTTTTGTACTGAAATCTGTCAACTTGACAGAGCAGAAGAGAGCAGAAGCAGAGAGCTTGACTTGAATCAGAGCAAGACAGGGACGAATGGAGGCTTTTCGATGCAACGGGTCCCGAGTAGGATAAGGGGAAGAAGATGATGATGAAATACTGTGTAATTTAGATATCCTAGAAAAAAAATATTCGATAATCGATCTGCATTCGATACTACATTTTCAAATATGGGTTTCCTTTCAGTAAAGTTGTATAAGCCGTTTCACGAATAACAAGGTATATTACTTGTCAATGTTCGGTACAGTTCATACATCGCGTAAGTGAATTAATTTTAACAAAATTAAAATGTAAACTGCATATTTTTTGTAATAATAAAGCAAAATATAAAAATTTGAATAAGAAATATTCCGCATTATTCGAGAAACGGAATAAAAGGAGTTTAATTTTCTTTCTTTAACGGGTTACAGATTTAATCATCTTTTCCAGAGATTCGGAGGCGAAAATATTTATGTAAACCACTTTCTTTCAAATCAATATAGATCACACTTCTAGGGATCACAATGTTCAGTGTAGTTAAACTTTATTGAGTAACGCAGGCGAGTCACAGTTTTTGAGTAAATAGTATGAAAATTTAAAACAAATACAAGCGGTGTAAAAATAAACTTCTAACAGCGATCTATTCTCTGGACGTGAACTTTAAACAGATCTTTATTACCGGCCAATAACACACCATAATAACAATATTATGTGAAAAGTTTTTTTATCACATCTCCTTGTTTAGTATCGTAATAGGTTGCGTACCAGATTTATTTCATTATTAATTTATTTCATGATACCCGATCAACAGTTGACCACATCAAATCATTTTATTGCTTGAAGCCCCCGGTGTGCATGGGCTGTAGGCAGAGTTCAAAAAATCTAATGTCACACAGTAACTTTCCTCTTATTTCGAAGGTTGAGTGTGCAAATTTTCATCAGGCACTAGCTGAAGTCCCCCGGCGTTGCCCGGACTTCATACAGAATTTTCTTAATCTATAATTTATCTTGACCATGTCTCTAGTGACTAAGCTGAGCGATCGTCCTCATATATAGAAAGTTAAGTGGGCTAAGTTAAATTAAGTAAGTTAAATTAATTTGCTAAGTTAAGTTAAGTCACTGCATTGGGAGCAGTGTTGCCAACCCGGATTTTGAAAAAGACGTAGGCCTGAATAGAATATTACATAGATTTAGCCAATTTGCAACAAAAATACGTAGATGTACTGAAATGAAGAAGTCGGGTTAGGTGAAACTGAATAAATGCTGTCACATAATATAGAAATATTTTTATATTTGTATGAAACCGAGTGTTGAACAAGTTGGTGGAAATTACGTAGATTCTGGGACTGAAGTTCGTAGATACGCAGGAAAGGCCTAAAATGCGTAGGTAAAAAGACGTAGAGTTGGCAACGCTGATTGGGAGGGATTTTTTTTTTTACATGAGCTCCACAGGAGGCCCTGAGGAAAATAACTCCCCTCAGGGCCTATGTCATCTTTGGGAACGCTGTGTGGAGGGTTTATTTTTAAGGAAGGAAGGAGGGGAGAGTTCTGGGAAGGAAAAGGGTTTAAAGGGTGGGAAGGAATCTGGGGTTCAAAGTGTCCTAGTCATCCGCCTCCAAGACTTGGACCAAACCTCACCCCATGAACCCGGGCACCCCTGCTAAATCACCAATCGTAGCGAACCTCTTGGGGTAACCTATGGCAGAAGTGTTGGTTATCCAGTAAAGGTTCCCGGGGCGGCGGTACCCATTCCTGCCTCCCAAATTGAATTCATACTTCAGTTACTTCTGAATACACTGACTCCTAGATTCCGACCTTCACTCTTTTCTTTCTCAGAACTTCCTCTCCTTCCTTTTCTTTAAAATACCCTCCACCTAGCATCCCAGAAATTATTTCCCTTTGGGCCTCCTATGTGAAGCTATTTTTTATTAAAAAAAATATTTTTTGATCAGGTGGTATGATTTTAACTGCCCTGATGTTGGCAAAAGAAGGAGGTAGCGCGACAGGGCATAACACCCCAAATATAAATAACGATAACATTTTGGTCGGGTATTTTGGGCACAAATCCAAAATTAAGTTTGCTCAGCCGTACTTCTCGAGATCTACGTTAAAAAAGGCACGTACGATTTAAGTCAGTATATATAGGCAATGTATTACGTAACGACGTACTACGTGAAATACCTAGTAGAGGTTGTCTGGGCCTATCTAAGAGTATGGAAATCATAGTTCTACGGGGCCCACCGACAATGTTACCTAACGAACCTGAGAATACATTCTGCCCGCGGCAGAAGGTGTGCCCTCGATTAATTATAATTCTCTTTCGAAAAAAAATTGCATAACAACCTTTTCTAAATTTTTCCAGATCGATATATCAACTGCTGTACCTACCTGGTACCTTATTAATAATATTGCACAATCTTCATTACGTTAATTTTTAACTTTAAACAAATATGGTAACAAACCTACGTATTTTTCGTAATATACATTTTGTGTACACAGTGTTAAGGGACGTACCTACTTGACTTACTGCAGCGATTCCTCACATAATTTGGAGTAAAAAATTAATGCAACAATTTTTTTCAACGAAAATGTCTTTTAAAACTTAAAATAAGTTAAATTTAAAATTTTAAGTACCCCCGACACAACTAACGCAGCTAACAAAAAGAGTTGATGACCTTGAAACGCTTAAACAGATTTTCGTGAATTGATAGCTAAGAACCATCTCGATCACGCCAGCTTTCAAACAAACAAAAAAACGTATCAAAATCGGTACATTCGTTTAGGAGCTACGGTGTCACAGACAGACACACAGACACGTGTGACACAAAGACCCCTCTTTTTGCGTCGGGGGTTAAAAAAATGATTTGACCGAGGATTGAGTCTTCCTACCCGGGAGTCAACCACGCTACCGACAGTCAAATCTCGATTGGGTAATACTGACATTTATTTTGCGTTTAATTGCTGTAATGTCGTCGAATTTCAGAAAAATGCGTAATTCGTACGTCCGCGTGTTCGTGATTGCCACTAAAAGTTGCGCCTTGTCATCGTAAACGAGTCTATCTGTCGAGTTTCAGCTCGATAGGATGTTTGGCAATGGGGTCAATTTTCACTACCAAGATTCCACTTCAATCATACTTACATAATTCGACCTGAAAAAAAAAGTTAAATTAAAAAAAAATTGTTGTTTTTGTGTTTTTTGTTGTGGTTGTTGTTGTTGTGGTTGTTGTTGTTGTGGTTTTTTGTTGTTGTTGTGGTTGTTGTTGCGGTTGCTGTTATTGTTGTGGTGGTTTTTGTTGAGGTTATGTTGTGGTTGTTGTCGTGGTTGTTATTATGGCTTTTTTAAAAATTGAATTAAAATTAAATTTGATAATATTAATCAAGTTCTGCAAGTATTGTAGAATTGCATTTTAAAAGCCTTGGCGTTGAAATAAAATAAACATTTTTGATTTGCCGGGTGGAGTTCTACGAATTAAACACAAAAACAATTAACATAAACATTTGGCAATAATAATAAAATTCAATCCCCCAGTTGGGTGCAACGGGTAAAACGCTAGTCATTTTGGAAAGTTTAGACTGTTTGAAAAGATTCGAAATTGTTTCGGATAATATTATGTATGTCATCCAATGAAACACACACTGAAAATATCACATTTTTTTCACGAACAGGCAAGCAATTTCATTAGCTTTAAAAGGGTTTTATTAAAATAGGTGACATCAGTTTTCTTTTAATCATTATAGATAACACTTATTTAGACATTCTGTTTTAACATAGAATAAATTTTGTTATTCCATTTTTGTCAACACAGAATAAAGAAGAATACGTTTCGTGATCCAAAAGTCTGGAGAATCGGGCCTTATGTTTCCATTACAATACTGTGTGCCATCACCGATACATGATGACAGGCAAGGCAGGCAAGTGTAAATAAGACAGAGCACGTGCTAAATGGGGTAGAAACTCAGCTCATAGAATTTGATCTCAGGGTAAAACCAAAAAGATGGATTAGTAATAAAAACAATTTTCCACTTTCTTAAATATTGGCATACAGAGCTCCGGGCCAAAAAGGCCCCTTTATCTTTTCATCATGAATTTATAATAATGGTTGTTGAAAAATTTGTTTATTTGGTTGAGTTTGAAAAATTATTTGCATGGGAACATAGCTGCAATATGGGGAGGTTAGTCTTTACGGAGGTTTTTATGTGTGGTACGTTTCGTCGTACCAGGCGAGGCAGTTTATGGACGCGTTCTCATGGGTGGGAATTCCCGCATAAAATGTTTCCGCGAGACTTAAGATGTGTTTTTTTAATAAGAGGATTTCAGAATCTTTGTGGAGATGGGATACCCTTATTCATTTTGGGGCACTCAGGACTATGCGTAAGGCTCTATTCTGGAGTGTTTGAAGTTTTTTCAAAAGAGAAGAGTGGGCCCAGATGGGGCTTGTAAAAATTAGTTTTGGCTTTATCGTTGATTTATAAAGTAGGAGTTTATTTTTGGTTGATAGTTTTTTTTATTTCTTTTGCGAGGTAAAGGGCTGCAAGGATTTTATTTGCTGAGGGTAGGGTTGTTTTCATTTATGTGATTTTTCCAACTGTCAAGGGTTACTCCGAGATATTTAATACTTTCTTCCACGGGACGTTTTCTCCGAACAATTGAATATTAGGTGGCCTTTTAGGAGCCCGAAACATGTTCAACTGTATTATCAAAACTAAAATTCGCTTCTATTGTTTGGGCACCATACAAGTAAAAATACAAAGAGCTACTAGAATAAATTTTTTAAAAACATCTAATGTCTCTTTGCATAAAAATGCACGATGAATTCCCGTGATATATGCATCACGTGGATTTGCTCTCTGAAACGCGTTACGAAAGTCTCCAATCTAGAAGGAATGGGGCCCTTATAGTGACAGCTTTTGAAATAATGTTATTATTTCAAAATCTGTTACTATATTTTTAACAGCTCTAACCTACTGGAATTCAATAAATTATTCGTACCGAACAACTACCGCCCGGGTCGACACCACGACTTGCTCTGTATTACAAATGACATGTTCTGATCCAGCATGGCATGACAAGAAATGCCTCTAAATGTTTGTGCAGCTGAATGATATCTCTATGTCTTTTTACACTTACAACATTGTCCTTGAAGGTTTCGGGAGTCATTTTAAAATTGAGAACTCCAAAATGGTGAGTTGAGACATAAAAGAAAAATATTGTTTTTAAAAAATGTTCCTTCGTTCGTTAGTTCCTGTTACGACTGCAGAACTCCTGCAGAGACAACCTTGCAATAATCTGCAGTTAAAAACGACAAAAAACGAGAAATAAATGACATCTTTCATATCCATTTTATTATTTTGAAAACGAGGATGTAAATAATTATGATAATTTTTGGTAGTAAACCCATCACACCAGAACATTTTTATTAAAATTCACAATAATAAAATCTCCAGCACTATCCTTACTTAAGTCATCGAGTAACATCATTATCATAATGGATAGGTTGATATCTGGTTATACAAAGATTATTATTATTAGAAATTTCCGTATTGAATCCTGTCAGTGTCCAAGGGTCCGGACTAAAATATGTCGCACGTTATTGTTATGATTTTATATAAATAAAGATTATAGCTAACCAAAGACTGAAAACAAAAACTAAATTTTATGGTTTTCCTCATCGCATCGCAGTAAAAAACACTTTAATAGGCCCACACTGAAATTCAAAAACAATGTAGGTACGATGTTCAAAACAAATGTGGGTACATATCAAAATTGTTTATTAAATTATCTCTGAAAGAAAAAAACAACATGTGCGCAGTTCCCACGCCGGAGATGTGAAACCTTCAGAAAACTAAACTTCGAGAGAATGGAGACGAACGCAGAGTATCAGGTTATCAGGAGTAGGTCAATTGTAGGTTTTATTTATTATAATATTGTTACAAAGCTCAAATCGAAAGTACGACTAGTTTCCGGACAACGTTCTGAGATACATTTAGGTATCAAAAAAAGTTAAATGCCGTATTACATAGTCTGCAGTTTTTCGTTATTCCCTGTAAAAAGTTAAATGCCGTATTACATAGTCTGCAATTTTTCGTTATTCCCTGTAAAAAGTTAAATGCCGTATTACATAGTCTGCAGTTTTTCGTTATTCCCTGTAAAAAGTTAAATGCCGTATTACATAGTCTGCAGTTTTTCGTTATTCCCTGTAAAAAGTTAAATGCCGTGTTACATAGTCTGCAGTTTTTCGTTATTCCCTGTAAAAAGTTAAATGCCGTATTACATAGTCTGCAGTTTTTCGTTATTCCCTGTAAAAAGTATTATAACTGCACTGCTACCTGTATAACTACACGAAATCTTATCCCCTTACTATATAACAAATGTGTTTTATACTTTACACAAACGATAAAAAAGAATTTACCGAATTAATGATTGTGTATCCGTTGTGTAAAATTTTAAGCAGTTTGTTAACTTGCTATATCATGCTAAACTAAAGTGCGTAACGGCTCGATTAGATTTCTCAGTTACCTCTACGGCGTAGACGAGAATCGTAAAAGTCTAAACAGGGTTGAATTAATTTAAGAATGCATTATGCGAATAAGTTATTAAGAATTTTTAACATAAACCAATTTAAGACAGACACAATATTTTCATAATGATACCACTGGAAATTTTATTACCACATTGTTTTTCACGTTAGTGCAGAATATAATTTCAGAAACTACCAGATTAACGATTGTACTTTTATGATTGTGATGAAGACAACAAAAACTGAACGACTGCTAAATAATTATTGGTATAGCTTAATAATAATGTCGATAATCGACACCTTGGCGCAGTGGTAGCGCGTTTGCCCGGAAAGCGAGAGGTCCTGGGTTCGATTCCCACAGGTGCCAATATCTTTTTTTGATTTTTCTTTTTCAAATTTTCGCTATATTGTCTTCGTTTAATTAAATATTACAATTTGAGGTTTTACTCAAAAAATTAAAATAAAAATAAAATAAATAAAACCTTTTCATACTTTTGAAGGTTAAACCCAGAAGATAATAATTAAAAATATGAACGAAACATGAACTAGAACAAGACACAGAAAAATCAAAAAGGTAACGACGAAAAGATAGAAAAAGATTCGTCACATCTAGGAATTGAGAGGAAATCGGACGGCTTTTTGTCCATACCCCAATTTGTATTCCCCAATTTCCTCTCTGAATTTTGACACTGCTGCAAATATTTTTTAATATAATAGAAATCGACCACTAGCTTGTCAGTACGTTTTGATTTTTTTGATAAGATAGTTCTTATAGGAGTTAGGACCCTCCAAAAATTGTTAAAATTACTTGGTTTAAACGCACTCAAAAGATGTTCAGAATACAAACTACGCAATGTATTTAAAAAAAAAAACAAAACGTACAGAAATAGAGTATTTTTTTCTAATACAGTTAGTAAAAAAAAATTAAAAATCGTCCAGTTTTGGAGGCGAAAATGGGGAATTCAAAAACCTCGATTTTGATGATTTTATTTATCAGCCTAAAGTGAAGTTGTCCCTTTCGCTCAGTATTAGAGGGAGTAAGAGCGACAGTATCAGCAACAGTTTGGTAAAATGCCTATTGTTAAAATTTCTCGATGCCCGGGGGTACTCTTTAGGTACCTTGTCATTTCTGTTTCACCTCCTTCGTTTGAGAGTCGTTAATATTATGCCTTCAATGATTAAATATTTCAGATTTGTTGGCGACTTATTAAATCATATTTATTGGACAATACTTAATTAAATGAAGACATTATGAGCGAAACTCAATCGAAAATCTGGAAACAGAAAAATCAGAAAAAGATATTTACACCTCTGGAACTCGAACCCAGGACCTCCCTACTTTCCGGGTAGGTGCTCTTATCCACTGAGCTAAGGTGTCGATATCCAATTCGGTCACCTTTAACTGTACCATACTTCGACTAAGAACCACCCATTTTATCTTCATTTTTCTTAACGCATATTTTTATTGGCTGCCATCTTTATGTATGATTGCAAGATTCAAATCGAACGAAATGCAATCTAGATGGTGTCTGGATAAATTTTTTTAATCCATTTTATTTAATGTGCGACATCTATTGACTTTTGAGGTTTTACCCATAAAGGTTAAAATAAAAAAAAAATAATAATACTTTATTAGTTGGCTAATAAAGAGCGCCGTGAACACCAATGAAAAGCTTCACGCCAAGATTTTGTTATCTTGCTTGTGAACAATAATATGTTGTTCCATTCAAAGTACCATGATTTTACCACCAAAACGAATAGTTTTTTCCGCCAGAATTAACATTAAATAATAATAAGAATTTCCGCTTGAATTAACATTAAATACAAATAAATTGTATCCACCGACGAGATAAATCCAAAGACGTGAGCGGTGGGTGAGCCCCAAGTTAGCTCAATTTTCCCTTACTTCAGGTGAAGAGATTTATAAAACATTTTCAAATATCGAAATATTTTCTTTGAAAAGTTTTTTTTACATTAACCCCGCACCCTGGACCATCTGGCCCTGGTAATCTTTGGGGTTGCTGTGTGGAGGGTCTTTTTGGAGGAGAGTCTCTTTGTGGAGGGTCTTTTCTCATGAGTCTTGAAGTAACCATGTTGTAGGAGGGAGGAAAAACAGAGGCCGGCATCATTTCAGAGCCGAGCTGTTGAACTCGAGAATGAGTCGTATAAACGACCCTTCTCATCCGACGGTGACCGGACAACTCAGAATGAACTCAACTCAACACCTCCTTTGAAAGTCATTAAAAGTGACGAAAAAAGGTTACGTTAGGTTAGGTTATTGGCTATTTACCCATTTTTTTCATGGCTTTTAATGGCTTGTGACTAAGGATGGGTTGTTTCAAAAAATTTGATGAATTCATCAAATATTTGAAGTTAATTTTCACATTCTGTGTAAGTTCTATTCAAGTTCTGTGATTATTTCAGTTTCACACAGCAACTGGCCTATAATAATATGATAACAGAACTTGAATAGAACTTCCACAGAACGTGAAAATTAACTTCAAATATTTGATGAACTCATCAAATTTTTTGAAACAACCCGTCCTAAGAGATATTGAGATGAGTTGATTCTGAGTTGGCATGGAACCCATATGACAAATGTCAATCGTATACATACGCTTGGCGCGCGTTTAGTTTGTTTCCTGACCATGCATCGATGCCGAAGGGATCAGATCATCGGATCATCTTCCATTGTGATATCGGTAGAACAAGGATCGCATACCTACTACCCCTACCTGACGCCTGTGCCCTAAATATTGCAATCCAATGCAAATTGATTTGAAATCTTTATTTAGACATTTATTAAGACAGGGAATCAGGAATTTTTGCACAAAGTCAAGGGTTTTTTTCAGGTATTTTGGGACTCTAGACCAGAGGTGGCTGCCAAATTCAATATTAAGTCGCACTAGCGATTTGTACAGGGTTGTATACTAGCTGCCTTGTACCTGTACCTGTATCTGAGATGTCTTGCACCTGTATCTGAGCCTTGTACCCGTATCTGAGATGTCTTACACCTGTATCTGAGCCTTGTACCCGTATCTGAGATGTCTTACACCTGTATCTGAGCCTTGTACCTGTATCTGAGATGTCTTGCACCTGTATCTGAGCCTTGTACCTGTATCTGAGATGTCTTGCACCTGTATCTGAGCCTTGTACCTGTATCTGAGATATCTTGTACCTGTATCTGAGCCTTGTACCTGTATCTGAGATGTCTTGTACCTGTATCTGAGCCTTGTACCTGTATCTGAGATGCTAACTTGACTGGCTTCGATAGTGCCCCCAGTTGATGCCAGTATGAGACATAGAGCCAAAGGTTTCTTTCAAATCGGCATAGATCACACTTCTATATATTTTCGGATCAGTGATTGTATCACAATCGTTATTTTACTGGTCAAATGGCTTACGAATGACAAATTATGAACATATTTGACTTTACAAGACAAGTCAGTTATTAATAATTTGTTATTTTTTATTTCCAAGGTCAACAACATCAACCAAATATGGCATATTAATGTATCCGCGTGTTTTCTGAAACATGTGGAAATAAGATAAATTAGGGAGCTTTTTGAATAATCGATTAATTAATCATTTCTTCAAAATAGGCATATTTACTTTGGGGTGTCATCATTAATTTAATGAAAAACAAATACCTTTGTGTAACACCACTATTTTATTAACAATATCAACATGTTTCGAAAACTATGTTTTCTTCGTCAGGATAATAAGTTAATAAAAAATAACAAAAGACAAACAAGTATAGACTAATTAGAACATAGACAAAATATTAGAAAGGAGAGGTGATTAATTACCTAAAATATATCATAAAAAACAATTATATAAAATAAAATATAAAAATTATTTTAGAATGGGTAAAAAATTACATTAACATAATAAAAAATCTTTTAAAAGGAAAACAAGAAGTCTAAATAACAAAATAAATTATTATAAATATAAGTATTAATACGAAAATAAATTTAAAAGACGGCTATTTTTAAAAAACGTTTGATTATTTATAATATTTAATTTACTATTAACACTTTTTCTAATTTCTAAAATTTAATAAAATTAATTAATAAAATAGTGGTGTTACACAAAGGTATTTGTTTTTCATTAGATTAATTAATCATTTGTATTACTTAGTGACCAAAGGTCCAGTGTTATAACTGATGTTAACATTCTTTATTTTAATGAAGACCTCCTGTTTCTGAGGTCCAAAGGTCGCGGGATAAAATTCCGGCGTGGGAAATTAATTTGTAATTATATAGGTTTTTTCTCAAGCAGAATTTGTAATGTTTAAGTTGAATCTACCAAGCTCCCAGACTCTCTACCCATTTAAGCCTCCAAAGACTAAGATGGGCCGGATATGTGCACCGAATGCCAAGCACACGAGTACCGAAGAAGGTTCTAACAGGACACCCGGGAGGTAAACGAAAGGCGGGCAGACCTAGGCTGAGATGGGAGGATGATGTCAGGAAGGATGCAAGGGGAATACTCCATGTTGCAGATTGGTAGACGACGGCCGAGGAAAAAGGGCGGTGGAGGCTTATCCTGAAGGAGGCTAAGGCTCGAAACGTAGCGCCATTGAAGAAGAAGAGAAGTTCGGTGAATCTTCTTGGTGAGTAAAATCAAAGTTTAACTGATGCAATAAATTATACAAAAAAAAACAGAAAAAATCAAATTATCCTGTTCGCAGGCAGGTATATGCTCTCATTGCAGAGCAGTATAGATATTGTAAATTGTAGGATATTAGAGCTTCAACATCATAAATATTATCTTATTTAAGACAACGAATTTATTAAACGCTTTTATTATTACCGTGACAATCCACGATTACGGTACCGTGACGGCACAAAAAGGCAATAAACATACGTTCCTTATCACAATAATGTTGCAGCTCTTTCAAAAGATGAGATACACAATGTACGTAGGTCTTTTTCGTTCATAGGAATTTTAATGTAATTTTCTTGTATCTCTCTCACACACTGCACGGTGACGTCTCTATAGACCCCGATAATAATATAACCGTAACGATAATTTTGAAAACCTGGCGTTGGGAAATCCATATCAGTGACACAGTAAAAAAAAACTTGGCAAACTCTGCCATAATATGGCAGAGTTTGCAGAATATATTAAATTCTGCTCATATATAATAAAGTAAATCCAAAATAAGATTGTACTTAAGCCTCGATTACATTGAGCGAGTTTACAAGCTACTAGCCGGTAAGTTTAAAAGCGGGTGAATCGGCGAGTGAGATTGTAATGACGATACACAAAACTGTCTACTCGCTCAGTAGCGACAGTAGCGACAGTAACAGTTAAAATAACGACTCCCGAGCGAACTAATTCTGACAGTTACGAAATCAGCTGTTGGTAGGCCTCCATATTGAGCGGGTAGCAAGTAAAGTTGACCACCTTTCAACTTTTTTCGTAGATTGTCCACAATCTATTAGTTAGCAAGTAATACGATGACATTGAGCGAGTTTACTAATTACTAGCGAGTGAATTTCCCAGATAGTAGCTTGTAAACTCGCTGAATGTCATCGAGGCTTTAGGTCCATCTTAGATTTACAGACTCTAAGAAAAGCATACTTTGCCCTTTTCCAATCCATAGCAACATATGGTATAGTGGGATGGGGAAGTTGCGCTGAATCCATTACCAATCCAATTATTAGTTCAAAAATTAATTTTCAGAAATATATTTAAATGCCAACCTTCCCATTCCTCAAATGAACTGTTTGCTAAAATCAAGGTCTCAGATATTTGACAGTTATCTTAAGTTAGTAAGCATATGTTATATACAGAAAAATAACCTACTGATGATTCTACACAACATCAAGCTCACACCCGCTTTTCATTAAACCTGGGTTGCGTTAAAACTAAAACCTCATTCACCCAATGACAATTCTTCCGGCTTGCGTTGCAATGCCATATTCAAAGAAATAAACTGTTTCTCCCTACATGTCCTTTCCCGTGCGTCCCTGTTCCCCTCCCGCGTGCCCTTCCCTTCCCGCATTCTCCATCAACCTTCCCCGCCTCCCTTCTCCCCTCTTCCGCTTCCACGTCCCGCCAATCCCTCTATCGCGTTCCATATATTCAGTCCCAGTACGTTCCGTTTTCAAACAGCTTCCGTGCCACCTGTTACAATTTTTTTAATTCAAATTTTCATTTTTCATATATTACAAATATTAATTTTTGTAAATTATAAAAAAATCAATCAAATTTGGTACTTGATTCGATTCAAAGTACTTCAATTCAATTCATTAATTTAAAGAGTTTTGAAAATTGAATTTTGACTTAGCAATCATTGTTTTGCAAAATGTCATTCTCAAATTTTTGACAGTTTCGCAAGAATTTTTGTGATGATTAAAAAACTTTTCAGATGTTTTGTCATGTAGTTGTAATAATTTAGAAGCCTTCGCGGGGGTTTAAATAAGGTATTTTGAAAGTTTGCAACTTTTCCTATGCTTAATATAGCAATACATCGACACATTTTGATTTTTATATATATAATGCATTGAGATCAAAAATATTTTTATTTTTGAAACTGACAATTCATGGTGGAATTCCATTATAATAATCACCTTACTACGTCCAGTGACTAAGGGTTGTTTTAAAAAAGGTTTGTTTTTTAAATTGAATAGTTTAATTTATTATTATTTTACAAAGTTAGTTATACTATATGTAGGGTGTTTGTTATAAAGGGGATGTCTGTAATACTTGTGATAAATATTTAATTAAAAGATAGCCCCGAATTCAGTCGGATATCAGCGTGGGAACCACCCAAACGTTCGTGTATTGAAATCGATACTACAAGAAAAGTATTGATTATGATAACCATAAAATAAAGAAAAACACAAGTAATGCGATGTGGGCGTTTTTCTTGATCCAAAAGTCTGACCAATCTTTGCTTAAATTTCTAATAAAGAAAACCGTTTTCATTTCGATCAAATAGAATTGATGACGCTTTTATAATTCTCAAAATTGTAAAAAGTACGTTGTTTATGACAATATTGCTGCATCTCTTTTTTACACACTAAATAATAATGAGACAAACGATGTACGTATGTCTGCTTCCTACAAATGAAAAAAAACCGTAATCATTTTCTCTCATCTCCCTCACTCGTATTAAAGAAATGAGATGGCCGCGAGCCAATTCTGCCGCGGAATAATTTATAATTAAAAGCAGCCAATGTGCGCTTTTATTACCGTGACGATCCACGATTACGGTACCGTGACGGCATAAAACGTATGTTCTTCATTCCAATAATGCTGCAGCTCTTTCTTACACGTTAAAGAATGGTGAAACAGAAATTGGACACCCAATACAAGTGTGTCTTTTCCTTCAAAGTATTACTTTTTCATTTGGAGGAAACAGATATATTTTTTTACGGCTCAGCTATGGCGACGGGAATTGTGTTTCATTTTTTTTATAAGCGTGAGGGAGATGTATGATAATTATTGTATGTCTCCTTTGGGGGTTTTTTTTCACCGTTTGTTTCATATTAGACTGTTGTTGCTGTTGTAAATGGGCTGGAACCAAAAGGTCAGTGAGAACATCGGTTTCCATACAAGCCATTTCTAGTACGCTACTTTCAGCTACGACAACACATGTAGTGCGCTTATTAAATTACTTGAAAGTTTCCCATAAGTTCGCCACTAAATTATTCAAAGGGCACATCATGTCTTACGAGGGTAGGTAGACACTATTATACTTTTAATATACAGCAGACTGAGCGGACAGGTTCTAGGTAATAATGTTCCTGCTAGCAATGTTCCCCGTCAAAATGTTACAAGTTAAAATGTTCCTTGACAAAATGTTCCCTGTCAAAATGTTCCCAGTTAAAATGTTTCCTGTTAAAATGTTCTCAGTAATAGTGTTCCCTATCAAAATTTTCACATGTAAAATGTTCCCTGTCAAAATGTTACAAGTTAAAATGTTTCCTGTTAAAATTTTCTCAATAATAATGTTCCCTGACAAAATGTTACCATTTAAAATGTTCCCGGTCAAAATGTTCCCTGTCAAAATGTTACAAGTTAAAATGTTTCCTGTCAAATTTTTCTCAATAATAATGATCCCTGTCAAAATGTTCCCGGTTAAAATGGTCGCGGTCAAAATGTTCCCCGTCAAAATTTTCCCTGTCAAAATGTTCCTTGCCAAAATGTTTCACATTAAAAACAGGAAAAATGTCATTATATTGGCAGTGAGTCAGCAGATTCCGCATGTCCTAACCTAACCTTACATAACGCAACCTAACCTAACCATGGAACATTTTGGAAGGGAATGTTTTGATCGGGGATCAAACGTTGCAGATGCTTGAAATGAGATTAGCCATGTTTGGTGATCAAATCTATATAATGTCATTCATAATATTCCTCTTCCCCATTGCCTTCTTTTACCTAATCTCATAGTATCACAACATGCCCGAATTCGGGATGCCGTAGATTTTCACGGCCATAAGCACATATGTTGATTTATTTTAAAGGGTTTTATGCCTTGTTGCGCTACCTCCTTCGTTAGCCAACCTTTGGGACAGCATTGCTGTGCCCATCATTAGGACAGACGTGTAATCATGTGTAAAAGATTACACATTTGCCCTCAAGATGGAGACTGTAAAGCTGTCCGAAACGTTGACTTAAGATGAAGATATATGTGAAATCCTATTTGGATTCATCTTTACGACGAATTGGTTTACAGTATGAACATCAAAAAATATGCTACGGATAAATTTAAGCTTTTACTAGCTTTTCTATGTATTGGAATTACAATTATTGTTTACGTAACAAAAAATTTAAGCGTAAGCCACTAAAAAGAATGTTTTTTAAAACGATTAATAAGAAACAGATAAGAAACAATTTTTAAAAAATAGCCCTTTATGCTAAGACTATTTTTGAGGTTTTGTATGTTCTAACTTTTTCATTCTTATAAAATTATGCGCAAAATAAATAAAAACCACTTTTTCGCTTATTTGCCTCGAGCGATTTTAAATTTTGTAGGCATGAGAATCGAAATATTAATTAAGCATAATAAATCACGATAAAAATAAATTTGCCGAGTTTCTTGGGTAGACAAATAACAATAATTTTGTCAATTCTTGATAACAAATTATTTCCGAATTAATCTAATTAACAAGAAGCGAAACCACCAGGGTCACCACTCACCATATCAAACTCTTGTCCCTGATGTCGATGATATCGATATTGATGATGAATCGCTTCCCAAAAATGAACTCTGTCCATGTTTCCACTATTAGGAGAAAACCGGGTTTCGGTTTTATTGGTACAAACGTATTCTCTAATTTTCTCCTTCTGAATTTTATCACAAGTAAAAATGTTAATACATAATAGATAATATAGATATCGACCACTAGTGTGTCGGTACGTTTTGCTTTTTTTAATAAGTTACTTTTCATATAAGCTAGGACTCTCCAAAAATCGTTAAAATTGCCTGGTTTGAATGCTATCAACAGACGCTCAGTACGCAAACTAGACAACGTATTTTAAAAAAAAGCAAAACGTATAGAGACGTAGCCTAATGTGCAGTTGTCCTTTTCCGCTCAGTATTCGGGGGTGTAAAAGCGACAATTAAAGCAACGATTAACCAACAATTAACAATTACAATTATCCAGCAGTTTGGTAAAAATAATAAATATTAAAATTTCTCAGCGACCGGGCGTTTTTTTTTACATTAACTCCACACAGGAGGCCCTGAGGAAAATAACTTCCCTCGGGGCCTTGTCATCTGGGATGCTGTGTGGAGGGTCTTTTTGAGGAGAGGAAGGAATGAACATTGATCTTGAAGAGACCCATGTTGTAGGAGGGAGGAAACACAGAAGCCGGAAAATCGTTCCATAGCCGAGCTGTTGAACTCAAGAACGAGTCGGAAAAACGACCCGTTCTCATGTGACAAATGTCAACCGTGTACATATGTTGGGCGCGCGTTTGGCGTGTCTCCCGACTATGCACCGGTGCCGGTATTGACGCTAGTTCCTCAGAGCATCTTCCATTGAAATACCGTTAGAACATGGATAGCATTCCCACCCGACGCCTGTGCTCTAAAGATTGCAATCCGTTCGTTAAGATGGGAGAATCTATCAAACGGTCCGCCCGTTTCTGCACAGAGTTGAGGGTATTTTCCTTTAAACCCTGAATATCACATACCCTTATGATAATACCATTTTAATACCTGAACTGGTGGTTATGAAAAACTCTTTTAAAATTAATTTTATTTGCAATTGCTTTCCTGCTTAGTTATATTATCACTAGCTGGTACCCGGCATGCGTTGCTATGCCATTTAATAAAGAAATTGTTTTTCCCTGCGTGTCCTTTCCCATTCGTTCCTTCCTCTCCCGCGTCCCCTTCCCCTCTCGCGTTCCCACTCCGCCTCCTCCACCTTCCCTCTTCCCACTCCACTCCCCCCCTTCCCCGTCCCGCGAACTCCCCTCCCGAGTTCCCCTCCCCCCTCCCGCATTCCATACATTATTCCCGGTACATTCAGTTTTCAAACAGCTTTCGTGCCACCTATTGCAATTTTTATACAAATTTCATAATGCCAGAGCTCACCAGTATTAAAAAAAATAATTATCCAATTTGGTGCAGTCGTTCGGAAGTTATGCGCGTACAAACATATCGGAGATTCATTTTTATTTATATAGATAGATATTAACTACGACGACTGAAATAAAATTTCCCGCAAATATATCAACACAGTTATCAAGACAACGATTTGTATTGCTTTTCGTCTGACGTTATCAATAACTCGCTTTTGTTAGCGACAGAAAACGTACAATAAATATAATATATTAATATTTATTATTTCATAACGCCAGATCTTACCATTATATACTGCCTATATTACTCGCATATAATGTAGCTTTCTATTGGTGAAAGAATTTTTTAAATCGGTTTATTGGTTTATGCTTGAAAGCGTAACAAACAAACACGCAGTTTCGCATTTATAATGTTAGTATAGAAGTATTTCTTGAGCACAGTCAATATTAACTAAATTATTAGCTCGTACTTATTTTGGATGCTCCATTTCCATTCATGACTAATAAAATTGGTAAACTCTCAGAAGTATTTCCGTCATGCTTAAAAATAATCTTTGTGATTTTCCTTCTTGTCGCTAGTTTTCTCAAAACGAAACTATTTTCATCATGGTCTACGGAGTATCTTTTGGCCACAAATTCGGAGATCGCGGGTTCAAATCCCGGCATGCGCAATTAAATTTGATTTGATTAATTTGTGTGATTTCAAAATTTACTCATTCAAAATAATATTATATACTATTTTTTGCGGCACTTTCCAGAGTGGTGGATACTCTTCGTTTCACCCTGGTGAAGACCATTATTTACAATCAAAACGTTGCTTGAAATGGTTTGTGACCAGATCAGAATATTCAGGTACTTCCCCTCCATCCTCTGCTCCATCTCCTTTCCCTCCCCACCACCTTCAGCCTCCAATATGGTATGTATGTATCGAAATTGGGGTTCGTTGTGAGCCGTACTCGCTGGCTCGGTCGGGAGCAATTGGAACTTTTGGAGGGTCTTCATCTTAATTCGGTTCCTCATTGCTGAGGATCCTGACCCCTACTCCGATTTCCATGATGGATAAAGCTTCTACACTCCTCGCAATCCTGCACTGTGTGGAGAGCCAAGGATACCGACGTACCGGACGTCAGTGATACTTGGTCACCCAGCGCTTTAGCTCTTGTACTTCTCTGCCAAACACTTTGCCAATGACTATGTTGGAGCCAATGACTATTCTCGTGTTGGAGTCATCAGATTGGCGAGCAACGTGTCCAAACCTTAAGATACTGTTACATAAAAGTATTTGTAACAAGGTGTGTGCACCCCCTTATACGCACTTATACATATAATTCTTGTTTTATCCTCTCATATAAAGAGGTGACCACCTGGGGTCAGCTGGACATACTATTTTTTTATTATCTATGGAAGAATTCAAATCAAATCAAGGCCGTATTGCGACATATTCCATCACACTGTCATGGGACATTTACTATGGTTCATCGGTTCATGTTTGTCTATGAAAGAACACCTTGACTTGGCGAAAAGACATCAATAATGTTGTAACAATTGACGCTGACAATGTTAATAAAGCCTAAAGATAACTGGGAATCTATCGCAACTGACATTCATTAATGAATAGTTGAAAATAAAGTGATTTGACACATTAATATCGTGTCGTATATATTTTTTTTAAATAATGTGTTTTACAGATTGATGCGATCCTGTCACAATATACATTACTCAATTTACATAACTTTAAATAAATGTATGAAAAAATTAACGTTAATTTATTTTGGAGTTCTTGCCCAAAATGACCCTTGAAATCTTCAAGGCCATTGTTGAAAATGTCAAGAGATCTAGGGATATCATTTAGCAGCACCATACATTCTTAATTTTGGAGGCGGAAATTGGTACCGCCGCCCAGAGAACCGTTTATAGGATATCCAACATCCCTGCCATTGGTCACCAAAAGTGGTCTTTACGTTTGGTGACTTTGCAGGGATGCCCGGGTTCATGTGGAGAGATTTTTCTAGCCCTTGCCAGCGAATATGTTTGCCCACCCACTGCGTGGCGGGCCGGATCGAGAGAGAGAGACCTAACCTAAACCACTCCAATCGAAAACTCTCGACCCACCCACTTGCACTGCAATGGGAGGGATGGATTCAAACGTCCGTCACTCCTCGACATATTGTCCCCAGATTCCCCTCATTCCTCCCCAGAACTTCCTATCCTCAAAAAGACTCCACACAACATTCCCAAAGATAAAATGAGGAATTGTTTTTCTTCAGGGCCTCCTGCGTGGAGCCAGTGTAAAAGAAATACCCTTCTGGGTACCTAGCATGGTCGATCGATATAACCCTATGTCAATACGATATCGGCCAAATCCGTCAATTATGGTCAGTTAACAATATGTGCTAGCACGCTCAACAATTGATAAGGGAAATTACAACCGACGATTGATAAAGACCTGTCAAATCGTATGCATTCTAGCCTGCGACCGTAGCACGGTCGATCGATAAAACCCCTATATTAATACAAAATGTAATAAATTCGTAGTCTATGGTCAGTTAGCAATATTTGCGAGCACAGTGACCAAATAATTCCGACAGTCGGTTGATACAAGGCGCCGTATTTATCGCGGCTTCCGAAGTGTCGGATAAGCTGTCAATGTACATATTTTTTAAAATAATGTCGTTCGTTACGCAAAATAACTGGCTTATGAATGAATGGAGGTGAACTAACGAAACTCTAAGAATTTAAAGAAATCGTGTATGAGACCCATAGACTTAATTAATTCATTTAAGAAGCGATCAATTGATTGCTTTCAAATTCGAGAAACGAAATTTGTTAAAATGTCGTTTTAACTAATTAACTCCCGTTTAGTCTCAAAAAGTACATGCGAGGCGCCAATATACATTGAAGTTAGTATTTCAATTCGAAATTGTCAATTTATTGGAATTTTTAATTTTTACGTACAACATTTGAAATTTAGGAACGTAAATTCATGAAAAGTCGGCCGGTGTTGCCATTGTATATCAATTTCTTATTTATTCCCCTTCGACGTCGGTCTGGCTATCGATGCTGCAAGCGTGCTAGGGTGAACGGTTACTTATCGATCCGATATTGTAAAGTTACTATTTCACTCTGTGCCTTGTTTGACTGGTGATAAACACAACTTTAAATAATGCCGTTCTTTCTGCAAAATTACTGGTTTATTAATGAGCGGAGGCAGATTATAGAAGATCGTAGAATTGAAAGGCGTCGTTTACGCGATGAATTGAATCCGTTCGAACTCGGAGAGACCGAATTTATACTTTTTTCGCATATCTCGCGTAATGGCTAAAGATCTTATTGATCAATTAACTCCCTTTTTATTGTCAAAAAACACATGCGGACTTCCAATGTATATTAAAGTAAGTGTATTTAATATTATTATGATACCTCAGTAAATATCAAGATGTAAATCGATCTTTAAAATGATCAAAAGATGGAAAGATCATGATTGTGTACAATACTGTATATTTCTTACTATTCATATGTAAAAGCCCCGAAAAAGGGCGTTAATAAGTAAATAACAATAATGGATTATGATGATGACAGGTATTAGCACCAATGAGCTTCTTTGCTACAGGAAGCTATCAACGTGGAGTAGGCCAAGACCATAGGTCAAACAACGGTCAGTAAGTGCATCAAATCGTTAATGAAAGCAGTTTTGGAAAACCTCTATAGAAGGTGGGTACATTTTCCTGCGACGAATGACGCCCGGAAACAAGTCGAGAGAGGCTTCAGGAATAAATTAAACTTTCCTCATGTTCTGGGCGCCATCGATTGCACCCACATCGCCATCGTCACCCCTTCCAGACATGAAGAGCAGTTTTAAAACCACAAAGGGTTTCATTCTCTCAATGTTCAAGTGGCAAATATTTTTTTTTTCACAAAAATTACATAAATAAAACGCCAGTTGGTGGTTTTTCACATTTTATTGAAGGTTTTATATGTTTGATAAACAGGTCTGTGATGCTACGTTGACAATTTTAAGCATAAATGCACGCTTCCCGGGTACCGTCCACGACCAATTTATTTGGAATAATAGTAATATCAAAACGGAAATGACCAGACTATATAATCAGAGAATTGGGACTTATTTCTTGCTAGGTATGTATGTCAGCAATCTGCCTTTGAGAAAAAGTACAAAGCCGCATAATTTAGTAGCTATATGTACTTATTATAATGGTGTTTATGTTTAAATCAGGTGACTCGGGGTACACTTTAGAACCTTATCTCATGACTCCAATATTGGATTTAGCCGAGGGGAGTGCTGAATGCAAATACACAAAGGCGCACTGTAAGGCGAGATGTTCCATAGAACGCCTATTTGGGGTATGGAAGGCCATATTCCGTTGTCTTAGGAAGGATAGAGTTCTCCACTACGAGCCTGAGGTTGCTGGTCAAATAATCACAACATGCGCTATTTTATACAACATGATGAAGCACTATAAGTCAGTTTTCTTATTTAACTATATTACTATTATATGCATTTAAAGAAAGTAATTCAAAATAATAATTGTTCTTTAATTTCAGGTTAACAGATGATTATAGTGAGGATATGGTATTAGAAGAGGTTGAGCTACTAAACCAGGCTGAAGATGTCAGCAGAGTGGTAGCAGCCCGAGGAGTGAGGGAACAAGTGGTTCGGAAGTACTTCTCCGATGAATAAATTATTTAATAATTACAACATAGATCCCGGTAAATTATTAAGATTCATTTTATCAGGAAAAATTACAAGATATTAGTGATAAAATAACAATTTTAGAATAAAATCATGCCTTGTTCCATGTACAGCACAGTACACAAATAATATAATTTAAACAAACAGTTGTTGTGAAATTATAAAACAATTATGAAATTGCAAGACGGTTAAAACCATTCGAAATAAAAAATGAAATAATCGGTATTCTATTTAAACCCTTGTTTTTAAGTACGATCTATTTATAAAGGATCATTGTATAGCAGTCAGTGCAGTGAGTTTAAATGTTTCAATAATTTTATATTAATTACAGAAACTATAAAAGAAAGTATGGCAACAACATGTTAAATTGCTCCCTCATTTCACATTAAAAGGTGGTGAGGATAATATTATATCCTTCCAAGACTAATAAGAAAATGTAATTGATGTTATTTAGTACATTCTTAAATTGACACTTCAAGTAACGTTGTTAAAATGCTGGCAATTCCATTTTACTAGTATTTACTTTGAAAACTAAATAACCTACTAAAATTTATTTATATTTTATTTTTAGGAGAAGGGAAGCTTTCTTTTGATTTGGATGAAAAACTGCATTCCATATGCAGCTAAAATAAAAAAAAAGCAGTATTAATGGGAGTAATTTTTCTGCGTTGCTAAAGAAGATCCACCCTGACCAATAGAACCCGTCTAAACAGAATGCCTGAGCATAAATATCGGCCAAAGAAGCATGTCAAGCAAAAAAATAAAAATATAAAATTGACACCTGAATTGAACCTTACACAGGGACATCTCCGCCATGGCGGATGAAATAACACAAAAATCTATACAATGTGCAAAGTTCTTACAATAAATAAATACATTGGTAAAAATTAGTCTTCTTCTGATTCTGACTCCAAATGTAACGCAAAGTCGGGTGAAGTGTGGGATGTTGACGGCAACGGAGATGTTGGTCTAGAACGAGAAAGAAAAGTGCTTGAGATCTCATACATAGGAAAATAATTTATCTATGTCATCTTAGGGGATGCTGTGTGGAGGGTCTTATTAAAGAAGGAAAGGATAGGAAGTTCTGGAAAGAAAAAGTATGAGGGGTGGGTAGGAATCTGAGGGTCAGTGTGTCCAGGAGTGACAGACGTATGAATCCATCCCTCCAACTGCAGTGCAAGGCGAAAAGTCAAAAGGCCTCCCTCACCAGTCTTTCTCAATCCGGCCCGCCACGCAGCACATGCATCCACCACCAAGACCTGGACAAACCTCACCTAACTTAGCAATCCACTTGGACCTACGGCAGGGTGTTGGTTATCCAACAAATGGTTCCCGGGGCGGCGGTACCCATACCCGTGGCCTCTGTGTTTCCTCCCTCCTACAACATGGGTCTCTACAAGACCCATGTTCACTCCTTCCTCTCTTCAAAAACACCCTCCACACAGCATCTTCAAAGATGACATAGGCCCTGAGGGAAATTATTTTCCTCAGGGTCTCCTGTGTGGAGTTAATGTAAAAAAAAAAAAATACCCGCCTCCCAAATTTTAAATTCATTCATTCTACTTTCAACATTCCTCTGCCAGTTCCATGGCTCGTTGCTTGAAGTGTATCAAGTTTAGTATCACCATTCCATTGTGGACTGCTAACCTTGGTTTTTTGGACAACTTTTAATTATCGTGTTCAGCCTTTCCATCTCTTGTGATTATACTTTACTATGTACGAGTAGTCCCCAATCATAACTAACTTAGCAACACGCCGTTTCGCTGCAGGGGTAGGCAGAGAGTACGAACCGCCGAACAACTCTATCTTGGTACACACTCCTTGCCTCGTTCACATTCATACATGATCTTCTATCATTCTGACTCTTCACATGACCCAACTCAACTATCTGATTCAGTTGGTCGTGTCATGTCTTCCTCGGGCGTCCCAGACTTCTTCTACCATTCACATTTGCGTCATATACTCTCCTTACACTACTTTCCTCATTCATTCGCTCTACACGCCCAAACCATCTGAGTGTCCCATTCTTAATTTTACTCATTACGCTTACATCAGCCTTGAAATTTATTAAAGGGACTGGGTTATTGTTAAAAGATTGAGGCAAAATTGGAGATAGCACAACAGGCCTATGGCCTAAGTGCCCACGGGAACTAGTCATAAACCGTCTCCGCAAAAAAAAAACATCAGCCTTGCATTCTTTGCGGATCTCTACGTTTCTCACACAATCGTACATGGTTTCACCACACAAACGCCTCCGGAATTTCATTTCTACAGCTTTCAGTCTACTTTCATCCTTCCTCTGCCATACATCAGGGTAGGTATCAGCACTCCATTATAGACGGCTAGCTTCGCTTCTTTGGACAGTTTTTTATTAGTAAATATAATAAATAATTGAAACAATGTAATACCTCAATAACTGATGTCGGAGAAGGCGAACTCTTTCTTCCTGAGTTGCAGTGTATCTCTGAAATGAGAAATGATAATTCGTTCATTTGCCTTCTATAATAAATTAGTTATTAAAGCCAGCTTTACACACTCATTGAATCATTTCAAGTTTACATTATTGAACATTTACGTTTATTAGCTACTATTTTACGTTGTTGATCTGGGTTAACTGATTATTTTTAATAAAATTCCAAAAACTCTAATTCGTTAGACCACATCATTGAATGCATCATCACAGACACATTTGGCAGGCAACTAAAGGGGTGAGTGTCTACCTGAGTGTAACCTGAGACCAAGCGAAGCGAAGAGACCCTTCGACTCCGGCCCAAAATACCAACATACGACCGAGTGGTGGCGAGCCGAGGTAAGAGCACACTCTATTCCTGTTTCAGGGAAAATTTTTTGTTGAAACAGGTTTCAACAAAAAGGAATAGAAAATCCCTCAAAAATGTCCCCAATTCGATCTAACGTTGGAAATTTGTTACTTTACTCTGAAGTGACAAATAACAATTCATTAATTTAACTTAAATAAAAAATAGTTGACATACTAAAAGGAAGGTTTATAAATTTGAAAGTACATTGGAGTAATTTGAAGAGAAATAGGAAATACCTCAAAAATGCCCGACATATTTTTGAGGACTCCCACTAGCTCCTTGAAGGTGTCGTTGTGCGCCTCTTGGGCCGCTGCCATTCGGCTTCCCACATCTGGCGTGGCAGCCGACTTCCTTCTTTTTGATTTGCTTCTAAGGCCGGTTGCTTCCTGGACATTTTGTCCACTATCCAAGTCGGCTGAGGTTTCGTGCTGCTCATTGGAATACTATAAAACACACATATAATTGGCATTGGTGATGAAAGGTTAACCACATTTTGACAGAATGCATTATATTGATATTCTAAAACAATAGTTACCTCAATCTCCAGCACAACTTCTTCTGGCCCCTCCCCTATACTGCTTTCAGGCAGTCCACTGCCCTCAGAACTGGCTCTGCCAATAATATTCATGACTTTTTGTGTTATGTCCGTCAGCGCAGGTATTTTGGCAGTGTTACCAGTGCTGAGGGCAGCTCGCTTGCGGTTTGCATTTCTGGCACGACTTTTACATTTCAGGTCGCGCCATGTCTGAAAAAGACAAAAATAATACCAGGTTAAAAGTGATTTAAGGACTTGATATCAAGTGTCTCCATAATAGTTTAGAAGAAGGTAAGTATTTTCGTAATAAGAAGCAAATAAGTCAGTTTGTTTAGGTAGGTATAAATACTCACTGTTTTCCACTGTTCGGCTGACTTAACAGGACCTAGCTCGGCCAGGTGCTCCGCCAACTTCTGCCATGTTTCTCTGTTCTTCTGCGCACCTTGTGGTCCAACAAATCTTCCAGCAGCAAATTCTGAATGCTGAGCCATGTAGTCTGTTAAGAAGTTAAGTTGCTGGCTCGTCGAACGAACTTTCTTGCTGAAATTATAATAACAGCATTCTGAATGTCACTGTCCTTGATCGTAATATTGTAACTACAAATTTTCAATACAATAATGTAAGATAAGTTTATAGGTAATAGTGGAAACTTTTCCGTATACAAAATACAAATAAATTACTTACACTTCTTTCGGACTCGACATTGACAATTTATTATTTTCGGACATTGCTGTATGATGCGCGTTGGTATGTAAAGCGTAAGTAAATAAACAATAATTTGACGTTTCAGATACCATAGACAATTGACCGCTGCCTAGAAAATATCTCAAGTGTTGCCAGCGTATGTCAATTTCTTATTGATTGCCTTAGCAATATCGGTTCGATACAAAATCGTCGGTTGTTACGCTTTGTCTATTCGATATTGTAAAGATACGATTTCAGTGTGCTAGGGCCCCTGGTCGTGCTATTCTGGGCCAGAACGTCCATTCTGCCGCGTGGAATGCAAGTCAAGTCCTGGTGTCGAACCTGGCGGTAGTTGTTCGGTAATAATGAATTCATTGTCTTAATAATAAATTTTCCCCATTATTGATTATATCAAAAAACATAATGCGTTAAATTCTTTCATATTCGAATCCAATATATTTTTTTACCAAGGTATGAATCACACTATCTTAGAACCTGTTAACGAATTCTTTTGTATGTTTAAAGTTTCTCGTGGAATTTGCAATGGTCATAAATAATATTTATGCGGTGTATTAGCGACACCAATTGTGATAAATGGTGTTTAAATAATAGGCTATCCCACAGAATAAAGAAGAGCACTAGAAATGTAATAATGCGGGCGTGTTTCGTGATCTAAAAGTTTGACCATTCTTTGCTTGAATTTCAAACGGAGAACTGTGTTTCACGATCATCATGAAACTTAAAAAGCATTTTTTAACTTTAGCTCCACACAGGAGGTCCTGAGGGCAAAAAGTTCCTCTGTGCGTATATCATCTTTAGGGATGCTTTGGAAAGAAAGAAGAGGAAGTTCTGGGAATGAAAAGTGTATTAGGGGTGGGTAGGAATCTGGGCGTCAGTGTGTTCAGGAGTGACGGACGTATGAATCCTTCCCTCCACTGCGGTGCAAGGCAATCTTCCGAGAGAGTACGGATGGAGAAGTCAAAGGGACTTCCTTAAGGCGGCGCTTCCCCGCTCAAAAAGAAGAAGATGGAGAGATATGTAATTACGAATGTTGAACAGAGCGCGCGAATATTTTAAATGATAATATTGAAGCGAAAATTGTGAAGATGTTTAATAAAACATGACTCGTTTAAAATAGAACAAAAATCTCGAGGAAGTATCATTTAAAGAAACATTGTGAATTTTTTCACAACTATAACTTGTAAAATAATAGAAAAAGAGGTATTTTTAATAATTTTCGGAGCATAGTTTGCGATTTTTTTTCTATCGAGGGAATTTCATATAATTTGCATTTCGGCGTGGAACGCGTCTAGGTATTATCTTCAAAAATAACATATATTTTTTTAAGAGCTTAAGAACGTCAATTGTTTAAGTGAGATATGTAAGAAATCGGAAGAAAATTCGGGTAGGGGCGGCTTAACCATTCTCTCCCGATCCGGCCTGCCTTGCAACTGGTGGGCAGACACATCCGCCACCATGACTCGGACGAACCTCACCCCATGAACCCGGGCACCCCGCTAAGTCATCAAACGTAGCGAACCACTAGGGGGGACCTATGACAGAGGTAATGGTTATCCAACAAATGGTTCCCGGGACGACGGTACCTACCCATACCCGATATACGATGTCAAGTAAGAGAGCACACTTAATGGGCTGGAAACAAAATGTCCTAATTCAGAGGCGATATCGCTTTTCATTTAAATCTATTTCATGGAAGACATTTCTAGCATTGTTCTTAGGGCTATTTGTTACCGTATATATGTATCCATCGACATCATCGCGGAGATGAAACAATGTGGCGTGACCTAGAAGGTCAGCCCTTCCATGTGATATTGCTGCACCGTGTAACAACCACCTTTGGAATACACGAGTTAGCAGAACGGAGAATCATAATTGATTTGCAGGTCCTCAGATAATATTAATATTTTTTTCATAGAACGAAATTAACAATATTTTTAAGAATATTGTCCATGGACTTGCAATTTATAAATGTCAGAAAATGTATATATATATTTTATTTACTAGAGAAGAAATTGTTTCTTCCTGCTTGTTCTTTCCCATGCGGCCCCGTTCTCGCCCCCGTTCACCTCTCATGTCCCTTCCACACCCACGTCCCCCTTCCACCCTCCCCGCCACCCTCCCTCCCGGATTCTCCTCCCCCTCCCACCTTCCCTTCCTGCCGCTAAACTATATGAAATACATTTTTTAAACTACGCGCGCGCCACACATTGTAAAATGTTTATACAAGTACAACGCCAGAGTTCAAAGATTTTAGTGTTTCATGATTTTAGAGGCAACTTAGGCAATTATTTGTGAGTGAATGAATAACAATAAAAAAATTATTTTACTTTATTTTTCATAGAAATGTAATGAAATATAAAATAAAAAATTAAAATTAAGAAAAAAATCATTTTGATAGGTGTAAATTAAAAATAAACATTACCTATTTACGGCGGAACAAAATTTTGTCGTTTATACATTAAAATTACTACCAAAAAAATTATTTTTTACCAATGTTTTATTTTTCATTGTATTTGTAAAACAAACATCGTAAAATGATTTTTTTAAATGTTTTTCATTTACTCAATTGCCCAAGTTGCCTCTAAAATCATGAAACACTAAAATCTTTAGTGGCCTATATCTTATAATTTAAAGTAAAAATAAATAAAGTAGCTCACATCCGTACTAAATATTTGATATTATACCTTTTGATTACAAAAATAATTTTTAAGTTTGGGTGAGTATTTTGATCTCAAATCCAAATTTAAGATTTGTACGAAACTGGCCGAAATGGGCTGCGCATATATACATCATTCCGGGCCTGATATATATCATTCCTTCCTCTAAAAGACCCTATAAACATTATCCCCAAAGATGACATAGGCTCTGAGGGAAATTATTTTCTCAGGGCCTCCTACATGGAGTTAATGTAAAAAGAACGTAAGCTTAAATTTGTTTAATTGATTACGTTTGATAACTTTTGCTATTGCAATTAGATACCCGCTAAAAAACACTAATTCATAATGCAAACTTTACGTGTCATTTCCTGAACTGTGCAACACTGGAAAACGTGGTTTGTTGATCCCATTACTTTCTTTATTTAGCGAGATGTATTAGAGATGTATTAGAGATGTATTAGAGATGTATTAGAGATGTATTAGAGATGTACCAGAGATGTACATATATAACCAACATACGAATGAGGTACATAATACCTGCTAACGCAGTGATTCCCAACATGGACATTATCGCCCACCAATGGGCGATTTAAGTTGCTTGTAAGGCGATCAAAATGTAACGTGAGAACACGCAACGTACGCAACGCATTAATATTTCTGGACAACTTAACATTAGGCCCTCCGTTCATGGAGACACTAACAAACTACGTGATTGTGACACAACCACAAGTACCCTGCATATATATTACTTTTTAATGCTGGTTTCCGTACACGGCGCTACCCGAAATATACTGATCTTGATCATTTTTCACGTGCAGCCGTGGAGTTAACACGATGTCAAATGACTTTTTTCCCAACATCAATCCATGCCTTTCTTACGATTTCCGGGAATGTATAGTAATATAAACACGCATTTTTTCCACTTCCAGAACAAATCTAACATTACTTTCATGTTCAGACGCCGTTTCTGTCAAACGTCAAACGAAAGTAGTAGACACGAATGCTGCAACGCGTAGCGCGCGACCAGCACCGTCTGTAGCGTGCAACTGACTTCAATCCGACATCCGTCGCGTAGCGCCATGTACGAACACGAGCAGTGCGCGTGCTTCGCGCGTGAGGCTCGAGTAGCTTGTAAGTAGCTCCATGTACGGAGGCACACATAGCCTAGATGCGTCAGAAACGCAAACGTCAGAAACGCACAAGTAAAATCATCCTACGCTTCCTATCCAATGCCGATCGATGTCCAAATCGGCGTGGGATGTGTGAAAGAAAGATGGCGTTGGTGGAAGGCCTTCCAACGAGTTGTTTTGATCTTGTTATCTTGTTTTGGCGTTTACTGACATTTGTTTCTCGTTTTGTTGTTTTAGTGGGAGATAAACAACTCATAGATTTAGTAATAAAGATTGACGGCCTCCGTGGTCGAGGGGTAAGTATCTTGACTGGAGATCCGGGTTCAAATTTCACTTGATCGATTTGTGTTATCTCACAATTTAATAATTTAAAAAATAATAATAAGCACATTTGCTGAACGTTCCGGAATGGAAGTATTGCTCTGGTGTAAGAACCATTCGAATTGAAATGTTGCTTGAAAGGGCTGTAGCCGTGTTTGGTGAACAGATTTGTAAACCTGATCGGTAATAAAAATAGGCCACTCCCTTCCACGCCGGCCGTCCAATCCGGCCGTCCAAACGGCGTGGCCCCGGTCGTATTACCTATCGGATTTTCGAATCGGATGTGTGCGGTGTTAATCCGATCCGATTGTCTGATCAGACAACCGGAAAGCAAAATCGGATGTATGCGCCCAGCCTACAGGTACCCGAAATGCGCCCAGCCACTCGGAATAATTTGTATAAAATACTCTATGGCGTCGGAGCATCATTTTTTGCAGTGATTTGAACTGTCAAACTCCGAACGTGGTAGGTTGCGAAAAACATCGAAAAAGCTATCAATTTTTCAAATAAACGCAAGTAATGTTGTTTTATGCAGTAAATATAATATACGATGGCACAAAATAAACCCACAAAATATTACGTCAAAGTCAAAACTTTGCGAAATTTACGTGGTTTCCCCCTTGGCATTAAACATTTTCTTAGACTTCTCACGACCCATAGTACTGAAGACTTAGTTTTATTTCCGGCGAGTACCAAATGATTTTTTATTTCGGTAAAGTTTGAGAAACTGCGAACTAATACTGTGATGGGGCAATACATTTATTTCGCGAGTCGATCTTGCCCGACGTTATCATGTTTAGTAATAAAGCAACACTTTATTTATTTAACCGACTATCAAGAGATAACGAATTTAAAGGAAAAAATATTTTTTTTTGCATATACATACAAGCGAGTTCCCGACATGCGTTGAAATGCCACGTTAATAAAGAAACTATTCCTCCTTCATGTCCTTTCCCATTCGTCCCGATTCCCCTTCCGCCTCCTCTTCCCCTCCCTTGTCCTCTTCCCCTCCCTTGTCATCTTCCCCTCCTGCGTACCTCCTCCATCTTCCTCGCCTTCCCCTTTTCCTCAACCCCCCTTCCTTTGTTTCCCTCTGCTCCTACAGCCTTCCTTTTGTGCCGCAAAAATACATGAAATACACACTTTCTTAAACTATTCGCACGCCTCCTACGGTAATTTTTTTTATTTTTTTATATGAGCTCCACATAGGAGGCCCTGAGGAAAATAATTTCTCTCAGGGCCTATGTCATCTTTGGGGATGCTGTGTGGAGGGTTTTTTTAATGAAAGAAAGGAGAGGAGAGTTCTGGGAAGGAAAAGGGTATAAGGGGTGGGTAGGAATCTGGGGTTCAGTGTGTCCTGGTCATCCACCTTCAAGACCTAGACAAACCTCACCCCATGAACCCGGGCACCCCTGCTAAATCATCAAACGTAGGGAACCACTTGGGGTGACCTAAGGCAGAGGTGTCGGTTATCCAATAAATTATTTCCGGGGCGGCGGTACCCATTCCCGCCTCCCAAACTGCATAACATTAGAGTTTTCAATTATATATAGAAACATTCGCGGGCGTGCGCACTACAACTCAAGCGATTTTGATTCCTATTACCTATATTCGTGATGATAATATAAGGCGCACTAAGAAAAAATAAATGTTTGGCTTGCGGGCTCCCTCTTAAATACGGTTCTGCTGTTTAACACTTTATAAATACTTAGTTGGAATAAGTTAGGTTAAATGCACACCGCGAATCGTGAAAATTGCATTGCATTATAATATCACGATTATCATTACGTTATCTACTTCGTAGCACAAACGCAATTATTACACTTAAGTCTACTATTTTAGTAATTATTTTAATTGTATCCAATAATTTAGTAATAATACCGTCCCAACACAGAGGCATTAAATTTATTTATAAGTATTCTCAGCTTAAGAGGAGTTTAACATCGGTATATTCTTAGTGTGTCTTAATATCACCACGAATATAGGTAATAGATATAAAAATCGCCTGACAAACGCTCGATTTCAGTCAAAAGTGGTTTTTATTTATTTTATGAAAATTTTTATAAGAAAGAAAACTTAATAAAGGGAAACTGACACAAATAATTTTAGCCAAACGTACGTGTTTTTTTTAAATTGTTTCTTTTATGCGTTTATACATTTCTAATGAAAAAATCTTTTAATTAAATGAATACATTACGAGCGAAACTCAATCGAAAATCTGGAAACAGAAAAATCAGAAAAAGATATTTACACCTCTGGGACTCGAACCCAGGACCTCCCTACTTTCCGGGTTGGGCGCTCTTATCCACTGAGCTAAGGTGTCGATAACCAATTCGGTCACCTTTAACTGTACCATACTTCGACTAAGAACCACCCATATTATCTTAATTTTTCTTAACGCATATTTTTATTGGCTGCCATCTTTATGAATGATTGCAAGATTCAACTCGAACTAAATGCAATCTAGATGGTGTCTGGATAAATTTTTACCCATTTTATTTAATGTGCGACATCTATTGACTCCAGTGGACGTTCTACGCCGAAACGGCAATCATATGAAATTCTCTCGATAGAAAAAAAACGCAAAGTATTCTCCGAAAATTATTAAAAATAAGTCTATTTTTATTATTTTACAAGTTATATTTGTGAAAAAATTCACTATGTTTCTTTAAATGGTACTTAAGATACCTTCCACGAGATTTTTGCTCTATTTTAAACGAGTCATGTTTTATTAAGCTTTTTCGCTTCATTTTTATCACTTTAAATATTAGCGCGCTCTGTTCAACATTCGTAATTACATATCTCTCCATCTTCTTTTTGAGCCGGGAAGCGCCGCCTCAAGATTCGCCTTGTGTTGAGGAAAATAAGTGGGTAAACTAGGACGCCTGCAGGGTCTCCGACTCGAATACGACAAGGGGAAGAAGATGAGATCCGTCCATTGTAGACACAGTCTCTCTTCGCACAACCGCTGAGTTGGTCCTTTGCCACATTTATTAATCACTTGTTTTTGATCATTTATTATTTTTTTGCATTTGATTGTTCATACCTAGTCAGAATAATTCAACCTGGTTCCTTTAGCACAGCATCACACGTTACGAAACAGTATTGGGTACCCCAACTAAAATAATGACCATCAATTATAGTGTAATACAGGGTTTCCCAAACTGTGTTCCGTGGAACACCAGTGTTCCGCCGAAACTAAATAGAGGTTCCGCGACAATTTTTCAGAAATTTTTTATTTAATATAAAATACACATTCATATTTCAATACTTGATATTGTTCACAAGAAATTATTCTTGGTATAAATATATAACAATAGTTCTTAAGTTAGGTACCAGAACCTTCCAGGTAGAGAGACCAAGCTTTGTGGAAGTTGAAAGAGCCGTTTATACTGTTATTGCAGTAAATCTTCATTTTACATACAAAAAAATCCCTGAATTTTATTACTGTGCAGTATAAAACTGTGATAAAGTGTCAATAATATAAACATCTGTGGAAATAGTGACAACGGGATAACGGATCTGCTGTGCAACGGTGTTCATCTGCTTGTGATCCCAAGGAACCCAACCATATTTTTTCGAAATAATCGATTTTACCTGAAAGTAAAATAATGTAAAAATCAATTTGAAAGTCTGACAACAACCATGTTAGCAATTAGCCAAACTATAAAGGCGCATGGTGCCTTGAATATTGGTGAAAAAATCGTGTGAAATTAGTTTGTGGAAAAAAATCGTTAACAATCAAATATCGAGCGTATAAAGGAGAACACTAACTTCACATAAAGGGTGTTGAGTAACATACTAGACTTACTTTAAGCAGTGATTACTAACATTATTTGGAGTAAAAAATATAAATGAAATTTTGATCTCCGGTGATTTTTAATTTTTTTTTTTTCAAAACCATTTTTTTTTCTTCCGCATGCGGTCCCTGGTCACTCAGCCGAGTAGCCGACCAGCCCCTTACCCCGCCTCCAACTGACCAACACCTAACATTTTTTGTGTTTTTTTAGGGAAAAAAACATAAAAAGTGAAACCGGAGACCAAAATTTCGTTTACATTTTTTACTCCAAATAAAGTCAGTAATAACTGGTTAAAGTAAGTCAAGTACATCCCTTAACACCCTGTATATATATATTTTGTTTATATACTAAATAAATTATGTGTTCAAAACTTTTTTTTTTCATTTTTACTATTAGGAATTACCTAACCTAAAAATAAGCCAAGGGTTCAATTGAAATTTACGGGCTTGCAAAGTGTTCCATTGTAAAAAAAGTTTGGGAAACCCTGGTGTAATAGTTTGTTGTAATGTATGTTGGTACAAGACACATCATGTAACCGATTTGGTCTATACATAACGAACATGAGTCATAACAAATTGATAATACAATCATAATTGACTAGGTCCGCGAGAGGAGAGCGGATACTGCCGGTATCTACAGTGATAATAAGATATTTTGATTAAGTACGAATTGAATTAAAGGTATTTTACATTTTGCTAGTACTAACGAGTTCCGGGCATGCGTTGCAAAACCACTTCATAAAGAATTTTTTTCTCCCCGCGCACAGTTAGTAATTTTGAGAATCTAGGGTAAATTTATTATTTTATGGTGTTTTTGGGACAATATAAATTATCATTACATGACAAAATTGTTAAAAAAAATATATTGCGCGATTCAACCTGGTACAGTCGTTTTTAATCAGCTATCTATATATATAAAAATTTAAGGTTACTAATCGATAGATTGACTCCAAATTTTTACAGAACATTGCATTTTAGCAGAAGAGCGTTTCTTTGATATGGTAAGCTCTGGCGTTATGAAGTTTGTATATATCGATCTGTATATTAAAAATCGCATTGGTGCTGAAAAAAATAAAAGTTGTTAAAGTAAACCCAGAGTACATCACAAAACTAAAGTTAATTTGACACATTAATATCCATTACACACAGAAAACGAAAGATTTTGCCGGATGCATTCGGATATATTTTTAAAAGTCTCGATGAATTCTAAACTTAAAGAAAAATACGCAAGAAAAATCGTCACTTCAATATTTTTATCACACTAAAATACGAGTTAAATAGTTATGATAATCACCTGATTTTCTTGATTTCATCATAAAGATTCAGAAAAATACAGTAGTTTTAGTTGAATTATCACGATGACGTGCACACGTCGACCCACATAAAATTACTCGTTCGCGTTTTGAGGTGAGTATTTGCGATTGTACCATACGTCGAAAGCAGCCAAAATGTTTGTTTTTTTTTAATTCTAAAAAGATTAGACATTTAGGTACCCAATTTGACCAGTCAGTGGTTGAGTGGGCATCGCGTTTGGGTTCCACCCGGGCGTCCCGTGTTCGATTCCTCGGCTGGCTAAGTCCTCCATCACAACACAAGCAACATTTTCGGCTTTCTGTGGTGGTAGTAGGAGATTTTCAAACATTGTTGGGTTATTCGTAACCCGAGAATGTTTGTCTTTCTTTTTAAAAAAGAAAAAAAAAAAAAAAAAATTAAAATAAAATAAAATCCAGAAAGAAACTCTGGGTTTTATAATAAAGTTACGCCAGATACTTCAAATTATTAACTGTGCTGCGTGTCCTTTCCCATTCGTCCCGTTCTATAAATACTAGTATTATATATTCAAATATTGCTTTCCTCATTATTTCAAAACGTAGTATTTGGAGATGCCTGACTGATCAACTGGACGATCGATGTGTCTACAATCTGTCACTGAGAGACTTAGGGCACTATGGTATTGAGACTATTAGGTAATGCAAGAATAAAAACCATGTCAATATCTATTGCACTAGGAACACAATCTGATGCTACAAGGGCACCGTTCATAAAGTCACGTTTGCACATACCTAGGCAATGATATATTTATCACAAGTTTGGCTCTATTCCTAAAAAAAGACATGCCAAACAATTTCGATGAATTGGGTAAATTAATCTAACTGTCTATCATCATGGCAAACATATATAACCATATCAGCAATATCTTCCTGGAAGTGAAATTCGAGTTTTAACAACACAACCTGGTCGTAGTATTTTATATATCAAGGGTGATTCTTATTCGCAACTTTTTCTAGTGTTAAATAAGTATTCTGAAACGCGTTAAGTCTCGATAACATAGTAGTTATCGAGACTTAACTTAGCCGGTAAGTTTAAAAGCGGATGAATCGGCGAGTGAGATTGTCACGATGACAAAAGTGTCTACTCGCTCAGTAGCGACGGTAACAGCTAAAATAACGCACTATATCTCGCGCGAACCAATTTGGTCGACATTTTGTAAAAAAAATTGATCTCGCAGCTGGCGCCACACGCTAGCCAGTAGCGAGAATTACGGCTCCCGCGCGAACTAATTCTGACAGTTACGAAATCAGCTGTTGGTAGGCCGCTATCTTGAGCGATTAGCGAGTAAAGTTGGCCACCTTTCAACTTTTTTCGTAAATTGTCCACAATCTACTAGTTAGCAGTGTACGATGACACTGAGCGAGTTTACTAACAGATAGTGAATTTCCCAGATAGTAGCTTGTAAACTTGCTCAATGTCATCGAGGCTTTAAAAAGCTAAATACTGCGCTTGTGTTAAGACACTAACTCTTAAAAGTAGTTACCTTAACGCCAACAATAACGGCGCGTTTGCCTTGTAATTCTCGTTAAGAGATGTGAATCACAAGAAAATTTGCGTATCGAATGTCATCGCGAACAAACTTCAAAATAACACAACAAACGGGTAGTTATTTATAAACGCCTATTAGGCTTATATGTAAGAAGATTTAATAACTAATATGTAAATGTAAATAGTAACGTGTTTTCAAGTAATTAATCCATTCAACACACACAGACAAGTCATTGAAAGCCATAGAATATCACAAAAAATTGACAGCCGATAACGCACGACGCACGCCTTCCGATATTCGACGAATTTTGGCTTTTTCTTAATTGCTTCGTAACGCTGACTTAACGTAAAAGAAAACACAAAAGATGCAGCATGATTTCAACTCAGCATCGGCTTGAATTGAAGTCATCGATTTAGATATATCCTTTACGAATTGAGTTTATCAATTTGTTAATTTTAAAGATTTTTCGAAATGACAAATTTGTGCATCTGACGAAATAACAAAAGTATCAAAGAAAAATCAACCAAAACCGGAAAAGCAGACATAGTATAAAAAACACGCTACTATCTATAAGTTTTCTGCATTTTCGCAGAGTTAGAGTCTAGCTATCCTAATTATCTGAATTAGATGAAGACAGTAATTTTCCTCTCGTTTTGAAAATTAAGTGTGCAAAATTTCATTAAGAAGTTTAAAAATTCTGCTTTAAGGGATGGTAAAAAGGGGATAAGAGTGGTTTTTAGAAATTTCAAGTATACATAGTGACGTTGCTACTACTTTAAGGTTAAGTATACAAAATTTAATCAATACAGAAATAAAAGTGTAGATTTGTATAAAGAAAACCCCGACGCCTTCCACACTCTTCTTTATATTGATACTAGCTGACTCGGCCACGCGTTGCTGTGAAAAGAAAACCATCTACTGGATGGTTACCCAATCTAGATAACCAAGTGTTGTGTCGATAAATTAACTCACACCGCCATCTGTTAGAAACTTATGGAACTTACAACTAATTAGAAAGCATTGTCCTATAACAAACATTTAATGATCATTTAATTTGAAATAATAAATTTTGAGGTTAATAATCGAGATTAAAACTATCCTATCTTTTAAGCTGGACCAAATTACACACAGTGAGTCAAATTTCATCAAAATCGGTTAAATAGTTTCGGAAATTAACTCAAACAAACATCGTGTCGCGAGATTTTTATATATAAAGATAATATAGGCCAGCTGAAGTCCCCGGTGTTGTACGGACTTAACGCATAGTTTTTCAAAATTAGATGTAGAAAAAAACTTTTCTACATCTAGTTTTGAAAATTTTCTTATTTTGGAGGTCAAGTGTGCAAAACGTCATCAATCTCGAAATAAAACCGTAGATTTGTGTAAAACACAAACGCCACAAATAGATCATCATCATCTTCTTCTTCCCCTTATCCTATTCAGGTTGGGGACCCACTGCATCGACAAGGCTCCTCCATACGTCCCTGTCTTGTGCTGATTATTCGGCCTCCGTCCATGGCAGTCCCATCCTCTTCTCACACAGTTTCTGGAGTTGCCTCGCCCAGCTGTGTCTGAGGCGGCCCACTGGACGTCTACCCTCTGGTATCGCACTTAGTATTTTCCTCGGAATTCGGTCATCAGACATTCTTACGTACATGCCCAAGCCACCTCAGTTGCGATTTTTCTATGAAGAGTAGCAGTGGTTCAATGTTTAGATCGTCTCGTATCATCGAGTTTCTCATATGATCCCATTTCGTAACGTCTGCCACTCCTCTCAAGTGCCTCATTTCGGCAGCTTGGACTCTAATCCAAGCGATGTAGATAGATAGAGAAGATTTTTTTTACATGGCGTAGGGTTCACCTAGAATATTGTAAATCAATGCAGCTAGGCCAGTCACAAGCCGTTCGGGCAATATTGTGTTTGTTTATAATATGTAGAGAGGTCTGATGCTATTTACCTAGTGACAGGTGTCTCTTCTATGCAATTAAAAAATGTCTGGAGAATGGAGATGCAATGTGTTTGCTCGAATAGCCGTGTAATACAGAGTGTACACACTCGACTCGGACTGGACTCACACACAGGTCATGTGGTCACACCTGCGGATGTGCTCACATAAACGTATTACAATGAAAACCTCTAAATCTTAGATGGCTAGTTTTAAGTCTAGTTCTTAGTCAGCAGAGTGTAGGACTATTTCGCATTATAACATAAATGATATGGTAATGCTCCGCAGAAAACATTAAAAAAAACTTTTTTTTTACATTAACTCCACACAGGAGGCCCTGATGAAAATAATTTCCCTTGGGGCCTATGTCATCTGGGATGCTGTGTGGAGGGTCTTTTTGAGGAGAGGAAGGAATGAACATTGGTCTTGAACAAGATCCATGTTGTGGGAGAGAGGAAACACAGAGGCCGGCAAATCGTTCCATAGCCGAGCTGTTGAACTCAAGAACGTGTCGAAAAAACGACCCGTTCTCATGTGACAAATGTCAATCGTGTACATATGTTGTGCGCGCGTTTGGCGTGTCTCCCGACTATACACCGGTGCCGAAGGAATCAATGATGCTAGTTCTTGAGAGCATCTTCCATTGAAATACCGGTAGAACAGGGATAGCATTCCTACCCGACGCCTGTGCTCTAAAGATTGCAACCCGTTCGCTAAGGTGGGAGAATCTATCAAACGGACCGCCCGTTTCTGATTCGAGGGTATTTTGGAGCTCCAGACCAGAGGTGGCTACCAAATTCAGCCGTGGGGCGCATTTTCGATTTGTACAGGGTTAGCAGTTGCGTACTATTAAAGTATCTGCGGGCCCTGTACAATACGCCCAGTTTTTGAGAAGCTAACTTTACTCTGGCTTCGATGGAGCCCCCGTACCTGAGCTGGTCACTTATGGTTACACCAAGCATATCAATGGAGGGTCTGTTCGGAAGGGTGACCGGACAACTCGGAATGAAACCAACTCAGAACCATCTCAGATAAGCCATTTAGAGTGATAAAAAATATAAATAAAAAATTGTTTAAATAGGTTAAGTTAGGTTAGGGTTATCGGCTAATTTAAAATTATATTTTTCATAGCTTTTAATGACTTTTCAAGAAGGTGTTGAGTTGACTTTATTCTCAGTTGGCATGGAACCGTTCGGAAGATTGCTTACATATGGTTTGAAAGGGAGATGCGTTAATACGATTGTTAGAAGGACCGCGCTAATATAAAATAAAATAAAAATTACAATAAATACACTTTAATTTGTTATAGACCAATTTTATTTAATTCACTTTACCGGTTTCGGAAGCACCCTTCCTTCGTCAGAAGGATATAAGAAATAAGAACTAACCTACGATATAGAATTTTGGCAGACATACAAATTTTAGGTGTTTGAGTGGGCGGTGAGCAATTGGGAAGGGGTAATTGCGGGATTTCCGGGAATCCAGATAGCGGTTTATCGGAAATACGTTTCGAATGGGATTAAAAGAAAAAAATTATTTGGTGATTCAAAATCTTGAAATTAGAAAACCCCTTAATAATAATTCTAGTATCTCGTAGGTTAGTTCTTATATCTCCCGACGAAGGAAGGGTGCTTCCGAAACCGGTAGAGTGTGAATTAAATACAAATGTATGTGTTTTTATTGTAAATTGTGGCGAGCCACAAAGTTAATGCTTTTTACAAATATAAAATAAAAATTAATTGGCTCAAGCGACTTTTATGAAATGTTTTACATTAGCCTTGAGGAAAATAATTACTCTCAGAACCTATGTCATCTTTGGGGATGCTGTGGGGAGGGTCCTTTTAGAAAAGGATGAAAGGATCAAAACATGACTTTTAAAGCCTAATGACTATTTTTTTAATAAATATTTTTTGTTTTCAACAAACGGTGAAAGTATGTCTGCACCCCCCCAAAGGAAACAAATATTATCATACATCTCCCTCATACCTGTAAAGAAAATGAAACGCAATTCCCGTCACAAAAAAGGAGGACTTTGGAGGAAACAGTCACACGTATTTTGTGTGTCTAATGTTTTATTCAATGTGTAAGAAAGTGCTGCAACATTGCAGCGATGAGAAACGTATGTTTATTGCCGTTTTTGCCGTCACGGTACCGTTGCCGTGAATCATCACTGTAATTATAAAAAAACATCCATTGAACAGCTTAAGAGTGGCAGTGAAATAGCTCCATAATTTAGAATTAACTTTTAAATAGATTTGGGTCACCATTATTGCAAATCAGCAGAGAAAAATCTTTATAAGTTTGTTTGTATGGAAATCATGATCCGGTCTTAAATATAAATAGTCATACAGCATCCAAACATTTAAAGAGATTTCATCATTTTTTCTAGTGTTCTTATCTCTTGCAAACACTCTCCAGCCTCTACTCTGCGTCATGTTCTATAGACAGCATTCACCACTCTCCTAAATCAACACATTGTTAAACATTATGGCACCATCTTCTCTGGTCAAATAATCACATCAAATTTCTAAGATATAACTCATAATTGTCAGATATTATAATGTTACTGTATAGATTCTAGTTTGTTGAAATATTATTGATTTTGGCCCTTCAGTTCAAACACTTCAAGAGGTTTTTATTTATGAAGTCTTCAATCGTAGCACAAGCTGCTGCTGATATCACAATGAATACGTAATAATAGACGTATTACCTTTATTTTGTGAAGTTCAGGCACAAATAACTTGAAAATATTTACCGATCATAATCTAAATAACTAAATTTTCCACATTAAGAGGGGCGGCTGCGCGGCCTTTTTCATACAAAACTTTAATTTAAATTTGAGGCCAAATAACTCAACCAATTTTTTTATTTCTTCATTCAATTTATTAATCTATCTATTAAACAATTATTTTGTGTTTTTGTTCCTTCTCACGTAATAATCAACGTTACTATGTAAAATGTTATTTAAAATTGTTAAAAAAAACATGTACGACATTAAGTCATTTGTAAACGCTTGCAATTTTTTCTATGATGCATTAGCAAAAAAAAGTGCACGATTCATGTATAATTATATTTTATATGTTTATAAGCGAAGGAAGGTAGGGTAGATAACTACCTTTTTTCTGGGCTTAACGAAGACTTAACGGAATACGTTTGACGTCAGAAAAACATAAACGAGGCAGATTAAAGGCGTATATCAATAGAATAAAAATGTGATTAATACTAAACCTGTTTTTTCATAATAATTATTACTATTTTTAAATAAGTACTTTTATTAGCACTAAGATTAGCACTTTCTTTTCTTGATTGAATGAAGTGGAATCTTGGAAGTGGAAATTAACCCACTTTCGACTCCTGCTAGACCACAGACAGACCAATGAAATTGGTTATGTTCTATCAATTTAACAGAAGTAAGGAAAAATGGGCCTAGGTCCGGTCCTTGTGGGACCCCACTCGTGGCAATAAAACGTCATGATAGGCAGATTTAATTTTGACTCTAAGCTTCTGTTTTAAAGATAGTTGCTAACAATCCATTTAAGAACATTCCCCTTAGAGCTGCATCAAAATGGAGTGGTGGCACTTTGTCAAATGCTTCACAAAAATCTATTTTATAACCACCATGTCGCTTTATTTAATTCATGGCGTTTTCAATAATTGTTTCATTCGAACTCCATGGTTTTGTATTCCGTGTAATACGATAACTCGAGTTTTAGTAAGCATGTAAGCAGAGGGTGTCGGGATCGATTCTTGGAAACTACAAAGCTTCGACAGGCTGGTGGGGAGGGTAGTATAGTAGCAAGACGGTACTGGGCAGAGGGTTGAGGAGAGTTGGCGGAAGGGTGGTTAATCCACCGCCCCGGTGGGGTGCATTCGGAAGGGTGAAATGCAATCCTCGCCGCCTTACAATGCGAAGGGGATGCCAATGTTAACGAAGTGTGGATTTCTCGTTAAATTGAAAAAAATACTTCGAAACGGTTTGTAAACAATATGTCTTCTGTCATAATTTGTCCATGCTTCTCTACGATCATTTCCGCAGACATTTTTCTACACAACAACTGTCATCATCTGCATAAATAATGTCTCAAACTAATTAATGTTTTAATTCAAAGATTAACATTAAATGCTAATCTTTTCACAGCGGAGATAAATAAAAAAAAAAAACAATAACAAAAAGTTAATTGGAAAATTATTTATACAAAATTTAAATATAATTGTTAACAGGGATAATCTTAATACATAAAAATAGTGTCCGACCGAAACAGGACTTTCTACCGAAACCAAAACCAATCTTCGGTATCTGTCGCAGTTTTGGCCGAAACCGAAACCAAAACTTTTTTTGGCATCATAAAAATCAATTTTTTATTGAAATTTGGCAAATTTTTTATACTTATACAGACAGTTAACACGAGTAATGAAATAAAAAACAATAATTGAAATATGTGAAAAATATATTTTTTTTATTACCCACTGCTAAAACAAAAAATATAAAAATTAACAAAAAAACTTTAACTACTTCTTGGTACAAAAATTTGTCAACTATAAACATTTACATTTAAAATTACAACATTCTTATTATACGTGTTAACCACTCGGACCCATAAGCTTGTATTCACAACAAACATTGCTAGACATACGTATGACGCATGAGGCGTACCATAGTTTTTTTTAAATGTAATTGAAGTATGTGAAAAAATTATTATTTATTTTTTGATATTACTGCTATAAAACAAACAAAAATTATAAAAATTAACAAACATGTTAACTACTACTTGATGATGATGATGGCGGGTGACACACGAGCCACGAACTCACCCGAAGTCAGCCGAACGAAGCGCGATAATTCACGAACACAGAGTTTCATTCCGAAACTAGATCCAGCAGTTTTGCTTGTGTGGAGGTTGCCTTGTTAACAGGTTACCATGGAAGCGCTCACGAATTTCGAATTGCGTTGACAACTGGTTTCATTTCAGTTTCTCCATGAGCGAAGGCCTTAAATGTAATTTTTTGCGGTTCCCTCAGCATGACGCCCCAAAAGTGCTTGGGATAGGTTAATAATTTATAAAAAATGAACATATTATTAATGAAAAGTATTTTTCATAATATTGTGGTAGGTCAATGTTTAAACATAATGTTGGTTAATGACAGCACTACACAAACATTACATTTTTTTAAAATTAATCCTCACGTCTAAAAACAACGTGAGAGGATCGTTATGCAGTCGCAGCAATAACATTTTTTATCTGTTTGTTTTTTAGTGCAAATATTATGTTTTGACGATTATCAACAGTTCATAAAAAAATAATACCAATTGGTTTTGCGTTTCGGTCATTTAGAGGCAGAAATGTACCTAAAGAGGTTTATTTTTTCAAATGATTCTATCTTTCACTCTTCAAGTTATTCTAGGATTCTAGGCCATCATTTCAAATTATGTAGAGAGGAAAGATGAATTTATATATTCATTTTATTGAAATGGGCAAATTTCATATTTATGTTCAAAATTGTAAATGGTAGAATACACAGTCCTGATTTAACTAAGCTCATTGAATATACCTACGAGAGCCACTCGTTCTAAAATCCTGTTTAAATGCTACAATAACCGGACTGAGTATATGAAACACTCGCTTGTACCTAGATTACATGAAGTTACTAATAGATTTGCAGATGTGGCAGATCTATTTAACTGCACGGAAGCTAGATGATAAAAGAAGGCTATACTATCAAATATTTTCAATCAGTATTAATTTTATTTGCACTATAGAATTTTATATGTAATTGTATCTCTGGTGTCATTTCTTAATCAAAAGCCACAATTCACTGTTGTACTCTTTTTTATTATTTCTTATTTAACTACGATTTTGTGACAGGTAATCTCTAAAATCCTGTTTAAATGCTACAATAACCGGACTGAGTATATGAAACACTCGCTTGTACCTAGATTACATGAAGTTACTAATAGATTTGCAGATGTGGCAGATCTATTTAACTGCACGGAAGCTAGATGATAAAAGAAGGCTATACTATCAAATATTTTCAATCAGTATTAATTTTATTTGCACTATAGAATTTTATATGTAATTGTATCTCTGGTGTCATTTCTTAATCAAAAGCCACAATTCACTGTTGTACTCTTTTTTATTATTTCTTATTTAACTACGATTTTGTGACAGGTAATCCGTGTTTATGGTACATCTATACCGTTTATTTTAAATAAATATGGAAGATTGGAGTCGAGTTCAGACTTAGAAGAGATGAAATGTTGGATGGCGGGGAGGCAATTTTAGATAGGGCTTGAAAGAAGAGAAGATATTTGTTTAGAAAGCGACAATAAAAAAATAATATAATGATATGTGATCTACAGTTCCCACTTCTAGATCAAAATGTGTACAATCTGGAGAATCAATAACTTGAATTTTACAAAGGTGAGAAGGAACGGAACAAAATGCAATTCTTATTCGAATAAGTGAGGAAATTTCTTTTTTGGAAAAATGGGAGAATTGTTGAAACCACGGTTTTGATTTCATAGTCCTCTTTATATTGAGGCTCAGCAGGCTCCAGTGGATTGACTAGCAATGTTGTGCCAATACTCTGCTCGAACAAAGCAAGATCTATCTTTGAGAATGGAAAAAATGTCAGATAGGGGAATATGGTTTACGAGGGTAACAATAGGATTGGATGCTCCTTGTTTTGACAGGGAATCCGCAATATCGTTATGCATAATGCTAACATTTTCAGGAATCCAAATCAGAGACACGGTTGGGACACGCGGGGATTGTTGAAAGCACATTTTTGATGGGATAGTCCTCTTCGTATTGAGGCACAGAAGGCTCCCATGGATTGACTAGCAGTGTGTCAACACTCTGCCCAAACAATGCGAGATCTATCTTTGAGGATAGAAAAAATTGTCAGATAGGGGAATGTGGTTTACGAGGGTAACAATAGGATTGGATGCTCCTTGTTTTGACAGGGAATCCGCAATATCGTTACGCAAATGCCTAGTGTCCAGGAATCGAAATCAGATTTTTACAGAGCTTTGAACGGGGACTATCAGCTTAAGTGATCAAGTGATCACCAGGATGAAGAAGGGGACCAATTAAGCTGTGATGTGAAGAATTTAACACATTTTAAACCTGACTTGTAAAATCGGACATTGTTAACGATGTGAGTATTTTCTCTAGCAAACAGAGCACAATCAATATTTAATAATAATAGATTATTTATTTAACTGCGCTGTTAATTAATTTGTAATGGGAATTTAAAGTTATTGTTTGTTTCGCGTTGAGAATTATTTGTTTTGACGGTCACAAAACGTAGAACATATACAACGAAATACATATGCCTATTTTGCTAGTTATTGACTATAGTACCCACATCCTGAGAAAAGGCTGTTTGCAGATTTTACAGCTTTTAACTAGTTGGCGGTGGACACAACAAGACAATTTGGATTTCGATTTGATCTGTATAAATTTATGCGGATGAATCAGAATTTTTTTAAATAAATTATCAGTCGTAGTGTTTTGAATTGTTCTTTATTGTATTATTTTTTTTGCAGATCACTAATTTAAAACGTTTTGATAACCGGTTTATACAGGATGTGGGACGTACTTAACTTTATAACCAGTGATCCCTGACTATATTTGGGTAAATATATATATATTTTTTATTATTTTAAACGTAAAAAATCAGTAGGTATGGAATAATTAGGGTCGAGCTAAGGCCACGTCCGCATAGGCAGGTGGCTTACTTAGCGCCTAGAGCCTAGCGTGTCGCCTAGCGACGTGCCGACAAGCAAATGAGCAAGGCACCTAGCGACCCACCAGGCAAACCACCTACAGTGCGGCCACCGTGTATCCTAGCGAGTAGGCAGGGTGCAAGCCACTAGGCGCTAAGCAAGCCACCTGCCTATGCGGACGTGGCCTTAGGGTTCTTTGGTAAGTCGGCTGAGTGACCAGTGAAGACCAATTGTTGAAGATTTTTTTTTGTTAGATTTTGAAGCAAAAAATACTGAAAAAAAGTCACCGGACACCATACTTTCATTTACATTTTTTACCACAAATAATCAGGAATCACTGGTTAAAGTAAGTCAAGTACGTTCCTTAGTAACCTACATATATAGTAGTACCAGAGCAACAGTCCTAAAGTACAGGCCTGGGCGCGCGACTTGAAGTGTCGCTTGACCAAGTCAATGCCGACGAGGAAGGACTGTTTGAAAATGGCGATGATTGCTGTTGCTATTAGTTGTGTTGTTTAACCGCAAGCATCTATCATCCATCTTCGATCTATTTATATATGTAAATGAGAGCGTCTGTGGCGAACGATAAACAAGAAGAAGGTCACCATCTACACAAGATTTCAAATAATACTGCCCAAAGCCCGGGAAAGGCCGGGGACATCAGCTAGTATATATTTATATAAAGGGGAGTGTCTGTGGCTTAGTCTGAACAAAAGGCTTGTTCAGACTAGGCTAGTAGTTTAGTCGAGTGGCGAGTAACTCGCCACTTGACTCGCCGAAAATCGTTCGCATTACTTTTAAACAGAGTACATTATTGCCCGCCGCTCGTTGTAAGATGACGGCGGTTGACGGGCTGCTACAAAGCAAAGTAAATACGCTAATTAAGCAAATTGTAATGCTTAGAAGAGGTGAAATTTTAGGAGAGGTGGAAGAATAAATTAGTAAAATGAAAATAAATAAACTATAGAAACGAAAAGAGATTAATAGCAGCATTAATAAATAATTTTCGAGTTGAATCTTCGCAACAATACCATGACATTTCCGCGCGTCTTCAAATGAACTCTGCTAAAACGGCGGGTTTGCGCATGTCAGTGCGCAGGGACGCGTGGAGGGGATCGCTACTCGCCGAAAAAATAGAACGAAATGGATCGAATCGACTAAAGAGCTGACCAACCAAATCTACTAAAATTATGGTGTTCGGACGCGTTTAGTTACTACTATACTCTCCACTCGACTAATATACTCGACCAATGCGAACGGCTCTTTACAACTTTTCTCTAGCACTACTCTATTCTAAAGAACTATTAATGCGTAGGACTGAAGTAGAAGATGGAGGAATACGAATGAGTAGATAAATAAAGATAACAATGTGCAGAATACTTACAGGAAGAATACTTGTGATTATTGCTGTGGTCCATTAGCAAATGTCACTTGAAGCATAAGTGTAATTTATTTTGTCGCCAAAGTACATTTTCGCGATGGTTTACTCGAGTATTTTTCCACAGAAAACTTCAGAATCAATGACACTCTGTTTTACCTAGTACAGGTATGTAAATGTGTTTTTTTTTTCAGCAAATTCTTAGCAAAAATAAATATACTCACAGTATCTTTAACCAAACAAAAAAGCAGAATTCGTTAATGTGAAAAATCAATAAAAATACGCAACACTTCGGTCACAGAAATTCTTAAGTGTTTATACGCAATAAAAGAAAAACTAGGTAGGTATTTGCTCTTTAGCTGTTAGTTATATTGTCGCGAGAATTATTCGATAAAATATCTCAATTTGTTGATCGAACTTGATATTTGCTAAAATCCTACTGTTTCGGAATGTTCACAAACACTTTTAATTCGTGGAGACACATTTTGATAATTGTTCACGAAATTCTTACTTACAAATAAAATAGCAGAAGAAAATATTACCCACTCAAATCAAAAAAACAATTGTACATTTTATTAGCATAGGAAATGTAATAATTATAACATCAAAAAAATTCGTTTTCTGAGTATATTTTTGCATCTGTGGTTATCAAACAGGCCATAAAAAACATAAAAAATATAGAAAATATTCAGTATAGATATTTTAAACTGCTACTAGCGGCAATTTCAAATCACTCAAGCACAAATTTCGCGCATTCATAAATTTAAAGATTTTAAAATTATTTATCTATCAATTCTAAAAATATAGCATAGTTATTAAAATTTAGGTGAATTCATTGGATGTATAGCACTATAATCAGTTTTTATGTCTCCATATTAAAATTCGGAAGTATGATTTTTTTAACGTGGGCGGAAAATTTCAAAATCGTCACCAAAAAACGAAAAATTTTACTATCGCGCGATCGCTCCAGTGGAAAAGAAAGGTAATACAGGGTGCGTCATAAGATTTTTTGCAGTTTTACCGCGCTTTCTGTGTAAAGCAGTTTCGATTTATACGTGATTTTTCGGCGCCTGATTCGTGTTAATTATATCGATGAACAAAGCAAATCATTGTCCCAATAATTTAATTTAATTAAATCCTGGAGATGTCAAAGTTCGTATAGACGATTTCTCGTAATCTATTTAACAATGTCTGAATATTGTGTAAAGTATTTTAGTTGAACTTATTTTAAAGGAAAATATTTATTTATATCGTGAACCTATCTTGGAATGGGTGACCAGACAACTGGGAATGAAACCAACTCTGAACCACCTTAGAAAAGTCATTAAGAGTGATGAAAAAAATGGTTAAATAGGTTAGGTTAGGGTTATGGGCTATTTTAAAATTATTTATTTAATAGCTTTTAATGACTTTTCAAAGAGGCGTTGGGTTGACTTTATTCTTAATTGACATGGAACGCTTGGAATTTCATTAAGGCGCCCTATCCCCGCTCAAAAGGAAAAAGATTGAGAGATATGTAATTACGTATGTTGGAGAGAGCGCGTTAATGTTTAAAACGATAAAATTGAAGCGAAAATTGTGAAAATGTTTAATAAAACACAACTCGTTTAAAATATCGTGGGGAACGTCTAAAATAGTATTTATGGAAAGACTGTGAATTTTTTCACACATATAGCCTCTAAAATAAATGAAATGAACGTGTTTATAATAATTTTCGGAGTACACTTTGCGATTTTTTTCTATCGAGGGAATTTCATTTTATTTGTGTTTCGGCGTGGGGAATGTAAAGATATTATTTTTTCAAACACAGGAAACTTATTTTGTGCCACCATTTTAATTCAAAATTAATAAAAAAAATTGTTTTTACCACTCTTATAAAAGTGGTACAAACTAAGTATTTTATTAATTTTGAATATAGATATTATCTTAAAAAATAACATTTATTTTTGTAATAGCTTAAAAATTTCAAAAGTTTAAGGTAAATATGTAAGAAATCGGTAGAAATTGGGGTAGCGGCGGCTTAAGTGAATAATGTAGTTAGAACCTCAAGCAATGAATTTTTATATCCTAAATAGTTGCTTGTGGTTCAATCTGCACTTTTAGGTATGTTCTAAAATGATAAGTATACATATACTTATAGTACTTAACACAACATTCAACTCCAAAATCAAATCGCTAAATAGATTATGAGAATTCATCTTTGCAAACTTTGATACCTCGTATCTCCAAACAAGGTAAAGAGAAGTTAGAACCCTGTCCAACCAAAAGTGACGATTTACAGAAAATATAAAAAAAAAAACAGTTTCTCTACTTTTGTAAAAATAAATATGCATTTTCATAGGACTTGTAGTTTTCTTTTTATTGAGTTGCAAAAACTAATGGCGCACCCCGTACTAGCGAGGAATCAATTTCTAAAACAGACAAAATGTTTCAAGTTGGTAGAAAAAGGTAGAATTATTGAACAAGGTATATATAATATTGCAGGTAACGCGAGGTCAACGGTCGTGGTTCACAGGGTTGTCACAATCAACAAGATTCGGAACGAATTTGCCATTTTTATTGCAGTATTGGAAATGACAAAATGGGACAAAAGTGACAATTGAGTATACACTACTCCCAGGGAGAGATCGCATGTACGATCGTCATCGACGATCGTCCTAAAGTCGCCCATAAAAATCATCCTTCTCACACGTCCTGTATGAAAACGAAAAAGACAAAAGATACTAGAATTTCAAATGTCTTTAATCATAATCCTACCGACATTTCGTAAACGTGTGTTTATTTAGAATTATATAACTATTGCGGTATTGCCAATTATAAAATGGGTCGGAAAAGTGACAATACATAGAACATAAACTTACTTATTTCTGTTGTGGGTCAATGACTCGGATTCGTTTTTTAAGTGTCTTTTTTCAAAATTATGGCCGACTAGCTGGTACCCGGCATGCGTTGCAATGTCATTCAAATAAATAAATTGATTCTCCCTGCATGTCCTTTCCCGTGCGTCCCCGTTCCCTTCCACCTTCCCCGCCTTTCCCCTCACTAGTCTCTTCCCTCTCCGCGAACCCCACCTTTCCCCTGCCTTTTCTCCCTACCACTAAAATATATGAAATACACACATTTCCATTTATTCAAATTTTATAACGCCAGAGATTATCATTATATATAACCTACGTTACTCGCTGATAATTTAGCTTTCTATTTTTGAAAAAAAATTAAAATCGGTTTAGTGGTTTAAGAGTGAAAGCGTAACATACAAATACACTCACTGCCGTGTTTCGCTACCTCCTTCTTTAGCCAACGTTTCGGACAGCGTTACAGTGTCCATCATCAGGGCAGATGAGCCATGATGGACACTGTAACGCTGTCCGAAACGTTGGCTAAAGAAGGAGGTAGCGAAACACGGCATAACACCCCAAAAATAAATAACAAAAATACTTTTGGCCGTGAAAACCTAAAAACATACCAAACACACTCACTTTCGCATTTATAATATTAGTATAGATAGTATTATTTCGGATGGCCAATTGTCGTCGGATCACCATAATAAAGATATGTTACAGGTGCTAAGAAGTGAGAGGAGAAAAATAGGACGGACACGAATTACAGAACTGGGAATGATGACCGATTATGTTCATCTATACTAATATTATAAAGAGGAAGGATTTGATTGTTTGTTTGTTTGTTTGTTTGTTTGTTTGTTTGTTTGCATCGAATAGGCTCCGAAACTACTGAACCGATTTGAAAAATTCTTTTACTGTTGGGAAGCTACACTATTCCCGGGTAACATAGGCTATATTCTATTTTTAAAAAAATTAGGGATCTTTACTAAAACTACAATAATGTAACCCAAGGTGTAAAAAAATTACCGAAAATATTCTTTAAATCACGTGCGCTGCAAAAACTATTGATGATAGAATAAAATAATGTAGTACAACTTTGTAGAACACATTATTATCTACAAAAAATGTCGCGACAGCATATGTCTAACTATTATAGTTATGCCACAATAAGTGTTCTTTTATTTAAAAAATTTAATTGAATTGCCGCCGCTAGAAAAGACTCTTTATTTGTATCTTGATATTAATTCTTATCAATATAAATTATTTTATATTCGAGACTGCTTCAATGCCTTTATATAACTTTTTGAATTATTCAATTCGGACATCCCATTCAAAAGATATCACGAGTTTAAAAATGTAAGTATTATACAATGTTAGCGTCACTGGGGTACGGGCCGTACGGAAGGACACCAACAAACAATCAAATCTTTCCTATCTTATATATAAAAATCAAAAATTGTTTGTTCGTATTTTATACGCTGTCATACCGTTCATCCGATTGCGATGAAACTTTGGTGATTTGTTGTGCGCACGCCCGCAAAGGATATAGGCTATTTATAATGGTAAGTTCTGGCGTTATTGAATTTGTATTAATGAAAATGTGCGTATTTCATATATTTTAGTGGCAAGGAGGAAAGGCAGGGGGGAGGAGAACGGGGGAGGTGGGGTACGTGGGTGGGACGACGAGGGATGGGAAGGCGGGGAAGGTAGAAGGGAAACGCGAAAGGGGAAGGGGACTCGGGAGGTGAACGGGGACGCACGGGAAAGGACATTCAAGGAGAATCAATTGATTTCTTTGCATTGCAACGCAAGCCGTGCTTTGTGCTTTGAGTTTTAGCTTTAAGCTTTTAAATTTAAGCTTTGAGCTTTGATTCTTGAGCTTTAAGCTTTGAACTTTATGCATTCAACGATAAGCTTTACGTGTTGAGCTTTAAGCCTTGAACTTTAAGATTTGATATTGAATTTTGAGTATTGAGCTTTGTGCTTTGAAATTTGTGTTTTGAGCTTTAACTTTGAGCTTTGAGCTTTAAGCTTTGTGCTTTGAGATTTGTATTTTGAGCTTTAACTTTGAGCTTTATTTTTAAGCTTTGTGCTTTGAGTTTTAAGCTTTAAGCTTTGAACTCAAGTTTAGAGCTTTGATATTAAGCTTTAACTTTGGCCTTTAAACTTTGAATTTTTGCTTTAAGCTTTAAGATTGAGCTTTAAGCTTTGAGTTTAATATTTGAGCGTTATGCATTCGGCTTTAAGCTTTGAGCTTTGCGCAAAGCATAAAGCTTAGCGCTAAAAGTTTAAAGCTTAAAACTTAAAGCTTAAAGCTCAAAGCTCAAAGCTTGAAATTCAATGCTTTAAGCTCAAGGCTTTAATCCCAAAGCCTGAAGCTCAAGGATTTAATCTCGAAAATTAAAGCTCTTACCTTAAATTCAAAGCTTAAAGCTGAAAGCTTGAAGCTCAAAGCTTTAAGCTCAAGGCTTTAATCACAAAACTTAAAGCTCAAAGCTTTAAACTCAAAGCTTAAAGCTCAAAACTTAAAGCTTAAACCTCAAGACTTTAATCTCAAAGCTTAAAGCTCTAAACTTACATTCAAAGCTTAAAGCTGAAAGCTTGAAGCTCAAAGCCTAAAGCTCAAAGCTTAAATCTCAAAGCTTAAAGCTCAAGACTTCAAGCTCAAAGCTTAAAGCTCAAAGCTTGAATATTAAAGATTAAAGCTCAAGCTTAAGGTTAAAGCTCAAAATTTAACCCTTCAAAAATTTTAAAGCTCAAAGCTTGAAGCTCAAAGCTTAAAGCTCAAAGCTTAACCCTTCAAAAATTTGGCGTATTTTGTCAAAAGGTAAAAATGTTTCGATATATATCGATTTCGCAATAAAAATTCAAATAAATGGAATATTTGTTAACGTATCGAAAAACTAAATAGGTACTGGCTTTGAAAGGTGAAATACGCTTAAATAAATGGTATTATTAGAAATTACAAAAACATTTTTTAAATACAAATTTTTTTAATGTAAACTTTAAAAAAATTTAAAAATACTCAACTGACATTTTTGATATTAAAATTACTGATCTATAGAAAAAGTGTTTGTTTCTGTCTATGTTTGTGAGATGTTTTGCGTTGCTAAACCGTTCATCCGATTGCAATGAAACTTTGGGGATTTGATGTGCGCATTCCCGCGATGGTTTATATAGGTGTAAAGTGAGTTCTGGCATCATCTGGGACGAATGGGAAAGGGTAAGTAGAGCGATTTTTTTTCTTTATTAAGTGGCATAGCATATGCCGGGAACTCGCTATTGTATTTAAATGCCTGTGTCAGAATTTGGTAAATTGAATTATGTAATAGAAAGTACCGAACCCGCGACCTTCGGATTGTGAGTCGAGAGTCTTGCCTCGGGACCACGGAGGCCGGCAGTTATTGCTAACGTCAGAAGAAAAGCAAAACAAATCGTTGCCGTGAAAACCATGTTGATATATATTTTTTAAATCAGTCATCGTAGTTAATATTTATCTCTAAAAAATGAATCGCCGAAATGTATTTACGCGCATGACTTCCGAACAACGGCACCAAATCGGATTTTACTACTGGTGAGCTCTGGCATTATGAAATATGCAAAAGGTGGCATGCGAGCTGTTTGAAAACTGAATGTACCGGGAAAGAATGTATGAAATGCGTGAGGGGGACTCGGGTAGGGGGTTCGCAGGAGGGGGAGGAGGGAAACCCGGGAGGGGGAGGGGAATCTGGGAGGGGGGAGGGGAGCTTGGGAGGGGGGTTCGCGGGATGGGGAAAGGGGTATTGGAGTGGGGGGAGGAAAGGTGGAGGAGGCGGAATAAGAACGCGAGACGGGAAGAGGACGCGGGAGAGGAAGGGGAGGCGGAAGGGGAACGGGACGAATGGGAAAGGACACGCAGGAGAAAATAATTTATTTATTAAATGGCATGGCAACGCATGCCGGGTACCAGCTAGTATTTAACATAATTTTATATGGCACAAGTTCTTACAAAGTAGAAGTCAGATAAGGAAACATCACTCTAGTTAACAAGCAGATAAAAGATATAATAAGAGTGATAACTGATAAGATAGATAGGTACAAATGACATAATATTCGTGGGTTTAAGCAGACGGCATGTAGGCGGAGCGGTAAATTAAGTAAACACAATTCGAAGGTGAAAAACTATTTATAAACACTTCCTTAATTTTAACATAAATTCAATTTATTTAATTTTGAAGAATTTGTGGAAATGTTTTGAAATTAAGAGAAAAGGACAGCACAGATAAAAATACAATTGAGGTGTGACGAATGCTGTCGAAAAATATCTTTAAGGTTATTTATTCATGTAATAAATAATAAATAATTAAATGAAGACATTATGAGCGAAACTCAATCGAAAATCTGGAAACAGAAAAATCAGAAAAAGATATTGGCACCTCTGGGACTCGAACCCTGCGTTAAGAAAAATGAAGATAATATGGGTGGTTCTTAGTCGAAGTATGGTACAGTTAAAAGTGACCGAATTGGATATCGACACCTTAGCTCAGTGGATAAGAGCGCCCAACCCGGAAAGTAGGGAGGTCCTGGGTTCGAGTCCCAGAGGTGCCAATATCTTTTTCTGTTTCCAGATTTTCGATTGAGTTTCGCTCATAATGTCTTCATTTAATTAAATATTAGAGTTTGAGGTTTTACTCATAAAGTTAAAATAATAAATAATAAATAATAAATAACCTGTCGGTGGCGTGCTTGGGTTCCACCCGGGAATTTTTTTTTAATATTAACTCCACACAGGAGGCCCTATGGAAAATAATTTCCCTCAGGGCCTATGTCATCTTTGTAGATGCTGTGTGGAGGGTGTTTTTGGGGAGAAGAAAGAGTGAACATGGGTTTTGAAGAGAACTCAAGAACGAGTCGTAGAAACGAGCCGTTCTCATGTGAATAATGTCAACCGTGTACAAATGTTGGGCTCGTGTTTGGCGTATTTCCCGACTACGCACCGGTGCCGAGGGGATCAATGACGCTATTTCCTCGGAGCATCTTCCATTGTCATACTGGTAGAACAAGGATAGCATTCCCACCTGACGCCTGTGGTCTAAAGATTGCAACCCGTTTGTTAAGTTAGGAAAATCTATCAAACTGACCGCCCGTTTCTGCACAGAGTCGAGGGTTTTTTCAGGTATTTTGGGGCTCCAGACCAGAATTGGCGGCCAAATTCAACCGTAGGGCGCACTTGCGATTTGTACAGGGTCAGCAATTGTGTACTATTAAAGTATCTGCGGGCCCTGTACACTACGCCCAGTTTCTGAGAGGCTAACTTAACTCCGGCTTCGATGGAGCCCCCATACCTGGCTGGTTACTTAAGAGTTACACCAAGCATATCGATGGAGGTCCTGTTCGGAAGATTCCTCGGCTGGCTAAGTCCTCCATCACGACACAAGCAACATTTTCCGCTTATTGTGATGGTAAAAGGAGATTTTCAAATATTGTCCGATTTCAAGCAAAATTTTCGGCTTACTAGTAGGAGATTTCAAACATTGTTGGGTTATTCGTAACCCGGGAATGTTTGTCTTTCTTAAAAAAAAAAACAATTTTGAGAATTCAAGATTTTCTCTTTTCTCCGGTACAAGCTAGTTTTTATCAGAAAATGGATAAGTATAATCTCTTCAGTAATGGTGTAGTTCAACGGCTAACCTAGATTTTTTTGCTTGCGTAAATATTTCATAACGCGACGCGACGGTAATCGAAAATGGCCGAACTTTATCAATCAACAACCTGCATTTTGTGGGTATTCAATATGTCCGTATTCTGTTTATTAACAATGTAGTACATGGTAGTGGATACACAATTATTTTACACACTCATTGACTTAACGAACTTAAATCTTTGAATGACTATCATATTTTCAGCTGGTTGACTTATATTGTTGGTGTTTATAGTTTGATCACTGAAGATAATATCGTAGTTCTGTAGAAGTTTTTTTTGTAAATGTCGATGTCGCCAATACGACCTTTCGAATCGTAGGGTAAAGGCTTCTTCTTAAGCTGCATTTTTTAAATTTTTTTTATCTACTGGAGCGCTTTTCGCCACAATATGGCCTATTTAAAATACCTCGGATTGCTTTGCCGCCAATTTTGGTAAATTTTCCCTTATTTGCGAGTAATTAAGTAGAAGTTTACGATTTTATAATATTTTTTTTATAAATCCTACGAATATGTGATAATCGACAAAAGATATGTGAATTCATTGGCTATGTAGAAGTAATCAGTTTGTATGTCTCCATATTAAAATTCGAAGGTATAATGTTTTTAATGAGGGCGGAAAATATTCAAAATGATTTCCAAAAAATCTCAAGCAATCGGAGAAAAAAGTTTTATATTGCGCTGACACTCCAATGGTTATATGAATACCTTACAAGAGTCCCAATTACTCCCGTCTGGAGCCAGTGAGACTATGGCATCCCCAATTGGGGTATTTTGTAAGGCTAAAGGTAATGGGAAGGGGAAGGAGACGGGAAAGAGGAAGGTCGGGACCTGGCGTTTCACCAAACACGGCTAAAGCCATTTCAAGCGTTTCAATTCTGAATGGTGGTCTTACACCAGGGCGATACTGAGAGTATCTTCCACTCTGGAACGTGCCGCATATATACAGTTTATTATTTTTAAATGAGTTACTTTTGAAATAAAATAAATTAATTAAATTAAATTAAATTTATTTGCGCACGCAGGGATTCGATCCCGCGACCTTCGGATTGTGAGTCATGAGTCTTACCACTAGACCACGGCGGCCGTCTAGGGGTAAGGCTCTGTAATTTCTACCGTTCTATAACATATTTCTCTTAAATACTTAAATATTTGTTATTTTTTAAGATAATATCTATGCATTTACGACGCCGAAACGATAATTATAAGAAATTCCCTCGATAGAAAAAAATTGCTAAGTATGATCCGAAAATTATCATAAACACGTTTTTTCTGTTATTTTACAAGTTATATGCATGATAAAATTCACAGTGTTTATTTAAATGCTGCTTAAGACGTTTCCCACGAGATTTTTGCTCTATTTTAAACGAGTCGTGTTTTAATAAACATTTTCACAATTTTCGCTTTAATATTATCGTTTTTAATATTAGCGCGCTCCCTCCAAAATTCGTATTTACACATCTCTCCTTCTTCTTCTTTTTGAGCGCTTCTTACCGGGCCTTTTTTTATATTAACTCCACACAGGAGGCCATGAGCAAAATAATTTCCCTCAAGGCCTACTCATCTTTGAAGATGCCGTGTGGAGGGTCTTTTGGAGGAAAGGAAAGAGTGAACATGGGTCTTAAAGTGACCTATGTTGTAGGAGGAAACACAGAGACCGGCAAATCGTTCCACACCCAAGCTGAACTCAAGAACGAATTGTAGAAACGACCCGTTCTCATGTGACCAATGTCAACCATGTACGGCGCGTAAATGTTGGGCGCGTGTTTAGCGTGTTTCCCGACTATGCACGGGTGCCGAGGGGATCAATGACGCTAGTTCCTCGGAGCATCTTTCATTGTAATACCGGTAGAACAGGGACAGCATTCCCACCTGACGCCTGTGCTCTAAAGATTGCTATCCGGTTGTTGAGTTAGGAGTAATCAAACGGACCGCCCGTTTCTGCAGAGTCAACGGTTTTTTTAGGTATTTTGGAGCTCCAGACCAGAGGTGGCTGCCAAATTCGGGATTTGGGCCTTAAATCTCTTCCTCATTTCTGACGTATTTCTTCCTCACTTCCACAATCCACGGTGGAGAAGTAGCAACCCAGTAATTGCAGAAAAGGTGGTGTAATTTCATAACGCCAGAGTTGAAGATTGATCAACTAAACCCTAATGCTTAGTTCACACTGAGCTATATAACTGCGAGCAGATATCTGTTGATTCGCGAGCGCTTATCTTTTGTCCTTTCACACGAGGCTATCAAATATTTCTTCCTGTGGTAGGAGAGGGGGTCAGTCGAATTAGGGAGCGGCAACGGAACGCATATTTTTTGTACTGAAATCTGTCAACTTGACATCTGTCATCCACGGGTCTAGGCAGCTCCGTAATTACAATGACCCCCTCTCCTGTTTTAGTCGGAGAAGGGGAGAGTTATCTTCTGGGATATCGCGTCTGGAGCGGTTACGTCTGAGATGTGTATTGTCTATGATTGATCTGCGCTTAAAAACGCTTAGGTGTGAACGGTCTGAAGGGATTGTATGGAGAGCGTTATTTGGCGTGCTATGATCTTTTATATTTGATAGCTGAGTGTGAACCAGCTCTAAACACCGAGAAATAGACAGATAATCTCACTTATCTTTTCGTGTGGATTTGATTAAGGACGGGTTGTTTCAAAAAATTTGATGGATTCATCAAATATTTGAAGTTGATTTTCACGTTCTGTGTAAGTTCTATTCAAGTTCTGTTATTACATCGTTATATGACAGTTGCTTCACAAAACTGAAATAATCACAGAACTTGAATAGAACTTACACAGAACGTGAAAATCAACTTCAAATATTTGATGAATCCATCAAATTTTTCGAAACAACCCGTCCTAAGTCGAGTTTTGGAGTTGACGTAGTCAGAAAGTCCTATTGGATATTTACACAATATCCGTGATATCATCATCAGATAACAAAATTACCATCACACGACCCATTCGTCACAGCTGACATTTTTTATAACTTTATTATATTATTATCTTCTCGAATGATTTTCCACTCTCAGCAAATAGAGTTGACTGCGTGCTCTTGACAAATCGCCACGTGCGATATGCCAACATGAAATATTTTGTAAGATTTTTTACAGAATACAAACACTCTGTGGTTTAACATAACTTACGTAACTACATCTGAAACATTGTTCTAGACCACTTTTATTTAAATAGTATGTATAATAAAAAAAACAAAGTATTAATAAGTAAACAATTGAGGAAATTGAACAAACTTTAAACATTACTTCTTTAGAAAATCGTAACGTCTTTTTATGGTTGAATTTATACCGAGTAAATTGTAGGTATTACAAAAATGCAGTCTCAGGAATGCTGAATTAAACTAAAGGGATAGAAACAAAGCATTGAAAAAAAAACTAAAAATCAATAAATATTATACTAGCTTTTGCCCGCGGCTTCGCTCGCATGGTATTAAGGGAATATACTGTAGCACTTATCAATTATCCCCCCCCCCTCCCGCATTCCATACATTCATTCCCGGTACATTCAGTTTTCTACCAGCTTGCGAGCCACCCATTGCAATTTTTTTTATACAAATTTCATAACGCCAGAGCTCACCAGTATATACAGAAACCATCGCTGGCAGGCACACATCTAATCCACAAAGTTTCATCGCAATCGGATGAACTGTTAGCAACGCATAATTTCATGGTGCAAGAACTCACTATTATATATAGTAAGAATTGGGAATGAGCGTACATCAAATCCCCAAAATTTCATCTCAATTGGATGAACGGTTTATCAACGAATAGCATAGATAGACAGAAGCAAACATATTTTAATTTATATCTTAATCTTGCGATAAACTAAACGATTTGTAACTGAAGTATTTTTTACGTTTCCTTGAAAAAACGCGTTGAATCACACATGAACGGTTATAGATGTGGTTCGTATAACGATAAACGACTAATCTGAAGGGTAATTCTGTACCTTTTGTCGTATACAACCGATTTAACGCATGTTAAATCGGTTGTATACGACACATTTCGATAGTTTTCTTAAAAGGAAATAACCAAACAATACCGGAAATATGCCATTTTTAAACGAACTTTTAGAAGTATTGACTCTTTTCCACTAAAATTATAAATTGATATCGAAAGGCTGTTCTTTTATCCAGTGAGGCAATTTTTTAAATTCTGAGAAAATACGTTTATTTTTAGTACAATAAGGTTTTACCGTAGGTCGTTGGCAAATTTGTTAAATTTTCAAACAAACTTTTGTATTATGCAACATACATTTCAAATCATATAATCGGCAGTAAAATAAATCAATAAATTATTTGGGAAAACTACTTTTCAGAATTTTAATTTGAGTTCAAATGAAATCATAAAAAAAAGATCCGAGCCCTTGTTTTGTGACAGAAAATACTTCAGTTTGTCTATTTATTTACGGTCTTACAAACTAATACATTTAAAAAAAAAAATTACATTCTTATTTTGCTTAGATATTATTGAAAAATTATAAATACATACTTATGATCAAACAATAATTACATAATTTTAATTGTTTTATCATCATGAGTTTGAGCATTTTTGATTGTGGGTATTTTTCAGAGCAAATTTAGAATGAAATAAAATCGATATTGAGTCATTATGTTAAAATGCTGATATGGAGAATAATTGATCTTTCTTATAGGAACCGCCCTGTACCGTTGGAAGGGTACAGTCGCAAGATCATCGTTTGAAGAAATTTAAATTCTCGGTCGCTCGTTAATGGCTCTGAAATAGGGTATTATTTATTCCATATCTCGCTAACGAGCTAAATATTGAGCAACTACGCCCAGATTCTGAGAGGATAATTTAACTCTGCCTTCAATGGAGAAATTCTGACTTTTATAGAAGCACTGTATTATTTTTGTGACCTTATAATTTTTGTGCATTTAAATTTTTAATATTCTCGATTTCAGACACAGATCGCTAATGAAGAACACATTTTTTAATAATTAAAAGATTAGATGCGGGATTAATTTCGAATTTGCCAATCGATCAATTGCTCAATTAATAGAGGAGTGGCATCGAACCAACGAGAATTGGAAAGTTCGTCATATTCAAATATCTTTTATCTCGGTTTAGGCCCTTTACGAAATAAATGTTATCTCTGTAATCGACGATTCTTGTAAGAGGTTTATGAGGTCACGTGGGTGGAATATAAGCGCATAAATCCAGTTAAAATATTACACATTTTTTATATTTAAATTTAACCGATTCATTCTAACTAAAACCACCGATCTGATAATTGCTAGATATGTGTTCTATACTGTAATACGGAGCGACTTTTAAGCCGGGGGGCGACTTTGATATCGCGGATATTATAAGTATATGCATAACTTATTGTTACTAATAATAACATAAAATTTGAAAAAAATGAGAGACTAAGTCCTAAAATGATAAAACTATGGTTAATGAACGAAAACTCAATGTATCTTTGAATATCTTAATATAGCTGCCTACATATCTTTTATTAGGTAGGTATATTGAAATATCTTATATATTTATAGTTGTAAGTTAAATTATCTAATACTACTATCTATTCTAATGTTTCCTTAAAACTTTAAATGTATTTACAATTTTTTTCTTAGATATTTTATTATGAATGTTTAAATTGTTAGAACCTGCAGACAAGCTGCTATATGACAGCTTTGTGGGTATACAAATTCTTGTACAAAATGTTTTTTTCTGTAATTTAATAAAAAAAAAAAATAAAAATAAAAATAATTCTCTTCGTTTTATGATTTCTTGATCAACGTGAAAACAATGACGCTTCTTTGAGATTCTCACGACCAAAAGTATTATCGTGATTTATTTTTGGGGTATTATGCCGTGTCGCGCTACCTCCTTCAAAACCTGAAATTTCATTTTAGATTTGAAGATAACAAATTAAGTTTTTTTTTCATAAAGTTACTTATTAAAAATAATTAAACACCTAATTTGTAATTTTCCGAACCACACAATCCGATGTCCATGAATCGATAACATCCGAAGCAATAATATATATATGGACTTACCCTCTGTCCGTTCGCGATAAACTCAAAAACACTGAACGGGTTTTCATGCGGTTTTCACCAATGGATAGAATGATTAATGAGGAAAGTTTAAGAATATAATTTGTCAAGGTTTTGTGTAAATTCGTTGAAATATATAATTAAAGGAGAATGTCTGTATGTGGTGTACGAGCGGGCTGGAAAGCGGACGATGTGGACCAACTTGATGGTGGCGTGAGTTAATACCACTTAGTTAACCATCCGGTAGATGGCGTTGTGTTTCGTTAGTCACAACGCGTGGCCGGGTCAGCTAGTTTCTAATGATAAAATACATTTTTAGTAGTTTACTCTTTTTTATTAAGTAGTTAATAAAGATTGATTCGCGAAAATCAGTGGCATATTGCAATAGTTAATTATAAGCAATAATAGTTGCAATTTGGGAGGCGGGAATGGGTACCGCCACCCCAGGAACCTTTATTGGATAACCTACACCTCTGCCATAGGTCACCCCAAGTGGTTCGCTACGTTTGGAGATTTAGCAGGGGTGCCCGGGTTCATGAGGTGAGGTTTGTCTAGTTCTTGAAGGTGGATGACCAGGACACACTGAACCCCAGATTCCTACCCACCCCTTATACCCTTTTCCTTCCCAGAACTCTCCTTTCCTTCCTTTCCTAAAAAGAAACCCTCCACACAGCATCCCCAAAGATGATACAGGCCCTGAGGGAAATTATTTTCCTCAGCTCCTGTGTGGAGCTCATGTAAAAAAAAAAGTTACCTTCAATTAAAAACTGACGATCCAGCATTTTTTTCATATATTCGAATCTTCAATTTAACTGTCAGTGTATTTTAAAACATTATTATTTTCCTACTACTTACTACGTAAATACTATCTATTGTGCTATCTTAACCATATCCCAGAATAAACTATCACTGTAATCAGTACTTACGACTTACGATCTATCAAAATTTTGCAAACAACATTCTTCAACTATTCCTTGTAAATGGCACTTTAAACTGATCTGATAGGGTCATCTTATCGAAGTGAAAATTTATCTATCCTCCGTGAAAAGGGGGGAAACTTTGAATTTCGGTTTCAAATCGGGGGCCACTTCGAGTTACTGCCCAAATGCGAAGTTTACCCAGAAATGGCGTAGCGCCACTGATATATATAAAAAACTTATGAAATTTTTATTATAAAATCCTTCAATTTGATGAGTTTCCTAAAAAATAATGCATAAAACAGCCATTAGATTATTATGACATAGGTTTGTAAGCCAAGGCTAGTTACATATGAAGACAACTTCCACGCGAGTCAGTAAGTATTACACAATGGCCAAAATCAAACCAGTTTTCTAACGATATGCGCCGTAACGGTTGGTTTTTTGCAATAATTTTACTTTCATCCGCACCTACTGCGAGCCGGTGTCAAACAAACACATAACTATCTTACTAAATTAACTTTCTTCAACAGATCGGCTCTGGACTCGAATCGTTTAATATCTCAAACGAAACCGCCGCGCTTTGTGGCTTCTTACTTATTATAATTAAAACGAAATATGCAAAATTATGTATGAACCACATGCTACATGGTGAATATCGCGATACAACTATTGCTATTTGAATTTTGACATCGCAATCCGTCTTATTTATTTATTTATTTGGGTAAATATTTACAAAATAAAGGTAAGACTTGGTGAACAACAGACATTGGGAAGTAAACTGACTTACCTACCTTAATTTTTACACGGGTTGTTTTTGTGAGATTCGATATTATGGCACTAAGGGATCACAGGATTGATCATTGCACAACTTTCTGTAAGAATCGACTTTACGGCACTGAGAGACCGCAGGGTTGATCATTGCACAATTTCGGTAAGAATCGGCACTGAGGGATCACACGATTGATCATTGCACTATTTCTGTAAGAATCGACTTGGCACTGAGGGATCACAGGGTTGATCATTGCACAAGTTTTCGTAAGAATCGACTTAATGATACTGAAGGATCACAGGATTGATCATTGCACAATTTCTGTAAGAATCGGCACTGAGAGATCACAAGATTGATCATCGCACTATTTCTGTAAGAATCTTGGCACTGAGGGATCACGGGGTTTATCACAAGTTTCCGTAAGAATCGACTTTATGGCACTGAGAGATCACAGGGTTGATCACTGCACAAGTTTCCGTAAGAATCGAGTTTATGACACCGAAGGATCATTGTGTATCGACCACTGCACAAGTTTCCGTAAGAAAAAATATTTAAGTCACCGAGATATCACCACAGAAGTCGATAATTGCACGGGTTGCTTCAATATACACCGATTGAACACACTGAGAGATCACTAGGTTGGTGATCATTGCACAGATCTTTAACACAGTCGGTATTAAAGAATATGCACTTTTTAATTAGAAAAACAATTGTAGTAGTTAGATAATAATGAGAAGTAGGTATTTTAGTTCTATTCGAGTTCTGTTCTTATCGTTAGGAGCCAGCTGTTTTAAAAAACTGAAACAATGACAGAACTTGTCTAGAACTTTCATAGAACTGTAATTAATGAAAATTTGATGAATTTTTCAAATTCTGCGGAACAACTGGTCCCGAAGTATTTTGAAATAAAAATTGCGTAAAAGCGTGACCCTGTTTTGTAAATATTTTCGTTTATTTATTTTTGTGTTTTGATGGTACAATTCGCATGCTGTTTTTGATAATGATTATTGTAGTCATAAAGACAGTATAGACGTCTGTCTACCTTGAATAAAATTATGTCTAATTAGGTTAGGTATTATTGCTTTTTTTATCTACCTGCTTTGCGATTTTCATATTCTAGTGAATTTGGCGCGAGTTAACCTAATTGATTTTAATGACCTTTTATTTTAAGCCCATAAAACTTTTGTGAACGTCCTTGAGCTATTAGTTGAAATCCGTTAAACCTATAATATGTTAAATCCTTAAGGCTATGAATAGAATCCCATTAAAACTACATTAGGCTGTGTTGAAACCTGTGAGTTTTGAACTTTGTTCTAGCATTTGAAATCCACAAAGAATCCATTAATAATAAGAGGTCGGCAGGGCTAAGCTCAATACTTTTTGGCATCCAGTACTGGACGGCTACACCAAAACTAAACGCCGAAAACCACATTGATTTAATTACTGAAATACCGGTCCTAAAAGGATCACGTTCAATAACAGCGAATACGTTGTCACTTTTTATATTTTTTTTGGGGTGTTATGCCGTGTTTCGCTACCTCCTTCTTTAGCCAACGTTTCAGACAGCGTTACAGTGTCCATCATCTGGGCAGATGAGATGATGATGATGGACACTGTAACGCTGTCCGAAACGTTGGCTAAAGAAGGAGGTAGCGAAACACGGCATAACACCCCAAACATAAATAACAAAAATACTTTTGGCCGTGAAAACCTAAAAACATACGTTGTCACTTCTACATACATAAACAGAAACTTCACCACGCTGATATCATCTGTCCTGATAATGGACACTATAAAGCTGTCCGAAACAACGGCTTAAAAAGGAGGAAGTGCAACATGGCATAATAACCCAAAAAATAATCACGATAATACTTTTTGCCGCGAAAATCTCAAATGATATTTTTGTTCCAGTTAGTTATTTCGAAGGGACCGGGTTCACCCCGTTACGGATATTTTCTGAGGTTTAACTTTAAATTAATGTGGGGACCAGTCTGAAGCGGCCCATAGCGAGGTGAAACCGGTGAGATCTAAACCAACAAGTCGACAAGTGACGGCCAGCGTGGTCTAGCGGTAAGACTCTTGACTCGCAAACGGATATACAAATGATTTCGACATGTTTAATATAATTATTTCGATGTTTAAAACATAATTAAACAATGGTTTTATGACAACGTATTATTATTTTTCTTTTAAATTTTTTATCTAATAAAAGTGTAAACCACTGCAATGTAAGAAATTATTTTTTGCCACCGCTATGTAAAAAAATGTTAATATTATATATCCAATGTATAAGCTGTTTGGGCGCATAGGGGAGTAATTTTTTTTTTATTTGTTAACAATTTTTTTGGTGCAGTTGGTAAAATTTTGTAAAATAAACTTTTTATATAAAGAGTTTTAAAAAAGTAGAGATTAATACAAATAGATTAGCAGATTAACCAAAAAAATCCCACATAGGCATCGCCAGTTCGTGGGTAAACTTGAGTGTTTTTAAGACAGAAAATTACTCATAAACATACCCTATCTTTGTAGAAGATTAAAAAAAATTAAATTAAATACATAAAAAATAGATTCAGGGTTTATTGAAATACATATTCAAAAGACATGTTCATAAAGATTAATAAATATATGTTAAGTTACAGCAGGTCAGATGTTACAGCAAGTAAATGTTTGTGTCGACGGTATTTATCCAAGACTTTAATACATTTTTATACTTGCTGTAGGTGGATATATTTTTACAATCAATTTCTGCAGCCTTATAGAAAGCATTATATATTTTGGAGTAATAAAATATGCATGTCTTTGCGCAAGCCTAGTTTTACACAGTGGAACTTCAAATACATTATTTAACCTATTACTAAAACGCTTTTCATTTTTTGTAAAAATAATATTTCGTGTAAATATATATTTTAAAGATTGTATACAGTAAATTTTTCTTATATCTAACAATTCAGTCTCATGAACATCGCACGGAGGGGTAGTAATAAATTGGAGAATGGAACTCACCTCTGTCCTGTGAATCTGATGCACTGGTTCTCTACAGAAAAGAACGAGTCCTTGTAGCCCCAGCCATTCCACTTCAGCAGGTCCTGTCTGGAAATAAAATAAATTGTCTTATATTATTTTATTTAAGTACATAAAACAGGCATGTTGCCCGAAAAATTATACATATGGATGATTTAAATACATCGTATAACTGAAATTAAAACAAAAATAGTCACAAAAATAATTAGCTGAATATGCAAAAGTGAATGACAAACAAGAATGGGTTAAAGTTAGCATACAAAAGTATCGCCAACAATTTATTATTGGCACCTGTGCTCATGAGACAATGATTTAGTAGACAAATCTTTGAATAAAGGGCTCCATCACAATATCAGCTTTATACGATTGATGGTAAAATATATATTTTTAAGTGTTTAAATGGGTAATTCGAAAGATTGTAATATTTTTTTATCATTTACCGAATCACACTGCGATTTCGAGTAGCTGCCTTATTCCACGCCCCCTACCGCCAGTCTACCCCGCGACAGCGACGCTGGCGCACGTTATAGAGTTTTGGCGCCAACCCGGTGCGTGAGACCGGCGTCACCAACTAAGCAAGTCAAATGGTTTTTGTGTAATTTTTTTGTTTGACTTATTTTGATAAGGCTGTTGTTTCTTTATATATAATGATTATATAATTTTAAGATTAGTAAGTTTTTTGCTCGATTTGACCGCTATTTTACGAAATATTTACGCGTTTGTCGTTCAAATTATGAATTTTGTTTCAGCACGTCTTACGAAAATAATCAGCGGCGTCTCGAGGCGCTTCTGCAAAAAGCATTATTTGATGAGGACAATACATTACAAATGTCATCGGAAAGCTAATCTCGAACCAGGTTCTCTTGCCATAAATGTAAAATCTATGTACGCCTTGAGCACGTAGTACCTAATTACTCGAGTTGTTTGGCTGTTGAAAATGAGTGATTTTAGTACCTTCTTATTTTAATTTTTTGGTAGAAATATTGCCATTTCTTTATTTTTTTATTTTTATTTATAACAAAAATACTTTTTGGCCGTGAAAACCTTAAAACATACCTAATTACACGGGTTAATTTTCTTTGTATGGATTCGATTCTGTAATTATGAATCTCATAATTGGGAGACCAAATAGTGGATCCGTATTCAAGAATACTTCGCAAAATTGATTTATATAATGTTAAAGTTAACTTTGCACTTTTAAAGCAATTCGTGATTGTTAGCGTTAATTCTAATATTTGTGACGCACTTTTTGAAATTGTATCTACATGTTTATTGAAACTAAGTGTAATTTAAGAAACAATAAAAGGTAAATTCTTAAATTGAAAGAAACGAAATATGCGCATTTTCTGTCGGTATTTTTCAGGTCAACGCAGCTAACAATGACATTTACATGCTTAGCTTTAGAGCTTTGAAGTATCAATTGAAACGCAAAATAATTGGCATATTTACAGAAATAAACTTGAAGAGTGTTGAAACTAAGGCAGAAGTCGAGTAGTATTTTCATACATCTAATTGAGTTTAATTTTTGTTTTCTTCATTGAATGAATGAATGCTTGAAGTGGAATCTTGAAAGAGGAAATTAAACCACTTTTCTGCATCCGATAATGCTGAAACTCAGCTGATAAACTCGTTGGCGATGACAATGCATTATTTCAACTTATGGTGGAATTCACGCACACAATCTTGGACTTGTACGCTTTTCTCTGATACTCGATGATATTATAGAATTTAATAACATATGAACTAAATGTCGGTCATATGCAACTAAAGTAACGGCCGGTTTCAAAATAACCCAAAAATTAGTGATCTACCGAAGGTTCGGTTTCGGCAAATTTCGGCAAAAAAAATCTAGTTTCGGCATCAGTTTCGGTTTCGGCAAAAAATCTGCCGAACAAAATAACCCAAAAATTAGTGATCTACCGAAGGTTCGGTTTCGGCAAATTTCGGCAAAAAAAATCTAGTTTCGGCATCAGTTTCGGTTTCGGCAAAAAATCTGCCGAACCTTCGGCCGCACCGAAACTCTGCGTTCGTGAATTATCGCGTGTCGTTCGGCTGACTTTGGATGAGTTCGTGGCTCGTGTGTCACCCGCCATCATCAGCCGAGTTCATGTAACAAGTGTAACAAGAATGTTGTTTGTAAACGCAATTAAAATACTCAATAATGAGGTCCTTCCTTTATAATGTAAGTGTTAATTATTAACAAATGTTTGTTCCAAGAAGTACTTAATATGGTTTATTAATTTTTGTTTTATAGCAGTAATATAAAAATAATTTTAAAATATATTTTCGGATATTTCAATTATTGTTTTTTATTTCATTTAACACACGTGTTGACTGTCTGTGTAAGTGTAAAAAATAAGCCAAATTTTAGTAAACAATAGATTTTTAACATGTATAAAAAAGTTTCAGTTTAGGCCAAAACTGAGACAGACACCGAAGATTCGGTTTCGGTAGAAAGTCCTGCGTCGGTCGGACACTACCCAAAATGAATCACAATACTTTTGGTCGTGGAAATCTTAAATCACATCAAAGTAGCCCGGAAAGTGGAATGACGGGTAGACGTAGTACGGCAGGCGTAGAAGGTGAAATAAGATATCAAACAATATTAATATACTAGCGAACGCACGGTTGAAATTTAAGAATCCGGCTAAGAATACAACTCTGACGCCGCGCCTTATGCAAAACCGTTTTCGTACGTGGAGTTTGTAAGTATACAAATCTAAGTTTGTAATATAACTTAATTAAAGCAATTCCAAAAGATGGCACCACTTACGTTAACAGCCAGCGTCATCGCCATCGCCTGGCAGGCGTAAGAATATTGGATTTGTAATTTCGTGAATCTCTACGGATATGGAGAGATTGACGATAATATGATTGTTATAGTAACTGTTACTTTGTCCCGGTGACTAGTTGTCCCTGAATCCCAGTGGATCCGCGGAAACGGTTATTTTTGGAAGCAGTTCCTACCGGAGTTATATAGTGGTCGCCAACAGTCAAACTGGGCGAAAGCCGATCCAAAAGCCGCCCACAGGTCCTAGCAGCTAAAACCTGCGGAGCGGGTTAGTGTTAATAATACCTATTTAATAACCTAAAATACTAATTTCAGTTGTCGGTGCGTTAAATGTAACATTCAATGAAATTTACTGTGAATTTAAGTGACAATTTCTAAATTGGAACTGCTTGTATGAATAGGCTACCTTCAATACCTACAATATCTAATCAAAAAAAAAATTATTATTTTCATAAATTAATTTATAATTCTATACCTACTTATTTGAAATGCCTATTTTATTCCCTGTATTTAATAAAAAAATATGTTAGCTATACTTATTTGAAATGTGTGTTTCATTTGTTTAAATTTTTGACAGATTTTGTGATTTTTTCAAATCTAAACATAAAATGAAGATTGTCTGTAGTGGGCAGGCGGCGGTTATATTAGTTTCATTCCGAGATTGATGATTTTGCACATTTGACCTTGAAAACAAGAAAAAGGTCACTGTCATACATATTATAAAGCAAATTTACGATATTTGTTTTTGAAAAGCAATGCTCCTGAGAAAAATATTTCACAAATACTTTCAGCTTCGCAAATCCTGCAATAATTATTATAATATCCCGTGCTTATTGACGGGTCTTCGCTCATCACAGCTTCCTAAATCTAAAGTTAATTCTAATGGTATAATGAGTTGATGACACATAGAAAATACGAAGAATTAAAACCGACACATGGTTTATTCATAAGACCCAGTACTTTATGTGTGAAGTGCTAATTGCCCGTAAAGGTAAGAACACCATCAATGGAAGAATTCCATAATATGTAATACCCTTTTGTTATAAGCCAACGTGGATTTGCTTGCGGTGGAAGAATTCGCATTACATTTAGAGGCGGAAAATTTACAAATTACAGAATAATAATAACCAAAACACTTAGCATAGTTATAATGATTATTGTAAATTAAATAATGGTTATCTGAAACGATCAACCATTAAACAACATAATTTGTGTGTACATATGTCTTGGATCGGTGTTATTTCATACATTACTTATATTTTAATAATCTTTTCAGACAATAACATCATTAAATGGTGTTATAAACCTATACTACACACGTATGCAAAATAGGTGAACGGTTACGAAGTATCTTTTACGATCTTAAAAGCCGATCTTTTACGATCTACAGGCGGGCACCTTCAGTGACCCTTTCCCATGCTCCAGATTAAAACAGAATATCCTTTATAGCGGACGTTAAGTCCAGTAGATATTCATTGTAAATAGGTCGTCAAATTTTGCGCAGGTAAATTTGTCCCCAAAGACAAAAAAAATATTTTTTAAAAAATAATACAAATATCTTAAAATTACAATTAATTTGTAAACTGTACCACAAATGCAAGATCTTATAATTGAAAAATATTACTTAATATATCTATTTTATTATTTTTTTTGTCATAACAAAGTGGTCATTCTTGGTAACAGAGTTGATTTTCATACATTTTTATTGTGTCTCAAGTACCGGTACAATATACAGAAGCATAATTTTTTTTCCTATTATGTATATGTATACACAATCATAGTATATTTTATAAAGACGTTATAATATTATATCGAATACAGCCTTCCACTAGATTGTCATAAAATTAGCATTAATATGATTTTTTAAAGTTTTGTCCCACGAATCGTCTTAAGCAATAGTACCACTCTGTTACTATAGAAAAATCAGTGAAGAAATACAGATGTCGCTACATGCAAAGCTCTGTCAGCTGTAGTGCAGTGTTCGTTATTATTATGAACGCTTCCGCAATGGAGGAGGGGATCACAGCCAGCCGGCTGTCAAAGGTAGTGCGAGTGTTTATTCCGCGTCCACTCTGATACCGATATTATTGGCTAAGTAATTAGTAATTTCTATAAGAGTTTACAATAATTTCGTAATGTTTGGTGTAAATTCTTAATAATCAGTAATTGTCCCGATCCACGCGATTTATTGACAAAAATGTTAGATTTACCACTCTGTTACCTAAAACTACGTACACCTACTGGTGAGTTGTTTTTTTGCACCATATGCTACAGAATTCAAAATAAAATCGGAGCTATGGGGCAACCATCGCGACCAATAACAGAAAATCAAAATACAATAGCTATTGTAAATAAAGAATCCAAAAAAGCAGTAAAAAATGAAATTAGAATAAAATTAAAAATTTTGAGTGGAAGCTTCATTTACATGCGCAAAATTTGAAAACGGCCCAAACAAGACTTGTAATCTAGTCAAACCAAAGCATTATTAAAACACTCGGTCATCAGAGTTGTATTGTTCATCACAGAAAACAATACAATAACATTTTTAATAACTAAAGACACTTTCATCACGCGTTACATTATTGGGTTGTTCTTCTTTTTAACCTACATAACTTTTACCACTCTGTCACATTGCCACCACTCTGTCACATTTTGTTTTTACTATAAATGAATCTCTCTGGATCTCAGAGGGGAAACTGTAGCAATGAGGGAAGGAGGCCTAAAATGCCTATTGGGGGTGACAAACTTTTACCACTCTGTCACATTCCCACCACTCTGTCACATTTTGTTTTTACTATAATGAATCTCTCTGGATCTCAGAGGGGAAATTTTAGCAAAGGGGGAAGGAGGCCGAAAATGCCTATTGGGGGTGACAAACACGAGCTGAGTGTATACTTATTTCGAATGAAAACCCACGTGACAGTAGTATCGTACGACATAAAAATTGTAGGAGACAAGTTTTTGAGATTTTTTTAAATATTTTATTAAACATCATTAAAAATAATAATCGCTGTTACTTGATAGGTTTTGGAGTTTAAAAATAGTTTTATATTTTATGTCGTCATATCATTTTTTTGTAACATTATAGAATACTAGCTTTTCCCCGCGGCTTCGCTCGCATGGTATTACGGGAAATTACTGTAGCGCTTGCACTTATCAATTATTCCCCCCCCCACCCCACCCCCAGCCCCTCCCGCATTCCATATATTCATTCCCTTACATTCAGTTTTCAAACATCTCGCCTACCACCTAAATTTCATAATGCTATATATAAAGCTCAAAGAAAAAAAGAATCACTTATCCAATTTTGTTCATTCGTTCGGAATTTATGCGCTTACAAACATTTCGGATGTTTATTTTTATTTAAATATTTGGAAGTTCGTTAATATAATAAAAAAAATACTCTATATATCATTCAGTCTTTATAATCGTTACGAATTATATTTTTAATATAGGAACTCTCATCTGACATTTATTCCAAGCTTGTCCAAAAAAAAAACCAGCCAGCATAGAGCCCAAAAATATATCAACATTGTTTCCATGGAAAAGATTTTTTTCTGACGTTAGCAAAAACTCGCTTTTGTTAGCGACAGCAAACGTATAACAAATATAATTTATTAATATTTATAATTTCATAACGCCAGAGCTTACCATCATATACAACCTGTAGTCTGCGCATATAATTTAGCTTTATATTGGTGAAAGAATTATTAAAGTCTTTATATTGTGTTATGCGTGCAAAGGTCATAAACAAACTCGAGCAGTTTCGCATTTATAATATTAGTATGGATACGCAAGCCGAGATGGCAGACGACAGCTGTGATTTGTATGAAATACACGTTTACCACGAGGAGTTACACTTCTGTCATGTAATTTTTACTTCAAAAATATAAACACATATTTTTTTAAACGCACACAGTCGTTACTTCTTTAGTACAGAAGATTTGAAAGTAATTATAAAATAATAATATTGGTAATTCTGTTGAATTGCTCTCCACTAACTGGTGGAGACAACTTTATGTAGGTTAAAAAGAAGAACAACCCTTTTACGTGTAAGTACAGTATAATAGAAGTTCTTTTTTAATCACGGACCTTCTCACTACGGATTCCTGTTCCGAGGCTGTTGTTTTGGTGTTATGCTGTCTTCATAATTTTTATAATTTCCTCATCAAAGTTTACTTTGTCACATGTCGATGCTATTTTGAAACTGGTTTATCTGCGTTGTATTTTTATCATTTGAAAGGGCATTATATAATTTTGTTGAATAGAATTGATGGGTTTTCTGACCTGGTTTAATATTGGAATGATAAGTAGATTTGAGATTTTGTTATTGAAGTGTAGGTGTGTTAATCATTAAGGTAGGTACTATTTTCCTTTAAAGTCAAATAGAGCAGTTTTTCAGTAGACTTTTATTATACTGAAAGCATTATATTTTTTTAATATATTTGTTTCTAGCGAGTTCCCGGTATGCGTTGCTATGCCACTTAATAAATAAATTGTTTCTCCCTGCGTGTCCTTTCCCGTTCGTCCCGTTCCCCTTCTGCCTCCCCTTCCTCTCTCGCGTTCCCTTCCACTCACGCGTTCCCGCTCCGCCTTCTCCGCATTCCCTGTCCCTATTCCCCTTGCCCTCTTCCCCCGTCCCGCCAACCCCCTCCCGAGTTCATCACCCCCCTCCCAAGTTCCCCTCCCCCTTCCCGGATTCGCCTTCCCCTTCCCGCGAATCCCCCTCCCGCATTCCATACATTCATTCCCGGTACATTTAGTTTTCAAACAGTTCGCGTTCCACCTATTGCAATTTTTTTATACAAATTTCGTAGTTCCAGAGCTCACCAGTATATACAGAAACCATCGCTGGCAGGCACACATCAAATCCCCAAAGTTTCATCGCAATCGGATGAACTGTTAGCAGCACATAATTTCATGATGCCAGAACTCACTATTGTATAGTACAGTAAGAATCGCGGGCATGCGCACATCAAATCCCCAAAGTTTCTTCGCAATCTGATGAATGGTTTAGCAACGCATAGCATACATATTTTTATACATAGGCAGAAGCAAACATATTTTCATTTATATATTATTAGCTTTTACCCGCAGCTTCGCTCGCATGGTATTAGGGAGAAATTACTGTAGCACTTGAATTTATCAATTATCCCCCCCCTACCCCTCCTCCCACCCCGCTCCCGTATTCCATACATTAATTCCCGGTACATTCAGTTTTCAAACAGCTCGTGGGCTACCTAAATTTCAAAATGCCAGAGCTCATCAATAGTAAAAAAAAAGAATTATCCAATTTGGTGCAGTCGTTCGGAAGCTATGCGCGTAAATACATTTCGGAGATTCATTTTTATTTATACAGATATTAACTTCGTCGCCTGAAATAAAATTACTCATCGTTTCCACGGCAACGATTTGTTTTTTGACGTTAGCAATAACTCGCTTTTGTTAGCGACAGAAAACGTATAAAAATATAATATATTAATATTTATAATTTCATAACGCCAGAACTTACCATTAAATACAGCTTTTATTACTCGCATATAATGTAGCTTTCTTTTGGTGAAAGAATTTTTAAAATCGTTTAATTGTTTTATGCGTGAAAGCGTAACAAACAACCTGAGCAGTTTCGCATTTATAATATTAGTATGGATATAGATTGATGAATATAAACTTCAAAAGTTACCTTAACAACAGTTATTCCAATAAATAAAATAAAAATATTATTACAAAAGTAATATTAGCAAGAAAATATAAGATTACTTGGAAAAGTAATTTTAGAAAGAAAAAAATAAAGGTAACACGAACGCCTAAAATGTACTTATTTCGAAATACTCATCAGTAATGAAGTGATAATTCTAAATTCCGAATGCGAAGAGAAAATTCAGATAATTTCACTGTGAAAGAAGTAGCATCCATCTCGTAACGAAAAAACACTTTCATTTTCAAATAATCATTTAGGTCTCTTTAAAAGTTGCTCTAATGGAGGACACGTCAAGATTTCTACAAATTTAAAATTAATTTATACCCGTCTTTTCTCGCTTGATTCAGGTGTCGCTTATTTGGGAAACTCACGTTACGTCAACTAAAAATACCTGTGGTACCTTCGTAATCGTGATATCGATATTATTAGGTACTTACCTGTACTACCTGACTATCAGCGAGTAAACAAAAATGTGTTTTCTTTTACCTACGCAAAATTAAAACATGTGACGCAATATTCCGTCAATAGAACATGTCAATAAACATGCTCCCTACAAACAAAAGCTGGTTCACACAGAGCTATAAATCTGCGAGCAGATATCTGTTGAATCGCGAGCGTTTATCTTTTGTGCTTTCACACGAGGCTATAAAATATTTCTTCCTGTGGTAGGAGAGGGGGTCAGTTGAATTAGGGAGCGGCAACGGAATGCACTTTTTTGTAATGAAATCTGTCAACTTGGCATCTGTCATCCACGGGTCTAGGCAGTTCCGTAATTACAATGACCCCTCTCCTGTTTTAGTCGGAGAGGGGGAGACTTATCTTCTGGACATATCGCCTCTGGAGCGGTTACGTCTAAGATGTGTATTGTCTATGATTGATCTGCGCTTAAAAACGCTTAGGTGTGAACGGTCTGAAGGGATTGTATGGAGAGCGTTATTTGGCGTACTATGATCTTTTATATTTGATCGCTGTTGTGAACCAGCTCTAATGATAATAAAATAACAAAACAGAGGAAGACGAAGAAGTTGTAGTCTAATTTTCTTTTTCTTTTATTTGTTTTTCATGTATGTCCGTGGGGCTTTTGCGTAACAATATTAATGAAATATGAACTAATGGTAATAAAATAAAAGCGGAGTGTGCAATTTAGACACGGTGGAAGTGAAACCTACAGAAAACTAATCGAGTTTCAAATCACAATGGCGCTAAAGAAGTTTTCACTTCAATAACATATGTTAGTAAAAAAATAATATGGTACCTTTAAGCGTCGTTTATAAGGGAAAAAGAGAGCCGTTACAATGGCACTCTCAGCGGTGTGCCTTACACAATATTGATTGCGAAGGAAGAGACAGAAAATAATTATTCAAAATGCAACGGACAAGGTTGAGTAATGGACGCTTAGTTGGTTTGGACATGTGGAGCGGATGGAAGGAGAAAGGAGTGTCACGATAATTTATCAAGAATTTATATTTGCCTGAAACTAGGCCTCGAAAAGTACTAACTCGAAAAAGCTCCTCTAAAGCAAAAGCCAAAATAAGTTCTAATCGCTGTATTTTTTTTTAAACTTCTAGACAGTAAAGTTTTGTTAGACAAAGTAATTCATATTGCAATGTTTTTTTTTAATTTTCCGTTTTACTTTCCGAAATAAAATTTTATTTTTTTTAGGAAAATATAAATTTTCCAACAAGGAAAATTTCCTCTACATCAAAAGAAAAAGATAAAAAATTTCCCAACCTATTTTTCCTAAAAGATTTTTTCAGGAAAAAATTCCATTATCAAAAATTTTCCTTTACAAAAAATTCCATTAACTTCAAAAAACTATATTTAAAATAGATAAATGTCTAACCAAAGTATATATAAGGGTCTAATGATGAAGTTTTCCAAAGTCACGTAATTTATTACAGCGGGAGACCGACTTCTTTAATTTATTGAGTTCTGATTGGCAGTAAATTTCTTTGTTAATTAATGGGAGTTTATTACTGAGTTTATTACTTAGTAGAAATAAGTTATCATTCGACCAGTTAAATTGAAATGAACGAAGTTATACGACATACGGTTCCACGCCAACCCAGAATCAAGACAACTCAACACCTCTTTGAAAAGTCATTAAAAGCTAGGAAAAAATAATTTTAAAATAACCCATTACCCTAACCTAACGTAACCTGTTTAACCAATTTTTTATATATTTTTTTCATCACTTTTAATGACTTTTCTGAGAAGGTTCTGCATTGTCCAGTCACCACGAAATACATATATTACGTAGACACGCACAAATGGTTTTAATTTGGATTGGATATGTGATAAGTTAATTTTTGCACGCAATCTAATAATTGCTGCTACCCAAAAGTGCAGGGCAAAAAAGAATACAAAAGGGTTAAACTCTATACCAGGGAACTTTACTGAATTGGGCGAAGTCCAAGGAAAAGCCGCTTGCAGGCCCCTAGAAGCAAATAACCCGCGTAATAATTGCTTAATTCTCGGAAAAATGTAATACGAAATACTGTGTTTAGTCAATGTGTTTCCTAGAGTAAGTACTCGCATACGAGTAACGAATGTATATATATTTTTTTAATTCTTGTTATGTCTTTACGACAAGAATTAAAAAAACGATGACCTGTGTGCGAATGGATTTACTGTTAAGCGAAAAACCGAGGTACGTATGACGCTTTGAAAAATTTTAACTTTTAAAATTATTTTCACTATGAAAACGACATTTATAAAATATTTAGGGGGTGGGACGTACTTGACTGAATTTAACAAGTGATTCCTGACATTATTTGGAGTAAAAAATGTACATTAAATTTTTGTTTACTGTGACATATTTGATGTTTTTTTTTACTAAAAACATTTAAAAAATCAGTAAGTATTAGAACGTTAGACACGGGATGATAGGTTGGGTCGTTACTCGTCTGAGTGACCAGTGGCAATATTTGGAAGAATTTTTTTTCGTTTGATTTTTAAAAAAGAAATTTAAAATTAAACACATCTAAAAAGTCACATGAGAGTCAATTTACAAAAAAAAATGCTTGTTAATATTCATTTAAAAATTGACTGGAATTTCTTATTGACGTAGGTTTGTTTTGAGTCTGGAGATTTATTTATTGACGCCCTATTGGGCTTTTACATATCAAATACAATTTTTTAAAACAACAGTATAACATACCACCACAACACGGGCATGTGCCTAGCATGGTGGTCGAAAAATCCTAAAATTCATGTAACAAACAATTCAATAAAAGAAAACTTTAAAAAAAAAAACATAAAAAAAAGATTACAAAATATATAAATAAAGCATAAACTCAATATAATAAATAAGAATATAACTAACGCTAAATCACGAATAACTTTAGAGAACTCGTAGGTACAATTCATATACCTACGAGCAGCAAAAACATTTAATATAATCAAATTTTTACTTAATTACTTGTTATTTGCATCTATAATAAAAACAAACGAAAAAAAAAAATCGAAATAAAATGAAATGATTTCTCATTCATTATTTACATCTAAAAAGTTGTGGACTAATTTGGCTTAAAATGTCTCGAAGAATATAGCGGGAAGTGGATGGAGTTCGGGATGGGGAGGTTAGAACCCATATTCAGTTCTGGTCACTAAACACAGTTAATGCCATTTACGCAACATTTTGATTCTGAATTGTGGTCTTCCTTCAGGGCGATACTGAGAGTATCCACTACTTTGAATCTAACAAGATATTATTTATATCTGTACCCGCGTGTCAGGAACGCCCCTAAATAGTCGTTAGTTATTAATGAGTGGTGGCTATAAAATTATAAATAATTATTTTCCTTGTTTACATACATAAAATAATTATTTTTTAATGTGTTAAAAGTGTGTACTTTGCTCAATATAATGTTGGATTCATTAACTCCTGCCCTTTTTCCTACAACACAACACAGAACAATGGAAACAAAAATTAATGAAAATTAGTTCAAGGAAAAGACAACACATAATTGCAAAAAAGCAAATTAAAAAATAATTAAACAATTATTTACGGTTGTTCTGTGATGTGTGTAACATTTTTAATTTCAAAATAGGTTAATGTTGGCTTCAAGCGAACGGGTCGTTTCTTCGAATCGTTTTTATGCAAGCCGAACGAGAAGTACGTGGAACGAGCTACCTGCGTCTGTTTTTCCTCCTCCATGTAATCTGAGCCTGTTTAGGACCCGCATTAACAAATCCTACAGCCCCTCCCTTAACACGCTTCACAACGGTGCCAAATCAGGTGGCGACATAGTTCTCCTGCCTTTACACTGTTGGGGGCGCTCTTGTGAGATGTCACATAAAAAAGATACTATTTTCGATTGTATCTGCGTGAAGTTTTCCTGCGTTAGATTCAAAATTAGAACTGAAGTGCGAAACTAAACGATAAAGCACCTACCTGTAATATAAAATTTTAATAACGGAAAATTAATTTAACTGCAGGATTTTCAGAATTGGAACTGATTTGTCAAGACTTTAGACTATCCCTTGATCTTCACGGGATTGCGATAGCATAATTTAACAATAATTTAGAGCCTTGGATTTCGATCATAATGATTTAATTGACTTGTAAGAAAAATGATGTAAATTAACCCACTTTTTTAATTCATGTGAATTATAACACCTCGTTAAATTTTTATAACATGGTTGAAAGGCTGTTTATTTTGGCAAATTAATATTATTTGACGGCCTCGTGGTCGAGGAGCAAGTCTCTCGACTAGCAAACCGAAGGACGCGGGTTCAAATTCCGGCGTGTGCAAATAAACCAAATTAACAAATGATTAATTTGTGTTATTTCATCTAGCGTATTTGCGTCACGTTCCAGAGTGGAAGACCACCAAATAGAATTGAAACATTAACTGAAATGGCTTTAGCCGTGTATTTTTTTTTTTTTTACGTTAACTCCACACAGGAGGAAAATAATTTCCCTCAGGGTCTATGTCATCTGAGATGCTGTGTGGAGGGTCTTTTTGAGGAAATGAAGGAATGAACATTGGTCTTGAAGACACTCATGTTGTAAGAAGGAGGAAACACAGAGGCCGGCGAATCGAAGAACGAGTCGAAAAAGCGACCCGTTCTCATGTGACAAAAGTCAACCGTGTACATATGTTGGGCACGCGTTTGGCGTGTTTCCCGACTATGCATCAGTGCCGAAGGAAACGCTAGTTCCTCGGAGCATCTTCCATTGAAATACCAGTAGAACAAAGATAGCATTCCCACCCGACGCCTGTACTCTAAAGATTGCAATCCGTTTGTTACGTTAAGAGAATCTATCAAACGGACTGCCCGTTTCTGCACAGAGTCGAGGGTTTTTTTTCAGATATATTGTGGCTCCAGAACAGAGGTGGCTGCCAAATTCAACCGTGGGGCGCACTTGTGATTTGGACAGTTGTGTACTGTTTAAGTATCTGCGGGCCCTGTACAGTACGCCCAGTTTTTGAGAGGCTAACTTTACTCTGGCTTCGATGGAGCCCCCGTATCCGAGCTGTTCACTTAGAGGTACACCAAGCATGTCATGTTTGGTGACTAGAACTGAATAGTCAGTTTCTTCCCCATCCATTTAGCCTCACAACATATCCCAATTGGGGAGCCATAGTCTCATTGGCTCTAGACGGGAGCAGTTGGAACTCTTGTAAAGAATACACATAAAAAAAATGATAATCAAAGTGTTACAATTTTTTATTTACGAAAAATTTCTCTGATTTAAAAAGGACAAAACATAAAAAAAAAACAATCTTCTATAAAACAAAGTATTTTGCAAGCATTTATACTGCACTGTCCTTATTACAGTAACTATCGATTTATGACGTGTTTACTGTACGTCTTTTGTATTGTATAACAAATCATGATTGATTCTTCTTGAGTGTAAAAATAACTCCATAATATGTTATATTTTGTAATCATTATTTTGTATGACTTGAATATTTTTTTAGGTAATTACAATGCTATGTCGGACTGCAGACTTTTTGTGCATTGTGTGTCTCTCGCAATTATATCAGGAGGAAGAAGTTTCCGAAAGTGTATTTTGGTGAACGATAGAAGAAGTCGGGGATGCTTAAAAAGTCGTAAGTGAATCAAATGACTTGGCTGGCTAAGTCCTCCATCACGACACATGCAACATTTTCCGCTTACTGTGGTGGTAGTAGGAGATTTTCAAATATGTCATAATATTGTCAGGTTATTCGTAATCCGGTAATATATATTTTTTTGATTGTTGTATTGTATGTGTTAACATACAGTTACTTTTTGTTGGTGGTTGATGGTTTAGTAGAAATGTTTTATGAACACCTCACTACGAGAACCCGTGCTGAGGTGTTCGCATGTTTTATATAGAGTTACTAGCTGGGTTACCCGGCTTCGCTCAGGACAACATTCGAGAGTGTTCTGGAATGAACCACAATTTATTTTATTTATTTATATCGGACCCGACAGACGTTGTCCTGTACACAACTGTCGGGACAAACTAAAATTAAAATAGAATAATATTGAATATTCGATACTTCGATGGTAGCGCAGTCTGCCGGATCCAATGTAAAACATTCCAAAATCAACAACTCTTTAGAAATAAAAGATTCATTAAAAGAACATTTTCCAGTGAACCAAATTGTAAATCTAAACCATTCTCGAATCCCCTTGAACCCACACAAAAAATTTCATCAAAATCGGTCCAGCCGTTTAGGAGGAGTTCAGTGACATACACACCGACAGAAGAAATATATATATTAAGATTGTATATCTTGACACAGGAATGCCCTAGTGAGATGAGCAACTTATGATTTAATTATACATTTTTATACAATTTATATAAAGATAAATCATTAATTAAATTTATGATGTTTTTAAAAAGCTTCTGAAACCATTTCGTTATTTTGAAAAAAAACATTTTATAAATTTTCCTTTTTAAACTGAGATTCTGTGAACGGTAAACCTTACGTCTAAAAAAGTATGTTTCTAAAAACCAAAATTTCCCTTGAAATCAAAAGATTTATAACCTGGTGCAATACCTTCCAACATAATTATAGGCCATATATATTTAATGACATTTTTTTTAAATTTCAAATTAGGAATTATTTAATCTGTCCAAAGAAACATCACAATTTAAATGAAAATTCTTTTTTCAAACAGAGGAAGACGAAGAAGTTGTAGCCTAATTTTCTTCTTCTTTAATTTGTTTGTCATGTTTGTCGGTGGGGCTTTTGCATAACAATATTAATGAAATATGAACTATTAATGGTAATTAAAAAAATTCAAAGTGTGCAATTCACGCGCGGTAGAAGTGAAAACTTCAGAAAACTAAAGTAGATAAGAGTGGAGGGACTACGAAGCACTTTTTTTATCAATCAGGACGATTTTTTCCATATTTTTGTCGTCGAATTCCAGCACACCTTTTCCTATATATTTAGTCATCTTATATTCTTCAAGCTGGTAGGTACCATAATATTGAATAAGTGCGAATAAGAAAGTCCAAATAAACAGCCATTTGACATTTGAAAAAACAATCTCTACTGAACCATTAAACGGCCACCATCTTAAAACGGAAACGGAACGTACAGAAAAAATAGAGACAGACGAAATTCAAAACAATCTCAGGACTTCGCTCCGCTTTCTTTTTTCTTTCCCAGAACATAATCTCTTAAAAGACCCTATACACAGCATCCCCAAAGATGACAAAGGCCCTGATAATTATTTTACTCAAGGCCTCGAAAATAAAGATATTTGAATTTACAATTTCAAATAATAAATTATAAAGGTTTTTCTCATCCACGAATTTTGGGTGACCGGACCACTCAGAATGAACTCAACTCAACACCTCCTTTGAAAAGTCATCAAGAGTGATGAAGAAAATATATTAAAAATTGATTAAATTTGTTACGCCAGGTTGGGTTATGGGCTATTTTTTAATTTTTTTTCTTTTCGTTTTTATGACTTCAACGAAGTGTTGAGTTGAGTCGATTCTGATTTATCATGGAACTGAATTTTGTTAACAGTTTCAAAATTACACGTTTTGATCATATGGTTTGTGTTAGTGTCCGACCGAAACAGGGCTTTCTACCGAAACCGAAACCGAATCATCGGTATCTGTCTCAGTTTCGGCCGAAACCGAAACCGAAACTTTTTTAGACATGTTAAAAATCTATTGTTAACTGAAAATTGACTTATTTTTTACACATACAGACAGTCAGTTTGCACGTGTTACATGAAAGAAAAAATGATAATTGAAGTGTGTGAAATAATTATATATTTTTTTGACATTATTGCTATAAAACAAACAAAAATTAACAAACATGTAAACTACTTCTTGGAACAAAAAAATGTCAATTTCGGTGCGGCCGAAGGTTCGGCAGATTTTCTGCCGAAACCGAAACTGATGCCGAAACTAGATTTTTTTGCCGAAACTTGCCGAAACCGAAACCGAACCTTCGGTCGATCACTAGTTTGTACATTACTTTCCATCAGATCAATCTGTAGAAAATACAAAGCAACCCGATCTAGTCGTCAAAACCCTGATGTTTGCTGACCTAAGTGTTAATGTATCAACAAATACATTTTCATTTACACAAGTTAGTATTTGAATGAAAAGAACAAGGTACTTATTTGCATAATTTATTATTCTATGTTAATTGTTAGCTTATTTATGGTGTGTATATTGAATTCTGCGTAAAATGAAATCGTTAAGAATTCGCTGTCATTTTTATGATGTATTTATTTTTATTGAAGAAGAAGAAGATAAAACTAATAAATCTAAATGAAAAAATGAAAAAGAACAAGACACAAAAATAAAATGGTAACGATGGCAGCTGGGAATCAGCTTCGTCGAACGATGATCTTGCGATTGTACCCTTGCAACGGTACAGGGCGGTTCCAACGAGAAAGATTAATTATTCTCCATACAGCATTTTAACACAATTACTCAATTTTATTTCATTCCAAATTTGCTTTGAAAAATACCCACATTCAAAAATGCTCAAACTCGTGATGATAAAACTATTAAAATCATGTACTTTGTGTAATTATTGTTTGATCATAAGTATTTATAATTTTTTTAATAATGTCTAAGCAAAATAAGAATGTAATTTTTTTTAAACATATTAGTTTGTAAGACCGTAAATACATAGATAAACTAAAGTATTTTCGTCACAGGAGCGCGGATCTTTTTTTAATGATTTTATTTGAACTAAAATTAAAATTCTGATAAGTAGGTTTCCGAAATAATTTATTGACTTATTTTACTGCATGATTATATGATTTGAAATGAACATTCAACAAATCTGCCAACGACCTACGGTAAAACCTTATTGCACTAAAAATAAACATATTTTCTCAAAAATTAAAAAATAGCTTCACTAGATAAAATAACAGTCTTTCGAAATCAATGTATAATTATTTGTGAAAAAGAGTCAAAACGTCTAAAAGTTGATTTAAAAATGACATATTTCCGGTTTTGTCTGGTTATTCCCTCTTTAAGGTCCCATTATAAATGGTGGTCTTTCTCTCTGAATCTATCACTGAAGAATTAATCACTGAATAATCTGTAACAGAAGAATCTATCACTCTGAAGATATAATATCATATCGTCTTCATTTTACTTCAGTTAGTGGTGGCAAATTATTGTACTTGTCTAGTTTTATATTGTTTGTGGGAAGACAGCAGAATTAATTGGCTAAATATTACTATGCATTCTCGGCGCGCCTCGAATTGGGCGGTATTTTTAAAAGCATCAATGAAAACACGCACTACTTGCTGAGAAAACTTAAAAATAACCTCCCACGGCGTTCACACCAATAATAATTGTTCTAAAATGACCTTTAATTAATGCATTAAATACGTGATAATCTTTGAATTGGGTTGTTGATTTGTTGAGAAAATGTCGCTAAGGAACGAAATATGTCACAATTAATGAATATTTTCATTTAGAATCGTGTTATTTTTATCGATTTTTTATACAATGCTAATATTATGTACGGAGTTTATTAAGTAATTGAAATTTTATCAGTAAATATTGGGTTATTACCTTTTCTTTGGAACAGCACTGATAACCTGGACGGCGTTTTTCCCCCTGGATAATTTCCTGGGATAATTCGACAGGTCGGAAACAGACACATTATTTACGTTTATTTTATTACCGACGTCCACAGAATTAGGTTTGTCGGTTAAATCGTGGTTTTCACTGACGTTTGACGCGTTAATTGTTGACATTTTCGAGTGTGAGCTTTTCGTGAGCTTCGCCCGGCGACGCGATGGCTTTTTGACTAGCGCAGAGAACTCCGCGCAGGCGAATTGACGGGAAACTGAATCGAGTGTTTTCTATTTCCGTCCATTTTGTATGCGGCAGTGGCGCCTGGCGGCCGCGGGTGGAACTAACCGACTAGATACTTACTAACTCTGACGTCAGGTGGACACTGGCGGGAGAAAGCGGGAAATTTTACTATGGATGATAATACAGAAAGCTGAGTGCATTTATTTTTTACAAAATAATAATTACACCTAGGTAGTTGTTACCTGCGAAAAATCCGGGATATACGAATATATAACTTTACATGACAAGATGGGAACTAAGATTTTTGTTTCTGTAGCTAAGAATCAAAGAACGTTATACGTCTAAAAATAAATATAGAATATAAATAACAAGAATATCCGTAGGAATGCCAATAATAATAACATAAAATAAAAATAAAAAGCCTTTTATTTCTTGCAAATAGGTGTGTTACACAATTATAAAAAGTAAGAAAAATTCAGCTAAATAGGACGATGGGAATGCTATTAATGCTAATTAATTACAATCGACCATAATCCTGGGTACAGTTGCTAAATCGGCTTCTACAGCCAAAACTCTTGGTAGCCATTCTTAAATTTAATTTTTAATTCCACATTTGTCGTCAATTCTATTAGTTCTTCTTCTAACTGGGATAATCCTGATGTGTTGACATTTGAAAAAGGATCCAAAACCCAATCTGGTATGTCCATGTTTAAAATATTCTGGAATCGTTTCTTGAAATCAGGTTTTCTGAGTGTTGACATTAAAAAAGTTCATATTATCCAATTTAATGTAGATATGAATGTAATAGAATTTTTCAGTTCAATCTTCATCCACTTCCCGAACTATCGAAATACGTAAATTTTTGCACACGTGATAAAAATGATAACAATACACACAATAACAAAAATTAACCAATATTAAAGTTTACCTTGCCTTGTTAGTACGTGATTAGCGTGTTTTGTTTATCTTTTTAGACCAAATTTTTTACCTGCCAACGCCCCCCTGGGACATCTTAACGCCCCTCAATTTTCTCTGGGTCTTCTACCGCCCCCCTGAAGGTCTCAAACGCCCAAAAGGGGGCGTTATCGCCCACGTTGAGAACCATTGCTATACATAGAGCTATACAATTAGAGGCGCTATTGCCAACTAACATCTCATCAAAACGTGTTCAGCTATTAGAAAGAGATAAGCGGTGCGAGTAGACCGGATTCGTTAGAGCGTTGGAAGCGTTGGAGGTAAAAAAGTTGAACCTATTTTTTCGCTTCATGTCTCATCTAAATATAATACATCAATGTTACTATAAACGAAAATACGAAAAAGAACAAGACACAGAAAAATAAAAAGGTAACTGTCTCATCTGGGTTTCGAACCCAGAATTTCTTATCTTACCGGGATAAATGCCTTAACCAACTCGGCCATTGGGACATGCTTATTTTACATCATTTTTCCCGATCTCGTATTTCAAATTACTTACTTTGTGATGTGACATTATAATTTAAAATAAAACAAAAACTTACAAAACACCACTTTTATAAATATGGTGTGTACTAAGTTATTTTTTTATTTAAAAATATTATTTTCAACCATGTTATGTCTCATTTGGACCATGTATTATAATGATGGGTATAGCTTTTAAAAGTTATTATAACGAATTTAATTATAATTGTTGCACCCCCCCCCCCCCCCCTCCCCTAATTAAAGTTAGCTTTGAGAAATTCAAAACGCAAATTTTGACTCTTAAAAAACAACATTACTAACTAGTCAAATTTCTAAAAAAAAAAAAATATCATCGGCAATCTTCGAAACCTTTCGGGTATTAGACATGTCTCGCTCATAAAGTACAACTTACTGACCTCTCTTAAGATACATTAAAACTATGTATTTTTTATGTAAATACCGCACAAGAGTCCCAACTGCTCCTGTCTGGAGCCAGTGAGATTATGGCATCCCCAATTGGGGTATGTTGTGAGGCTGAAGGTAGTGAGGAGGGGAAGGAGATAGGGAGGAGGAAGGTGGGGAAGTACCTGGCTATCAGATCTGGTCACTAAACACAGCTAAAGCCATTTCAAGCAACGTTTCAATTCCGAATGGTGGTCTTACACCAGGGCGATACGGTGAGTATCTTCCACTCTGGAACGGGCCGCAAATATAGGTACTATATATTATTTTTAATTAATAAATTGTGAGTTTTTAATGGGTGGAATACCCAAGAGTGTTATTATTAGACTGTTTTTTGATGGGTGAATTCCCCGAAGGATGTTGGACTTCGAACTAATGTTTATGGAAATAGGCATTAAACAGGCCTTTTTTATGATTAAAAAAGTACTTTAGTCTCCAAAAAAGTATTTTGTGAGTATTTAGGTAAAGGAAAAATAATCTACAAGCTCACGAATTGTAGTTTGTATTATCATTTTTAATTATTTGCAAAGTTGCTTACTAATTTGATTTTGTGTTTGGTTAAACAAGAGCTTAGTATTTTATAAAACACGGAATACTTCAATCTCGAAAAATCAATTACATCTACAACGAAAAAGGACGAGATTTAAATGATGAAACAAGTTAAATAAACCGACAAAATATTTTTAGAAAATAATAACAATATTATGATGTGTGAATTCATCCATCTATGAATGCGTTTTTTCAGTTGTGAAGAGCTTTAATGAAAAAAAGTCTCGCCTGATCTGAAGCCTTTCATACTAATTCATAGAGTGCGCTTTTGTTTTGTCGATGGAGCTTTGACATGTCATTTAGTTTGAGCGTTAGTCAACAGATGGCACTCGTGAAAAACAATTTTTATTGTGAAAATATTGTTTTTGGATGTAATTTATTTTAGTTGCTTAGAAATATCTTTTTTTGCTAAGATTTGAGGATATGATTGTAATTGGGAAAATTAAATTTATTGCCCAGTTGTATCGCAGAAATTCACGTGTGACATTGTAATCAAATGTCCATTCAACGCCATTTTTTACATTCGAAAGGTTATACCTACTGCGTGGTGGGCCGGATCGGGAGAGACTGGTTGAGAGATAGCTTTTGAACTCTCTAGCCGGTTTCTCTCGACCCATCGCTACGCATCGGAGCGGAAGGGATGATTCCTACGTCCACACATTGACTCCCAGATTCCTTTTTCTTCCCAAAATTTCCTCTCCTTACTATCCTTAAAATGAACCTCCAAACAGCATCCCCAACGATGAAGAGGCCCTGAAAGAATTATTTTTTCTCAGTGCCTCTTGTGTGGAGCTAATGTAATAAATGTTATAATTCAATTTATAAAAAAAATGGGATCAGTCGGATGTGTATGGACTGACTAACTAACTAACTAACCATCACGCCGTTTCCCGCAGGGGTAGGCAGGGAGGACGGACCGCCAAACAACTCGATCTTGGCACACACTCCTTGCTTCGTTCACATTCATACATCGTCTCATACATGCTCTTCTATTATTCTGACTATTGACATCGCCCGACTCGAAATATCTGATTCACTTGGTCGTGCCATGTCTTTCTCGGGCGTCCCCGACTTCGTCTACCATTCACATTTGCGTTACATATTCTCCTTACACTCCTTTCCTCATTCATTCGCTCTACATGCCCAAATCATCTGAACGTCCCTTTCTTAAACTTACTCATTACGCTTACATCAGCCTTGCATTCTTTGCGGATCTCCACATTTCTCACACGATCATACATGATTTTACCACACATACGTCTCAGGGATCTCATTTCTACAGCATTCAGTCTACTTTCATCCTTTCTCTGCCAGTTCCATGCCTCACTGCCATACATCAGGGTAGGTACCAGCACTCCATTATGGACGGCTAGCTTCGCTTCTTTTGGCAGTTTTTTGTTAGCGCCAACGGCGTTCAGTTCTCCATTAATGGAGTTACCGGCATTTACCCTTCTTTCGATATCTCTATCAGTCTTCCCATCTCTCGTAAACATACTTCCCAAATACACAAACTCATCCACCTGCTCCAAGCTATCTCTATCCTGCTTTCGATATCTCTATCAGTCTTCCCATCTCTCGATCCAAGTATTCGTCATTCACAACGTTGTTGCATATTGTTTGCAACTATGTTGCACAGTGCATGGACTGTCTCAATGGTTATCATTCAACTGATCCTCCGACAATTGATCCCCTAAAATTATAAATAGGAATAAAATATAACGATTTTAGGTTTGAAATTTGTAGATAACGTACAAAAAAATGTAATTTTGTAATAATTATAATTTCGGGGATCAACTGTCGGGGGATCAACTGTCAGGCAACCGATAGATGTAATCGAGATCAATTAATTTAGACTCAGGGTATATTTATTTATATTTATTAGAGGTAAGTTGCCTCTCAAAAACTGGGTGTACTGTACAGTACAGGGCCCGCAGATACTTTAATAGTACGCAACCGCTACCCCTGTACAAATCACAAGTGCGCCCCACCGTTGAATTTGGCAGCCACCCCTGGTCTGGAGCCCCAAAATACCTGAAAAAAACCCTCGACTCTGTGCAGAAACGGGCGGACCGTTTGATAGATTCTCCTAACTTAACAAACGGTTTGCAATCTTTACAGCACAAGCGTGGGTGGGAATGCTATCCTTGGTACCAATGGTATCAAATGGTATCCTTGGTATCAAATGGTATCCTTCTACCAGTATTTCAATGGCAGATGCTCTGAGGAACTAGCGTCATTGATCCCTTCAGCACCTTCGGAAACACGCCAAACGCGTGCCCAACATATGTACACAGTTGACATTTGTCACATGACGACGGATTGCTTCTTCGACTCATTCTCGTGTTCACAGTTCGGCTGTGGAACGATTTGCCGGCCTTTGTGTTTCATCCTTCCTACAACATCGGTCCCTTCAAAGCCAATGTTCATTCCTTCCTCTCCTCAAAAAGACACCCCACACAGCATCTCAAATGACATAGACCTCGAAGGAAATTATTTATTATATCCTCAGGGTCTCCTGTATGTAGTAAATATTAGAAGCAAATTTCACTATAACTTTCCACTAATAAATAAATACTTACAGTATGTACAAAACTCGGCTAACTTATGAATAATATTAATAATCTAAACGAAACGTGAGCAGAATACGACACAGAAAATAAAATAAAAATGTAACAGTCGCAACTAGAGATCGAACCCAGACGACTGTCTTACCAGGATAACACTTTAACCTCGAATGCTTAGTTCACATTACGCTATAAATCTGCGAGCAGATATCTGTTGATTCGCGAGCGCTTATCTTTTGTCCTTTCACACGAGGCTATCAAATATTTCTTCCTGTGGTAGGAGAGGGGGTCAGTCGAATTAGGGAGCGGCAACGGAATGCATATTTTTTGTACTGAAATCTGTCATCTGACATCTGTCATCCACGGGTCTGTGCAGCTCCGTAATTACAATGACCCCCTCTCCTGTTTTAGTCGGAGAAGGGGAGAGTTATCTTCTGGGATATCGCGTCTGGAGCGGTTACGTCTGAGGTGTGTATTGTCTATGATTGATCTGCGCTTAAAAACGCTTAGGTGTGAACGGTCTGAAGGGATTGTATGGAGAGCGTTATTTGGCGTGCTATGATCTTTTATATTTGATAGTGTAATGTGAACCAGCTTTAAAGCCTCGATGAAAATGAGCGAGTTTACAAGCTACTATCTGGGAAATTCACTATCTGTTAGTAAACCCGCTCAGTGTCATTGCATTACTTGCTACCTAGCAGATTGTGGACAATCTACGAAAAAGTTGAAAGGTGGTCAACTTTCCTACCTAGTGTTTGCCTAAAGATGGCGGCCACCAACACCTGATTTCGTCTGTCAGAATTAGTTCGGGTGGGAGCCGTTAATGGCTAGCATGTGGCGCTAGCTAGAGCTCAAGTTTTTTTACAAAATGTCGACTGAATTGGTTCGCGCGAGAGTCGTTATTTTAGCTGCTACTGTCGCTACTGAGCGAGTACAGTTTTGTGTGTCATCATGACAATCTCACTCGCCGATTCACCCGCTTTAAAACTTACCGCCTAGTAGCGTGTAGACTCGCTCTATGCAATCGAGCCTTACCCACTGAACTATAGAGACCTAATGCTCAATAGCGCAATGGTTAGAGTGTTATCTGACTGTTATGAGAACCCGGCTACGGTACCCAGTTATGTTAATAATAATAATAATTTGATAATTTTTGTAGCGCCGTTTTTGTGAAAAATCTCCCCAACGACGCTGAACATTTTTTTATTATTTTTATTTTCTGTGCCTTGTTCGATTTCATGTTGCGTTTATTTTATTTTATTTATTCATACACGCCTTGAAGGCTTTTACAGAATCACATTCACATTCACATTATTCAAGTTACACATGTTATTCAGGAGTATAATTGTAAGATTGAAGTATATAACATTATAAACTGTACTTTAAGGATACAAACAGGTTTAATATGTACATAGGTATGTAGTTTCGTTATCATTAAAATTGTACAAAGGAGTTAAAAAGTTTACATAGTGTAATAATGGTAAAACAGAAGAGTGCTTAAGATACTTTAAAAGTAGTTATTGAGGAACGTGTAGGTATTTACTATGTTGATTTTATTATTAACTTGATCATGAATAAATTGTTCGAAAGCAAGTTTTTCAAGAATTCAGCAAAATTAACGCAGCGATAAATAGTACCTACACATAGAAGAAAATAAATAAAAAATACATGAGTTGTAATATCTTGAAAAGTTATACAGATGAGTTCAACAAGTGTATAGTGTGATAGTAAAAAAGTAAAAAATAGTACAAATTATGGTACAAAAAGTACAAGATAATATTAATACCAAAGAGAGAGAGGATAAAAAGGTAAGTACTAAGGTAATCTTTGTATACATAAGTATTAAATTTTGTTTTTATTGTGAACATGAAGAGACCATCGATTTTAATTTAATCATTAATATATTAATATTGCTAGGGCACCAAGATTTAAATAGAAATTTAAGTTAATGTGAGTTAGTTATTATATTTATAACAATAAGAGTTTAGATTTATTATAATATTTTTATTAAAAAATAAAATATATCGAAATGTTTTTAATATTTTATTTTAAAAATTCGTGTACATAACATTGTTATAGTAATTAAGTACAAACAACTGAGCGCTTATAAAAAACCTAACAGATAATCGTTAGTATAAACAAAATCGTTATAATAAACACGCCTCTTTATTTAGGCGCCCCATTACAAAACACTCAAAAACCCTTTCATAAATTCATCGATGCACCTTAAAATAGCCTAGAATAGCACTGTGGGTATAAAATTATAAAAAAGGTTCCTTAAAGAACTAGGTAAGCACTTAAAACATAGTTTTGATTGTTGAATTCATAAATTACGGTAGCAGTCTTTGAAAGTGAGACGGTTTTTTACTTTTTTCTATGACGTAGAAAGACTTGGGTCGTCCATTGCCTGAAAAGTATTTCATGAAGGAGTTCTTCTTGGGTTTTGCTGGAACGTAGTAAGTTGGTGTCTTCTTTACGTGCTTCAAAGGTTTGAGGTATTCAGATTTTTCATGCGATTCATTAGTGTTGTGGCTGTAGGTCCAAGTCGGTGTTTTCTGGATGTCAAAAATATCGCTGTCGTCATGTCTGGAAAGCTGTGATCTTGAGTGCTGTTTTTGTCCTGTTAGCTTCTTCAGTACAGGGATGTTCCAATGATAGATTTTGCCAGGTTTTCCATTAGATTTGAATCCCACTGGCACCTTTTTGCTTATATGCTTTGAGCTTCCTTTTGCATCTGCTTTGGTATGCGCGTAATAGTAAGGATTTGGAGGTAATTTGATTACGAACATCTTAGAATCATCAGCGTTGTAGTGTTGCCTGGATTCAACTGCTAACCTCTTTCTACTGTGGCTTGAAGGTATCCTCAATCTTGTTAGACCAAGTTTGGTGAAGACTTCGTGGTTTGAAAGAACATTGCTGCTGCTTTTTGCTAGTTTCACGCCAGTTTTAGAAGCTGGGTGTCTTTCTGCAGGTTTTTTGGTGTCGGCTGCTTCGTTGCAAGAGACCCACACTAGCAAGCAGCAGAGAATGGCCGCAAATCTGGAACAAACAAAAAATATAATTAGTAAGTGCAAAAAATATCTGGTTTTGCCTCAGGGCATCAGATTATTGTTATATTAGAGTTCATTATTGATGTACGGCGAATTAAGTGCAATAAAAATGCATTGGTGGGAAAAAAAGCATTCGCAATAAAGGAATAAAAGCAAATAAAGAATAATAACAACATAACCATATTAATAATGGTGACCGGACAACTCAGAACCACCTCAGAAGTCATTAAAAATGATAAAAATAAAATTGTTTAAATAGGTTACGTTAAGTTAGGGTTATGGGCTATTTAAAGAAAAATATCATAGCTTTTAATGACTTTTCAAAGAGGTGTTGAGTTGACTTTATTCTCAGTTGGCATAGAACCTTAAACAATAGTGTTGCGTGGGTGTGATTTTAGACACAGCATTCCGAATTTTTATCAATTTATAACTTATATACTTTCTTTGAACACTTTAAGTTTGCTCTTTAAAAATATGTTATTCTTAAAGATAATATCTATACATTTGCCAGGCATATAAAAAAAAATTCACAGAGTTTCTTTAAATACTATTTAAGACATTTTCCGCGAGATTTTTGCTCCATTTTGAACGAGTGGTGTTTTATTATACATTTTCACAATATTCGCTTAATTATTATCGTTTTTAAGACTCGGCATCCTAAATTTATAACATACATTCCTTGAACACTAAGCTCTTAAAAATATATTTTATTCTTGAAGATAATGTCTATACTTTCCTCATGCCAAAACCGTTATTATATGAAATTCCCTCGATAGAAAAAAATCGCAAAGTTTGCTCCGAAAATTATTATAAACACGTTATTTCTGTTATTTTTTGTTATTTGTACTTAAAACAGCGCCACTTGAGGTGACCAATGGCACATGTGTTGGTTATCCAATAAATGGTTCCCGGTGCGGCGGTACCCGTACCCACCTCCCAAATAGTATGAAAATAATATATTTTTTGCCAATATTGTGGACTGCCTGCTTTCTGCACAACACGTTCAATTATTCGTGATATTTTTGCATTAGCAGACTTGGTATGTATGTTGTAGGCAATAAATGACCGTTAAACTCAGAAATGTGAGAGCAGTGTTGGTTGTGATTGAAATGTGAAGAGATGAGTGTAGGAGAGAAGAAGACAGCTTCTTCCTCTAATGTCCAATAAAGCAATCAAGTAATCAAGCAATGAAGCAATCTTAGCGACATGATCCGATAACGCTGATGGGTGTAATGTCCGCTACAAGAATAATTCATTCTACCAGGTCCGGCTTTATCAGATGTGGCTATATAGAGTGAGTGCTGCAACACGTTTCTGAATTAGATATTAGGTAAGTTTAGTGTTACAGTTATTGGACAGTTGACGACTTTCATAACTATTATTCTTCTAGTGTAAAGGCGGCGCTCCGGATAAACCATCAAAATATTTTTGATTATTTATTTATTTATTTTAGATTGACAAAGGGCCGTCTGTTTCAACGGTTGCTAGAGTAAAAGCAGGAGTAAATCGAATTACTACTGTTAAATATGTTTTTCAATCAACTTAACCGCTTGTTTCATGTTGTCACTTTTAACTTTTGCTTTTACTTTCAGAAAAAAGATAACCCCGGAGTTACTCCACCATTTTGTTATATTTGCCTGTTCTGTTGGAGGTACGGTACGAAATTGCGCGCTCCAACATTGATTATTATTGATATTGTAGACGTAGGCGATGAATTCCTCATCCAATATGTCTTACAGCGAAAAGCAAAAAAATTTCGACCCCGTGGCAATAATATGGTTATTTGGGATGATCCCAAATTTTTGGCGGAGTATCAATAAAATTTATGGCACATCAAATTCAAGGAGATACTACTGGAAAGTAAATAATATTTTTTCCGTGTAATATCACATATTTATAATACTAGCTTTTACCCGCGGCTTAGCTCGCACGATATTAGGGGGAAATTACTGAAGCGCTTGCACTTATCAATTATCCCCCTCCCCCCGTCCCCCCCACCGACCCAGCGTCGTTTTCGTGAAAAAGATCGTAAATTCGTCAAATAAACGCAAGTAATGTTGTTTTTATGCATAGTTTATTGTTCAAGGAATGTGTTTCAGTAAATATAATGTACGATAGCACAAAATAAACCCACAAAATATTACGTCAAAGTCAAAACTTTGCGATTTTACGTCGTTTCGGCATTTAAAAGGTTAAAATATGTTTACTCTTGTGAAGTATGCCAAGAATGTAATAATGCATCTAACTTTAGTATTTAAGTATTATGTGTGTTTGTACGCATGTATGTACCTCCTACATCTTCTCGATACAGGTATTTCATAGTAAGACGGGCATCGAAAAAAAACTCACAATCATAAATAAATAAAAATAAAAAATGTCCTCGACACAAGAAGTTCACAGTTTTGGAAGACATTTTTCAAGAGGTGAATTAAAAATTTGGAGGTACAGTTGAAGCCACAGAAAGCAATGCATTTATTTATAAGAGAAACTGCAAGCAGATTACTTGGTCCTTTCCCTTACTCCGAGACCCTACGTGACAATGACACGCAGTTTATCCATTTGCTCGTGTCGGGATTACTCTCCAGTTCCGGTGTGATGTTAGTGTCGAGTGACCCCGTCCTGCCTTGGTACTTCCCGTGCATGACAGCTAGTTCCGGTCCGGGGCCCTAGCTGCAGTGTTTTTGTTTGCAACTGAGAAATTACACTAATATATGCGAGTACGCTACAAGGAGTCTGACTTTCAGAGTTCAATTAATCTGGTCTTTGTTTTTGTATATAATGACACGCAATAGAAATCATACAGTTTAAATAAGGATATTTAAACAGGCCTGACCTGGTGAGAGTGACTGCCACATACCCAATAAATACAACACTAGACACCATGCTTCTTTTCATATAGTTGCTTCTCGCACTAATTTTATTTACAATTCTTATAAACCACTCCGATCTATCGCCTTTGTGCAAGTTTTTTGTCTTAAACGAACTGTCAGATTTATAAAAAATCGTGTTATTTCCGTTTCGCAGAATTAAATATTTTTTAATGTAGCTGAATACCAAAAACCGTTTTTGAAAGGTTATGAAATAAGCGTTCAAAAACAGTTTTGAAAGGTTATGAAATAAGCGTTCAAAAACAGTTTTTGAAAGGTTATGAAATAAGCGTTCAAAAACAGTTTTTGCCAAAGCCAGAGTCAAGTTAGCTTCTCTAGCTGTACCGTACAGGGTCCGGGGATACTTTATTAATACATAAATGCTGACCCTGTACAAATCTCAAGTGCCCCCTGTTGAATTTGGCAGCCACCTCTGATCTTAATTTGAGAGGCGGGAATGGGTAACGCCGCCCCGGGAACTTTTATTGGATAACCAACACCTCTGCCATAGGTCACCCCAAGTGGTTCGCTACGTTTGGTGATTTAGCAGGGATGCCCGGGTTCATGGGGTGAGGTTTGTCTAGGTCTTGGAGGCGGATGACCAGGACACACTCAACCCCAGATTCCTACCCACCCCTTAAATCCTTTTCCTTCCCAAAACTCTCCTCTCCTCCTTTTCCTTTAAAAAACCCTCCACACAGCATCCTCAAAGATGACGTAGGCACTGAGGGAAATTATTTTCCTTAGGGCCTCGTGTAAAAGCACATGCACAAAAAAAATCTGGAGCTCCAAAATACTTGAAAAAAATGCTTGACTTTGTGCAGAAACGGGCGGTCCGCTTGATAAATTTCCCTATCTCAACAAACGGATTGCAATCTTTAGAGTACAGGCGTCAGGTAGATATGCTGTCCTCTGCTATTCTATCGCTATTACAATAGACGATGCTTCGAGGAACTAGCGTCATTAATCTCTTCGGCACCGGTGCATCGACGGGAAACAGGCAAAAAGCGCGCCCAACATACATATTATATACGGCGAAGCGACCCGTTCTCAAGTGTAATTTGTCATTTATTATTTATACTAAAAGTGTATTTTAAAGCGATGGCGCTGCTGCAAAACTGCTTCTTTATCAATACACCATTAGCCTGTCGACCACCAGTCTATCCGATGTTAGTTTAAATTGCCGGCCTATAAAGCCGTGGAATCAGGTTCTAGTGATGGGTGCCCCTTCTGGTTCCAGAGTGTTTTTACTACGTGTACAACTAGTCACTATTGCTACCTCCAACTGGGATTGGATAACAGTACATGCAGGTAGGCTGTAGTGGAGTGCAGAGGCTGATCGATTATTATTGGCATCACTACAGGCTCTGGAAGATAGCAGATAGATGGTAGAACCTACATACTGCATTCCCTCGATAACGGCTGCAATGGACACCAATAATTAGTAATCTAGAACAGCGGTGCGCAACCCCTTTTCTTGGTAAAAGTTTATTTACTGTCAGAAATAGATTTTCAAAAGTAAATAAAATGTTAAAAGAACTAAATTGGCTCACGGTGAAACAGATGCTGACCTTGAACACTGTGATATTTATGCATAAAATAATAAACAACCTTCTTTTAAAATACTTTTCAATAAAATTATATACATCAACGACATTCACAGATTTAACACAAGGATGTGCAATGAAATCAGGCTATAAGAGTTAGGACCCTCCAAAAATGGAACCAAAGCGTACACCAGATACTAAGTTCGGTGAGCGCGCTTTCGGAGTGTCAGGACCTAAAGCCTGGAATGGACTCCCACAGGACTTAAGAATAATCACAAATGCAGCGGAATTTAGAGCTAAACTTAAAACTCACCTTTTCAGACAGTCGTATCCATAAACTCAAAAACTTTTCTCCCTCACCTTCAACGCCCGCGACATTGTAAATAATTCATTTGTAGAAATTAAAAAATAAATAAAAATAAAAAACCGCGTTAGTAAAGGTCATTTCATGATCATTCTCAAGCCCTAAAGAGTCCTAAATTCCAGTCTTTCGTCCTAAATTCGAGTCCAGTCTTCTCAAAATAAATATCAATTCTACTTTAGCCACTAATATTTTAATAAATATAATACCAACCGTGATGGTGGTAGCAAAAAATGTAAAATCATGCCATGTCCAGTTTTTTAAAATATAATGCCCCCAACGTGCAAAGGCGTATCTTCTGCAAGCATTAACTTTCTAATTAAAGTGTATTTTTCGGAAGTGACCTGCCATTAGATAGAACCTGGGAATTCTTAATAAGCTGTACAGCGCCCTTGAGGTGATTTTTGACAAAAACGGAGCTCTACAAATTATTCAATTATTATTATAATTATTAAAATTGCCTGGTTTGAACGCCATCAACAGACGTTCAGTATACAAACTAGTTAATAGTTTTTTTTGTACAGTTTTGGAGGAGAAACGGAGGAGGGGGAGTCAAAACCTCGATTTTGACGATTATATTTAGGTAGGTATTACAGCCTGGGGTGCAGTTGTTCCTTTCGCTCGGTATTCGGGGGAGCAAGAGCGATAGTGACAGCAACAGTTTGGTAAAATACCTATTGTTCAAATTTATCGGCGACCGAGTTTCCTCTTAAAGTCAGCACCTATTTGTAGGTTCAAGTTGTATTGTAGGAACCACAAGGAGAAATTGTAGTTTATAATTAAATTTGTAGACTTTGATGTACAAATATAAAATTAATAAATAAACAAAAAGAAATACCAGGAGCACATAATAACTGAAATATAAAATATCATTATAACGGGACGGCTGCCAGAAGATATTAAAAGAAGGGTAAATGCAGATACCTCCATTAACGGAGGACTGAACGCGGTTGATGCTAACAAAAAATTGCCTAAAGAAACGAAGCGAGCAATCCACAATGGAGGGCTGGTACCTACCCTGATGTATGGCAGTGAGGCGTAGAACTGGCAGAACAAATATGAAAGTAATCTGAATGCTGTAAAAATGAAATCCCTGAGGCTTATGTGTGGTAAAACCGTGTATGATCGAGCGAGAAATGTGGAGCTTCACAAAAAACGCAAGACAGATGATGTAAGCATAATGAGAAGGCTTGTAGAGCGAATGAACGAAGAAAGGAATGTTAGGAGAATATTTTTTTTTTTTTTTTTTACGTGAGCTCCACACAGGAGGCCCTGAAGAAAATAATTTCCCTCACGGCCTATGTCATCTTTGGAGATGCTTTGTGGAGGGTTTTTTAAGGAAAGGAAGGGAAGGAGAGTTCTGGGAAGGAAAAGGGTTTAAGGGGTGGGTAGGAATCTGGGGTTCAGTGTTTCCTGGTCATCCGCCTCCAAGACCTAGACAAACCTCACCCCATGAACCCGGGCACCCCTGCTAAATCACCAAACGTAGCGAACCACTTGGGATGACCTATGGCAGAGGTGTTGGTTATCCAATAAAGGTTCCCGGGGCGGCGGTACCCATTCCCGCCTCCAAAATTGGAATATATGAAGCAAATTTGAATTATACAAGACGGGGACGCCCGAGAAAGACACAAAACGATCAAATGAAACAGATACTTGAATCGGGCCAAGTCAAGAGTCAGAATAATAGAAGAGCATGTATGAGACGATGTATGGATGTGAATGAGGCAAGGAGTGTGTGTCAAGACCGAGTTATTTGGCGGTCCGTCCTCTCTGCCTATTCCTGCAGAGAAACGACACCGGCGTGATGGTTAGTTAGTTAGTTATTCTCCAGGCGTTTTTATTCTGAAATGTACACAGCTCTAGAGTTGTGAGAATTGCAGAAATGACATTTCTAGGCGTAGAATAAAAAAAGTGTAACCCCTTTATTCTTGGCTGTTGGCAGATTTCCCATTATTTTGTAAGTAGTGTTGCATAAGGTTGACTCTTATATTAAAAGGCAGGATTCTAGTCTAGAGAAAAGAAAATTCTTCATATTTCCAAAGTTTAAATATTCAAAAATAACTTCTTAAAAGGATTTTTCGAAATTCGCATTATTTTAAAAGTTATAACCATTTTAATGTCACGGTTTAGACAGAATCTAAATAAAACCAAATTTTCGACGCATTTTTCTCAAAACTACTTTTTTCGAGACGGCTGACACGATATCTCAAGTTCTACTGAACCAATTTACTTGAAATTTGGTGTGAGCCTTCTCTTTACATTACTCTATCGCGCTAGCCGCTAACTGAAACTATTACAAAATTTCAATTTTTATTATTTTTAAAAAATTTGGAAATTCAAAAAACTGGTAAAAAATTATCCTTTTTATTTAAGACAGCCGCCATTTTGCGAAAAATTTTTTTTTTGATTTTTCCTTAGTTCGAGCCATAGCCGCATTTGGTTGGATTAGGAATTAATTTGTTTTTTTTTTTTAGATTACTAGGAGGGTTGCAATCGTGTCAACCAGGGCGCGCTATTTTTTTGAGACCCCCACTTCAACACCCTGTAACTTTTTGAATTTTTTTGTTTGATTTTTTTGATGTACTCTTTAATTTTTAATAAATATTTGGTTAAGTAATGGCTGGTAAAAACATTATTGTGTTTTTTTGTTGCACCTGTCAAAACATCTACATACAATTCACGATTCTAGACTAGAATACTCCATTAAAAAAATTATAGATATTTTTAATATTAATTTATAATTCGTTTACCTGGAAAAGAAAGAAAGGTTTCAAGGTAAAGTTTTAAAAATACCTCTTCAACATAGAGTGCTCCTGGTATGAAAAAATTCCTTTTTCTGAAATTTATACCAACATAGTATATCCATTTCAATTTTTTCAATAAACTATTTAATTCACAAATTTTATGCCTTTTCGACCCGAATTTATCATCAAAAATAATTTTATTTGTAATAAATTCTCTGTTGATATTGTCCATTCCCAGAATGAGTTCATTCCATTCCAATGTTACTACTCTGTTTATATTGTTTTGAATAGTTTTGTAACAGTGCAACGAAACATAGAATGTAAATAATAGTGGCTTCAAAGCTGGGACGGTTTGACCTTTGCCACTGGGGTAATTATAGCTTGCATCTCCTGCATCTGTGTGCATGCCTGATCTACCGGCTGATCTGCTGCGTCTACTGCGGTGACTGCATCTCCTCAGCCGCCGGTGGGTGGGTGCATTGTTGCAGTTCTGTTCCGTTACTGCACTCACTACTGCAACGAAAGTCAGAACTCAAAACACACTGCACAGCGCGCACCAGGGACTGAGCTGAACTGCAGGAGTGCACAACTTAACATTCGTTTTTTCAAGAGTGAACAATTTAAGAACGTTCATTTTTACATTGGAATTTCAGTCTATTTTACGAGTATGTATATGTTCACCTTCTAACTTAATTACCACTATTTTTTTATTTTTGATTTGGAACTTTGAAAAAGCGACAAACAAAAGCATCTGTAGAATTTAACCTGCGAATGAGATAATCGGTCTCCTCCTTGTGCGGTGCTTCGTAGGCTCCCCACTCTTAGTTTTTACTTCCACCGCGTGTGAACTGCACACTCTTTCACAAATGACGATTTCATAGATAAAATAATTTTCGATTCAAATCCGACGGGGTACGCGTGACGTCATACGTATACCCGGGTCATTCCCACCCAGTTCAGTATGAAATCAACAAATCCCAATTTAAGTATTTAGCAAGATTTCCAAAGAACGTTAAATCTTTTCAAATAATTTGTATACCGTAAACCGCGAGGAAGCGGCATAAGTAGTTCTGACAGAACCCGCCAACCAATCACAGGGCGTTTAAATCTCTTGAGCTTATATTCGTTTTTAAATGACGATTTATTAATTCTGCGCGTAATGAAATTCAATTTGTAATAAAATTTATATTTTTAGAATCGGCGCATATAAACCAAGTCATGCCGAAACTATAGACGAGAAGCCCAAAACCGGTTTCGTTTTCGGTTTCGGCTGAAAACCTAACTTCGGTCGGCCCCTAATAATAACCACTTCGTTAAATTCTTCAGGACAATTATTTTACTCGCATATAATTAGGGGGTAAGAAAGCAGTAAACGCCTTTGTTTGTAATGCCTATTCTTAAGGCCAAGCTTCCCGGCGTAAAAAGAAGATGGAGAGATATGTAATTACGAATGTTGGACAGAGCGCGCTAATATTTTCAATGATAAAATTGAAGCGAAAATTATGAAAATGCTTAATAAAACATGACTCGTTTAAAATAGAGCAAAAATCTCGTGGAACGTATCTTAAGTATCATTTAAAGAAACATTGTGAACTTTTTCACAAATATAACTCGTAAAATAATAGAACTAGACTTGTTTTAAATAATTTTCGGAGTATACTTTGCGATTTTTTTCTATCAAGGGAATTTCATATAATTTGCATTTCGGCGTGGAACGTATCTAGAAATTATCTTTAAAAATAACACATATTTTTTAAGAGCTTAAAAACTTCAAATGTTCAAGGGAGATATGTAAGAAATCGGTAGAAATTCGGATAGCGGCGGCTTAAGTACCTAGTAGAAATGCATTATCTTTCAGATTCAGTACATAAAGAGCCCCTGCAGCCTGCAGTAACCTAACCTAACCTAACCTAACCTCGGTAAGACACTCGTTGACCCAGCGACCCCGCGCACTCTGTACCGCTAGACTGCTAGCTGGTGTACCGGCAGCCAGCAGCCAGCAGCCAGCCACACACCGCACTCCATACTCCTTACTCCATACCAAGTCCAGAGTCATTGGTGTTATTTATAGTCCGGGCTGGCGGAAGAGTGATTTATCTCGGGGTTAGCGTCTTGGCTCGGTCGGATGCCAAAGGGAATTTGCCTTCTAATATGATTTGTGTTGGTAGCTTTGGTTAGTTACTCATTTGTACTAGTGCAGTCTTTAGGATAGGTTAATGAAGAAATTCCGAACTAAAAGAATTACAGATATAGAAAACAGTATTTAGTTTAGAATTATCAGACTTCAATGATTATAAATTACTAGCGCGGCTTCGCTCGCATGGTATCAGGGAGAAATTACTGTAGCGGTTGAATTTATCAATAACCCCCCCCCCTCCCGCATTCCATACATTCATTCCCGGTACATTCAGTTTTCAAACAGCTAGCGTGCCACCTAAATTTCATAATGCTAGAGCTCAAAGAAAAAAAGAATTATCCAATTTGTTGCAGTCGTTCGGAATTTATGCGCTTACAAACATTTCGGAGATTTATTTTTATTTAAATATGTGGAAGTTTGTAAATATAATAAAGAATATAACAATTTATTGTACAGTCTTTATAATCGTTACGAATTATATTTTTAATGTAAGAACTCAAGCTTGCCAAAAAAAAAACAAAACATATTCTAATATTTGAATTTTCTAGAGCAGCAGCCGACCGGTAGGTAGGGGGCTGAGTACCTACCAGCGTAGAGCCCACAAATATATCAACATTGTTTCCATGGCAACGATTTGTTTTCTGATGTTAGCAATAACTCGCTTTTGTTAGCGACAGAAAACGAATAACAAATATTTTATAATTTCATAACGGTAGAGCTTACCAATATATACAGCCTATAATAATAATAATAATAATAATTGGATGATTTATATAGCGCCGTTTTTGTGAAAAATCACCTCAAGGGCGCGTACAAACTTACAATACATTTCTAAAATCTAGAAAAACTACAAACTAGACAAACAATTAAAACAACTAATAGCTAAAAATTGCATCCACCGGTTCATAAGAAAATATATGCGCAGTGTCTCGACCAATGAACGCGATGCTTCTTAAAAATGTATACAGGACCATGTAGTCCTCGCATATAATTTAGCTTTCTATTGGTGAAAGAATTTTTAAAATCGTTTGATTGTTTTACGCGTGAAAGGGTAACAAACAAACTCGAGCAGTTTCGCATTTATAATATTATTAGTACGGATATATAAGTATAAGATTGACATTTCGCGAACCGAAAATAATGAAATATTTTTTCTTATAAATAAATCATTGATTGCGATAAAAATGCAGGTCCAAATTTAAATTTACATTAGCAGTTTCAACTAAGTTATGGACAACATATGGAAGTCTTAATATTTAATACTCTCCAAATATGTAGGTACTAAGTACGTCAATTTTTAAATAAATGATATGCAGAATTTATGCATTTAAAAGATTTTTTATAATTTTTTTATCCATCCCAAAAATATGGGATAAGCGATTAAATAAAAGGGCATTCAGTGACTCTCTAACACTAAGCAGTTTATATGTCACCATATTAAAATTCAGGAGCATTTTTTTACATTAGCTCCACACAGGAGGCCCTGAGGAAAGTAATTCCCCTCGGGGCCTGTGTCATCTTTGGGGATGCTGTGTGGAAGGTCTTTTTGGGGAAAGTTCAGAGTGATGGGCTCTCTCTTGACTTTTGGGAATCAGAAGACGTCAACTTTTCTTGCATCAGCACATGCCTTTTATCTGGGAGCCACTGCTGTCCAGACGACCTAATTTCTCAGTGTAAGGTTATTTTATTTTTTGAAAACCTGTTGAGATGAGAAACTAGGCTACATTGCTTCCGGGTTATTTTCAGCTGTTTTTGACTCTTGAAATGTTTTTTTAACCCCTAAAAAAAGGAAAAAAGTTAAAAAAAAAAAATTAAAACTGAAATTCTCAAATCGAAAAAATTTTAATTCATCAGTTTCCCCTTTGCATCACTAGTTTACGGACATGGTGGATAGATTTCACCATTACTTCCAAGTCACAATTAATTGTTCCCAGGAACTTACATTCGACCCGTCATAGAATAGCCTTTTTAGCGTTCCTGGAATCGTTTTGTAGTTTATTTCTAATAGGCCATTTCGCGTTTCACACAGCACAAGAATGTGAGAGATGGGAAGAGGAAGGTGGCGCCGTTTTGGTCCGTAATTTCAATTTGGGCATTTTGAATGGCCCGAGGACAAGAGCTCAAATTATAGTCTTTAAGCTCGTATTAGTACGGAAAGCGGGGAATTTTTTAGTCGGCTTTGGTCTTTAACTCTCGCAAGAAAACCAACAAAAACTGTTGCGTAAAGGGTCTTACGAAAATTTTAAAGTCAAGCTTTGAACACTGAATTGTTTCATTTAAATATATAAAAACCACTATCATCAAGATCATGGGGAACCTCTTCAAATGATTTCATTTTACATGTGATGTTACATAAAATTAAATTTTCACATGTAGCAAACACATTGTGGGAATACATTATAATAAACACGATGGTACAACTTTGTTTAATTCCACTTTTTATTTTCTTATCCAACTAGTTTCGGTTCAACCTGAACCTTCTTCAGGGAAGAATAAAAATATACTATACTATAAATATATATGCAGTATATTTTTATTCTTCCCTGAAGAAGGTTCAGGTTGAACCGAAACTAGTTGGATAAGAAAATAAAAAGTGGAATTAAACAAAGTTATACCATCGTGTTTATTACATAAAATTATTTATAACAAGGTGTGTGCACCCCCTTATACACACTTTATTTATGATCTCGGTGTGTGGCACCTCTAGTGCTTGCCCATTGATATTTGGGCATTGGCTATATTGCGATCCCTGCAATATTTTGGAATGCAACAGTTGTTAATCCTGCACAGATTCAAATCAGGAGATTTGAAAAGAAAGCCAAATTCTTGGTGCTACAGCCGAGAGCTTTGTGCGGTCCTTTGGACCGCAACGCGACGAATCCTTTTTTTGAAGATCGCTAAGATTCTGATCGTCATACTAGCCATCTTGGGAGCTGACTGGTAATCATCCTGGAGGGATGATTGACATTGAGAATCATCGGCCTCTACTGCTTCTGGAGGGTCCTTTTGGCTGGGAGCCAATTCTCTAGAGTCTTGCCCTTCTCACGATGTGAGATTCGTTTCACAAAAGAAGATTTCGTCATGCGTCATTTCAACTTAGCACGGTATCAACATAAACTATTTAAACCTAAGCAAGCCCTTTGCTAGACAGCCTGAGTTTTTGTAAGGATGCCATATTTGTTTTAATATATTTTGGTATTTAAAATACCTTTTTTTCTTGAAAATCACTAACCTACTCCGTACATGCAATGCGAGTCATTTTTGCTCATAGTAATCTACCTTGTACACTGTTGCCACCTCATCCCAGGTAACAGTGAAAAACAATTTATTTTTATGGTCATTTCATTTAGCGCAAGAGTCGCAACTGCTTGGGTTGTCTCTTGGATTCCATACTATCTTCGTAATGCCATAATGATACCAAGTAAAACAAAACTACATTTGTTTTAATCAACTTACTTGAATTTCATGTACCTACGAGAACTATTCGATCCACAATCATGTTTAAATGTACCAGGACTGAGCATTAAAAACACTCGCTTGTACCTCGGTTACAAGACGTTAATAATAGATAGGCAGATGTTGTGGATCTATTAAACTGGACGGAAGGTAGGTACAAGAAGACTATATTATCATATTATATTTTCAATTAATGTTAATTTAACCTTAGTTTACTTATATATTTTGTATGTAAGCGTATCTCTTACTTGTATATCCTTCAATAGCTTATATTTTTTATATGCTTTCTTATGTCATTGTACCAATTAATGCCACTTTTAAAATTTATTTTTAGTATTTTCTCCTTGTATTTAACCGTGACATGTTATTATTGTTTATGGTATATTTATATCGTTGATATTAAATAAATGATCAACTACATAATTTCAACCAGTTGTTACAGGAAATGGTGAAAATACAACAATTACTGAAAAACACATTTATTTTAATTTTAAATTTATGAGTAAAACCTCAAATTGTAATATTTAATCTTTGAATACAAAATTAGCGACTCTCAATCGAAAATTTGAAACAGAAAAATCAGATAAAGATACGTAAGAGTCTATAGATATTGCGCATTAAATAAAAAATTATATATTTATCCAAGACATTATCTGTACTGGGAATGTGAGTAAATTTAACAAACTTCGGGAGGTTATTCTATATTATGATGAAGTACACATAGAAGTACAAAAGATAAATATTTGTTTTTAGAAATTCATGTATTGTCTTCATTAATTAAATAGAAATACATGTAAGTATTCAATAATGGTTTGTGTTAGAGTTTTTTTTTTCAGATGAATGCCGCACAAGAGTCCCAGCTGCTCCCGTCTGGAGCCAGTGAGACTATGGCATCCCCAATTGGAGTATGTTGTGAGGCTGAAGGTAGTGAGGAGGGAAAGGAGATGGGGAAGAGGAAGGTGGGAAGTATCTGGCTATTCAGATCTGGTCACCAAACACGGCTAAAGCCATTTAAAGCAACATTTCAATTCTTACACCAGGGCGATACTGAGAGTATCTTCCACTCAGAGAGGGTGAGAAATAGTAGAAGATATTAGTAGTTAGGTGCACGCTCGGAATACAGAGCTGTTTGAGCTGCTAGATTGAATTAAATGTTAATTTCTAGAACCTCCAAGTTATCTGTAATTGTTTTGCCTTTATTGAAAGAATGATGAAAATCTACCTCCATAATATATTGACTTAAATTATAGTTATGTATAATTGACGAAATTGGCAAAGTAAGAATAGTGTGATATAATGAAAACAAATAACTTAGTAAGCACCACTATTTTATTAACATTATCGACATGTTTCAAAATCAATGTTTTCTTCGTCAGGATAAGAGATTAATTACAGTCTAAAAACCCGTCTCAGAACAGACATCGTCTAGTGAGACGGGTTACAGACTTTTCCTGTATTATATTGTTAATGTAATAAACGCCCGGGTTGCCGGCAATTAAATAAATATAGTGGTGGTTTATATATTTTGTTTTCATTATATCAATAATGACGCCACAAAGTATATTTGCAAAATTTGAAGAAGTAAAGAAGAGTGTGATTTACAAACTGGCCGGAGTGATAATTTGCTTCAATGTCCAGCTTTTAAAATAATTTACTGTAAGAGTGTTATCCGGAAAGTAGCACTCGGTGACAGTTTCTAGATAATGATATCTCAAATCGGAAATTTCTCTCAAAAGACAGACAAACTAGATCACGCCACTTATCATCATCCATCTGGATCGTGAGACCAAACTAATTTACATAAATATAGATCGAATTGAATATGAAATTACCTGAAAATGGTGCACAAACCGATAATGGTGATGGATTTTGCGTGTACATTTTTTCATTGAAGCGAACGCGATAGCGACTGTTAATACGGTTTAAGTGTGAATGCTTTTGACAAACGAGTTTTTAACAACACGCTCTCCGGGATAAACAGCTTTAATGCCGGCCATACATTATTCAAACGGAGTAAGCCAGTCATTTAAAATAAAAGGCATAATATTATAGAGTAAGAATATAACGATAAAGCCTAGAAAAATATTGTACTATCAAGATGTGAACTCAAAACTTTTGGTTGGTCGTATCAAGAGGCAGACATTTTTATCATCTTTTTTCTTTTTTTTACATTAACTCCACACAGGAGGCCCTGAGGAAAATAATTGCCCCCAGGGCCTATGTCATCTGGGATGCTGTGTGGAGGATCTTTTTGAAGAGAGGAAGGAATGAACATTGGTCTTGAAGGGACCCATGTTGTAGGAGGGAGGAAACACAGAAGCCGGCAAATCGTTCCACAGCCGAGCTGTTGAACTCAAAAACGAGTCGAAAAAACGACCCGTTCTCACGTGACAAATGTCAACCGTGTACATATGTTGGGCGCGCGTTTGGCGTTTCTCCCGACTATGCACCGGTGCCGAAGGGATCAATGACGCTGTTCCTCAGAGCATCTTCCATTGGAATACCGGTAGAATATGGATAGAATTCCCACCCGACGCCTGTGTTCTAAATATTGCAATCCGTTCCTTAAGGTGGGAGAATCTATCAAATGATCGAGGGTATTTTTCAAGTATTTTGGAGCTCCAGAGGTGGCTGCCAAATTCAACCGTGGGGCGCTCTTGCGATTTGTACAGGGTTAGCAGTTGTGTACTATTAAAGTATCTGCGGGCCCTGTACAGTACGCCCAGTTTTTGAGAGGCTAACTTTACTCTGGCTTCGATGGAGCCCCCCATACCTGAGCTGGTCACTTATAGTTACACCAAGCATATCAATGGAGGGTCTGTTCGGAAGATTGCTTCCGTTGAAGGAGACTAGATTTTCATTTCGATCCCTTTTAGACGTAATCAGACATGCTTGGGTCTTTGAAACATTGAATTCGACGAAGTTATTCTTACCCCAAGAGAAAACACTCTCTAGGTAACCGTCCATTTTTTTCTTCAAAGCCCTCCGAGCCGTTGAAGTTTGTGTACTCTTTGGGGGCTTGTCAAACAAGAAACCATCATGGACTGTACTGTACTCATCTAAATATGTTTCGAATTTATGGACGGGTGACGTAAAGGTGAAAATTTCACTAATCCTGAAAGTGAGCTGCGATAACGATCACGCCCTTTCAAAATAAATAACGGCACCAAAATAGAGCCCTGTGGCACACCGACTTGCACAATAATTGCAAGTCGGTGTGCCACAAGGATTCCATGAATGATATAAATAGTACGCGTAATGGAGTTCGCAGGTATTGAAGCTTTATATTTAATAGCTACAAGAAATGCGAACGTCACTTTAAAAATTAATAAATAAATGTGGTACCAAAAGGGATCCCTATGGCATTGCGATTTGCACAGTAATAATGCTAATATCCAGTGGTGATATAAACAGCACGAATGAACGGCTTATGGCTACGAGAAATGCTCACGTTCCTTTTAAAAGTAATAAATAAATATGGTGGGTACTAAGAGAGATCCCTGTGGCACACCGAGTTGCATAATAATATTGCTAATCCACTGGTGGTATAAATAGCATAAATACCGCAGCCAGTAGGTATGAAGCTATATGGATAATGGTTATCTCGGCATCACGATGGTTCCGAGAATCTCGTGTTTGGGTCCAGCCCGCGATGCTGGCCGCTGTTTACTCTTCTCATTTACATGATTATGACCCGCTCGGGGACACGCTGGGTAAATATTGTTCCTTTGAGCATACAACCAGTACACCTGCATCGGATCCTGAGGTGAAGGTAGAATAATGCCTTTTCAATGGGACAGACGTCGAGTTTGCGGACAAACAAAGGATTTAAATTATCACAACGAGCTTTCGAATAATAAAGCACAGAGTGAAAGCAATAAGTATAAATTTGAAAGAATAAATACATCTGTGTGATTATGCCAAGCAAATACGTTTTTGTTTTGCTTTAACCACTTTTCAACCAGTTTTCAACCAGTGTTGACGTGGATCACAAGCATTTTTTGAAATGTTTTCAAGGAGCTGCTCTTTTCAGTTTTCTTAAATAGAGTCTTCATTAGAACCATTGGTTTTCTATTATGCTGGCATGAAAATGATCTCAGGACAACGAAATACATTCACCGGTTCATATGGTACCTACTGTTTTGGTGATAGATCCATAATGTTTCAAAGTACGTCGATTTTATCTTAAAATAACAACACAAACAACAACAACAAAAAAGATCTGCAATGCAGATAGATTAAGATAACTATGTGTGCTGAAGAGTTCAAATCATCGTACTGCCAATTTTCACAACAATCAAACATTTCTACCTTTGCTTGCAAGAATATTGGAAACGACTACACAACACTGTACGGATTGAACTAAACTGCGATGTTGAGATAATATAACCATAATGTTTTTCGTAAAAGTTTGTTGAAAATTGATTATTTCAACGTTGCATATAATTTCACAACGTCTGAACAACATCTCCACATATTATAAAATTCTCTTCCACGTCTGCCTGTCTGTCTGTTCGTGATAAACTCAAAAACTGCTGAACGGAAACGTTTTTAGATTTTCGGGCCAAAAGTATTTTCGTTATTTATTTTTGGGGTGTTTTGTCGTGTTGCGCTACCTCCTTCTTTAGCCAACGTTTACAGTGTCCATCATCAGGGCAGATGTGTAATTGTAAGTAATTGTTGTAAATTGTGTAATTGTGTTACACAATCATGTATCCGCCCCGATGATGGACACTGTAATGCTGTCCGAAACGTTGGCTAAAGAATGAGGTAGCGCAACACGGCATAACACCCTAAAAACAAATAACGAAAATACTGAACGGATTTTCATGCGGTTTTCACCAACAGATAGAGTAATTCATGAAGAAGTCTGTCTGTTCGCGATAAACTCAAAAACTACTGAACGGATTTTCATGTGGTTTTCACCAATAGATAGAGCACCGAATTCATGAGGAAGTCTGTCTGTTCGCGATAAACTCAAAAACTACTGACGGATTTGCATGCGGTTTATACCAATAGATAGAGTACTTCATGAGGAAGGTTTAAGTATATAATTTGGCAAGGTTTTGTGTAAATCGGTTGAAATATATAATATATAGTGGTGGACGAGCAAAGCGGTGGCAAGCGGGCGGTGTGGATTTGATTTTTTATGCAAATCTACAGATTTATGCCGAGGTTGATGAAATTTTGCACATGTGACTTTCAAAACAAGAGGAAGGTCACTGTCTACAATTGATTCCGAAAACTCTGTGTAAAGCCTAAAGGGACTTCAGCTAGTTAGGGTATAAATTCGTCTTCCCTCTCTGAATATTTTTAAAGACTAACAAGTTGCTAATAGGCCCTGAAGCATCCTTGCCAAAATCGATAATTTATTTATTGACGTCCTATTGGGCTTTTACATGTCGAATACAAATAATATTTATAACAACAGTGTAACCATAAATAAAAATATATTACAAAATATATAAATAAAGCATAAACTGAAAAAAATAAATAAGAAAATATCTAATGCTAAATTCACTTGGATGACTTTAGAGAACTCATAGGTACAATTCATATACCTACGACCAACAAAAACATTTAAAAAAATCAAAACACATTAATTTTTACTTAATTGCTCATAGTTTGCATCTAGAATACGAACAATAAAAAAAAAAAACAAAAAAAATAAAAAAAATGATTTCTCATTCATTATTTACATCGAAAAAGTGATGGACTAATATAGCTTTAAATGTTTCGAAGTTTAAATTAAATATGTCGGCGACATCAATTAGTTCATTGCCCAACCTATGTATTTTTTCTGACACAGAATTCATAGCGAAGTTATTGTTGTGGAATAAAATATTCCGCCTCGTATATTTTGGAGGTATGTGTATAGATGTTTGGAGGTATGTGTATATATGTTTCAAAGACCCAATCATGTCTCATTACGTCTAAAAGGGATCAAAATGATAATCTAGTCTCCTTCAACGGAATCATTCTCCCGAACAGGCCTTCCATTGATATGCTTGGTGTAACTCTAAGTGACCAGCTCAGGTACGGGGGCTCCATCGAGGCCAGAGTTAAGTTAGCCTCTCAGAAACTGGGCATACTGTACAGGGCACGCAGATACTTTAATAGTACACAACTGCTAACCCTGTACAAATCGCAAGTGCGCCCCACGGTTGAATTTGGCAGCCACCTCTGGTCTGGAGCCCCAAAATACCTGAAAAAACCCTTGACTCTGTGCAGAAACGGGCAGTCCGTTTGATAGACTCTCCTAACCTAACAAACGGATTGCAATCTTTAGAGCACAGGCGCCAGGTGGGAATGCTGTCCTTGTTCTACCGGTATTACAATGGAAGATGCTCCGAGGACCTAGCGTCATTGATCCCTTCGGCACCGGTGCATAGTCGGGAGACACGCCAAACGCGCGCCCAACATATGTACACGGTTGACATTTGTCACATGAGAACGGGTCGTTTTTTCGACTCGTTCTTGAGTTCAACAGCTCGGCTATGGAACGATTTGCCGGCATCTGTGTTTCCTCCCTCCTACAACATGGGTCTCTTCAAGACCAATGTTCATTCCTTCCTCTCCTCAAAAAGACCCTCCACACAGCATCCCAGATGACATAGGCCCTGAGGGGAATTTTCCTCAAGGCCTCCTGTGTGGAGTTAATGTAAAAAAAAATATATATATTATTTGCCTTTCAGATAATAGTTAAAATCAGGTGTGCGGGTAACCCTATAGAAGTTTGAGGCGCGGCGGAACGTTCACTAATGTTTCTTTAACGTATGATGGGATTCTGCGGTCATCGGTTTTACAGCGTAATGCATTGCATACATTACACAAATACGCCGCCCTAATAAAGAGATCTCCGCGGTAATGCGACTCGTATTAACTAATAACGTGAACTAATGAAATCAATTATTTCCTGTGGTGGGCATTCGATCAGTTTAATGTTTGTGTTCATGTTCATGTCCAGTGCCCACATGGTCTTTAATAAATCGAACTAATTTGTACATAATCTCTTTTGTAGCGGTTCACGCGTAGCGAGACGTCCGAACGAGCTCTTCTGAATAACATAACGTTTATCTACACATTCAAATTTTACCATTTGACTAGACATTTATTTATACTGGGTTTTACAGATGTTCGCACTTACGTGAGAACAATCCAGTTATAAAAACTGAGTTATTACACAATTACAAAAATCTACAATTAAATACCGAGACGCACAATTAGAAAAACAAAAACATCACAAATAAAAATACAGAATTATTCACAAACTCACTCAAGTCACACATTACGAGTGGCAAGAAAAATAAGAAATACGCGAGGCATGCATAGAGAGACATAAAACACAATATAAATAGTTAGTATTTTTTAACACAATATAATTAGTGAGTGAAGCAAAGAGTGTGTGCCAGGACCGAATTATTTGGCGGTCCGTCCTCTCTGCCTACCCCTGCGGAGAAACGGCGTGATGGGTAGTTAATTAGTTACTTAACAAATTAATTGTCAATAGTGTGGTTTTCAACACTGTAGTTGCAATTTTTATTTCTTGACAATTAAAGGAGAAAAATATAGGAGGCATTACTTTTTGACTGACCCTAGTATTATGTCGCGACCGGTGGGAATCTCTGACTTAGGAATTCGTTCGGTCTTTGGTCTGATAAAAAATTGCTGATGGAAGACGAATACATTATAACATTCACCGCCAAACAATGCTTTGCTAATATTATGCCATGGCTCCAGGCGGTTTACTGTTAGTCCATCATATTATACACCCATGATGATGTTTATAATTTATAAATAATACCATAACAGATATTTTACACGTATGAGTAAGTAGACCAGCTTTCAACGCCATGAGGCGCCTGGAAAACTTTGTATCGAGACCTTTTTTCATAGTCAATCGACGGTGGTAAAATAATTGGATCATTATTATAGCGGGTTTTTTAAGTCACTTCAAGGACGCTTTACTAATTGATAAAATGGTGAATTGGATAAAATAAAGCCTTGGGAAGTCTTAATCATGCAAAGTGAACAAAACATGATTGGTATGCTTTATAATTATACTTTATTTCTTTCTATATACCATATACCTCGCAAACCAACATCAAGGGAATATTTACCGTTTTATTGTGACAATTCCAACACGGAATCACAATTTTATACTCCTACTAGCTGGTTCCCGGCGTGCGTTACTATGACAGATAAATTGTTTCTCCCTGCGTGTCCTTTCCCATTCGTTCCGTAGTACCCTTCCGCTTCCCCTTCCTCTCCCGCGTCCCCTTCCCCTCTCGCGTTCCAACTCCGCCTCTTCCACCTTCCCTCTCCCCACTCTCCCCACTCCACTCCCCCCCTTCCCCCGTCCCGTTAACCCCTTTCCCGAGTCCCCCTCCCCCTCCCGCATTAGATACATTCAGTCCCGGTACATTCAGTTTTCAAACAGCTCGCGTGCCACCTATTGCAATTTTTTAAACAAATTTCATAATGCCAGAGCCCACCAGAAGTTTTATACAAACCTTGTCCTGACAATAACGAACACAAAAAAAAAGAATTATCCAATTTGGTGCAGTCGTTCGGAAGTTATGCGCATACGTACATTTCGGCGATTCATTCGACCGCAGACTTTCAAACGCCACTCCTAAGCGAGCGCTGGGCCCGAGCTCACCCTAGACCACGCCTGACATAATAATTGATTATTTATTTTATTTTTTTATTACTACTTTGGTTTTTTCCTCTTCTATGTATTAAAATATTTTGTATAAATATGTACGTGTGGGATTGCACTATCCTCCCCATATCCTGGAATAAAAGATTATTCTTATTATTATTATAAACATCCCTTAATAGAATTTATATCGGAAAGCAGAACAAAAAATCTAATTAAACAAACTGCCTAGATCTGCTTCTACTTATTTAATTTATTTATGCACTATTCCCAGTCCACTATTTTTCATTCCCAGTCAAGTATTTTGATTTTGTAATGTTATGCTCATTTAGATATTCTTTGTGTTGAAAAAAATAATAAACATGTTACATCCCAGATGGGCTTGAAATTCAAAATAATTATACTTGATTTCTTTTCAAATACAGCGATATTGCCTAGGAGGACAGAGATGACAAATAACCTTCAAACTTAAAAATACCTATCTTCACAAATGGTAGGTAAGGTAAAATAAGAATTATTATAAGTTATGCTATGGGAGATGAAACGTGTGTTGCGCGTGTAAATCAAATATGCAAGACTTTCAGGTTTATTAAACAATATTTCAACACCATAATTTACATTTGTACGAGATTATTTATCGGAAAGTGGGGAGCGAACACGGAGCTATTCGCGAGCGGTTGGATCGACGGCAATCGGAAACAGAATGATTTCTCTTTTAGTTCGGCACCCGTTGCTAGGGTAAAAAGGCCCGTGTCCGCTATTGGAGTACAAGTAACCAATAGGAGTTAAACGCATTGTTAGCCAGCCACAATACTATAATTTTAAAAAGCTACCAACTTATACATTGATATAATATATTAATAGTATAATAGAAGGACAAAATCGATTAAGATTAAATTATGTAGATACCTTTGCTGATCTGATGAGATGGTATTACATTCAATTCCTATGCAGACTAGACGTTTTTAAAACATGATCAATGTGAACGAAGAGATAATAAAATCTGATAATGAGTCAGCTTTGTTTCTGTGATGTCTGATGATACTCGTATAGACCTATCAAAGTATTAACGATACCAATTTATCCGAGTAATGAGTAGCCAATCTAAAGGCAATGCCTTTGCTCATAAGAGAACAATCATGCCAGCCTACTTAATTTAAATCCTAGTTTAAAATGATTAATATAAAAAAGTCCTACAAAAACCAGCCCCATGTAAAATTCTTGTAGAAATAAAATATATTAACAGTGTTTGTTGCTTATTTCTAAGGCAACGCTTTGATTTATCGACAGAGTTGTTTCTATCACGAAATATTACATCTTACCTAAGTATCTATCTTTTGGATTTTACACCGAAAAAGACAAATTAAAAAAACATGGGCTATTTTCAGGAAGGTATTTGGGAAGTTAATGAAATTAGCTGTACCTGGCGTTGCCCGGGCTTTAGATCATGTCTCTAATTTTAGATCTGAATATATAAAACTCATTCAGATCTAAAAGTGGTGTAACTAAACTCACCATTAGTGATTTTTCCTTTCTGCCTACTGTTAAATTCAAATTTATGTTAAATTAAATGACAGAAAATCACTTTGTAAAACACCTTTTAATCAAATTTATGTCATTAAGTAAATTCAAAAAGAATATTTGACAGTTAAATTGGTGTTGCCAGCCCACAAATTTTGTAGTTCCATTTTTAATATTTTCTCCTCTTAATTGACAGACTATACAACAGTTCACAACAACCAATCCGAAATTCCACCATAATAATTAAGGTGCTTCTGCTACTTCAGAAGCCTCTGACATTATTATATAAAACGTAACCACAAACCTATTATTAACTTATATTCATTTCAATGGCTGAGCTACAAATGTTTTTTATCGTTCCCATTCAATTGTGAAGCTTATATTGAAAGCAGGCTTCACAAAAGCTTTTCCGGCAGACTGTCGGTGCCTAGATCAGGACTGCCAGGTTGCCCCAGGGTGTGATATGAAGGCCACTACAAACAGACTGGTGAATGGCAGTTTAATGAATAAATGTAACATCGGCTTAATTGGGTTTCTTCTGTGCTGTAATAAGATTGTAATGAAGTCTGGAATTACATGGATAGTTATTATGTTATGTTTATGATATATATTAACGATGAAGTACACATTAAATTTCATAAGCCATGGATTTTAAATTAAATTTAATAAACATGCTCTTGGAAGACGGGAAGGCTTAAGACGTAATGGCATTGACAGAAGGATGAAATAAATTAAATTTGTTATGGGACTGAATGCAGTTAGAAGTCGCTAATAAAAAAATGGTCAAGGAGGAGGCGCAGCAGTCCATAATGAGGATCAGATACCAAACGCAAAGGACGTATTGTAATTGAACTATCTACTAAAAGCGGGAACATACCAAAATACACATATATATGGGCAGAAACGGGCGGTCCGTTTGATAGATTCTCCCATATTAACAGACGGATTGCAATCTTTAGAGCACAGGCGTCGGGTGGGAATGCTATCCTTGTTCTACCGGTATTTCAATGGAAGATGCTCCGAGGAACTATCGTCATTGATCCCTTCGGTATCGGTGCATAGTCGGGAAACACACCAAACGCATGCCGAACAAATGTAAACGGTTGACATTTATCACACGAGAACGGGTCGCTTCTTCGACTCGTTCTTGTATTCAACTGCTCGGCTGTGAAACGATTTGCCGGCCTCTGTTTTTCCTCCTTCCTACAACATGGGTATCTTAAAGACCAATGTTCATTCCTTCCTCTCCTCAAAAAGACCCTCCTCACGGCATATCATATGACATAGACCCTGAGGGAAATTGGTTTTCCCGGGGCCTCCTGTGTGGAGTTAATGTAAAAAAAAATGTGTTTTTAAGTATGCTTTCGAACATTACATGCAAAAAGTGACATTTAGGCAAAAAAATTAGCAAAAAACAGATGGAACTTTGTTGCTTTTAAAATCAGCTAAAGTCAAAGTTATCATCTCTTATATTTAAATATCTTTTTTTTATCACTAAATCCAAATTACCAGATATTCCTCTTCACTCCCTCTGTAAATTCAACCTCGCAAAATTCCAGAAATGATCCAACAACTCTATAGGTTCCTTTGACTTTTTGTGCTTCCGTAACAGGTGTGCAGATAGATTTATTATAGGTTTTCTTCAGATGTTGTATGAAAAAAAACTGGCTCCATGTAATGCGGATGGTTTCAACTCTAGATAATATTAATTAAGAACACGAATCCAGTGGAATATTAATTCATGAGCGGAAGCCGACTGCTTCCGTTAGAGAACTCCTGACTACTGACTATTGACCACCGAGTCGTGAACCAGAACACTGTTAGTTACTTTTCCTGAACTTGCTTTTTCCATGATTTATATATTTTACTCAATGGCGTAGCGGGCCTTGAATCGAGGAAGGTCTCCTTTTTTTACATTAACTCCACGTAGGAGGCCCTGAAGAAAACTATTTCCCTCGGGACCTATGTCATCTGAGATGCTGCGTGGAGGGTCTTTTTGAGGAGAGGAAGGAATGAAAATTGGTCTTAAAGAGACCCATGCTGTAGGAAGGAGGAAACACAGAGGCCGGCAAATCGTTCCACAGCCGAGCAGTTGAACACAAGAACGAGTTGAAGAAGCGACCCGATCTTATGTGATAAATGTCAACCGTGTACACTTGTTGGGCACGCGTTTGGCGTGTTTCCCGACCACGCACCGCTGCCGAAGGGATCAATAATGCTAGTTCCTCGGAGCATCGTCCATTGAAATACCGGTAGAATAGGATAGCATTCCCACCCGACGCCTATGCTCTAAAGATTGCAATCCGTATGTTAAGATGGGAGAATCTATCAAACGGACCGCCCGTTTCTGCACAGAGTCGAGGGTATTTTTTAGGTATTTTGGAGCTCCAAATCAGAGGTGGCTGCCAAATTCAAGCGTAGGGCGCACTTGTGATTTGTACAGGGTTAGCAGTTGTGTACTATTAAAGTGTCTGCGGGCCCTGTACAGTACGCCCAGTTTTTGAGAGGCTAACTTAACACTGGCTTCGATGGAGTCCGCATATCTAAAATGGTCACTTAGAGTTACGCCGAGCGTATCAATGGAGGGCCTTTTCGGAAGATTGCTTCCGTTGAAGGAGACTAGATTTTAATTTCGATCCCTTTTAGACGTAATTAGACATGATTGGGTTTTTGAAACATTCAATTCAACGAGATTATTTTTACTACAAGAGAAAACACTCTCGAGGTAACCGCCCATTCTTTGCTTCAAAGCCCTCCGAGCCGTTAGTTTGTGAGCCCTTTGGAGGCTTGTCAAACAAAAATCTATCCTGTGTGGAGCTAATATATAAAAAAAATAATAATTAAGGAGGTAAGTCTTCAGAAACTAATGAATTACATAAAAAAGCACATGTAATTGTTGTATGTTATAATTACATAATTGTTTGCAAAATATAATTATTTGATAGCTGGTCAGACATAAAAATGTAATTAAGCAGCGTTACCGAGCACTCCCCAATCATTAATCTTTTAAATAGCCACCTCAGCAATCTATTAGCAGTATTATTGAGATATTACTTTCAATGGTACCTACGGAAATAAAGAAGATTAATGATCATTCATACTTTGATAAGTATATACAGTGGAAATCGTTGAAGACGAAAACGTTTACGAAATGAAGTGAAACTTCTTTAGCCCCGTTAGTGATTTGAAATTCGGATTCTGATTTGACGTGCGTCACTAAAATTTATTATTTGACGGGTACGGGACGGCCTGCGCCCCGGCGCGAGCCTCCCGTAGCGCAGCAGCTAAGACGCCCAACAAATCGCGGCCAGACATCCAGCGAACGGTGGTTCGAATCGTACGAAATCCAAAAAAAAAATATATATTTTTATATAATCAAAATCCAATCTATAAACCACTTTAAAATAAACAGATAAAAGAAAAGAAAGCGACATCTGGCGACTTTCTAGTTTCACTTCTACCGCGTGTGAATTGCACACTCTGATTTTTTTTATATGAATACCTCACAGTCTCCCAGCTGCTCCTATCTGGAGCCAGTGAGACAATGGAATCCCCAATTGGGAAACGTTGTGAGTTGTGAGGCTGAAGGTAGTAGGGAGGGGAAGAGGAAGGTGGGAAGTACCTGGCTATTCAGATCTGGTCACCAAACACGGCCAAAGCCATTTCAAGCAACTTTTAAATTCTGAATGGTGATCTTACACCAGGGCGATACCGACAGTATCTTCCACTCTGGAACGTGCCGCAAATATACTTTATATTATTTTAAATGAATAAATTGTGAAATAACACAAATTTATCAAATAAAATTTATTTGCCACGCCGGGATTCGATACCGCGACCTTCGGAATGCTAGTAAGAGACTACGCCGGCCGTCAAATCTGAGAAACGAGAAATCCGAGAGAAACCTGATAGAGAGGTCAAAAGGCCATCCTCAACCATCTTTCCCGATCAGAACCTCCACACATTAGGCAAACGCGTACGCCACCAAGACCTAGATAAATCTCACCCCATGAAAACAGGCACTTCTGCTAAGTTACCAAACGTAGCGAACCACTTGGGGTGAACCTGTGGATGTGGTGTTGTTTATCCAATAAATGGATGCCTAGGGGCGGCGTTACCCATTCCCGCCTCCCATTGAAAATAACGAGATCAAAAACATTAAGGACCGTTATACGTTAATAATTTTTGACGAAATTCTGAATATCACCATGAATTTCGTTTTAAACGGTTTTCATATTCAATTTTTTAATTTCTTGATTTCCCGTTGGGGCAGACCATTCAAAACGCCCCCACTGATTATTTGGCCTCTTCACTAGTGACTGTTTACAAGATTAGCTCATTGACCGATAGCTTCCGTTCCTAATATTTTTTCACCAAGCTTGTTTAAGTCACAGCCAATTTACAGATGGAATATCTTTTTCCATGGCTTTCATCTTTTTGCTCGTTATGATAGCAATATAATGGACAAACAGGTGAAAAAGTGGCCTCATTAAAAGAGGAAAACGATTGTTATAATAAAGCAGTATTTATAAAATAACAGACGACTGTTAGAATTTCAATATTATCCGATGGGGCGACATCAGCTGAGTGAAAAATTTAAGCAGTTAACTCCTAGGACCCTTTTTGCGAGATATTATTTTTCTAAATGAAATAAAATGACATACTGAACGCCTTGAACCGGGCGACAGAAGGGGCCCAAGAGCGATGTATAAAGTTGAGCGATCAACTGCCTGTGTTCTTTGTGGGTGCACCCATACCCATTAAAATTTCGCTTTTTTTTTTCTTAGCACGCAATCCTAGCTTCATTCAATATCACACGTCAAATCGCTTAGTGTTTTAACCCGTTCGTTGCCTGCAAAGGGCTAAAGCTGTTATTGGTACCTATTCGGATATTGTGCTTCAGTATAGATTGATGTACTCAGTGGGTAGGTACTGAAAGTAGGAACTATTTTTCTATAAATATTTAATTTACAGTACCCGAGATGGATATCAAATTACGCGTCTCGACCTACACAATCCGAAGGGCTGAGTGAAAAAATTGAGCGATAATCTCCTAGGGCTCTTTTTTCGAGATAAGACCCTATCGATTTTTCTAAATTAAATTTAATGAAATACTAAGCGCCCTGAGTCCGGCGGCTGGATTGGTTCAGTAGCAGATGTCGGCGACCAAAGTGGCTCGATGGTAGGAGTCTTCTTTGCAACAGGAAATTATGCGTTGCTGATATCAAATTACGCGTATCGGAAGGTTGAAGGAAAAAAGCGCACACCAGATACTAAGTTCGGTGAGCGTGCTTTCAAAGTGTCAGGACCTAAAGCCGGGAATGGACTATCACATATGATTTAAGAATGGTCACAGATTCGACAGAATTAGGAGCTAAACTTAAAACTCATTTCCACAAATTCAGATTATTTTTCAAATAACTTTGTAAATAACTAAACGTGTAAAAAATAAAAGTGTGTTTATATGGAGTGACCTGCCAGCTAAGAATGTTTTCATTATTTTTTTTGTTTCTGTATACAATGTCCTCCGCGTGCAAAATCGTATCTTCTCCTAGTTTAAAACTCTAATAGTTCGAATAACTAAATTGATTTTTCTTTTGGTCCTATTCTAGACATATTTCCAATAAACCGCTGTGTTCCTCCCGGAAATCCTGCAATCACTCTTTCCCCTTTGTTCACTTCCCACTCAAACATCTAAAATGTATGTATATGTCTGTCAATATTCTGACGAAGGGAGGGTTCTTCCAAAACGGTAGAATGTGAATAAAATAACATTAAAGTGGTTTATAACAAATTTATATGTTTTCTTTATCTGTGCCTTGATCTCTTTCATATTTGCATTGACAGTTGCTGTTATTAATCTTCTTTAATGGTGAAATTGATATTACAATGTGGATCATCATAAGTTTCAATAAATTAATCCAAATAAATTTAATATTATGTTATATCCTTCGACCAAGTATATCAAGACGTGCCCTGTGAAATTAAAAATGACGCCAGAAACCAAATAAAACTGGCTCAAGGCCCATTTATGAAAAGCAGCATTGTTTCGTACTATTTGGATCGCATAGTGCTTTGTGTTTTACCTTTTATCGGTCCACACTGAAACTAATTGCTGCCCCAGCCGTCCTGACGGAATTAATTTTTTCAAACACAAAAATATCCTACTTCCGAATATTGTACAAGGTACAGTCCGCGGACTTTATTTTCGATAATGTAACCAGCTATCTGAATACATAAAAAAAAATTATGCCTTACAGATAGCTTTAAGGCAGCGTTTTAATAAATGTAATAATATTGACGTATTATTTTTTTGGCAAGCAAAGTTTCTGACGTCACTTAATCACCCAAATGCTTGTGACGTCACCACACACCGATACTAACACATAGACGAAAGGCTGGCATCACGAAATGGCAGTGGTTTTTAAACTTTTTAAAAACGCGACCCGGTTTGTATAAAACGGAAACCTTTAAAATACATTAAACGCAGATCTTAACAAAAAACCGCTGCACTATTCTTCAATTAAGGTCGAAAGTTAACCTATCTTAAGCCATAGCATTCCGAATTTCTACCGTTTTACAACATATTTCTCCAAAACACTTTAAGTTTTTAAGTTTCTAAAAAAATATATGTTGTTTTTGACGATAATATCTATACATTTGCCACGCCGAAACGGTAATTGAATGAAATTCTTCCGATAGAAGAAAATCGTATAATCGTGTATTTCGAAAATTATTATAAGCACTTTATTTTTGTTACATTACAAGTTATATATATGAAAAAAATCATAATTCATTTTTTTCTTTAAAGCTATGACATTTCCCGCGAGATTTTGGTTCTATTTTAAAATAGTTTAAACGAGTCATGTTTTATTAAACATTTTCACAATTTTCGCTTAAATATTATCGTTTTCGCGCTCCCTCTAACATTCGTATTTACATATCTCACCTTCCTCTTCTTTTTGAGCGCTTACTAACGGGCTTTAATTAACTACGAATTTCTGTCATTTTTTAATTATTACCTATACACAAAAAAAACTTACATTGAGCAGCTGATTCAAAACTTTTAAGAAAGATTATAGTTTTCGGCTAAGACATTTTGCAAAACAGAACAGAAGCCTTTGAATATTTTTTAGCGCAATTTTTTTGATATTTTTTTTAGTCAAAAGTCCGGAAAGCAGTAAAAGGGCTTGCGGGCTGCTGGTTGCTCATCACTGTGTTAATGATAAGCGACCAACCTGGGCAGCCCACGGTGCGTGGGCGGTAAAAGGGTCAATTTTTCGTAATTATTTTCAAGCAAACGATGAATGGATTTTTTTTATTTTAAAACTCATGATCAATATATACATATACGGGACTGTCTACAAGTTTTTGTACACGAATTTAAAGTATGGTTTGCAGTGTACACCGCTTTCAACAGGACACTTCGACGAAATTGCTGCTTGGTGGTTGACAACGAGCCATACGGTTCATCAGAAAAATAAAATTTAAAAATTATCAGAATCATCCGCCGCCAAGACCCGGACAAACCTCAATCCATGAACCCGGACACCCCTGGATAGTCACCAAACGTAGCGAACCACTTGGAGTGACCTATGGCAGAGGCGTTGGTTATCCAATAAATGGTTCCCGAGGCGGCGGTACCCATACTCGCCTCCGAAATTGAATCGCTTGTCATAATAAAGTAAAAAAATATTTTTGTCTAATTAAATTTATGAATGTCTCGCGATCCCCACTTTGAAAACCATTTCTACCAACACAGCTTGTCGAAACGTCACGCATGCAAAACGTGAACACCTATGGAAGTGTTAGTTCGACAAATCACACAATGGGATTAGTCGGTGCTCAGCTTTATATTGCCGAGAATTCGCATGCAAGACGGCGGAATTCGAAGGAGAGTTGTATTGCGAAATTACTGATACTTGGGGTTATATTTTTCTGATTTTTACTATGAGACGGCTTGTCTAGGGTATACTAGATCAATGGTTATATCCTAATATCTATTGTTCTCCACATTTGTTGAAAGATGACTGAAAATCGACCAATTTCCCCAAGCCTCTGAAGGAGATGCCATGAAGATTATTCGGAAGGATGCTGACTGGTGCTGACCTCAAGCGAGATAATCGTAAATTACTTCCTTGCAAAGCATAGGCACCAAAACAGCCAATTTACACGGATCATGGCTTCTACTCAAATAATCTCTACAAGTACTCGTAGACGCAAGGCAATTACTTGAAGTAGGAGAAGATTTGCAAATACAGAAATGCTTATGTAGTTATGTAGTTAGAAGAGAATTCATTCACAGTTATATACATTATTGATTTATGAAGAGAAATGTGAATGAATTAAGTTAATTTTTATTTTATTTTATTTATTGTTTGAAACATTTAACATTCACAGAGAGTTGACAAATTAATGAAATTGCCATTGGGATGTGAGTGATTAACACTCCAATTAAAAAATGTTCGTAGCATGCGTAAATCATGCCTTAGTTGTTCCTAGGTGGGGGGCAGGTATGGGTACCGCCGCCCCGGGAACCATTTATTGGATAACCAACACCATAGGTCATCCCAAGGGTTCGCTATTTGATTTTGAATGATAAATTACGATTAGTAAAAATCTTCAAAATTATAATTGATTGATATTACAATCGATCACAATGGAAAGTTTAATGTGGACAAGAGACACTGGTGATCTGCCTTTATCGAGTTTTTATGCTTTCTTATTTTCCTACCTTCCAGAAAGTTTTAACAATTCACACTACGACATTACTTTTGCCCCAACTTGTGTCTACTCTATTCTCTCACATATCTGTAATAACTTGTAAACACACGGTCGGCAATAAGCTCATTATATCTGTTACCTAAATAATATTGTTTTATTCATTACACCGTTATGTTGTCATAGTTAGCAGCTTGTTTCCGAAACCCGACTCTTCCAGAATTGCCTAGTTGGCCTGGGTCTCCAGAGTCCAATCCATGGTGTCCTGAACATTCTTCTCCTAAACCTCACCACATCTCGAGGTCGTCTGTCCTTGTCGGTTGGCCGCCTCATTACACGTAAAAGGTGAGAAAGTAGAGCGGCCATAAATCTGTGTGACTGCGAGATAATATATTTGAATGTCACAGTTAACACCGAGTTTCAAAGTGGTTTCTCGTGATACCGGCCGAGAGATTTAAAAATGAGTAGAGTACCTTTCTACAAGCACGGTGAATCAAAAGTTGCAGTCAAAAAAAGTGACCTGCAACAAGATTTGAAAATCCGTTCTGCTGGAGCGATTACGTTCGAAAAATGGACCACTTTTATTATTTGTGGTGATGGAGAACGAATCGAACACGGGATGCCTGGGTCGGACCCAAACGCCAACTTAGCCACTGATCAGTTGTTATAATAGTTTGTTTAGTCTGTAGTTAGAAGTAAGATAGATAAGTGTCCTTGCGGTGTTTTTCACAAAAACGGCGATGTACAAATCATCCAAATTATTATTATTATTATAACGCATCCCGAAAATTTAAGGGGGTATTCTAGTCTAGAGGCATGAATTGTAGGTGTTTTTTCAGGTGCAACAAAAAAAAACACTAATATTTTTAACAACTTCTATTTTATGAAATATTTATTAAACATTAAAGAATCCATTAAAAAAAGAGTCAAACAAAAAAATTTAAAATTCAGAAAGTTATAGGGTGTTGAAGTGGGGGGGTCTCAAAAAAATGGCGCGCCCTGGTTGACACGATTGCAACCCTCCCAGTAATCGAAAAAAATAATAATAATTCTTAATCCAAACAAATGCGGCTATGGCCCGAACTAAGGAAAAGTAAGAAAATTTTTTTTTCGCAAAATGGCGGCTGTTTAAAATAATAAATACGTCTTTGTACCAGTTTTTTTGACTTTCCAAATTTTTTTAAAATAGTAAAAATTGAAATTTTGTTATATTGCTAGTTCCCGCCATAGAGGAATGTATAGAGAGAAGGCTCACACCAATTTTCAAGTAAATTGGTTTAGTAGAACTTGAGATATCGTGTCAACCACCTCAAAAAAAGTGATTTGGAGAAAAATAGGTTTGAAATTTTGTTCTATTTAGATTTTAGTTAGATTCCGTCTAAACCGCGACATTAAAATGGTTATAACTTTTATAATAATGCGAATTTAGAAAAATCTTTTTAAGGAGATTATTTTTGAATATTTAAACTTTTGAAATATGAAGAAAAAAATTTTTTTTTCTAGACTAGAATACCCCCTTAAGAATTTTGAAGGGTGTCAGCAAAACCTACCGGCAGAAACAGTTGACAAGCTAGGTATGATTTTAGGTTTTCACGGCCAAAAGTATTTTTTATTTTTGGGGTGTTATGGCGTGTTGCGCTACTTCCTTCTTTAGCCAACGTTTTGGACAGCGTTACAGTGTCCATCATCAGGGCAGATGAGCCTAAATGTTGGCTAAAGAAGGAGGTAGTGCAACACGGCATAACACCACAAAAATAAATAACAAAAACAGTTGACAAGCTAGTTTAGCAAAAAAAAACTAGGATTTTCAAGAATTTACAGTTATTTTGTGAAATAAAGCTTTTATTTAGTTTAACACCTGATCCATAAGTTTCCTGGCACCTATTACAAGCATTGCAGTACCAGTAACTTCTTTCGGTACTTTCTAGTACCGCTAGCGCCGCGGGTAGAAGCTTTAGGCCCGAAGTGAATACTTCTCTCCCATCTGGCGTTCTGCTGGTTTTGCTCGAAGCGCTGCTTTCTTGGTATGAAAAGGTCCCACGTGCATATTATTATTATCTATTCTCTCCATTGGGAATCGAGACACAGTGTTAACATTTAACGCGCTCTTTTACGCCGGTTTCTTTATCGAAGATAAGTGTTAATCGGCGCTTTCGCTCGAACTGTCGAAGCCAGACAAACATTCATAAACGGTAATGTATCGGCAAATTCATTAAAAAAAAAAAACTAAAAAATGTGAGCTCTTCAAAAAAGTTGTGACAAAAAATTGCATTATTTATTATTTATTAATGCCCTAAAGGGCGGTTTTTAAATCTTTACAATTAATTACAGTATTTAGGTACACCATGATAAATAATATAGTTGTACCAATAAAATACAAGATCGAGTGCAGTTCACATACGGTTGAAGTGAAACCTCAGCCCACACAATCTCAACCAATAGTAGCCTTGAAAAGTGAGCTCATAATCAAAGCGGCCAATGCAGTAAGGTTCTCATTCTCTAGCAGGCTAAATCCTATAGATGTACGGGTTTGTCTCTTTTTAGTGTCGTTTACGTTTCATCGAGTTTCAAATCACAACGGTGCTAAAGAAGTTTCACTTCAAAATTAATGCAATTTAAATAATAAGACTTAACATAAAACATAGTATAATGAATAAAAGCTAGATTGTAGCAATATGGATACAATTATTAAAAAAAATAATTAAATTTATTAATGTTGTTATTAATATTGTGACAGCTGTTTCGGCGTTCAAGGTCATTATCAAATTAAAATAATACCACAATGAGACAACAAATATAATTTTATTTTTCCGTAGGTACCCTATTTTTACTCAGGTGATATTTAAACAGAGAAATAAACATTTTCCTTTTGATTTACTTAGAAGATGAGGAACTTCTAGTAAGAATTTTAGTTTTTTTTTAATGATGGCAGCAGGTATATCTTAATTATTTTATACTGACAAGGATGAAGAGGTTATGAAAATTAATATCAAAGCGTTTAGTGAATTGTTTTAACCCTAGAAGCCCAATCATATTTTCTATCTAAAAAGCCCAGCCATAAGTCAAATTTACCTATATGAATAAATACCCTTGTAACATAGTTTATTCTCATTATGTATTCGTATTAACTATTTAGGAAATGAAAAATGCATAATTAGAATAATATTTATTTATTAGACTTTGAAAAAACAACTATTACTAATTAATACAAAAATTTGTTACAAAATGAGATCCTTTCAGTTTTATATAATTATTTTTTCTTTATAGACACTTTTCACACACATTTAAAAATTACAAAAAGCCTAAATATAGGTCAAATTGACCTACAACAGTACGATAACCCTTACATGAAGGGACTTACCAAGGCAACACCACCGTCTCCTGTGGGCTCTTGGCGGGTACTAAGTTGGTTCGATCAATCAGGGCAATCGAAAGAAGTGTGCGAAAGAGAAAGCAGATATTTGTTTGCGTATAGGTAAAAATGACCTAAATTGGGCTTCTAGGGTTAAGGAACTATACTGTTTCGGATTCTTTAATATACTAAGAAGCGCAGAATATATCATTTTTCTTTGATTATATAAAAATAATAGGGTCATATTTGTATACACTTCTGATCTTAAAGCTTCTTCATATTTCCCAATTAATCTTTCCGTTTCTTCCTTCTATCTTTTCTAGTTTCTGTTTGTCTTCAGCCGGCACCCTCTTCATTTATCAGTGTACAACTCCTTCACTTCACCAGCACCAATTTGCCTCCATTATTCGCAGATTACTCCAGAATGTCGTTCTACTTGAGCGGTCAACTGGAAAATTGCAGTCAGGAGACTTCGCTCCGCGACATGCACCAGCCAGACTTCTGCTTCCAAACGCTTTTGAATCTAAATTATATAATCTGTGCATTTCAAATTAAAAAAAACTTTTAGTATCTTACTCTATCTTATATATCTGCGCGTTCTATGGCAAGGCTATTGGATGCAAATTTGCAAAATGGTACCTATTGTCTTTGTTCATATAACATGTGGCTATCACATTTTTTTGTTGTTTATTAATATTTTTAAACCACATCCTTTTGTTTCGTCTTTATCGAAGGCATTGTTAAACTCAAGACAGTCAGTCGATTAAACTGTCAGCAGGTTGTTAAACTGCCAATTGTCACGCGTGCAAAAGTATAGTGGGTATTTGGCTGTACTTAAGAATCGTATTTGGCATTTTGAAATAATTGCTGTTATCCTATTACGATAATGCTTAATAAAGTTGGACCTTTTGCTACCAAGAAATTGAAAGCAAATAGTTTGATGAAATAAAACAATTCCTTTTTTTTACACCAGATCCACACAGGTGACCCTGAGGAAAATTATTATATGTCATCTTAGAGGAAGCTCTGTGGAGGGTTTTTTTAATGAAAAGAAGGGAAAGTTCTGAGAAGGAAATATGTAAGAGGGGTGGGTAGGAATCTGGGGGGTCAGTGTGTCAGGAGTGACGGACATCCCTTCGGTGCAAGGCGATGGGTCGAGGGATCCTGGCTGGAGAGGTCAAAAGACCTCAACAACTAGCCTCTTTCGATCCGGCCCGCCACGCAGCAGATCGGCCGCCATGACCTTGAAAAACCTCACCCCATGATCACTGGCACCCCTCCTAAGACACCAAACGTAGCGAACCACTTGAGATACACACGGACAGAGCATATTCACACGGGACGGCGGTAAAATGCAAATACCCTTTGTTTACTTTCTCTCTATTACTAAATTAGGATTTTATTTCATGCTAGCTCACTTTTCTTTATTCTATGTTATGTTTTATCTCTTTCTAGGCGTGTATAAGCACACACAATGTATTTTTGATTAGTTTAATTATGTACCCTGATCATGCTTGTGTTAAGCGAAACCGGTCGGTCGTAATAAATTAAATAAATTTGTGGTTATAAGCAAAGTTATTGCAAACCACAAAGTGACTGCTTTCTACCAATATGGGTTGAGTATGCTAGAATTAATTTTGCAACAAAAGACTCTTCATAACTTTTTTATTTATTTATAACATAAACAATATTCCATTATTATAGATTGATTTGTTTAATAAACTTTCCCGTATATTTTGTTTACATCATGTCAAATGATAAAAAGAAAATTATGATTTACGACTGCGGTTTGTTTGACTTCAGAAATAACGAGTGACAACAAATATGTTAACGACCAGGAGCACAGGAACAAAGAGAAGGTAAGATAACTCGTAGCTAAGTGTAATATTATTTGTGTTGTGGAATTTGCACAGCCGAGATAGACAATAATTCCCTTAACCCAACGCCCACGTCACTTGCATGAAGTGGACGGAAGATACAAAGAAATGGACCACACTTGAGAAGAACATATTAATATATCACTATAATGCAAATGTGACATTAACGTTATCTCGTAAAAGCGAATAGAAATGTTTTGTAATGACTTGTTTGTAATAAATGGAATTTGTGTGAACCTACTTGCCCTGCAGAATTGATTCCAGAATTGGACATGAATTGGTCAATCTCACTAAGTAGGTAGTAAAAAAATATAATAGTGGGATTTTCGTGACCGGCGTATAATACACCGGCGTGTCTTCATATAATGAACTTCAGTTAAAGGAATCTTTGGGCTAACAATTTTTAGAAGAATTTATAGGTATGTACAGTTTACATTAAACATTCATTATGTAGAAGAAAAATTACAGAAGTATGGCTATGTTTCTTTGAATGTAGCAAAGACTTCGTAATAAAACCAATTTGGGGGAGGGAAGGGTACCGCCGCCCCGGGAACCTTTATCAGATAACCAACACTTCTGCCATAGGTCACCCCAAGTGGTTCGCTACGTTTGGTGATTTAGCAGGGGTGCCCGGGTGAGGTTTATCTAGGTCTTGGAGGCGGATGACCAGGACACTCTGAACCTTAGATTCCTACCCACCCCTTAAACCCCTTTCCTTCCCAAAACTCTCCTCTCCTACCTTTTCTAAAAAAAACCTCCACACGCATCCCCAAAGATGACCTAGGATGACAATAGGTCCTGAAGGAAATTATTTTCCTCAGGGCCTCCTGTGCGGAGCTCACGTAAAAAAAAGACGGAATTGTGTAGTTTGCCTTCCCAAAAGTGGGGTGGTTAGTTGCTGTAATATCGATTTAAGATCGTTGTAACATTATTTACACTATGGATTGGGTTAGCGGAATAATAGTCAAGAGATTGTAACACATAGCATCTCCTGACAACAGTCCACACACTTTTATAGTCCTTTCTTCTAGCTGTCTCATTCATGTTAGACGTCAGTTGCAAAATTGTTAGAATAAGTTAGTTATGAAATTGTTGTGTTGTGGGTAGCATTTTTTCTATTTATTTATTATAAATACAAAGTAATACAATATGACAACAAAAATAAAATATTATACAGAAAAAAGAAAATTCCCAATAAACTACTTTTAAGCAGTGTGTCGACGGGTACTTTTACTTTGAGGATATAAATAAATTTATTTTACCCGTTGCGACCATTGTTTTTTTCTGTTTTTCTGTGTCTTGTTTTCTTTCATATTTTCATTTAGATTATAAGTGTTATCTTCTTCTTCAATGATATATTACGTTGATGGGAATAACCTTCAAAGGTTATAAAAAGAGAGTTTTTCTCATAAAAATTGAAAATTTATTTTACTTTATTATGCAGTTAGAATTTTTGTGTTAGTCTAACACAAATTATTTCTTTCTTCAACATTTGTTTTACCATTTGTACATTTTTTAATTTCGGCAGGTAACATAGTTAAGTAATTAGGTATCATGCGTTCTTTGTCCATATTTGTTTAAATGCTTAGGTACAATTTTTTTTTTACATTAACTCCACACAGGAGGCCCTGTGGAAAATAATTTCTTTTGAAGATGCTGTGTGGAGGGTGTTTTTGAGGAGAGGAAGGAGTGAACACGGGTCTTGAAAAGACCCATGTTGTAGGAGGGAGGAAACACAGAGGTCGGCAAATCGTTCCACAGCCGAGCTGTGACAATTAGTCCTTCATTTAACGTAAAACGAGTATTGTAAGTGTTGTCCAGTTTATTTATGTATATAGGGCTATTCATATGCTGAAAAATAATTTTATAGCACAGAATTGCTTTTATTGAGAGAATTTTGAGATTTTGGTAAAAGCACGGAACATTAAGCCTTTGTTCATGTAAACTTTTATGAGGTAGCAATTTAACTAATTAATTTTGATCTGATTGAACACGATTTGTTTTACAGGAAAGTCCCCAAGCTGTAATTCCATACCTTATAATAGATTCAGCTAATGATAAATAAATTATTCGAAGTGTGCAAATTGGAACATAAAATTTTAATTTATATAATCTGCTAACAACAGATCTGAGTCGTTCACAGACTTTATTTATTTGTAAATCCCATTTGAAAAAGCAGTCAATAATAACACCTAAATAAACATATACTTTAACTAGTTCAATATTTTCACATGTACACAAAGCAGAGATACCGACGTATAAGCAATCTAAACTGAGTGTTTTTATTTCAGGTGTAATAATGTTTGCCTTGGCATTGAGTGGTAAGTGTTAAATACAAGTCGGGTGGTTTTGTTTTCAAAAAAAAGTTTTCAGAAATATTGGAATAATATGAATTATTTATTACAATATAAGAATGAGTTGCGAGCGCCATTATGCATTGTGTCGTATTGTCCCTAGCCAGCCCATTCAGCCCATATGCCACAAGGCTCGCAGTCGGGACCGCAGTTAAAGCCGCAGTCAAGTCGTGATGACCGTAACAAGCTGACAACACCTCGAGGTCAATGTCGTAGAATACCTCATAACCTAGCCAGCCTCGACACTGAGGCCTGAGCCCGAACACTGAGACCTGCAGACTACAGATTGAATCACAGTCCTGCACTTGCGGTGAACGCAGAAAGCTTAACTTTTACTGCATAGAATATTGTGATGGTAACCGCTTTATGAATATTGGTAGAGTTAAAAATAATGAACTACATGTTATACTAGCGCAGACCCGTGAAGAATCACGGCATATTTTAATAAATATAAAAGAAATTTAAACAAAATGATACGCATTTCAAATATCGTATATTGTAAGTATACACTTTATCGCTTGTTTGAATTCTTGACATAATCAGTTCCAATTTTGAATTTAAAATAAGGAGGTTATTGAATCACTTATATGCTGACTCACAACTGAAACCAAATGTTTGATGTTTGAATTTTTTTAAATATAATTCTTTAAATAAAACCTTTTTTTAATAAAATCTAAAATTTTTGGTATTCTGAGTAAGATTTGTCATTTTATTTGAAATACGCCCACCGTGTACGTAATAGCCCAACAGGCATTTACATAAATAAATATTGTAATAATAACGCGGGAATAAAAATAGGAATTTTTTTTTTTTACTTGTGACCAAAATATCATTTTCAACCGTTAATTTGGGAGGCCGGTATGGTTACATGGGTTAATGGGGTGAGGTTTGTCTAGGTCTTGACGGCGAATGCGTTTACCAACCAATAGGGAAATAGAAATAAAATAGGGAAATAGGTAGGCACTTCTTTTAAAATTGAAATTGCAAAAATAGAGAGGGAAATATTTAATGTTATTGTAAAGTTTTCAGGCAACAAGATAATCAAGACAGACCAACACACCTATGCAGTCGAAAGGGTCCTCGCCACTGTTGATATTTTGAAAACAAAAACTATGGACACGTGTAAATATATTTTTAAAAGTGGAGACAGTTTACGTATAGTTCCCGTTAGCACTTAGGCCATGGGTCTATTGTACTATCTCCCATTTTTCCTCATTCCTTTAACAGTAACCTGGTCCGTTTTGTCAACGTGGAGGGCCGGTTTGGAAGAGACTGGTTGAGGGAGACCTAACCCGACCCATCTATGGGAATCTAATCGCTACGGGAAGCACCAAATGAATTCTGTTGCTTCCGCAATAGGATTCGTAGGTCCGTCACTTTGGACACACTGACCCCTAGATTCCTAACCACCACTCATATTTTTCTTCCCAGAATTTCCTCTCCTTCCTTTGCCTAAAAAGACCCTACAGGCAGCATCCCCAAAGATTTTTTTCGTCAGGGCCAGGGCCTTTGTGAAGCTAATGTAAAAAAGTGAGCTTTTTAGGTGACCATTTGGTCACGCCGTATAACATGCAGCTTTGTCTGCCTACCTTTTGTGTACAATTTATTTGTTTGTGTAGCCCATGGAAGATGATTACCTGAAATAAAAAGAAAACTTGAGTCAGTATTCATCGTGATAATAATGTAAGGAAACATTTTTGAACCAGGAATACAATCAAAATAATAATTTATAGAGAGATTTTTATTATAAAGAAAAAACTGTACATCTTTTGTTTAAATTTTTGACAGATTTGGTGATATTCAAGTTTATAAATGGTGTTCATTCGTTAAAAATCATCATTCTTACTATTTGTATATACTTAATGTAAAATGAATTATTTGCATGGAATTGAAAAAATACATTATTATTTGTTTTTGTTTTTAATTCGTAGAACTACATTTAATTTATTTTTTTAATTAAATTTGATAATGTTATTATCAAGCTCAGCAAGTATTTTTGTTACAGCTGTTTCGGATTACAAGACTATTTTCAAACTGTGGTTGAACCACTTTGAGACGACACATTTATTCAGAGATTTTATCCCATGTTTTGCAGTGTGTGTTTGAAAATGCGGATTTTATTGCTATTACGAGTATTGTGAGTGTGGATGTCTTGATTGTAAAGTGGCTTGATGATAGTGTGAGTTGATTGTTGAGTAGTTTGTAGGATGGTGCTTGTGATTTCACGTTTAAGAAGTTGTTAAAATAGTTTGTCTAGTCTTTTTTGTTTGCTAGAAGTAACATAGGGCATTTTAGAAATATATCGTAACATTTTTGTACAGCGTCTTTGAAGTGATTTCTCACAAAAACAACGCTTTACAAATCGTCCAAATATTATTATTATTATTATTATGAACAATTTATATCAATAAAAATAATCACAGATCTTCTCTACGAAATAATAACTTGCGCGAAATTGGTTGTTTTTTAGGCGTTGTTTTGCAAACGAATAACAGTTACTCATAGAAAATTAATTGCCAAGAGAAAAACAAACTGCAATGCTTCCCAAGTGGTTTGCAGTAAGAAATAATAGCAAGATAATGTATGTTTTTAACTGCAAACTGTTTGAGATCGTTACCACCGACCAGCTATCGAATAACCTGCATTTTAGTATGTAGTTATGACACTACTTTTTTAATGAGGAATGCATCGGTACAGAATTTGCAAGATTGGTCAAACTGAGCACTTTGTTGAAGCATTTAATTAACAGAAACTTTATACTATGACATTTATCGCATATAAATAAAATTTATATAATAATTATGTGATGATGCAAACGACTTGTAAATTTTTTTAACTACGTTGTTTTTCTCATTTTTAATAATTAAATTAGATTTATACAACATGTAATTGATATTCCTTGCAAACTAACCAAAAATGCCATTATTTTTTGTCAATAAACATTGTCTTCTTTTATCGATTATTTTTACTTATAAAATAATATTTTATAAATATAAATAATTTCCTTCCTTTAATCGCCCGAATCAATCAACCATGAATTAAATAGGTTCTATCTGACATTAAAATTAATATTTTCTCAAAATATGTCCAATTTTTTTGTAAGTTCGCGCAGTACGGCCTGACGCAGTGACGCAGTGACGGCAGTGACGGCCTCCGTGGTCCCGAGGCAAGACTCTCGACTCACAATCCGAAGGTCGCGGGTTCGAACCCGGCGTGCGCAAATAAATTTTATTTGAATAATTTGTGTTATTTCACAATTTATTCATTTAAAATAATATATAGTATATTTGCGGCACGTTCCAGAGTGGAAGATACTATCAGTATCGCCCTGGTGTAAGACCACCATTCAGAATTGAAACGTTGCTTGAAATGGCTTTAGCCGTGTTTAGTGACCAGATCTGAATAGCCAGGTACTTCCTCTTCCCTATCTCCTTCCCCTCCCCACTACCTTCAGCCTCACAACATACCCCAACTGGGGATGCCATAGTCTCACTGGCTCCAGACGGGAGCAGTTGGGACTCTTGTGCGGTATTTCATATAAAAAAAAAAAAAAGTACGCACAAAAGCTTGTTTACCCGACAATATAACAATATCAGTCAAGTCCAATGAGCTTTTTTCGTTATTTGTTTTTGGGGTATTATGCCATGTTGCGCTACCTCCTTCTTTAGCCAACATTTCGGACAGCGTTACAGTATCCATCATTGTTAGTGGTACACAATTACACATCTGCCCTGATGATGGACACTGTAACGCTGTCCGAAACGTTGACTAAAGAAGGAAGTAGCGCAACACGGCATAACACCCCAAAAACAAATAAAGAAAATACTTTTGGCCGTGAAAATCTAAAAACGTATCTCCAATAAGCTTGTTTTCAAGCTAACGCGTGTGTTTCTACAGAAATCGTTATAACTCCGTTCTTGTTCTAGTTACAACCCTAAAACAAAAAGAATAATATCTATAATAAAATACGCTACACATCTCTATTCAACGTTGTCCATTGAAACAGATAAAAAATACTTATTTTGGAGAAACAGTTTTCACCCGCCAAATCGCTTGCGCGCCGTTATTACATATTTTTGTATGAAATGCTATAAAAGTAAGGTGACAAAATTGCTTATTATACAATTTGTACGATAAAATAAGTGTTTTTTTACACAATCCGTGATTTTGGTACCGTTTTCGCATAAAAAAACATCATTTGTGTCATTTTTACAATTTTTTTTATGTTTGCTTTCTTAATTTTAATATTTATTTGTAATAATACAATTTGAAAGAAAATTTCATCACCTTTTAAAAACACTTTTTAATATTCGAATACGTTTAGAAATATTTCTTTTATCGAGCTTTAATAGCAAAGAGGAAATAACACAAAATTTTTATCAAATTTGACGGTTCATTAAAACTAAAAATCTACACAAAGACGATAGACCCAAGTGAATGCTTAGAATTTACGGTTTAGAACAAGATTCCGTTTACATATTTTACAGGCAACGAGTCCTATCTGTAATAAATAAAATATTTTTGGAGCAACATGGTTTCATTTCTGTTGCACTTTGAGCTCATTTGGCAACAAGGTTCTATCTGCCAATTACAGGAAACTGAGAAAAAAAATTTTGAAAATGTGAACCAAAAAAACGTGATATTTAGCCAAAAACTCTTTAAAATAATCAGATACTTGGGAAGCGGGCAAGGGTATCGCGGCCCCGGGAATATTTTATTGGATAATCAAAACCTCCGCCATAGGTCACCTAAAGTGGTTCACTATGCTTAGTAATTTAGTAGGAGTATATTTTGTTGGGGTCTTGGATGCGTCTGCCTACCATCTGCGTGGAAGGCCAGATCGGAAGAGGCTGGTTGAAGGAGACTTTTTGACCTCTCCCGTAGGACTCTCTCGGAACATCGCCTTGCACCGCAGTGGGAGGGGATCCATATGTCCATCACTCCTAAACACACTGACCACCAGATTCCTACCCGCTTCTCGTACCTTTTTCCTTCCCAGAACTTAATCTTTTTTCTTTCCTAATGAAACCCTCCAAACAGCATCCCCAAGAATGACAAGGGCCCCGAGGAAAATTATTTTCCTCGGGGCCTCCTGTGTTGCCTCTTAAAGTAAAACAAAAATAATAAATCCGTTGCTGTGGGTTTAGATGATTTTCAAAACAACAAGGTTCAATTTTTTTTTTACTTAGTTGTTTGGCTAATGCCACGTGTGTTTTGCATTGAATGTACTTAAACATAAATTGTAAGTTAAGTTAAACAATTAAAGTTAAGTTAAACAATTAAGTTCAAATTAAAGTTACAAATTGTAAGTTAAGTTAAACAATTAAGTTCAATCATTGTAATACGTACTTCATATTCATTTTTCATCAATTTTCAAGCATCTCTACATACTATAAAACAAAGTCCTCCGCCGCGTCTGTCTGTCTGTTCGCGATTAACTCAAAAACTACTGAACAGATTTTCATGCGGTTTTCACCAATTGATAGAGTGATTCATGAGGAAGGTTTAAGTATATAATTTGTCAACGTTTTGTGTAAATTGGTTGAAATATATAATACATAAAGGAGAATGTCAGAATGTGGTGGACGAGCGGGCTGGCAAGTGTGAGGTGTGGATTTGATATGTATGCAAATATACAGTTTTATGTCGAGGATGATGAAATTTTGAAAATTTGACCTTCAAAAGAAGAGTAAGGTCACTACCAACATTTGATTTCGAAAACTCTGTGCTAAGCCCGGGCATCGCCGGGGACTTCAGCTAGTTGAAATATAGAAGTTGAATCCCGAATAAAATAGGTACTAAGGACAGGTTGTTTCACAGAACTTGAACAACAACATTTTTTGCGGCAGTTTGAGAAAGAGTCGTTTCTCAATCTCGCTATTTTGAGCGCCATGAATATAGAACAAGCCAAAAGAATTTAGGTCCAAATTAAAAACCTACCTTTTTGGGCTCTCATATCCTTATTTAAATATACCTTTCTAAAAGTATCATACTTGTATTTCCTATGATATGTCTTCATCACACTTTTCTTATTGAATTAAAATTACTTGAATCTTTACACATCAATCTGTCTCTTTACGAATCACAAGGAAGATCAAATCCTTGTACTACTGTACCGCCCACTATAAAATGTTGCTTTTATTTCCAAAATACACTCATTAAAGAATGTATTTTATACTAATATTAAAATATAATTCAGGATTTAACACATGTAACAAGTGTACACAATAATGTCCTCTGCGTGCGAACTATATCTAAATTTCTCAATAGACAATAAACAGTGTTAATTTCAAGCGACCTCCCAGGTAAGTATGGTCCTGTATACATTTTTAGGAAGCATCGCGTTCACTGGTCGAGACATTGTACATATATTTTCGTATGAACCGGTGGATGCAATTTTTAGCCATAAGTTGTTTTTAATTGTTTGTCTAGTTTGTAGTTTTTCTAGATTTAGAAAGGTATTGTAAGTTTGTACAGCGCCTTTGAGGTGATTTTTCACAAAAACGGCGCTATATAAATCATCCAAATATTATTATTATTATTATTGACATTCGTCTCTATAAAGTAGAGGAATCACCTAATGTAATTTTATATCAATGGTGGATACGATTATCTCTCTGCAGTAATCTCCGGCCCATGTTTCGTAATTGCTCCTTCAATTCGGAAGCTCCATGGACCATCTGAACGATACAAATTGGGAGAAGATTGATCAGGTGTTTCTAATGATCACAATTTGTTACATGTACATTTTACGTCTATCATCCGAAGTGGGTTACAGCTGGTAAGTGACATGCCACAACATTAAAGAAGTCTAGGTAGTTGTGAGCTTGATTATTTTTATCGAGAGGTCATAAAGGTTAAAATAAGAAATTAATTAACCACTGGAGCGACATCGCAATTTAAAACTTTTTTCTCCGATTGCCCGAGTATTATAGGAGGGAGGAAATTGTTGAACACAAGAGAGAGTGGTAGAAGCGACCCGTTCTCAAGTGACAAATGTCACTGTGTACAAATGTTGGTCGTGCGTTTGGCGTGTTTCAATTTGAAGAAATCAATGACGCAGGTTTCTCGGAGCAACCGAAATTCCGGTAGAACAAGGACAGCATTTCCACCGGACGACTGTGCTCTAAAGATTGCAAGGAATCTATCAAACAGACCGCCCATAACTGCACAGAGACAGGGTTTTTTCAGGTATTTTGGGGCTCCAGACCAGAGGTGGCTGCCAAATTCTACCGTTGTACCGTTTCTACCGTTATTACTATTAAAATATAACAGAATCATAAGAACGCCATAAATACATTGAAACTTTGAATCGTTACAAATCATTAAACTGTTATACATATCCCTTGTTAGAAGTCTAATGAACATAACTCCATAATCTGGTCGCCCTTCTACAAATTTCATATTTATAATGTTGAAATAATTCGAAGAAACTTTTTTTTTTTTAAACATAATATCCCTTTAGACTTTAGAGCGTATAAATTACCGTGAATTATTCTTAATGTATATTTTAAATATTCCAACTTTAGAAAACATAAACTCTAAATTCGACTGTTGTGAACTCCTGCAATTAATAAATCTTCATGTACCTATACGAACGACTAGACCAATATACAGTATATACACATTTTATACACATACATCTCATGCCAGCTATAGTTTGCATTCTCCAAAACAACGTTTACATAGTCTTGGTAACAAATATTTAAACAATATGGATGTATTTGACAATGACTTGAATTTTTAAACGACGTATGTGCCAACTATTTCTACCTACTTCATAAACTATTTCTAATCTCTGTTTATACTTAACTTACATTCTATGTTACCTACTTTGTGTAGTCTTATATTTTATGTAACCTATATTTTGTTTCTTATATTTTATGTTACTTCCTGTATTTTGTCAAAAACATGCATCTACTGCACTGTATGTAAAAACTCTATGGGCGTTTAAATAAATAAATAAATTCCTTTATTTATGAAATTTCGAAAGACTTGTGATAAAAGCCAGTTTATTTACCTGAGCCATTTACAATTCCATGAAACAATCCCTAGTTCGCCACTGACACGTGGATGTCCCGACCGCAACGCAACAAAAACTAACTCTCAAGCACATAAAATCTTGAGCTTGAAATTGCACACTATTAACACTTTTTAATTGAATAAAGTTATTCTGGAACTTGTTTTAAAGTTGTGTAAATGTGTAGTAGTGCATTCTTGGGGCGTGTCTTTTAGGAAAATTATTTCACTTATCTTTCACAGGTAAGTAAACAGTAAACACAGGACACAGTAACTAAAAACAATCAACACTTAGTTTTAGCCACTTTTATCGTTTAAAAATAACCGACATGTTTCGGAAGCAATGCTTACTTCAAGTTTTGTCCCTTCAAAATTTTAGCGCATTTTTCAGATGGTCAAAATATTTCCGCTTTTCAATAAAATGCAAATAAATGAAGTATTTCTGAACATATCACAAAAATAAAAACTGTTTTTGAAAGGTGATAAAATACGCTTTCAAATTATATAATTAAACATTTCATTTTTTAATATAAAAATTTTGCATGCAAACATAAAAAAGTTTTAAAAATGGCTCACCTCACGCTTTTTCTAACTAAAATTACTAATAACGAAAAAAATAAAAAACACATATATGTTTTATTAGACAAATATATTATAAATGTAACTGTGACCTCACTTTTCTGTCTTTTTATATTAAAATAATTAATAAAAATTCTCAAAGTTTCAATATTTTTTTTCAGATTGCGATTCAAAATTTTGGTTTCATAAAAATATACATTTTACTTTTTTCATCGTTATTCTTTAGATTAGACTAGAAAGCATGATGTTTTGCCTATTTAACACTGCTTAGAATATAATTCTAACTCTGATAATTAGGGAGTTATAGCGATTTATACGAGACGCGTGTGAGCTGGGACAAATCTGGTCTCCTGCCATTCAAGGGGTTAAAGTAAACCCTGAAGAAGTAAGTAATGCTTAGGGAACAAGTCGATCGTTTTTTATAAAATTACGTTGGTTAAAACGAAGTTTATTATTTTTATTAAATTGGTGTCGTAAAATAAGTTTGCTGTGTTTGAAGACATGAATAATAAAGTACAACATATGAGTAGACGTATAATAATAACGTTACATTTGTATAGCGCATTTTTGTGTCATTTCACTTCAAGTGTGCGAATATATCACTTTACCAGGGTTTTTCTGTTCAGTGGATGTTTTTTTACATTAGCTCCACACAGGAGGTTCCGAGGAAAAAAAATCCTCTTGGACGATGTAGTTCTTTGGAATGCTGCGTGGAGGGTCTTTTTAGGGAAAAAAAAGGAGATGAAATTCTAGGAAAGAAAAAAAGTCTGAGGATTGGGTAGCAATCTGAGAGTCAACGTGTCCAGGAGTGATGGATATATGAATCCATGGGTCGAGAGAGTACGGCTGGAGAGGTCAAAAGGTCTCCCTAAAGTAGGTTTTTCAGATCCGGCCCGCCACGCAGTAGGCGTGCAAACACACCCACCACCAAGACCTACACCAATCTCTCCTCATGAACCTCGGCACCCCTGCTAAGTCACTAACGGTAGCAAACCATTTAGAGCGACCTTTAGCAAGGGTGTTTGTTTTTTGAATAAACGGTTACCGGGGCGGCGGCACCCATACCCATCTCTCACATGTTTATTCTTAAAAAAAAACTGCTTGACAGATAAAAGTTCCGGTAGTTATGTATGAATGTACACCACCGTTATTGTTTATTATTACGGTCCTGTTATACAATAGAACTGTTATTACAGAATGTATGTAGCTAGTTCTTTGTTTATACCACTTTGACACAAGCCACAAAGACTACAAAGCCACTATTTGGTTTCTTCGAGTTCTGTTATTGTTTACTGTTAACTATTCAGTTATTGTTTTTTATTACTGTCCTGTCCTGTAATAGAATTGTTATTGTTTATTATTACTGTCCTGTTCTGTAAGAGAACTGTTATTGTTTATTATTACCGTCATGTGCTATAATAGAACTGTTATTGTTTATTATTACTGTCCTATCCTGTAACAGAACTGTTATTGTTTATTATTACTACCATGTGCTATAATAGAACTATTATTGTTTATTATTACTGTCCTGTCCTGTAACAGAACTGTTATTGTTTATTATTACTGTCATGTGCTATATTAGAACTGTTGTCGTTAATTATTTGTTCTCATATTATTGATTTGTACGTATGCTATGATTTGTAGATGTAGTGTACACTTTTATGTCGTCTTATTTGATCAATATTTTGTAAGGAGCACTAAAGGAGTAATATAACCACGGAATGCTAAATTATTATTTTTTAGTTTATTATAGTAAAGCGAATGAATGATTGAATGAGTTGATGATGAATGTAAGTAAGTCTAAAGTAATGGTATTTGAAAGAGAGAGTACGAAAACAATGTGCAACATAGTTGTGAACGACGAATACTTGGAGCAGGTGGATGAGTTTGTGTATTTGGCAAGTATGTTTACGAGAGATGGGAAGACTGATAGAGATATCGAAAGAAGGGTAAATGCCGGTAACTCCATTAATGGAGGTCTGAACGCCGTTGGCAGCAACAAAAAATTGTCAAAAGAAGCGAAGCTAGCCGTCCATAATGGAGTGCTGATGTATGGCAGTGAGGCATGGAACTGGCAGAGAAAGGATGAAAGTAGACTGAATGCTGTAGAAATGAGATCCCTGAGACGTATGTGTGGTAAAACCATGTATGATCTTGTGAGAAATGTGGAGATCCGCAAAGAATGCAAGGCTGATGTAAGCGTAATGAATAAGATTAAGAAAGGGACGCTCAGATGGTTTGGGCATGTAGAGCGAATGAATGAGGAAAGGAGTGTAAGGAGAATATATGACGCAAATGTGAATGGTAGACGAAGTCGGGGACGCCCGAGGAAGACATGGCACGACCAAGTGAATCAGATACTTGAGTCGGGCGATGTCAAGAGTCAGAATAACAGAAGAGCATGTATGAGACGATGTATGAAAGTGAACGAAGCAAGGAGTGTGTGCCAAGATCGAGTTGTTTGGCGGTCCGTCCTCTCTGCCTACCCCTGCGGGGAAACGGCGTGATGGTTAGTTAGTTAGTATAGTAAAGCGCACTTGAAGTGTAATAACACAAAACTGCGCTGTTCAAATTTTAAGTTATTATTACGATTAGAGAATCAACGAACAGACAAAAATGAAGAATATAAAAATGTAAGCCGGCTTGAAGGGTGGAAGCGATTTAGATGACGTTGAAAGCTGATTTCAAAGAAATAATTGTTAAATATAGAATATTAATGAAGAAAGAAACCCCTCGACCAAGTATATCAAGAAGCCCCATAAAATCCATGGCACACTAGGAAAAACGATTTGTACAGGTGAGATGGAAAGATCACTATCTCAATCTCAATCCGGTTAAGATAAACATGCAAATGACCGATGATCAAGCAACACTTTAATCCAATCACTCGACACTCCGCTGGCCTGACTGACAGCATACAATAATTTCAATCAAGATTACAAAAAGAAATACCACATTACACCCGGTACTCAACCCAACGACACAATTAGCAAAAAAACCTACTTGAGATTACCAAAAAAATTACTGCCAAAATTCAATCATTCTTGCATAAAGACTGCACAAAAAATGTGGTTTAAATTCTGAAAGAATTCAAATAAACATCTTGAAATTCCTTAGACGCATTGATATGAAATTGACTGATTTGATATGACTTTAAGCTTTTATTAAAAAGCCAGCTGGTCCAGTTAGAGTAAAATCTAGAGTAGTGGTGATTACAAATTTTTGAGCCGGAAAGAATTTGAAAATTAAAACTAAAATTCTTGAATCTCTTGAGAATGGTTACAATTGTTGTACATTGTGATTTCCATTGGTTTTAAGTGGGTGTTCTAGTCTAGGAGCATGAATTGTAGGTGTTTTTTCAGGTGCAACAACAAAAAAACAATAATATTTTATGAAATATTTATTAAACACATAAGAATCCATTAAAAAAAGAGTCGAACTAAAAAATTAAAAATTCAGAAAGTTACAGGATGTTGAAGAGGGGGTCTCAAAAAAATGGCGCGCCCTGGTTGACACGATTGCAACCCTCCCAGTAATCTAAAAAAAAATAATAATTCTCAATCCAAACAAATGTGGCTATAGCCCGAACTAAATAAAAGTTAAAAAAAAAAATTTTTCGCAAAATGGCGGCTGTTTGATATAAAAAAGACCTTTTTGTACCAGTTTTTTTGAATTTGCAAATTTTTTAAAAATAGTAAAAATTGAAATTTTTTTCATAGTTCTAGTTCCCGCCATAGAGGAATGTGTATAAAAAGCTCACACCAATTTTCAAGTAAATTGGTTTAGTAGAACTTGAGATATCGTGTCAACCGCCTCGAAAAAAGTGGTTTGGAGGAAAATGGGTTTAAAATTTTGTTCTATTGAGATTTTGGTTGGATTCCGTCTAAACCGCGACATTAAAATGGTTATAACTTTTAAAGTACTGCGAATTTCGAAAAATCTTTTTAAGGACATATTTTTGAATATTCAAACTTTGGAAATATGAAGAAAAAAAAATGTTTTTTTTTCTAGACTAGAATACCCCCTTAAAGCAAGGGACTCCTTTTCCATCTTAAAATTTCATCAATGAAAATAATTCAATTTTGTGTTTAATGCTTTTTATTGCTTTTTATGCTTAAAATTTCAACAATGAAAAGAATTCAATTTTATTTTTAATGCTTTTTATTGCTTTTTATGCTTAAAATTTCATCAATGAAAAGAATTCAATTTTATTTTTAATGCTTTTTATTGCTTTTTATGCTTAAAATTTCATTAATGAAAAGAATTCAATTTTATTTTTAATGATTTTTATTGCTTTTTATGCTTAAAATTTCATCAATGAAAAGAATTCAATTTTATTTTTAATGCTTTTCGGGCCTAAATTTTGGGTAATTAATTCTAAATAATAACTGTCATTCTTTATAGCTGTGCCTTCTAGCTTTATTCGGTATCTCCCTTCATTTCGACACATTTTTGACTGAGCATAGCGAGGTCCTGTTTCAACTCAACCATTTTGCATTTCGTTTGTCTGTGACGATACGTTCTGCTTCCGTTTAAATGGTTTGGTAAAGATTATTTTTCAAATGTTAAATCATCGCGTTTGTTTGGACTCTTTTTTTTCAATATTATGTTAGGTCCCTACATGCCTGAAGAAGTTTTGAAAAAAGAATTTTCATTGAGATAGTGACGTTTCTTTGAAGATTTTGTATAATTTCCTTATATGAAAAATATATTGTTAAACAAAATGCTTGATTTATTATTAAATAGGTAAGTATCTACCTTCAAATATTATAATTTCGGAGAAAATTTTGGTAAAATTAATTAAAAAAGACAAAATTAGAAACATGCTTTTTTGAACGCGAAGTCAACTGTTCATACAACTATTAGTTTAAATAATTGAACCACCAATTATAGTACACGCCAAACTTTAATACTGGCTTGCCGTCGATACAGAAATCGTCGCTATAGGCGAGTTTAATGTCGGAAAAGTGGCATTCCTCCCCGCCGACGCCTTTCTCAGTCGCACGTATGTTTTCACGCATATTTCTCTTTCGCTTTCATTGTAACTTTAGGATGCCTATTTTACCAACCGAATTTGGTGTAATTCAAATATTCTAGTATAAGATCAGGCCTTCAGATAATTGAAGACAGTGGGTACAATGAGATGTTCAGGTTGCTAGTAAATCCCACCTAGGGCCATCTATATCAAAGCCGGCTGCGCCATTGTAAGTACTAACTAACACCGGTTATACAGTGAGTATTCACTGGTTGGTTTATTTCTATTGACAAATTTTAACTCGTCCTTTGTCGGCTGAGTTCAAGGGGATTAGATTTGTGGCCGTGGGTGCTCGTGCCGGGAGGTGTGAGGTGAGAAGTGCTGTTTGTCGGCAAACAACTGAAACCAGTGCGGGAATGCACTCAATCGGGCGAACAGTTGGATAGTCAGATAATGGAACTGAGCTGTGCAACTAGGTTAAGGCGATCCAATAGTCCAGGAAAAAATTGAAATCGGAATTCACGCCCCTTTATGGGAGGAGTTTAAAAATACTTGAGAAAAAGCTTTTGGAAGGGTTGAAAAAGGTATTTGAGAATTTTTTATTACAGGTTGATTTCTTATAGGCCTGAAGGTAAAAAACATTTAACTCCTTTTTAACGCACTGTTTATTGTAATAAAACGGAAATTTAAAATTGATTTCACGGAACCAAGCGACGCGGAGCTTAACGTCTATTTCCCGCTCCGGCCGGGGACGGACTGACATAAAATGGGTGGGGCATGTAAGTAGTTCTTCGGTGGACGGCGTAGAGTTCACTTTGAAAATCCAAATTTGTCGACTGCCGGCCGTATTGCGAAATAACAACCTGAAAATGCATATTTTATTTTATTTTGTGAAGTTGAAGACCTAATACTTTATTTTTTCTAGGCCTATTAAAAGACTTATTAAAAAATGACCGGCCACGATATGTTCTATACGCAGTATTTAATTGAAGCATCTATAATACTTCCGAGCGATCAAATTTTCAAAACAAAAAAATATGATTTTGCAATATTTATGATGGCTTAATCTTAAATCTATTACTATGTGAAAAGAATTCCTCAATCATCGACGCTAGTTACGTAGATATTGGCAGGGTCTTTGAAAGGTGCAGATTTATTACTTGGCTATATTCCAATGCATTTTATTAATGTGGTTTCAGAAGGAGCTTTGCTAGGAATTTCAGACCTAAATGTGTCGATTAAGGCTATGAATATTCAGAAATTACTTCGGGAATGGAATGCCCTGAATTTAACAAGGTAGAGATTTCTTCAAGCGTCGGCTGCCCATCTCGAATTGATCAACTTTTGATTTTTATAATTTTATGTGCTTTTGTATTTATACATTTTAATTTAAGTTTTACCACATAAAAGCAGTGCCTGTGTGGAATGCACACTGTGTATGGGGAGTTTTTGTTTATACTTTTTTTTATTTAAGTTTTTAGTATACTTTTTTATTGTGTTGTAAATTCGTTAAAGTTATTATTGACAACTCATAATTTATAAAAGAATTTTATTCCTTGGTATTTATATTTTTGTTGATCCAAAGGTGGGGTTTTATTTGGTTACATCGTCTATATATTCGATTCTATTCTCTAACTTTAATAAAGTTTCTGAAGGATATAAAAATGATTTCTACAAGATTGTTTAAATTGTTAGTTTTGGTGCAAAGGTCATCATCTCCTTCTTCTTCGTGTGCCATTTCACAGCCAAGACATTTGTCTCCTACCAGGCCCTCGGCAACCTTCTATTTTGCCTTTCAATATTAATTGGGCAAGTGATACTTTTTCCCTCGAAGTATGTGACACAGATATGAAATTTTCCTGACTTTTATTAATGTGAGCAGTTCTCTATCTGCTCTAGCCCGCCTGAGAATTTCTGTGTTGGCGATCATGTCGGTCCATGGAACCTTGAGCATTCTCCGGTGAAGCCACATTTCAAAAGCCTCTAACCTGGTCATGGTATTTACTTGCAAGGTCCATGTCTCACATCCATACAGCAAGACCGATCAAAAGTCATCTGTAAAAGTTTTATAATTGCCAAACTTTCCTATGAAATTACGGATGAATATATATGATCGACAGAAAGAGAAGTAGGTATTTCTAAACAGTTCTTTATTCAGAGTGTATGTCTCAAACATCTAAGATATAGGTCAACTTTCGAACTTTGTTTTTGAGAATAGTTATGTGTGTTAACCATTTTAGGTATTGGTCCATAGTGATGCCAAATAATTAGTAATTGTAATTTCAAATCAAATAATTAGTAATTGTAATTTTAAATTTTTATATGTTCAAAGCAATATTTTAATAATAGAGTAATTTAATAATGCCTGGTATAAACACCGTCGTTAATAACTCAGAAAAATTAATTATGTATGCAAAGGAAATACGCATTACAAGAATAATACAAGATAGGCGAGTTACGAACATTCCGCTGATGGAAAAAAAGCAAATATTAAAAATCTTCAAGCGTGTAATCTGCTCCAGTATGATTGCTAAAATTACCATAAATTAGCTAAACAAACCGGCAGTCTCTATGCTAATTTAAATTATTCTAATTCTACTAATATAGCTTCGCCGCTGGGCCCGCATTCTCCACAAGTGTAGGATTTAACTCTAGATGCTATCAAGTTCAGCTGTCAGTCATTCTTAGCACTAACGTCTAAACTTTAAACGGTAGGTAATGGTATTCGTTTAATTATAACGGTTAGTTAATATTTCGTTCAAAATGCAAGTAAATACCAGAACAAAGCTGCTGTTTTTTTTCTAATTACTTAGAGTCAAGATCTAAATTTAGGAAAAGAAAACCAGACCAGCCAAATTTATAGTAGAAGATTTGGATGGGTCACTTTTAGCAAATTTATCCGATTATAAAAATCAAGATATGTTTTTTGTTTTATGGAAGCGTAGGTTCAATCCTACCGGCTGCGCCAAGATTATAATTATTTAATGTAAGTGAGGTACGTATCTTGGTTTATGAACAGTTTTACAATGATTACACTCTGCTCTACTCTTGACTTGATGAACTAAAGAAAACTGCTGGCTTCAGATAGGTAAGATAGAGAACAGCCAAAAGAGACAAAACTGGACAATTTTGAGGTGTCACTAAAGCTAACTAGTTACACCTCAAAAGATTAGAAGACTTCTACCGTAGCGTACTTTTGTTGGACAATTTTAGGAGTTTTCTGATTGCATTTGCAGCAAAACATAAGTTTCTAGCGGTTAGCTTTAGTGACACCTCGAAATTGTCCAGTTTTGTCTCTTTCTGGCTGTTCTCTATCTTACCCATCTGAAGCCAGCAGTTTTGACGAGTTAAAATTTGAATAGTTCTTAAAATTTCAAAGTTAAAATTCAAGTTTGGTTATTATTTTATCGTGGACCGATTGTTTCACGTAGGTAATTGGATAAAATCAAAAATTGAATAGGACTTTCACAGAACTTGAATTTTAACATTAAAATTTAAACAATTCACCAAAATTAAGTTTTGTCAAGTTTTATGCATGTTTTCAATTAAGATAACTAAATAATTAAAGGGTTATTTCACATTTAGTTGGTAGAAAAATATGCATAGTAAACTTGCGGCACGTTCCAGAGTGCTAGATACTTGCAGTAACGCCCTGGTGAAAGACCACCATTCAGAATTGAAGCGTTGCCTGAAATAGCTTACTTAAGTCGTGTTTGGTGGACAGATCTGAGTAGCCAGGTATTTCCTAGTCTTCCTCTTTCCTTACCCCCACTATCTTAAATCCTGCAACGTACCTAAATTGGGAATGCCATAGTCTCACTATCTGTAGACGGATGGGAGCTGTTGGTTTAGCAGTTGCATTACATTCCTTCGTATTCGATACCAGTCCAAAATACCAGTAAATCTTTCCAAGATAAATGGATTTTTTTTAATTCTATCTAATGGGGCTTAATGGATAAGCTCTAATCCGATGGCTACCGAATTTAAAACAACCGCGGCATTCGGTTGCAACGGTTTATAAAACTGTTGTCACAACACTTTAGCTTAGACCGGCATTACATTAGTGTTGGCTTAAGCTAAAAGGTCGGACTTGGCTTGAAGCCACAGACAGACCGGATTGATAAGTCACTACTTAGTACTAATCGGAGGTTGAGTATTGAAGACCTCACAAGGGGAATGCTGATCGGAGATGTTATGACGTTATGACTATTGATGGAATTATCTGATTGGAGATCGAATTTATTGGCTATCCAAACTTTAAGGTAGGTATTAGGGGGTTCACGAGCTAAGCTTTTTTTTTAAACAATATTTTTTTTTATTATTAAGTCATTAGTCCCGTTGGTAGAGAGCAGTTTGTCAATGGGTTCATTACACGACCAGCGGTAAGGCTCTTGGCTAGCATTCCGAAGGTCGCGGGATCAAATTCCGGCATGATTAATTGATTAATTTGTGTTATTTTCAAAATAATATATAGTATATTTGCGGCACTTTCCAGAGTGGAAGATACTCTCAGTATCGCCCTGGTGTAAGACTACCTAAAGAATTGAAACGTTGCCTGAAATGGCTTTAGCCGTGTTTGGTGAGCAGATCTGAATAGCCAGATACTTCCCACCTTCTTTTTCCTTATCTCCTTACCCTCCCCACTGCCTTCAGCCTCACGACATACATAATTGTGGATGCCACTGTGTGCCACAATGTCTCACTGGCTCCAGATGGGAACAATTGGGACTCTCGTGCGGTATTCATATAAAAAAATTACAATCAACTGAGTTATTCAGGTCTATCACCAGATTGATAACGAGAGTATTGGGTTACCGTTTTCAATTTGAGAGGCGGATATGAGTCCCGCCGCCCCGGAAACCATTAATTGAATAACCAATACCCCTGCCATAGGACACCCCAAGTGTTCACTACGTTTGGTGACTTGGCGGGGGTGCACGGGTTCATGGGATGAGGTTTGTCTAGTTCTTGGCGGTCAATGCGTTTGCCTACAGCATGGCGGACCGGATCGAGAGAGATTAGTTGAGGGAGACCTAACCTAAACCTCACCGGCCGGACTCTCTAGATCAGTGTTTCTTAACCGTATTGAAAGAATCACCCCCTTTACCACAGTAACATTATCCAGCACCAAGAGTTTTCAGTAACAACCATTTTCATCAAACAAATTGAAGGACCCACTAAGTGAAAATTTGCCAAAATTTCACAATTTCGACATAACCAACGTTGCCAACAAGTTTCTGTAATTCAAACAAATAAAATAGGTGGGTGCTGTGGTACTTATTACAAAACCAGGGAGGTCTCTCAAACCTAACTGGATATCGAACAAGCCTTGCATCGTAACTTTCTGAGATAGCATAATAATGGACGTCCATAATAATGTAGCTGAGTGGGGTTGGGTTGGGTTGGAAGTTTGCCAAAATAACTGGACATGGAACGTCCTGGTGCTAAGGTCGTGAGATGTTTAAGGTCAATGCCTATTATTTGTAGATCGGTTCATGAGAGAAATAGCAAACAAATTCCAATTTGCAGTTATTGTTGGTATTAGGTTCCCACACTGGTAAGCAGTAAACGGCAATGCTTATTGTAAATTACTGTAAACGTCTTCTGATTATTTAGCAAATGTTTAATAGATTCATTTGTAAATAAAATTTCCGTACTGCGCAAATTACACAAATTAACACCTCATTTCAATATTATTAATAGACCCCACTATTTAAGGGGGTATTCTAGTCTAGATTTTTTTTTCATATTTCGGTAGTTTAAATATTCAAGAATATCTCCTTATAAGGATTTAACGAAATTCGAATTATGTTTAAAGTTTTAGCCATTTTAGTGTCTTGGCAATAGACGAAATCTAACTAAAATCTAAATAGAACAAAACTTCTAACTACAAAACTACTTTTTTCGAAACGTTTGTCACAAAATCTAAATTTCTAATAAACCGATTTTCTTGAAATTTGGCATGATTTTTTTATACATCCCATTTCGGTAGGAACCAGCAAAAATCAAAATTTTTGCTATTTTTAAAAATTCGGAAAATTTAAAAGAATGACTGAAAATTAACAATTCCTTTTTGAGTAACCGCCATTTTGCCAGAATTTTTATTTTCCATTTTTCTTGGTTCCTACCATAATGACATTTAGACGTTTACCATAATGACCAGAAGGGTAGAAATCGTGACAAGATTGACAAGCTCTTTTTTTCCTTAGGGTGTAACTTCGTGAATATTTATATATTTTTTCAAATTGTTTTGTGATTCTTAAAATATAAACACATAAATTATAAAAAATGTATACTTAATTTTTTTTTATCGACCGTCAAAAAACGCCCGAAATTTGCTTCTAGACTAGAATACCCCCTAAGTCGGAAGAGATGGTAAAAGATGTATTAATTAAAATTCCATTTTTTCAATCAAACTTCAAAATTTTCCATGTTTTGACGATCTGTTTGCTCTGTTAGCAAGATGTGACGTTTGACGTCAATCTAAGCACAAATTATTTAAAAAACCCAAACTCTCCGAACCTCAAAACGTAATAAAATAACATATGTTGTTCTTGTTTTTTGCATCTTCTCCGACATAAATAAATAATTGTTTCTTGTTCATTACGTTGAAACGAAGTGTTATTTTCATAATTTGGGTTCGTTTATTTGGTATCACTTGTTTGTTAGTTTTACTACCCAACCTGAAATTTTGATTGTTAAATAAATTCATTTCATATGTTCTAATATATTTAACTGAAAAACCATTAAAAAACTAATCCATTACACTCAACCTTGCGTTCACTTCGATCTCTACATTTATAATACTGTCTTACGTGGTCTTACTACACATACGCCTCAAGGATCTCGTTTCTACATTCGGTCAACTTTTTCATCCTTCATCCTTTCTCTGCCAGTTCATACCTCACTCCCATCATCAGGGATGATATTATCACACCGTTGTGGACTTCACTTCTTTTGACAAATTTTTACTAGCGACTACCGACTTTAGTCCTCCATTCTTTCAATGATTCAATTGATATTATCATATTATAAATTGGACATAAAACAAACCAAACCTCTTAATAATATTATGAGCTTAAAAAAATGATATTAAAATTCCATTCTACATTTTCTCAGGAATGCCCCAAGGCCCCGACTTAGATCGTGTTTAAAGATTATGTTATTATTTGCGAGAAGCAATGTTTTATTTTACTCCCCGCGGAGACGGTCCATTTTACAGCATCTCAATCTCCCCTATCTCCACTCATCTCCTGTTAACATCTCCACAGCCATTGAACAATGTACCTTTACAGTAATGACGATCATCAATGGAACGGATAATGTTTGATATTAAATTAATAATTGCGATCAAGGTCGACGGCCCTGAGTTGATGTTAGTTAAATATGCGCATAATAATAATGATATTATTTGGACGATTTTTATAGCACCGTTTTTGTACAAACCACTCGAAAGGCGCTGTACAATTTTTATTCGACCCCCTGTCATACCTTTACTAACTATGGATAATTTAGAACAACAGCATATAGCTTCAGAGGAATACACAAAAAATGTAATTTTATTAATGTGCCTTATATCACCACAAATGTAGGTAAAAGGCATAAAAATCGCTTGGCAGACGGAATCTAGAAAGGTCGATTTAGGGGGAAAATATTTTTTTATTTGTTTTGTGAATAATTTTATAAGACAGAAAAAAGATATAAGAATGAGTTATTTAAAAATAATTTGAACATTAAATTTTTATGAGAAAAACTCTCTTTTTATAACTTTTGAAGGTTATTCCCATCAACGTAATATATCATTGAAGAAGAAGATAACACTTATAATCTAAATGAAAATATGAAAGAAAACAAGACACAGAAAACAGAAAAAAAAACAATAATTTGAACAATTCATTAAATACTTGAAGTTAATTTTCTCGTTCCGTGAAAGTTTTGTTCGAGTTCTGTGATTATTTCAGATTATTTCTATGATTATTTCAGTGAAGCAACTGGCCGATAATAATATAATAACAGAACTTGAAAAGAACTTACATAGAACGTGGAAATTAAATTAAAATATTTGATGAATTGTTCAAATTTAAAAAAAACGCCCTTAATCATAAAATTTATATATTTTTGAAGATGTTTCTTATATGCATTTCATCTTCTTCTTCGTGTGCCCTATCAGGTCCCCCCAACGTTGGCGATCACTCGATCGATCAATGGAAAATGTATCTCCATCTTGCGCTGCCCGGAATAGCTCCTCCACACTTCTAATGCCGGTCCACTCTCGTACATTTCGCAGCCAAGACATTTGTCTCCTACCGGGCCCTCGGCAATCCTCTATCTATCTTTCTAATGAAATTATATTTTTTATAGATTGATTAATAATTTTACTTCAATCCTTAAATTTAAAAAAGAACTGAAATTTATCAAAATCATTTTTTTAATTGTAATTTGTTATAAAGAAGGACAAACATTCCCGGGTTACGAATAACCCAACAATGTTTGAAAGTCTCCTACTAACACCACAGAAAGCAGAAAATGTTGCTTGTGTTGTGATGGAGGATTTAGCCAGCCGAGGAATCGAACACGGGACGCCCGGGTGGGACCCGAACGCGATGCCCACTCAACAGGTCATCATATTTTTGGTATTCATAATGTAAACAGATTCGTAGTAAAGATAAATCGAAAATGGTGATTTCATATTAAGCCTCGCCCAATGTAACGAAACGTAAAGAGACTATATAAAATACCTTCTGTATCACCAATGGAGCATGATCCTGCATAAAAATGTACATATTATTTATATTGTGTACAGGTAGGTAATTTTATTATACAGGATCACACTTTCCTGACATGTCACTTTAGCGTTGTTAGGGAATTTTGTATCCAGTTTTGCACGCAGGGTACATAATATTGCGTGGGAACTCCTAGCATTACATTTATTAGTGATGGTATTTTTTGATCCTGGTGTTGAATTATTCGTGTCTGTAACAAACCTAATTATTTCGAGCGTGTGTTCAATCTCGAATACTTTCCCTTTCTCGCATCACTTATCGAGGGATATTATCAAACAGTTTTAATAGCCTTGCGTCTGTGCTATTGAAATTTAAGAACCCGACTTCGAGTGCATGTGTGACGCCGCTTCGTACGCGTCGCGCCACATAAACACCATATACGTGAGGTTTTAAACAAAGCTACTTGAATTCGGTTTCGAATTCAACAATTTGTCAAACGGTGCTACTTACCTCAGCATAGGGTTGCCATCTCTAAAATTTGGCAACCAGGACAAGACGCGTGCAAACCCCGGATTTTAGAGCCCAGAAGCCGGACATGGCAACAGTTTTTTTTAAACATAGTCAGTGTGATAAAAAACAGTTGAAAATATCAAAAATCACCTTTTTATTTAATTTCAGACCTTAAAATTAAATTTGGTCATCTTTTATCATCATTTTAAATGTACCTAAGAAAACAGAATCTCATTACAGTTTTTTAACCCCCGACGCAAGGAGCGGTGTTATAAGTTTGACGTGTCCGTGTGTCTGTGTGTCTGTCTGTCTGTCTGTCTGTCTGTGGCATTGTAGCTCCTAAACGAATGGATCGATTGTGATGCAGTTTTTTTGTTTGAAAGCTGACGTTATAGAGATGGTTCTTAGCTACAATTCATGAAAATCTGTTAAGGCGTTTTAAGGTTATCAGCCTTTTTTGTGTCGGGGGTTTCTTAAAATTTTGTAACAGTTTTAAATTTTTAAGCCCGGACTACAAATGAAGCCCCGCCCGGACGCTCCCCGGACGCCCTCTAAACTAGGACAAATCCGGGGAAACCCGGACGGATGGCAACCCTACCTCAGCAGATCGCATGAGGACGTGCCGCAAGCAGGTATAAGTAAGTAATACGGATTTGCAAATTTGAGTATCTCTCCGGTATGGAAAGATTGATTGGAGAGTTGGTTTTATGCCGCGTGTTGCATATGTAATAAATTTCGTAAAATTTACTTGTTGAGTTAAAATTATTTTTGTGTAAATTTGTCGAACATCTAGCACAAGACTAGACATTTGTTGAATAAATCAACACTGCTTGTTATTTTGGGATATATTACTATGGGGCTATTTCACCAATCTCTTTAAATGTTGCTCTTAACTACCGGTCACATAACTTTATTGGTAGGAGAATCATGCTCAAAAACCCGTGCGCATTTCGCCACAGAAAATATGGTGCCAAGTAGCTATTTTGGTCTACTGCCACGCCTGTCTTAGACGTGCTTAGACGCCATTGTTTCTATGAAATCACAAACGTCAAAAGTGTCAACATGGTGTCAACACAGTGTTCGTTTATTGTTGTTTACGAACGGGATTGGTTTATTTATGCAAACTATAAGGTAAGTTCAACGGGTTTTTGTTATGTTTTATTGATTATTGAGTGATATTACTAAAGAATTTAGTTGAATTTGTAGATTTGTCTTAATTAATGCGTCACAAAATGTTTTACTCTTTCTTCTTTCCTCATTGCTATTTTTTGTGATTTTCTGCTGTTAAATCGTTTAGGTACAGTATCTTTAACATCTATTGTGTATTTGTCTGCAGAGCCTTCAGGTGAACCAATACATTAAAGTGAAATATGAGGGACTGGAGAGACAAAAGTGCACCCTCATCAGATAGGGACCCAGCAACGCTGTTCCCTTGGACAACATAGAGACGATGATAAAATGTACGATCTCCCTCACCAGAGGCACCACCAGCGGCTGGAATATCGATGCCTCTGCTCTAGGTAAAACATTTACATTGCATATTTAAAAATCAACCTGTACATTTCCTATTGTATTTATTAAAACGCTTTTTAGGGACTTTTACACAGAAATAGTAAAAAATATACAATATTATGTACAACTGAGCGACTTCAGTAACAATATTTTGTATTTGTTTAGTGTTAAATTCTGGCTTGCCATTGAATTAAAATAATGCATGGTTTCATTGCGCTTTTACAAAAACAAGAAACTTAAATTTTGGGTCGCACAGTTTACAAGCGTTTCACACGTTGTGCAAGGGGGTCACAAAGCATCGGACCATCATAAATTGAAGACTCGGCATAATTATTTCCCTCCATTCACAAATCAACTGGCTGTTGATTTGTGAGCATGCTCATTGATCCACAGGTGTGGCAGGTGGTTAGTGTTTCATGAATGTTTTATCCCTTATTATTACTTTCAGATAAACCGAATGCAATTGAGGAGTACACCGCTGTGCGTTGTGGATAGGAAGACTAAAAGAATAGCCATCAGCCATCCAGAGTCTCCAGAGCTGCTAACATAATGATTATATAAAACAGAATGTATTGTTTACTTTACAATCTAGAATATTCATTTAGTAAGGTGTTCCCAACACGAAGCTAGTTATTCTCTAGCTAGTTCTAGTTCATTGAAATTTTTGTAATGTTTGTAGTTGAACAAATGGGTGTAGCTAGGTATTGATTTAGGGTGGGACAAAAAATAAAAATCTAGAGTAGATACCAAAAACAGTAGGCTTCGACAACATATTCATGCTTTGGGCTCTATCAACATGAACGGAAGACGGAAAAACCGTCATTTGAAGTGCTGTAAATTTGAAAACGCAACTTGGTCTACAATCTAAGAGGTCATGCATCGCCCAGCCAGAGTTGGCAAATGCCCCACCTTGCCCCACCGTGCCTACACATGGGGCAACATCTACTAAATGACCTTGCATGAGAATGATTATAAATAATATACAATCATTTGTCTGTACCATTCATATTCATCCATACAATATTATAAAATATTATGGCTGCCGTCGTCCCACTGACTCCTGATAATGTTGCCATATATTTATAAAAACTAAGTATAATCTACCGTATTAGGTATGTTCTTACAAAGAGAAATGTTTTTCTCTCACATGTTATTAAATAAATATATTGTACAGATATACCAAAATATTCTGAAGTTTTATTACAGTTTCCATAAAGCTAAATAAGTGTTTTTCACAATAAAAGTACAGGGAATCTACTCTTTAAAACACAGTTGTACAAAATTTCTAGGGTCTCATACAGAATCACTTCAATCAGCACGTCCACCTGGAGAAGACACCTTTTCTGTAGCAGTTACTGGTTAAGGTTACTTCGGCATTTTCTCCGTCTGAAAGAAGAAAGTCATTTCAGTACTTGGTTTTTTCAGTTGGGGAAATCGAATACTGTTGGAATAAGGAAATGAATACTACAGGTGTGTAGTGAGGATATAGGTACATTTTATATACCTTCCCTGTTCCTGTGAATTCATTGATAGTACAAATATTGATTGTAAAAATATCCGTTACAGTAGTATGATATTCAGAGGTACTTACTTGGTCACATTGCAACATGATTGCAGTCCATAATCCCTTGACCCTCGGGAACTGGGTCAAATTATAAAAACCTTTTAAAAGAGCCGGGTCCAGAAGGAAGCGAATACACATTGGACGGCTATATCCAATAGCCTCCGACTATCTTTTTATAAATCTGCAAGCAGACACCAACAAAATCTCCGGCTGACAACAATGAAATTATTATTTGTTGGAAATTGTTGGAATGCAATTTATATGGTTATAGAATGACATAAAACCTAATATACTTGTTATTGTTGTTGAAATATGATGTAAGTACTACAATTCTGTATTATTCTTCAATATATATATATATTAAAATAACACACCAAGTGGTTGAGAGTTTTTGTCTTTAGGCTGGCCATGGATTACAAGAACGGCATTTTCGTAAGTAGAAATCGTGAAAAATTCGGGTAATGCAAATACGATTTGACAGCAGCTGTCTGTCATATTTATTGAACCCGTGGTAGAAAACTTTGCTAATATGGTAGAAAACTTTGCTAATTTGTACCCGGTAAACGTTACTGGCTGGTCAAAGTACCAATTAATAAAAATAAACTTTATCTACCCACATAAGCATCCTTGAAGGATGGTGAAATCGAAAAAATGCTTTATCCTATTGGTAGTGCTTGTGAGCAAGATGGTGAAATACCCCCTATTTATAATACTAACTACTAGCCTGAATAACTTTAATGATTAAATATGAGCCTTCGGTAATGAATCTATGGCTGATAGTGTTTTAACACCCCATGCGATTATTCCATATTCAATGATCGATTTGTTGTGTGATTGTGTATTATTTAATTTAGGCTAAATTTAATTTATTTCCATCTTACTTTTTTACATAATTTCTTTGTATTAGTTTTTCCCACATAAAAAAATTATGAATTTTTTTATGTGCGGTGTCCATCCTCTCAGCCTACCGATGCGGAGAAACGGTTAAAATAGTTAATTGGTTATCATATAGTCACCACCAATAAATGCCCATAAGGTTATTTTTCACCAAAATACGATGCTATACAAAAAATCAATGTGCTATTTTTTTTTTTTAAATTTAACATAACTTATTATTATAACGCAGGTTTTCCTTGTTGAATATCTTTAATTTACAGCTTCCGTTATTGGTATATGTTCTGCAGCACATGGTTAGGTTTAAAATGTGCAAAAAATCTTCTCCGGTGGTCCTAGCCTAAACACACATGGTCCAGTTTGAGGAACAGCATGCATTGCTTTTTTTTCATCACAAATTATACTAAACACACAGCAATTTGTACTAATCGACATTTCCGAGAAAAAAAGTCCACAGAAAGGATGTGGACGATTTAAAATTTTAATAAAGTGTTTTAAACTGTTTTGAATCATTTCCCACATATGAATGTAATAATACTGATTGTATAAGTTGAATGTGGTTAAATTAAAAAACATTTATCTTTTGTCGAAATTTATTGTAGATAGGTACATAAATTATATTCCAGACAGTCGATTAGTTTTTTCTTAAATTTTATCTTAATATGGCCCGCTCATTTTAAATAAACTTCCCTCAGCTCTTACCAATAATATCCAGAATTTTGCTAAATTTAAACGGGCTTTAAAAACGAAATTATTTAAAAAATCGTTTAACTTCTTTCCAAAGCGTTGTAGTAAGCCATATTCTCAAGCTTCCGATAATTGTATGGTTTCGGTTTGCTCATCAGTGTATTTTTTTATGTTTAATGTCTATTTATTATTATTTCTGAACGTAAATTTCCTCTTGCTTTAGTATTAATGTCTTTATTAAGTTCTGTGCTATAATTGCACTGTTTTTGTTAATTATTTGTTTTCTTATCATCGCTGTATGTACGGTACATTTTTTATGCAAAGTTAGTTATTATTATTGTCCTGTATTATATAACACTGTTATTGTTAATATTTTGCTCTCTTAACATCGCTTTGTTTGTACTGTATTACAATAACACTGTTATTGTTGTTAATATTTTGTTCTCTTAACATCGCTTTGTTTGTACTGTACATTTTTATGTCATGTTAGTTATTATTATTGTCCTGTGCTTTAACAGAACTGTTAATTTTTATGATTGCTTTGCATGTAAGCATTGTACATTGTACGTATCATGTTTAATACTGTACATTTTACGCATCACATTGTTTGATCAATATTGTGTAAGGAGCACTGTAGGAGTAATTTTAAGAATATGATTACTGAATAGTTAGACAGATCCTTGAAAATAAAACAGTAACCACACACACCGTTGCATAGTTTTGTATTAGTGATCGACGAACCGTTTACAAGCAGTCAGTAATAAGATAGAAGATTATATTTAATTTGTACATGGCACTTGAGGTTATTTTTTACAAAAATAGTGCTATGCAAATCATCCGAATATTATTATTATAATCTCATAGATTATTCTCATCTATTATTTTGACTCTTGACGTGACCTGATTAATATACAAGTTTGATTCACTTGGTGGTGATGCTTCCTGTCTTCCTCAAGCGTCCCCGACTTATTTTAATATTGCTCATTAATAGCCTATTTATTTATTCAGCAGCTATTTGCCAGAAAACAAATTGAAAAGCTATTCTCTTTTACGACATCAGATTTTTTTTAAATGTTTAGGCGGATTGCCCTTTTAAGTAAGTATGGAAAAAATACTGACTCCAAAGACGTTGCAAGAATCTTTCGATCACGTAGAAGCGATGCAGAAAGACTGTCGGAAATTTCAACACGGGATGACGACATGAAAACGGAGACGATAAATAAAGGCCGGCCCGTCAGACATCTCGAAATGGAGCTAGACTGCTAGACCAGCACGGTCCATTTAGGACTCCATTAGAGAGACTCCGACAGATTAATTACAGCCTCTGCTTGCTCCGGCCTGGCAGACCTGACAGGTCCCTTGGATCACATTACCACCGCCACAGGATGGGAGGATGGATGGACAGGCTAATAATTACTAATTAGATTAGATTACTAAACACACTAGCTTATTTCAATGGTTAAGCTAATGGTTGCTTTAAGGAGGCGATTAAGTTAAAGATGGTATGTTGCGTAATAGTGTGAAAGGTAATCTTTTAATATGAGTGAGTGAGCATACAGGTGGGTTATTTTCAGGTAGGCTTACCATAAAAATTTGATCCAATTTGCACCATACCCAATCTTTTGGGGTTTTTGGTATCAGAAAATTTGATAGATTATATTAATACCTAACTTAATTGTACATAACCAACTATCAGTGCGAAATCAACTCGAGCGTTTAACACAACTATTTATATCCAAGTTATTGGCAACTAGAAATCAAGTTGACTGAATACATCAAGTTGATTTTAGTGAAGCATTTGATAAAGTGCCACATCCATTCTGACAATGAAATTCATAAATAAATAGTTAGCCATCTTAAAAGCAGAAAGCTTACAGTAAAAATTAAATATGCCGGTCATTTCATTTTATTGCCACGAGTGGTGTTCCACACGGATCGCACCTTGGCCCAATTATTTTTAATGGATTTACTAAGGACGTAGTTTGGTACTGTATTTCCCGATGTTAATGTTTTGTTTTTTGCTAATGACCTAAAGGTTTATAAAATCATAAGAAGGATAAATAATAGTCATCCATGCTAATAATGCAATTTATTGACAACTAAGCAATTTATTGATATTTCATCATAATTTTCTTAATTACTATTTCTTATATAATGTAAGTAAAGTGTTATTCTTACAAAAGATTACTTCTAAATGGTATCTATGTAAATTAACCCTTCTACACTTATGGTCAACTTAGTGGCATCCCACGTATTATTATCCCATCAATCGAGCCGTTTACTATGATCGATCTTTGCGTGTAACTGGCCCGCTCATTTGGAATAAACTTCCTTCAGCTCTTACTAATATCCAGAACTTGGCTAAATTTAAACGGGCTTTCAAAACAAATTTATTTAAAAAATTAAACCTTTTATGAATCTTAACTCCTTTTCAATATGCTTTAATAAGCCATGTTCCTCAAGTTTCCGGTAATTGTTTGGTTTCGGTTACCTCCTTACTGTACTGTACTGTACTTTTATGTTTGATGTGTACTTCGAATTTTTCTTATTTCTAAACGTAAACTACCTCCTGTTCTATGTTATATTTAACTTTTAATGATTCTTGTTTAAGGGCATCGTTATTGTTTATCATTATCCATGGTCCTGTGCCAAAACAACACCGTTGTTTGTATATAATGTATATTCTTTGTTTCATATTTTTTGATTATTTTTGTAACGACTCGTAAGGAACACTATAGGATTACTCTCGTCTATTATAGCTAAGCGCACTTGAAGTGAAATTACACAAAACTGTGCTATATAAATACTACGTTATTATTATTATTTATCAAGAAATGTCTTAAGATCTGTAGGAAAGTTTCCATTTTATTTAGTATTAAAGCTGCATTATCGGTACTGACCGATTTGGAGAATCATCAAGCGCGTGCATACATGAATCAAAATGTAGCAAGCTTAAATCCAGGACTATCGTGTGCGCCACATTTGACAAATTTTATAGGAGAGCAGAAACAATGTGATTTTATGCCCCCAGACCGAAAGTGGACAAGCCTATGTTATTATTTCCTTTTCCATTGCTAATTGACATATTGGACATGTCATTGACATTATGCCATTTTGTTGTAGAATTTAGCCATCAGATTCAGAATACCAAAAAGTAAAAAATATGTAAAATATGGAAAGACAATAGTTTACCTCTGAGCCGCAGAAAAATAACACCCTAAATTAAGATCCTGTTTATAGCTAGTCCAGTAGAACCGATAGATCCACATTACGTTTGCTTCAAATACCCCATACCTGATTGTGCCCACTTGTCTTGCAGTATTTGCTCAAGAACCAAAGAGACAAGAAGACGAGGCGCCTTGTCTAAGCCGAAAGGTTAAGCGAACGTATGTTAATTATACCGTCGGCTGCTCACTGAAATGCGATATTATGTGACTGGTACCGTTAGCCGGTTTTGGGAAAAAAAAATCACACGCTATTACCGTCGTACCATCGTGTTTACTCTAACGAGTGGGATGCTGCGAACTTTAGATGGACTGTGGACGGTGGACCGAAGACGCCCACACCAGTTAGGTAACAATTTAGTTAAAGACACTTGGATTTTTAGTTGATTTAGCGTATTATTACATTATTAAGTTCTTGATTAGTTTTGGGATAATTTGGGCATCAAATAGAAGCTTTAGCGTTTTAATACCACTCAAAACAAGTGGTAAAGTTTTAATTGTTTCATTGATTCATTTTATTGTTTCATTAAACCCAATTAGCGTATTTTTCGCTGAAACCCAATGTTTACGAGTAAGAGGAAAACTCGAATATTGTCAGTTTATCAATAATGTTTGTCTTTGCTTTATTTTTTTATGTCAGCTGAATCTCGAACACTATCAGATCTTTTTTACTTTAAAATAGTTTAAAAATCAACCCGTAAAGAACAATTTTTTTTGGGTATTTTTACTATAATACATCTATTTTCAAAAGCCTTTTGCGTTATGCTACCGTTACCAACAGGGCAAAATCCTGAGTGCGAATTTTTATTTCGTATAAGTGCTGTAATGTGACTGAATTTTAAAGAAATGCGTATATGTATGTATGTCCGCAAGTGTGTACGTGATTGTCACCAACAATTGATAGATTGCATTTTTATTGACAACGGGTCTATCTGCCGAGCTTCAGCTGGGGAGGTGGGTTTTTCCATTTCAAAGATTCCACTTCATTCAATCAAAAAAACAAAAGTGACATTCAAAGAAGTTGCATTTAAAAATTATTCCTTCAGTGTCGAAATTGACAAAAACTAAAACTCGAAAAAAACTCGCTGTTTTTTTTAATTTTTGATCAAGATCCATAGGTGTGATCAGGTCAATAATTTGGATTTTTCATTAGACCTTCATCATAATATGTACAAAAAATAGTTAACATAACTGCAATTATCCAAATTTACAAAGATAATATCGTCAAAAAATTTGAAACCCACCAATCAAAAAGATATCAAGACAACATCAAAATACCAAAATTTAATACCAAACTAATGCAAAACAATTACATTTATTTAGGAATAAAGTATTTCAACTATCTTCCGATTGAAATAAAAAAAATCAAAGACATCAATAAACTGAAACTCAAACTGAAGCAACACTTCATCAGGAATAATTAATTAAATAATTACCTGTTTTTCTCTTTCTTTCTAATTATTGTCAATCTATATTTATTTCTATATAATTTAGATTTTTCGAATTTCTCTAAAGTGCACAATATTTTAGTATGTAACCATATACCATTGTATGTACATCTTCACATATAGATGATCCAGAAGTTTCAATTGTTCCCATTATATAATGTTATATAACCTATTGCATAATGTTATTCTATTTCTGTCATAATTAGTGTAACTCGCTCATCAAGCACAAGAACTAGCTTCTTCTTTGGTGAGACTGCAATTTTAAAGAATTTCTGAACCAATATGTAATTTATATTAACCCACTGTAAACTTATATATCTATATTAAATAAAAAATAAAAATAAACTGTATTTAAAATAATTTAATTTAAAAGACAACTAGGGCTTAAATGAATAAATAAGCAACACAACATAAACGTCATAACAAATCCCATTTGATGTTTAAATATAATGTTTAAGTTGTTTCCAAATGTTTATATGAAAATGTAGATTGGTATACCAAAAAAACGACAGGATATCTTGATTGTCACCTTCTCACACATATCATGTAATTAATAGAAAAATGATCATTACATACGGTTATTATTTTATTTTAATGCGTGAGAGCGATGGCATCTTACTTATTGTTTACACATTTACTGCAAAATTCTAACATTAAACATAGTCCCTGTATCGCGAGATTCTCGAGAAGGTAAAATTACTGCTACCACAGACTGGAAGATCTTCAAACATCTCATCTGGAAGCAATAGCTTTTGTAATGGTCAGCAGATAACCTCGAGGAGGTCGCGAAACTGGATTTTTACAGTTTATACATTAACGCCGCATATTAAAGTCGTTAATCGAACTAGATAAATATTTGAGGCGTGGAAATTCATTTCAGGGAATTGATTGAGTTTGAATAAATTATTAGTTTACACACGCTGTACGTGTCTATGAGATATAAATTACATGCTTCTACGGGTATACTTGTTGAAGATGATTGCAAAGATTTAAAAAAATATTCGAAATTAATGTTTTTTTTGCATAAGTGAATAGTTGTCCTGATTGGTTTGACGGTAATATTTTATAGAACCAGAATAATTTAATTAACATCTGCTGTTATAGCTATTTAATCTTAAGGTTCACACGGAGGTAGTCCCAAAAGTAAAGCCTGCAAAGCGTTGGAGACGCATGGAAACTTTTCATGAGGGTGATGCCAGTTGGCAACATTGTTGTGTTTGTTACATTATTCGAAGTCTTACACCTTAATCTGTCTCTTACCAAGGGATGAACCGTATTTATGAAGATAAATATCCCAAACAAATCCTTGTACTATTGTACATCATAAAAATTTGCTTTTGCTTTCCCCAACACGTTCATTAAAGAAAATATTATTATTAAACATATACTAGGACTAAATAATAGCATTTCAAAAAAGTGTTCCATGTTAAATATGTATTCCCAGTTATGTCCTCTGCTTGCAAACTGTTTCTAAAATTCTCTAATAAACATTAATCAGCGTTAATCTCAAGTGACCTCCCAGTTAAGTATGGTCCTGCATATTTTCTACATTTTAATGCAACATCACGTTCGTTGGTCAAATGCATTGTGCAAATGCATTAGTTTTGTATTAGTGATCGACGAAGCGGTGGATGCAGAAATTCCTAGTGCGGCCATACGCTTGTCACTTTTCAAACAGTAAATCAAAACCCTCATTGACAGTCCGAGGTCTAATAACAACAAAGTTCTAATTTCACAAAATATTTAATATTAATGTGATAAATCTACCAGAATGATTTTTCACTACTTATGAAAACCAAAATCCAAAACATGCAAAATGAAAACTTCTTTTGGGCCACAAAAATCTTTAATTGGGTCGCATGCGGTCCGTGGACTGCAGGTTGGTCTTGTCTGTAAGATAGAGCATTGTAGAAATATATCATAAATTTGTACAGCGCCCTTGGGGTGATTTTTCACAAAAAACAGACCTACACAAATCGTCCAATTTTTTCGTTTCCCCCACTCTCGAACAAGCCCATGCGCAGCTCACTAGATTACTCAAAATTAAATTAATTAAACTTCGGTTTCTTTATATTATTTATTTACTCTGTCCTGCCACACAGCCCGTGCTTTATTCACGTTTATACATTGTTTTACACAAACTGGACTGTTATTCCAAGAGACCATACCCGATATGACCCAACATGATTTGTTGACGCAACTATATATACCTATCTATATACCTTGTTCCATTTCTCTACCCATCCTTTTGTACCACAATTACCTGTCCTTACTGACAATATTACCTACCGTACAACAATAAAATCAATATGTCAGTGAGTCTGTTATGTGCGGTGCAATGGTTCAAAATAACCTCTTTGTACATTCAAAATCCACTGTTGAAGAAGTCTAAGTGTGTTATGTGCTTGCAATGATCTACATTGATCTCTTGGCGCATTCAACATCAATTGTTAATGGAGTCTGTTAAAAGAAACTGTGCAACGAACATCATTATTCTCTCAGTTTTATATAACATCGACCAGTTTTATGGAAGCTTGTGCAGTGAGTGACTTAGTGCTCCCTCAGACCCATAATAGCCAATTGAGCCGAACATCAATCATAAGGGGTAAGTCAGTTTCCTTCCCCATTCATCTGTTTACCATTCCCCATAGTTGTGTCAAAGTATTCACAAGCATAACATTTTTTTTAATATATTGATACAGTCCACTCCACGTGTCGCATTTGCGATATCATGATTATTTGATTCACTTGATAATAATGCCATGCCTTCCAGGTAGACTTCCTCGTCCATCCACTTAAGTTTTAATAATTCTCTTGACACTATTTTCTGCTCCCACCCGCTCTACTTGCCAAATTAGCAAAGCATCCCTTTCTAAAACAATACTTAGAACATCTAATCAGAGGCTATCATGAGACTTACTTACTCCCATCTGGCGTCCCATAGGGATCGGTTTTGGGACCGAATTTGTTTTTGTTGCACTTCAAAGTTCTTTTGCACAAATTCATTGTTGTACGGACGAAAATTCAGTCCACGAAGACCCCAAAAAGAGACAAATTTCAACATCTCGGAGGGCTTTGAAGCAGATAATGGACGGTAACCTCGAGAAGTTTTCATCGAATTTAATGTTTCAAATACGCAATCATGCTTGATTACGTCTAAATAACGAGACGGCCTCCATGGTCGAGGGCTCTTGACTCGCAATTAGATGATAGCGGGATCGAATCCCGGCGTGAACAAATAAATTTTATTTGATTAATTTGTGTTATTTCACGACTAATTCGTTTAAAATAATATATTTAGTATATTTGCGGTACATTTCAGAGTGAAGGATGCTCTCAGTACCATCCTGGATGCTCTCAGTACCTCAGTAACACCACCATTCAGATTTGAAACGTTGCTTGAAATGGCTTCAGCCGTGTTTGGCGACCAGATCTGAACACCCAGGTCCTTCCCCACCTTTCTCTTCCCTATCTCCTTCCCCTCCTCACTACCTTCAGCCTCAAAACATACCCCAATTGGGGATGTCATAGTCTTACTGGCTCCAGACGAGAGCAGCTGGGACCCTTGGGAGGTTTCGAAATGACAATCTAGTCTCCTTCAACGAAAGCAATCTTCCCAATATGCCTTCAATTAATGTGCTTGGTGTAACTCTATGTTCAGCTCAGACATGGGACTCCATCGAGGACAGATTCAAGTTAGCTTTTCAGAAGTTAGAATGTCTGGCTGGGTACACTTTAGGTCATTGAAATCTTCGAGATCATAGCATTATTAAAATGTTATTTAAAAAAAAATTATAATCACACCTCGCTCAGGGCCGAATTCGCTTAAGAGAGACGAATAAGTACAATATCTACTTCTGTACTATCTAAAGTGCAACATATCTGAGCTTTACTCATTTAGATAAGTACAAGGGGTAAAACAACCAAAAGTACCCACGCACAAGCCGTAGAGAGATACGCACAAAAATAAACGTTTGCGGAGAGAGGCAACGGTCTCGCAGACCAAGTCTCAAGTCTCACAGCCAAAGTGCATGGGGTCACTGACATCGCATGGTCAGCAAGACCTACCTCCATTATCACCTCTGACAGATATGCATTGTTTACCAAGTGAAGAATTCTACGCTTAGCAAACTGTAATCTTGCGGTGACCACACCAAGACAAAATAGGTTTGTAGATACCCATGTACCACTGATCAGAAAACAGCTAGAAGTGTGATTTGTGACAAATGATTTTCCCACATTCGCCATATAAATAATCTAATCAATTTAATTTTAGAAAGATTTTTGACATTTGAAAGTGTTTGATAAATTACAGCAGAAGTAAGGAAAATTTAAGCTTACTTCGGGCACCAGAATCCGCCAACAGTACACTTCTATCGTTGTGATTCTTCACTGCTATGTAGGTACACAATAATACATAACTTGGTGTGACGTTGAAATAGTCGTAGATTAGTTTGACAATGAGTGTTTTGTGGGGGCCTGATGTATGATTATTACCATATTTTAAAAAAAATGTTCTTTAGTTTATTAATATAATTTAAATAGGAATGAATTAATTTCAATATAAATTAAATAATTAATTTAAATAATTTCAATATAAATTAATTTTTGATTATTTTCAGTGTAAATGAATTAATTAATTTCAATATAAATTAATTAATTAATTTCAATATAAATTAATTAATTTTAATATAAATTAATCAATTTCAATACACACATCTCCTTTATTAATTTTAATATAAATTTACACACTTAAGGGCCAATCTTTTGACCGACCGTCACATTTGACATCATACCTATGATACTGTGCGTTTGATGTCTACTATGAAAGAGATGGCACGAGAGGGCTAGAAGAAATTACCATAAGAGTGTGAACGGTTGTCCAATGTATCTTCCTCATCACATGTTACTCAAGACCAAGACAACACACTGTATTATTTACAGCTTTTGACTATATTACATTATTCCGCCGTCACAAATCATTGTAATAATAATAATAATTCTTAAACTGCCTCTTACTACCAGCACTGATACGATCTTCAATACTTTCAACGTTATGAACATAAAACAGCTCTACGCAAGATCCATATTAGTTAATATACACAAAAATAACAAAACATCGTACAAAGCAACACAAAAAATGCACGATACCCGAGCCAAAAACAAAGAACTTCTCCAAACTTTTTTTTTCCAAAACTACCTTTGGAGAAAGACACTTCAAATACATAGCTTGCAAACTGTACAATACACTTCCAGCTACGATCAGACAAACTGAATCCTTGACCAAATTCAAACAAGATGTAAAGAAATGGATTGTAAGTATTGGACGCCACACTAAAACAAACTTCTGTAAAATAAATTACATATAGAGAGAAAATAATTTACATACGATCTAATCCATATAAAATAAATTTTAAAAAAGAATCATGTCAAATTAAATTCCATAAATAGATTTGACAGGATTTACTGCTGTACTTCATCTCTTCCTTCATTTATATGAAAACTCTCTTTAAAGTATCTACCCACATTTGCAATCACCTTTCTATTTTTATTGTATTCAAATGAATATGTATGTAACCTTAAATATTCTTGTAACTAGCAAATATGTTCATTTATGTACCTCTAAGCCTGTCTCGACACAAGTATATCCTAGTGAGACAGGCATCGAAAAACCCAATGTAAACATACTTTATATAGATAAATAAATGAAAAAAAAAAAAATATATATTTTTATAATTTTAGAGCGCCGTTTTTATGAGAAATCACCTAAAGGGCGCTAGAGTAGTTACCATTAATTTTTGTTATTGTTTTTGGGGTGTTATGCCGTGTTTCGCTACCTCCTTCTTTAGCCAACGTTTCGGACAGCGTTACAGTGTCCATCATCAGGATGATGATGTCCGAAACGTTGGCTAAAGAAGGAGGTAGCGAAACACGGCATAACACCCCAAAAACAATAACAAAAATACCTTTTGGCCGTGAAAACCTAAAAACATACCAGTTGCCATTAATGTTTTGCTTTTTTTTTGTCCGTACTTAACAATTAGAGAAATAAATTGAACGGACATTATAGTACTCCGAAGTAAATAAAAGTAAAGGAGTACAATCCAATTCAGAATATGAAGAAGAAGCAGAAGTTAATAAATCGGAGACGCTCGAAGAAGATATGGCACGATCAAGCAAAAACAAACACTCGCGATGATTCGGTCCATGTCAATAGTCAAAATAGCAGAAGAGTATGTATGAGACGATGTACGAAAATGAATGAAGTGTATACCGAGACAGAGTTGTATAGCAAACAATCCATCCTGTGTTCCCCTGCGGAGAAACTGCGTGATGGTTAATTAGATTTAATAAACCCAATGCCCTTAGAGAGAAGCGTTTAAATTTAGATATCGTTAATGAACATTATAAACAATTTAACGACAAGCCAGAAAGCAGGTATTTACGACGTTTAATTGCGGGCATTTAAATGCTCAGATAACGGAATTGGTGTTAGTTTATAGCTAGGTGGAATCATTTATAATTCGACTATAAAACGTAAGAGATAATTTATCTTAATTATAACTACGTCCTAAAACGTCAGTGAAGTTATTTATTGGGTGCAATGGATAATCAATTTATAATAGGTACACAAGGTGGCCCTTGCAGCAACCCGGAAAATAATAATTAAATATCGCCAGTTCCCAGTTAGGAAGTTCAATTATTTAATATGAATAAATGTCTCATCCTCAAGACAAACTATTTAATAATCTTGTATTTGTATTTATTGATATATGTTTTTTTTAATAACTAGTATAATTTTGCACTTTTTGGAACTAAAAGCTTCTATCTACCATGCTTTATGTTTCCATGCCTTTAAAAGACATAAAACGTCAAAGCAACCAAAAACTAGTCTTGCAATTATAATTCAATTTTTATTTGAATAACTCTTTTGAAGAAGAAGATAATACAAATAAATATAAATAAAAATATGAAAAAGAACAAAACTCAAAAAATTAAAAAGGTAACGGTCTCAACTGGGACTCGCACAAGGTTCTCTTGTCTTGCCGGGACATTATTAAACTTGACCATTGGGACCTCTTATTTTTGTAATTTTTTCCATATTTTTGGCTACTACCTTTTTTAAATGATCACGAAGTTCTAAAGAATTGGTTTGTAACCTGGATAGTGTCTCCGATAAATATATTCGATTTTATTTATACACATGAGACACCTATTGACTTTTAAGTTCTAAAAGAATAATCAATTTGATTGAGATAACTCTTGTAATAATAACTTTTGAAGGTGATACCAATCAACGTAATATATCATTAAAATTAGTTGAAAATAATTTTGTTAGTTTTGAATTTAAAATATGAGATCAACAAAAATTACTTAAAAAAAGAGGTCCTAATAGCCGAGTTGGTTAAAGCGTTTGTCTCGATAAGACAAGAGGTCCTGGGTTCGAGACCTAGTTGTGACCGTTACCTTTTTATTGTCTGTGTTCTTTATCACATTTTCGTTTAGATTTATTAATATTTTCTTTTTCTTTAAAAAAATATAATGAATTAACTGCAATAATTGTCAAATCGGTTCTTTCTCTAGATCATTTTCTTCAACTATTTGACAGCTAATAGCTCAATGAGCCCAAATCTAATCTGTCTTCTACCTAGCAATCTTACGCCCTTCGTCAACTATTGAACAGCCAATAGATCAATGATCCCAAATCTAATTTGTCTGCAAGCAATCTTACGCCCTTCGTCAACTATTGAACAGCCAATAGATCAATGATCCCAAATCTAATTTGTCTGCAAGCAAGCTTACGCCTTTCGTCAACTATTTAACAGCCCAATGAGCCCAAATCTAATATTTAATATGAAATCTGTCTTCAAGCAAGCTTACCCCTTTCGTCAATTATTTAACAGCTAATAGCTTAATGAGCCCAAATCTAATCTGTCTACCAGCAAGCTTACGCCTTTTTTCAACTATTTAACAGCCAATGAGCCTAAATCTAATATGTCTGTAAGCAAGCTTATGCCTTTCGTCAACTATTTAACAGCCAATAGTTCGATGAGCCCAAATCTAATCTGTCTTCAAACAAGCTTGATAAGTTTCTCTAGTATACTGCTTATCAATGCCGTTGCAGTAATTATTTATAGATGTAATCAATAATTACATATTCAAATTAGACACAGATAATAAATCAATTCAAAATTCAGCTTCCTAAAATGCCTTCTATCCCATTACTGATATATTAGTTAAAGGCGGAGATTCGGAAATAAATCGAGAAAGAATTTCATTGATTGAAACACCCGTTTGATGTTAATAAACTAAGAACTATTGCATAGTAGTCCTAAATCTTGAATTTATTGCACAGGCATACATAGACACAATTTAATGCTATTACTGGTGATACAATAAATAATATTTATTAATAACAGTTGCTGATGGAATGCGCAGTCAACATGTTGTTAAATATTAATTATTAAATATTTGTCGTAAAAAGCCAATGAATTATGGCGCGTCGTTCGGCTGAATTCGGGTGAGTTCGTGGCTCGTGTATCACCCGCCATCATCAGCTGAGTTCGCTTGCCGGTCCGGTTGTGTTGTGAGTTTACGTTTTATTTCTCGCGATTGTAAATGCAATTAAAATTAAAATACTCAATTAATGAGGTCCTTCCTTTATAATGTAAGTGTTTACTATAGCTATCCATAATGGAGTGCTGGTACCTACCCTGATGTATGGCAGTGAGGCATGGAACTGGCAGAGAAAGGATGAAAGTAGACTGAATGCTGTAGAAATGAGATTCCTGAGGCGTATGCGTGGTAAACCCATACATACAACAATAACATTACTTGTGCTTGCTGTCAAATTTTTGCCCTTCCACTATTTTCTATAAAAAATAATAAAATTGCAATCAATTTAATAAGTTATAATTATAAAAATTATTACGAGAAGTAACAATGTCTACGCGATCAAACTCTAAGTCTGGCAGTCACCTTAATACGGAACTTCTACAACTTTTGGACAACAAGTTTGAAGACTTCAAAATTCATTTTCTAGAGAAAACATTTGAAGTATTTAAAAACAATATAGTCGAAATCATACAAAACGAGTTCAAGGAGGAAATTAATAAGCTAAATAAAAAAGTGTTACACTTGGAAAAACAAATTGAAAGCAACGACCAATTTAATCGTTCTAATAACGATATAATAAGTGGTGTCCCCGAAACCAATAATGAAAATGTGTATGACATTCTCTCCAAGATCGGAGCCACAGCTGGATGCAATATAACCCGACATGATGTGGATTTCGCCAGCAGAATTGCCCCCAGGACAAACCGTGATGCAACAAATGGAAAACCAAGGAACATAGTTGTCAAACTAACACGCAGGTATCTTAAGGACGAACTTATAACTGCAATAAGAAAGAGGAAAGGGATGCTTGCTTCTGAATTACAACTTCCTGGAACCAGTAAAATATACATTAACGACCATCTAACCCCAAAAAACCAATCTCTGCTGAAACAATGTCGTGATATAAGAATGACTGGTAAAATTCGCTATTGTTGGGTAAGGAATTGTAAAATTTTCACTCGTATAAGTGATTCAACCCCCATAACACTAATTACTGAACAAGAGGATGTCAACAAGCTTTTAACATTGAAGTCAACACAAAATGAACCTACCGGATCTGCTGCCGTCCTTTTATGAATATGAAATCACTAATATTACTTAATTACTTCCCTCATACAAGCTACTTAAAAGTTAACCTCTTGGGAAGTTGGAATTACCTTAATTATATGCACTCCATTGTAGTAATAAATGAATCATTAGATTGTTTCAAATATTACAAAAAACTGTCGCAAACTTTTCAACATAATTATTCTGTAAAACAACAACAAAATATGACTTACACGATTTGTCACTATTCTCACGAACTACATATAATCTGTTAATTACAAAAAACTATCGCAATCTATTACAAATAATTGTATTACAATACCATACTTTCATGTAACTGTTATATGCTCGGTATTTTGTTTACGATAACCTAACCTAGTTCTGTCAACAATGTCATCTGTTACCACAGACAAAATCATGTACCACAAACAAACCAAAAATTATGATGTTCATAATTGCCCCTTTCAAAGCATAATTATTTATTTTTCAATAATTGAATTCCACATCAATTGTACAAAAAGACGTATTTAATAATGCTTAATACACTTTGAATATTTCCTACCTATTATTTTTTTTTTGTAATATTAAAAATATGGGTTACATAAATATATACATATATATTTAAAAAAATATTTTATTAAAGGTCGTTCGTCATGTATACCTTATCGGAAAAGAGGAGCTCTTGTGCCTGATAAGAGAGCCACGATTCTTATTGAGGTTGTAAGTTATAATATGTTTTGTGTAAAATATTTACTTTTTACTGTAAGTTTTATTTAAAAAATTGGTTTCCATTTCTCATTGGTTTGTAAAATTCTTGATATTCTTTGTTAGTTTTTCTTAACACATTTTTAAGTTCATTTTTTCTTTACACATAATAGAAGCTTGCTTGAATATGTCATCGACACTTGGTACTGGAAAAAATTTAAAAAATGGTTCTGTTGGGAAGGTGGATTTTTTTTATTTTTTTATTTAATATTACCTAAATGATGATTCTTTGCAAAACTTTTACTGAGTTTAGATTGTTTTTGTAAGATCCTCCCCAACCTATAATTCCATAGATAAGTAAAGAATGAACAAGTGCATAGTACACATTTTTGATTATTGTTACATTTATAATATTTCTATCTAACAAATAAATATATATATACATTTCCTTATTCTCTTCACCAGCTCTGAAATGTGGCTATTCCACGTCAGGTTTTGATCAATGATCACACCGAGATATTTAATTTCGGAAGAAGAGTTACTTACAGGATTATGTTGTTTACAAAGTACATTATCACATTTTTCATCGTGGATCACAATATTAACTTTATGATCAGGTATTTTCTGTAAGGAAAATAAGTGGTTTTTTATTGCATTAAGTGTGAGTAAGCTATTATCAAACCATGATTTTAAGATATTAATAATATTTAAAAAAAAAATCTTCATTTGCCAATTTGTTAACTAGTTTATTAAGTATTTCAAATTTTCTATTTAAGTTTTTTTTTTAAAGTTATGTATAAAAATATGTTTTTCATTTGTCAGTGTGTATGCAAATGTGATCACTGCAGACACATTAGTCTAGGGATACTTATAATTGTATTTTAATTTGTTTTACATAAACCAAAATAATGTTGTATAAATATCCTGTTTGTGTCTCAAACAAATAAATAAATAAATGATCGTGAGAGAAATGTGGAGATCCGCAAAGAATGCAAGGCTGATGCAAGCGTAATGAGTAAGATTAAGAAAGGTACGCTCAGATGGTTTGGACATGTAGAGCGAATGAATGAGAAAAGGAGTGTAAGGAGAATATATGACGCAAATGTGAATGGTAGACGAAGTCGGAGACGCCCGAGGAAGACATCTCGACAAGCCCGACTCAAGTATCTGATTCACACGAGCAAATGAATCAGATACTTGAGTCGGGCGATGTCAAGAGTCAAAATAATAGAAGAGCATCTATGAGACGATGTATGAATGTGAACGAGGCAAGGAGTGTGTGCCAAGATCGAGTTGTTTGGCGGTCCGTCCTTTCTGCCTACCCCTGCGGAGAAACGACGTGATGGTTAGTTAGTTAGTTTTGATTATTGACAAATTTTTGTTCAATGAAGTAATTCACAAATTTTGTTATTTTATTTATAATTTTTGTTTGTTTTATAACAATAATAATTTTTTAATTTTTTTTTTACTTACTTCAATTATTGCTTTTTAATTCATTTGACACGTTTTAACTGTCTTTATAAGTGTAAAAAATTAGCCAAATTTCGGCAAACAATTTTCAGATTTTTAGATTTTTAACATGCCTAAAAAAGTTTCGGTTTCGGCCGATACCGAAGATTTGATTTCGGTAGAAAGACCTGTTTCAGTCGGACACTAAATAGTAAGTAAGTAATTTTTCGTAACCGACCAACGCCTCACACAATCCCGAGCATGTTTTTAAATCCCGGGAATACGGGATTTAAAAACATGCTCGACGAAAACATGTCAGACGAAAAGAAAAACAAATCGTTGGTAAAACAATTGGTAACTATGTTGATAAATTAGCGGGAAATTTTATTTCAGGAGTCGCAGTGAATATCAATCTATATAAATAAAAACGAATCTCCGAAATGTTTTACGCGCATAACTTCCGAACAAGTCAAGGCGCAACGGATTACGGAATGCAAACTAGACCTAATTGTGGCAATCCCGAAAATCCCGAGATTAGCCAAAGTGCAGTCCCGGTACTTTCGGGATCGAAAATGGGCCGGGTTCCCGGGATCCTGAATCCCAGGGTATTCTCTAGTCAGGCATCACTGGTTGAAGTAAGTCAAGTACGTCCCTTAACACCATTTATATTACAGACATTTTCAAGATATTAATAACTATATTTACCAACAAAACGATTATGTGTCTTGTTTATTTAATTAAAGAAAAATGGTGCAACCTGTATACAAGCTGCTTTGTAGCAGCTATGCGCGACTTATTTGTATTATTAAAATTCTTTTAATTTCAATGTTGTATAATAAAAAATAATTAGCATTACTTATTTATTCATACACGCCTTGAGGGCTTTTACAGAATCACATTATTAAAGTTACACATGTTATTCAGGAGTATAATTGTAAGCAAGTATATAACATTATAAACTGTAATTTAAGGATACAAACAGGTATAATATGAACATAGGTATGTAGTTTCGTTATCATTAAAATTGTACAAAGGAGTTAAAAAGTTACATAGTGTAATAATGGTAAAACAGAAGAGTGCTTAAGATACTTTAAAAGTAGTTATTGAGGAACGTGTAGGTATTTACTATGTTGATTTTATTATTAACTTGATCATGAATAAATTGTTCGAAAGCAAGTTTTTCAAGAATTCAGCAAAATTAACGCAGCGATAAATAGTACCTACACATAGAAAAAAAAAAATAAAAAATACATGAGTTGTAATATCTTGAAAAGTTATACAGATGAGTTCAACAAGTGTATAGTGTGATAGTAAAAAATAGTACAAATTATGGTACAAAAAGTACAAGATAATATTAATACAAAAGAGAGAGGATAAAAAGGTAAGTACTAAGGTAATCTTTGTATACATAAGTATTAAATTTTGTTTTTATTGTGAACATGAAGAGACCATCGATTTTAATTTAATCATTAATATATTATTATTGCTAGGGCACCAAGATTTAAATAGAAATATAAGTAAAATGTGAGTTAGTTATAATAAGTTAGTTAATACGAGAGGATTGTTGTTAAATGTGAATTAAAGTATAATGAATTAAAGTAAATGTAGTAGTAAATGCCGGGTGCCCCAGAAGCGAAATTAGCAATCTCAGCACCTCGTGCAACGCGCAGAATCGCACGCGCGCAGCACGCGGCCGCGGCTGACAGAGGACACCACTAAACACCTTGTCATTAGCATTAATGGGCGTTGTGAACTACATGCGATGCCATCTATTGACAGGAATTGGCTCTATCTAGTTCTAGTGGGTTGTAATAGTGCGAAATGTGTATATATTTGTAATTAACGTAAGTACCTACTTAATAAGTAAATACAAAGTAACAAACCTTAAGATTTATAGTGTTACGGCCTTTCATTAAGTGTGCGGATTTTTTAAAATATGTATTAGCTCCAAACAGCAAGCCCCGAGTAAAATAATTTCTCTCATCTTTTGTGATGCCTTGTGCAGGGCCTGTTTGGAAAGGAAAAATGTATGAGTGGTGGGTAGGAATCTGAGGGTCAATGGGTCCAGGATTGGCCATCCATTCGGCCGGCGTAGTCCAGCGGTAAGGCTCTTGACTCGCATTCCGAAGGTCGCGGGATCGTGGCAAATAAATTTGATTTGATTAATTTGTGTTATTTCACAATTTATTCATTTAAAATAATATATAGTATATTTGCGGCAATTTCTAGAGTGGAAGATACTCTCAGTATCGCCCAGGTGTAAGACCACATTCAAAATTGAAACGTTGCTTGAAATGGCTTTAGCCGTGTTTGGTGACCAGATCTGAATAGCCAGGTACTTCCCACCCCACTACCTTCAGCCTCACAACGTACCCCAATTGGGGATGCCATAGTCTCACTGGCTCCAGTCGGGAGCATTGGGACTCTTGTGCGGTTTTCATACAATAAAAAAAAATAATTAAAAAAACCACCGCGTTGCAAGGTGATGGATGGTCAGTAAATCAAAGGGTTTCCCTCAAACCTCACCCCATGAATCCGAGCACCCATGCAGTCACCAAACTTAGTTTGCCACTTGGGGTGACGTATGGATAACCCTCATGTTATAGAATACTCTCGAATGTTTTGGACTATTCTAGAAATTTCTAGAGGGCAAAACTTCCAGGGCTTTTACCTTCAAAAGTACGCCCTTCAGGTAAAAACGGGAACCTTCTTCATGGATGGGGGATAGGGGGCTACCACACCATATCTCTTGATCGTACCAGGACTCGTTTCTGAGTTTTAGGGGGACACTTTTGTACAATTGTATTTTATAATATATAATGATTAAATGTCCTCTCCACCGAATATATGTTAACTACCTCCAATATATATTTTTTTTAAGTTTCTTTATTCTTTGAATTGTTTGTTACATGAATTGGGGTTTTTTCGACCACCATACTAGGCACATGCCTGTGTTGATTTTCGTATACAGTACATTAACAGACGCAATATAAAGAAATGTGCGAGAATATAAAAAAATAAAATAAAAATAATATTAAAGAATACAAATGAATATAAAAGAATGTAAATGACTAAAGGGTATGGAAACAATAAATGACTATAGAGTATAAAAGATTATGTAAAAATATAGTAGATGAAAAAACCAGAAAATTGGTAAATCTCAACGTTTACCAAAATTGTTTTGTGAGAGTCCTAGATTTAAGCATTTATAAGTTTTTAAGCCAAACCAACCTAACCTAACCTAATATAAACTTACCATTTTTGACTTTTTCAAAACATGTATTGTGAATGATTCCATGACAGTTGGTTCCCGGGCATACTTATATGCCTATACTATATACAAATATATATATATAATATAAGTATAAAATAGAGTTTAGAGAAAAAATGAATAACAAAAGTATAAAACATATTTTTGGATACGTTTTTGGATTTTCACGACCAAAAGTATTTTCGTTATTTGTTTTTGTGGTGTTATGCCGTGTTGCGCTACCTCCTTTTTAGACAACGTTTCAGACAGCGTTACAGTGTCCATCATCAGGGCAGATGTGTTACACATATGTAAATACACTGTAACGCTGTCCGAAACGTTGGCTAAAGAAGGAGGTAGCGCAACACGACATAACACCCCAAAAACAAATAACGAAAAAACATATTTTCGTTCAAATGCATCAAGGATAAAACTACTTGTCGGTGTATGCCAGCGTAAAAATACAAAAAAACGACACTGCAAATAAATTCGTTTGATATTCATACCAACTTAATATTCAAGCTAATTTTGAAGTCCATTTTAGGTTTGTAATTGGTAAATAATGCAAAAAAAATTATAATTTTATAATAATAATGGGACCAACTGTCGTGAAATCAACTGTCTAGTCACCATTGTGTCCTCGTGTAGGGACAGGCAGAAGTGAGATTGTATCTGAAAGGGTTCCACTAATTATAGGTTAGAATGTTTTAATCTTAATCTGGATTTGAGAGAGTAAAATTCTTGTGTGGTATTAAGTAAAAAATGGAGACCACTCATTTTCAAAAATAGATAACATAATAATTAAGTCCCTAACTCTTTCTTCGCTACCTTAAACACTAAATAAAAATATTGATAACTGCTTAACGATGCTGTTTTGACCATCGATATCTTCAACGTCACTTACAGGGAAGTTCAGCAACTATCTTTTGACGCGTGTCACAAAATAGTAAAACTGTTTTGCCCCATTTTACGTTGAATGTTGTGTCGACCTATTTTGAAATATTTAACTTCATTTTCTACCTGTCATTTTGTATTTAAATTCATCTTGATTCATTTCCGTCTATGGACTCTTTTACTTTCAATTTAACATCTCTGTAATATTTTATCTTAATATTTACAGCAAATTTGGCTTTACATTATTTTGTCTATGCCTTTCTGCGAAAATCATTCAGAAACCATTGTAAACATATTCCTTGCGAAAACTCGATCATTCCATTTCTAAGAGTCTCACAGCCAGAGTCAAAAATCATTTCACCAGTTATTGCAAGTTTATCTGAACTTTTGTATGCAATCAACCAATATACGAGTAACTGAATACAAGTGTTTTATTCCGAGTCCGAGTCTAACCTCCAAAATTATTGTGCGAACAACCCTCCTTGTTTTGGAAACAATGCAAGGAGCTCAATTTACAACCGACACTGCACCTCCAGAGACGAGCAAGGACCATGCAATATGTATCTCAAATTTGTAATCTTCTCAGTAATATGTTGAAGTAGAACTGCTTTATGAAGACGATGAAGAAATAGCTAAACAACCACTTAAATATTCGTACTCGCATTTTTTACAATTTTTATGAAATTGACCTACGTAATTGTAATATATTGAAATATTAGTTATTATCAGTTCTTTATTTATTGTTATCAAGTTTAATTTGTAGAACTCCATTTTAATTTTTTTATTTCGTTTATTACAGTTTGATAATGCCTTCAGAAGGCGAAACAGCTGTCACGTGTAAAAATAATTACCTAGCAGAACTTGTTTATAAATAAACTGTTTGTATAAATTGAATAATAATATTATTAAATATATAAAAGAAATAAAAAAATTATCAGTTCTATCATTCTTCTCTCGCATGGTGTCGGTTAGGACATGTGCCGAACATAGCTGATCATAGAGGAGCAAGTCATTCCTTTTACAAGAGCTCGCCAGACAAAATCTAGCTAGCGAGTTGTGAGGATGTGTGTCCTTAAACCATATTTGTATTGAGCGTAATAACAATAAAGAGTCACAGCGATTTCAAAGAACCAAACTCTTTTAATCAAACAGCATTTTATTGAGATAAGGTCCAGTATTAATAATAAAGCCAATATCTCTATAAAGGATCACAATGAAAGAGACATTACAATAAGATTACAAAAATGATATATTTAACTCTCCCACTCTAAAAGGTTACTGTGACCACCTTGTTTTTAACTCCCCAACATGTTTTAGATGTATTTTAAAAACATGTTCAATATGACATTAAATTTTCCAACACGATTGATTTTATATAAAAAGAATTAGTTTCAAAGTTGAAAATTGACAAAGTCACTATGCGGTAATTAAATCTAATGATGGAATTCTGCAACAACATAAATCTGGTCTCCACCACTCCTATGCTGATGGTAAACTCAATGAATAAGTTACATTATATAAAAGCTGTACAATCTAGTTTGAGACTCTCATTTCCAGGAACTCTGCATCCTAATGAGATATCAGATCCTTAATTAAATCAGCATTACGGCTTGATTTTATATTCTGTTGTAAATGCTTACGGGTGAATTGAAAAACACCTCTGACCGGGGATTGACCAAGAACTAGATTTATGGTCTTCCTTCGTGTTTATCAACATCTTCGTCGATTAAGATGATTTCTGGCATGATTGAAATACCGACATTAATTATCAGTCTTAAGATGGATTCTGTCGGAGGGATGTCAACCATAGAGACATCAGTTTCGTTAACGTTACAGAAGTAAAAACTTTATTCTAGAAGCATCATACGTATGATTCTATTCTAGAATAATAATTCTGCAGTACAATACTAGTTAACTGAATCTACACAATGTGTATATGAAACTACGTAGGTATATTATATACAAAAGAAATTCTAAATTACCCATTTAAGAACCAGGATAACTTTACACAGCCAAACTCAGGTCAATTCACAAGACCCACGTTACAACATATTTTCCACTAACTTGATAATAATAATAATTGGACAATTTGTAGAGCGCCGTTTTTGTGAAAAATCACTTCAAGGGCGCTTACAACTGAAACAAAAAAATATGCAATATTTCTCTATTAAATTATTTAATACTAGCTTTTACCCGCGGCTTCACTCACATGGTATTAGGGGGAAATTACTGTAGCGCTTGCACTTATCAATTATCAATTATCCCCCCTCCCCCCCACTCCCGTATTCCATACATTCATTCCCGGTACATTCAGTTTTTGAACAGCTCGCGTTTCACCTAAATTTCATAATGCCAGAGCTCACCAGTAGTAAAAAAAAGAATTATCCAATTTGGTGCAGTCGTTCGGAAGTTATGCGCGTACAAACATTTCGGATATACTATGACGCCTAAAATTTCCCATAAATATATATAACATCATCGTTTCCACGGCCACGATTTGTTTTCTGACGTTAGCAATAACTCGCTTTTGTTAGCGACAGAAAACGTATAATTTTTTTTTTACATGAGCTCCACACAGGAGGCCCTGACGAAAATAATTTCCCTCAGGGCCTATGTCATCTTTGGGGATGCTTTGTGGAGGGTTTTTTTAAGGAAAGGAAGGAGAGGAGAGTTCTGGGAAGGAAAAGGGTTTAAGGGGTGGGTAGGAATCTGGGGTTCAGTGTGTCCTGATCATCCGCCTCCAAGACCTAGACAAACCGTGAACCCGGGCACCCCTGCTAAATCACCAAACGTAGCAAACCACTTGGGGTGACCTATGGCAGAGGTGTTGGTTATCCAATAAAGGTTCCCGGGGCGGCGGTACCCATTATAAATAATAAATATAGTATATTAATATTTATAATTTCATAACGCCAGAGCTTACCATTATATACAGCCTTTATTACTCGCATATAATGTAGCTTTCTATTGGTGAAATAATTTTTAAAATCGGTTTATTGGTTTAAGCATGAAAGCGTAACAAATAAACACACGCAGTTTCGCTTTTATAATATTAGTATAGAAGTGTAGATACTTGCTCTTGCAATAAAAACCATTAAAAAATTAACCGACTTCAAAAGAAGCATTAAGATATGGATAATGGACATGGGAAGGAAGAGTATACAATTTGGCAACCTTTACAAAGATTAATGCTTGTATTGTGTTTTCTGCTAGATATTATTACTTTATATTTTTCCTCTCGTAATATTTAACATCGATACTTACTTCTAATTCAAACCCGTGACCATGTACAATGTGACTTTAGAACGGGGTACGAAAGTGAGGACAAATTATTTTCTAAAATATTGTAAACAAACCAAAACAAACAAACAAACGATGCCAGAGCAAAACAGTTATGCACATCAAGCCAAGAAAAGATTACTATGTCTTTCTGTGAATAAGCAACGGCACTTTCTCTACAAACAAACAAAACAAACAAAACAAACAAAACAAACAAAAACAAACAAAAACAAACCAAAACAATAAAAAAAACAAACAAACGATGCCAGAGCAAAACAGTTATGCACATCAAGCCAAGAAAAGATTACTATGTCTTTCTGTGAATAAGCAACGGCACTTTCTGTACAAACAAACAAAACAAACAAAACAAACAAAACAAACAAAAACAAACAAAAACAAACCAAAACAATAAAAAAAACAAACAAACGATGCCAGAGCAAAACATTTATGCACATCAAGCCAAGAAGAGATTACTATGTCTTTCTATGAAGAAGCGACGGCACTTCTAACTGCGCCAATTCTGATAAAGATATCAACAATTGTAATCGCCTATGAACTACTTGGAGAATTGTTTCCCTAATAAACTAGCCCATACTTTGAAGAAAATTTCTCATTTCACCATCTTTATGACAGTCAATTATTGCTCCCCAAGCAAAAGCTCCCATTGCTGACCAACGAATAAACAAAGATAGGTACCTACCTACTATGGGAAATGTATTTTTTTCTATATGTATGTTTAATCTATGGCCTTTTTAGAGATTGTTTGTGCGAAAAAAATATTGGTATTTCAAGAATTCATTTTTATTATTCATAAAAAACATAATGTGGATTCAGCTCCCGAAGTCGACTCCTCGCTCCGGGATACCTTTATGGGGCAGACACCGCGCGGATCAAATATCCGGCTATTCTAAAGTACTTATTATACAAATATCTCTTTAATAATCTTAAGCTTGATTACATCATGATTGTGCGCTCTAATATATAATCTTGTTGTGGTCAAAGATTATCTCAACTATAAAGCCAAATTTGTTTTCGGAAGCAGCAAATGATCTCAATCAAACACTACAGATCAACTCCTTGAGCAGAAGTGCAGAGTATTTTGAAGTAGATTAGTATATGGATAACGGACTTGAAATTTTTTTAAATAAATAAAATCCTTGAATAATTAGATAGACATTACGTGAATGATAACTATATCCATTACTTTCTCAGAAAATGAATCACCTATTTTGCATTCGCTTAGTTAATAACACAAATAAGAACCCAGTGTAAAGTGCAGTATCCGATGCATCTTGTTGATACTAGAATGTATTATTTGCTGTACAGAGGAGAATCGCTGTACAATCTCCGTATTCACACCGCCATTAATTTCAGGCGATATCAGTTCATAAATCATTTGGTCCTTCGAGCCGGATAGATAATCCAAAAGGGATAAACTCACATTAAGGCAAACCGCAGAAAGCTCCGTTGTAAGTTCTCCCTCTTTCTCATAACCGACCACGCAACAGAAAGAGAGGTTCCAATGAAGATGTAATTCTATTATGATTCTGTTCTAACCTCTCCCTCTTCCTCACAAGCAACGCATGTAACAAAAAGGGAGGTAACAACTGAGCTAACGGCGGCAGGAACATGGTATTGTTCCGTAGCATTGAAGGAGCCATACTATTATTTATGTAGGAATAAAGGTATGACGTTATGTCTGCATTTTGCGTATGTAGTTTCATTCAGACAGAACCAAGATTGAATAATTTTGTAGCTGGACTCTTCTTTAAGATATGGGATCTTTCACAAAAGAAATATTTTTAAAAATTGCTTGAAATTGTTAGAGCCAATATAACTAAGATGTCGTGACTTTACTGTGTTCGGGACCGTTAAATAAAATAATATAATGTAACGATTATCACATGGTGGTCAACGGTAAAGAGCGCTCTCAATGCGATACAAGACAATGCCTTTTATACCTTAATTCATGTCCAAACAAAGAATCTCAACCATTATTCTTTGGTTCCTGTTTAAACTTGGATCCACATTCATTACAAAAACTATGTACAAAGAAAGGATTATTTTATCGTCAATTATTTTAGGACATTACGCAATCCTCCTTCTTTAGCCAGCGTTACAATGTCCATCATCAGGGATTATTTGTTCAGCTCTGCTTCAGCCAACTTAGCAGAAACACAAAATCACCTTTACCTCTCTCAAAGGTTTATTTTTCTAATCCTTTTGCAAATCTGGTTTAAGCTCGTCAGTAATCATTATGGAGGGTGTTATTGAAAAGCTAAGCATGATTCCAACTCCAGAACAAAAACTTCATTGACACACGATGTTGTTGAAATGCACTTGACTTGGAATGCCCTTTGACTCTCGATTCACAAGGGTTTAGACAAGCATCGATATTATTTAAGGGTTGATTTGGGTCCTGCTCTGTTGAGTCTCAATTTTTTTAAATATGTTCATTTCCTTCTTCCTCAAAGGTCTCGTTGCCATCGCTTGTTGGTTGCTGAAGTGCAATTTTTTTAATATAATTTGAACACCTATTTACAGAATTTGAACAATTCATCAAATTTTAATCTGATATTGTTTCAGTTATGTGAAACAACTGGCCAATATTGATATAATAACCGAACTTGAATACAATCTTTACAGAGTTTGAAAATTAGCTTTAATTTTGATAAATTTTTCAAATTCTGTGAAAAAACTGACCTAACTGGTTGTAACAAGTCAATCAATATTAAAAGGGAACGGCATATTTAGTTACAGCAATGTAATACAGAGTTTATTTTAAAAAAACGTATACTAGATTGGAGTGGAAATACCAAATTTGACCAAAACAAATGCGATATGGATTTCAAATAATTTCTAGACCACCTACTAGAAATTGTTTATAATTAATTTGGATATTTGGCGATATAATCTTTCACTCTCTGGGAAACTCTTCTTAATACCAAGCAATCACGGCAACCATTAGAGAAGTATTCCTTTCAATAAAAATGGAAGATATTTAAGGTGTTCTGTGGTTTTTTCTGATGAATAATTAATACTTATCAGGAGTTTCAATGATATTCGGTTCCTCAGGTTACGAGTATTTCATAATATACATCTGGACTAAACGTCAATTTTAATGGATGTTCTGTGTTTATCTGAAGCAGGAGAACTCGTCACTGAAGGTGCCTGTCTATCGGATATCATCGGCTATTTCCGGAACCGTCCTATAGTACAACTTTACTGACACCTGTTGAGTAGCCTCAAAACTACACATAACTATCTATACCAATGACATCTGTTGACAGACATTGAAACTACATACATATTCCTATACACTATAATATTTGAACAAACAATGTTTGAATACAAACATTTTTGAAGATTTTTGATACTCAAATCGGAAATAAGATTTTGAGGGGGGGAGAAATGTGATCAGAAATAATTCATCAGTCAGAAAGACAAAATGGTCACAGAGATAATCCTCAAAACTGACACAGTGGTCAGTGTTGAGGATTATCTCTTTTTATTCCTACTGTTAGTGCAGTGACAGACTTCAACCGAGTGACAATCGTGTGTGAGATCGTTTCTATTATTCGAATAACTACTTTTTGGTTTAACTATGATGTGAATGTGTTTAATTGAAAACTGGGTAGCTGAATGTACTGAGCGCTCAGAATTGGTGCAAAGTATCTAAAATATCCAAATCAACTCTCTCTAACAGTCAGAGCAATCCCTAGGTAAAGCAGAGGCCCTGCGGTTTGATTCTCAGGTGCGATCTTTTTCTGTATTTTCTGTTTATCATTTTTCGTTAGAGTGGTTAATATTGTCTTCAATGATCAAATATTACATTTTGAGGTTTTACTCACTAAGTTATTGCAAGCACACACGCTGTTGTAAGCAGATTAACATATAAATATTATCGTGTTATGAAAATTCCCTTCATAAATAATACACCCATCGCCATCGATTAATTGTACATCAATAACTATGACTATAAAAAATTTTCTAAAATTTTTCGCCTGTCAAAATTTTCTCAAATTGTTACAGGCGCATAAATAATGTGTCAATTCTGTCAACACTATGAAACAACAATTAAATCTTTTAACAACAACAGATTCAGTCGTACCAACGAAACAGAGCACATATTTTTAAACCCTTATTGGTATTCATTATGAAGAAATATTTTGATTTTCTTATAGAGTATGGCCGAGGTCTGAGGGGTTTAAAAACTTAAAGTTTTCAAGAGAAATATGTCGTATTTCGGTAGGAATCACTCGTCATAATATTCTTTTTGTGGGTTCAATTCCCGGTATGGGCGGTGTACTGTAAAATCTGCCGAGTCCTCACCAACTAACATCGACCTCGGGTCATCGGTACTCTCTACTCAGTTACATTAACAGTACGAAGAAGAATTTCCGGATTGTACATTCAGGATAACTACGTAATATGACTGGATATTTTGTGACTGCGTTTTCTAACGGCATCCTAACACACAGTGTAGGCAAATATTATCATATAATATTTACAAACAAAATAATAGACTTAAAGAGAATTGTCTTAGAGAGAAACTTCCAAAAAGAAAGAAGTTCTGGAAATAGATTCAGCTGTATTTAGTAACCAGATCTGAATCTAAAGGCCCGTTTATCAGCCAAAACTTTGTACCTCTTTTTACGAAAATTGCGCGGACGGAGGAGTATGAAATTTCGCACACTTATAGTTTATATAGAGGAGTGCAGAATGCTAATATTTTTTTTAAATTATGCATAAAAATACATTAAATCAATAATAAAAACATTACACACACTACCGTGTATTTGACACACACACAAACGCGTCTTTACTCTATTGTTTATTGTTAAAGTCTATGGTCAAATTGAGAATAGATTAATATTGTTTGCCTTTAATATTATTTGTCCATGGTCTTACTGAATGTCAAACATAAAAAAAAAACATTACAATTATGGTTGAATTTCGACCATTGGGCGACCACTAGTAATAGGAATAAGCGATAAGAATAGGCCGGGGCCGTAATCCGTAATCCGTAATATTTTAGATGGTGGTTTATAATTGGAATAGGAATAGAATAGAATTCGCCCATAGATGTGACTATGCCGCTATCACTTGTCTATGTCAACTGTCAACCGGGAGATTATATTAGATTGTAGAAGATATACATTACTATATATTGGATCACTTTCGTCTTCAGCGAATATAAATAAAATTCGGTGAAATATCTATTAACTCGCGTAAATATTTGTTCACAAAATTATTATTCAAATAAATTGAATGGTAGGTACCATTGTAACAGTTTAACTTGTTACCCCGTTTATTTGTATGTTGACGATACAAAACACCTTACTCTATGAGTTTGTTGTTGTTAACTTCGGACGGGACAGTGGCGACATTTGGAGGAAGAAGGGAGAGCGGTCACTCTACGGATTTACTGGTGAAGGAAGGAGGGTCTGGTCTCCGACTGGCATGCGGACATCGTGGATTGGCGTTAGTTTCCTTTACACTGGTTTTAAATATGAGTTCATGTTTTTTTATGGCCATGTCATTGAGACTGGCCTAGGCGCCCAACATACTGTTTGAAGGTTAGTTTTTGTTGAGATTATTATGTTCACACATCGCTGGTTCTTATTACTTTTAAAGTGACTTGCATATTTTTCATTATCCCAGGAGATTCCTCTTCAAGGAACCCTGGACCATGTCCTGAGTTTCGATATTAATAACATTAATCCTTAAATAGATGATAGCCTCATGCTCTACAAACTGTAAATGATTACAATCAATGTTAAAAGTTGAACTACTGTTTCATTCACATGCCCCTTATTTTTACTGCGCAGATGGATGTCGGAAGTGGAATGAGTATTACTTTTGCTAAAAGAAATAATATAGTTACACCATAGAGTATTTATCGAAAATACATAAATCTCAGCATATATCTAAGCTTTCTGCAATCCGTAACCGTAAAAGATAAATTTGAACCATCTTTTCGCTTATAGAAAAAAATAACAGATAATTGCCATCTATTATAAACGGTTACACAGGTTTCCTATCTTTCAACTTGTACGGTCTAGGGCTTATCGAATACGGATTACAGACTATTCCTATCATAAACGGGGCTTAATGGTGAGACAAAATTTAACTCCCTACAGTTGGCCCCCCGAAATGATATTTATTATAAAGGTATGTTTTTAGGTTTTCACGGCCAAAAAGTATTTTTGTTATTGTTTTTGGGGTGTTATGCCGTGTTTCGCTAACTCCTTCTTTAGCCAACGTTTCGGACAGCGTTACAGTGTCCATCATTAGTTCTATAAAAAAACACTTTCAACTGCAAACTCTCCTACTTATAAACCACTTTTCGGATATGGTTTGTTTAATGTGGCAAATTTTGTTTCTTTTATAAAAATCGAAAAAAAATGATACGCAATTTCTCGTTGCTATTTTTGACATCAATCAATACCCGCACTCAACGAATTTGGATTTCTAAAGTGAACCTTATGCTATCGGCACAAGAACCATGCACTTGGCACATCCATTCCATATCAGTTACGCCCCGCCTGCGAAGGGGTATATACGTCACAATCAGAAAACATTTTTAAATTTCTTTGTTATAACAATAAACAATGCATAAAAAATGATTTAATGTTTTTTACAGGCTTTGAGAAATCAACCTGTAAAAAAATTCTCAAATACCTTTTCCATCCTTTCCAAATGCTTTTACTCAAGTATTTTTAAACTCCTCCCAAAAAGAGGCGTGGATTCCGATTTCGATTTTTTCCTGGACTATTGGATCACCTTTATAATTACTTGGTATGGATATCAAACGAATTTATTTACGTCATAATAATAATAATAATAATTGGATAATTTGTAGAGCGCCGTTTTTGTGAAAAATCACCTCAAGGGCGCTGTACAGCTTATTATTAATTCCTAGGTTCTATCTAATTTAGCTATTTACAAATAGATACAGAAACATACTTACCTGGCAGGTCACTTCCGAGAAATTAGAAAGTTAATAGATACGTTAAGATAGTTGCAGATGATACGGTTTTGCACGCGGAGGGCATTATATTTAAAACACTGGAAATTGCATGAATTTACATTAAAAGATTAGTGGCAAAAGTAGTCATAGATTTTTTTGTACTTATACGCTGGCATATATATATTTTTTTTTTATGAGCTCCACACAGGAGGCCCTGAGGAAAATAATCTCCCTCAGGGCCTATGTCATCTTGGGGGATGCTGTGTGCAGGGTTTTTTTTTAGGAAAGGAAGTGATTGAGAATTCTGGGAAAGAAAAATGGTTTAAGGAGTGGGTAAGAATCTGGGGTTCAGTGTGTCCTGGTCATCCGCCTCCAAGACCTAGACAAACCTCACCCCATGAACTCGGTATACAGACAATTAGTTTTATCCTCATGAAAATATGTTTTTTGCTTTTAATATTCGGCGATACACCTTCTCTGCACACCCTTTCGGGGACACTTAGTTGTATTTTTTGTAAGTAGGCATTCCTTACTTTCCCTAAGCCGACTGCGTATTGTATATAAGTACGCCCGGGGGCTAACTGCCGGGGAATCAACTGTCATAAAATCAATACCAAATAGAAAATGCAGCAAACAATTATAATTCGCTACTAAAAGTAACCCCGCATGTTCCGATAATAATTTGCCCCGTGTAATCCTGCGGACGTGGTGGGCGCAGGACCCGTCTGGACCCGCGGGCAGGTAGCGCTAACATCACCTCAACCCAGGCTTGGACACTGAATTATATTGGCCTCTTACTGAAATAACATTACAGTTTAAAATATTTTAATGAAAGAATTGTTTATGAGAAATTTTTATACGAGGATCTTTTATGCAAATAAGAAGCCAATCTAATGTAGTTTTCTGACCTGGGTTGATGTGGTTTTGATTTACGGAACCTGAAAATTTCGCGTTATTTTTCTGCGAAATTTGAGTTAATTTTGGGTACATGTAAAATAACCCTACACACACAACTGCTAACCCTGTACAAATCACAAGTGCGCCTCAAGGTTGAATTTGGTAGCCACCTCTGGTCTGAAGCCCCAAAATACCTGAAAAAACCCTCGAATCTGTTCAGAAACGGGCGGTCTGTTTGATAGACTCTCCTAACTTAACAAACGGTTTGCAATCTTTAGGGCACAGGCGTCGGGTGGGAATGCTATCCTTGTTCTACCGGTATTTCAATGGAAGATACTCCGAGGAACTAGCGTCATTGATCCCTTCGGCACCGGTGCATAGTGTGGTGTTTCCTCCTTCCTACAACATGGGTATCTTCAAGACCAAGGTTTATTCCTTCCTATCCTCAAAAAGACCCTCCACACAGCATATCAGATGACATAGGCCCTGAGGGAAATTATTTTCCTCAGGGTCTCTCGTGTGGAACTAAAGTAAAAAGAAATAAAAACTCTCTTTTTTTAAAATACCAGAAAATAGCGTTAAAATTTGGATTATTTGCCAGAAAATTGCGAATTTCTCATTATTCTCCAAAAAATTACACAATTTGTCTTTTTAAATTTTTTTGCGTTAAAGTTACGAATCTCTATTACAACATATTTCTGCAGGAGGATCTTATATATAGACAAGAGGCCCACTTGATGCATTGTCTTGGCTTAGGTTGAGGTGCTTTTGACTAATAATATTTCTATAGGAGTATCTTAAAAATATTATAAACTACCTTTCCCCGCGGCTTCGCTCGCATGGTATTACGGAAAATTACTGTAGCGCTTGCATTTATCAATTATCTCCCCCCCACCCCACCCCCATCCCCTCCCGCATTCCATATATTCATTCCCTTACATTCAGTTTTAAAACGTCTCGCCTACCACCTAAATTTCATAATGCTATTATAGCTCAAAGAAAAAAAGAATTACTTATCCAATTTTGTTCATTCGTTCGGAATTTATGCGCTTACAAACATTTCGGATGTTATTTTTATTTAAATATTTGGAAGTTCGTTAATATAATAAAAAAATACTCTATTTATCATTCAGTCTTTATATTCGTTACGAATTATATTTTTAATATAGGAACTCTCATCTGACATTTATTCCAAGCTTGTCCAAAAAAAAAACGAATTCTAATATTTGAATTTTCTGCAGTAGTAGCTCACCAGTAGACTGAGTACCTACCAGCATAGAGCCCAAAAATATATCAACATTGTTTCCATGGAAAAGATTTTTTTCTAACGTTAGCAAAAACTCGCTTTTGTTAGCGACAGAAAACGTATAACAAATATAATATATTAATATTTATAATTTCATAACGCCAGAACTTACCATCATAATCAACCTGTAGTCTGCGCATATAATTTAGCTTTATATTGGTGAAAGAATTATTAAAGTCTTTATATTGTGTTATGCGTGAAAAGGTCATAAACGAACTCGAGCAGTTTCGCATTTATAATACTAGTGTGGATATGGATGGATAAGAGGCCAATGTAGTGTCCTGGCCTGGTTGAGGTGGGTTCGGTGGGACTCGGTCCCGCGGGGTGGCGGTCCTCAATGGAATACCCAAATAACAAAATCAAAAATAAATCGCCACTAACTCGTTTTCGGAGCGTTGACCTGCTTTCTGACGCGACTTTATCGGGTACATTTCGTGAAAGAAGTGAAATGATGATTGATTTGTTGAGCTGATTTTATCCCATCATTGATATTTTCGATATGTTGTTCACGCAGAAGAAATCATTTCGCTTTTTGTCGAATAGATTTTCGAAAAGTCGATTAGTAATTTGTTTCTCGGGTCTACTGAGTAGAATTAAAATAAAATTGTTAATTAGGTACTTTATAAATATATTAGCGAGTTCCCGGCGTGCGTTGCTATGCCACTTATGATTAAACTACGCGTTATAATCTACGCGTTCACAGATGGTGCCAATAAAATTATTTTAGGTTAAACACTTTTGCAAGTTATGCTTTAAAATATTAAGAATAATTAATTGTTCGCGCCCGTACATACGCAATATGAATATGAATAAATAGTTTTGTCCATAAAAAAAACTCAAATCTTTCAAGAGAGGCTAACAAATACAATATTGCATCGGTGATTCAATCCAATATTGTATTTGTCAGCCTCTCTTGAAAGATTTGAGTTTTTTTATGGACAAAACTATTTATTCATATTCATATTGCGTATGTACGGGCGCGAACAATTAATTATTCTTAATATTTTAAAGCATAACTCGAAAAAGTGTTTAAAACCTAAAATAATTTTATTGGCACCATGCGTAGATTATAACGTACGTTGCGTTTAACCTTAATAAAGAAATTGTCTCCCTGCGTGTCCTTTCCCATTCGTCCCGTTCCCCTTCCGCCTCCCTTCCTCTCCCGCGTCCCCTTCCCCTCTCGCGTTTCCACTCCGCCTCCTCCACCTTCCCTCTCCCTACTCCACTCCCCCCCTTCCCCCGTTCCGCGAACCCCCCTCCGAGTTCCCCTCCCCCCTATCAGGTTCCCCTCCCCCCTCACGGGTTCCCCTCCACTCCCTCCCACATTCCATATATTCATTCCCGGTACATTCTGTTTTCAAAGAGCTCGCGTTCCACCTATAGCAATTTTTTTATACAAATTTCATAACGCCAGAGCTCACCAGTTGTAAAAGAAAGAATCATCCAATTTGGTGCAGTCGCTCGGAAGTTATACGATTCATTTTTAGAGATAGATATTAACTACGACGCCCGAAATAAAATTTCCCGCAAATTTATCAACATCGTTACCACGGCAACGATTTGTTTCGCTTTTCTTCTGACTTTTGTTAGGGACAGAAAACATATAATATATTAAAATTTATTATTTCATAACGTTAGAGCTTACCATTTTATACAGCCAATATTGCTCGCATATAATGTAGCTTTCTATTGATGAAAGAATTTTAAAAATTGGTTTAGTGGTTTATGCGTGAAAGCGTAACAAACAAACACACGCAGTTTCGCATTTATAATATTAGTATAGAAGTATAGATAGTATGGATAGATAAATATAAGCATAAATTATTAATTTTTTTTTTTAGTTTTTTACGCTTTTTGTGTTCAGGGGTCTACCGCTAGTATCTAAGTGTAATATAAATCTAATAATGGTCCTTGTTGATTTGGGAATGCACATTTTTGCATAAAGTGCATTTAAAATAATTCGTATAAAATGGTATTTATGTGTGTTCGCTAACATCCACTATTTATAATTAAACGTTTTACGAGATTATTTTACATGCACAAGTTTATTGCAGGCACCAATTAAGGATGGGCCGTTAAATAAATCATCATTTAAATACGCATATTACACGAGTACAATTAATTGCAAATTTCTCTAGAGAATAGTTATCTCGTACCGATAATAATATAGTGCCTTTTTACATTGGCTCCACACAAGCCCTGAGGAAAATCAAATTCTGTGCGAAGGGTGATTTTAGAGAAAGGAAGAAGAGTAAGTTCTAGAAAGGAAAAATATATGAAGGGTTGGTATGAATCCATCCCTCCTATTACGGTGCAAGGCAATGGGTAGAGAGAGTTCGGATAAAGAGGTCTAGGTTAGGTCTCCCTCAACCAATCTCTCCCGATCCGCCACGCAGTGGGCAAACGCATTCACCGCCAAGACCTAGACAAACCTCACCCCATGAACCTGGGCACCCTTGCAAAGTCACCAAACATAGCAAACCACTTGGGGCAGGAGTGTTGGTGATCCAATAAATAGTTTCTGGGGCGGCGGTACCCATACTCGCCTCCCAAATTACCCGCCCACCGAAAATTCAAACTTTTTTGTTGAAGATTTGGAAAATTTTCTAATATTTTCAGAAATTATAGCTAAAGGTAGTACCTAGTTAGGTACCAGTGATATTCGAATTAGAACGACTCATTGTGGTTCGTTGACTCGAATCGAAATCACAGACTCAAGCGATTCGTTCATGATTTGGATGTTAAAAAAGCCTACCTTGTTTTGGATGATGTTTATGTTGGTAGAAAGGTCAAAGTCGCAAATTTACCTGAAATCAAAAGAAATACAAATGTTAGTTAATATATTTTTATAATAAAATGTGTTGAAAACCTAAGTTGTGTTCAGCAGATATTCTCTACCCATGGACGTTTTACACGATGGTAACGCAATAAATATTACGGTAATGTGTATATCAAACATTCAAAACCACCCGAACTTTTGCGAGGAATTTTGCTTTGAAAAACTTTGACACCTCATATCGATAACGTAAAGTGAAGTTAGTCTGTCGAACCAATGTAACAAGTTGTCAAATTATGTCTGCAATCCAACACGTCTTTTTTTAAAGATCTGAATACATTTGAAAAGATTACCTATATATGTAAACTGTATCGACGATAAAAAGCGCATCGCGTAAAACGCCCACGTTTCACCGTAAAGCTGTAATTTAGAGTTGGACAAAACTTTATATTTTCTCTATTCTAATATAATAGATGCTAGATTGATGTGCAACTATAGTATGGCAATAGCTGTTTAAATTTGAAGACATTACAGAGAGAAAAAGATTATTATATTAGTTACCCGAATAAGACATCATCAAATCCAAAAAATGAGCAGTTAGAAAACGTTAGCTTTGGCTAACCCAACGCCCAACGCCGGAAGAAGCGGTCTATTAGCCGAGTTTTGGAACTTGGATTCACTCCAAGTCGTCGTGATTAAGTTATATTAACATTCCAACACTCACGGACGCAGAAAAACTAATTGTTGATCGAGATTGATCGATCGTCTTGGAACTTACATCAATTAAATCAAGTTGGTTGCTTTGAAAGTTGGGTGTTTTGGACCATACTGCGTTACCATGGACATAAGAAATCACGTCAGTGGAGTTTATCATTTATTATATTATTTAAATATCAAAAACTATAATTGATTATCAAGCCATTTCTTCACAGGGGTAGGGCAGAATATGGAACACGATAAAACTTCATCTGGACACGTACCTCCTTTTCAGGTCTTGGCGACCGATTTTTAACTATTTATCAATGGTGAGGCCATTGGAAAGGACTCACTAGGTTAATGAACTGCCTCGCAGGAATTTTGGACATTTTCCACGTGTCCTCCAACGATTTTAAGCGTGAAACATCACTTACGTCTTAACTGTTCGTAACTTTGATGTAAATGTATTCATTGTATAATTTTTTTTACCGCTTTGCAATGTTTTGGTTTTTATTCTGTTTTTTGCAAATAAATAAATATTGTATTGATCAAATCAGTGCCATCGCGCAACGTTTGCAAATGGCAACGATTTTTGATGATACTCGTTGTTATACTGATCTAGCGCAACCATATTAAACAAAAAAGAAAGATTAGACTTTTTAAAACAGTAGAAGTTTACTTAGCGTCAGCACTGACTTCGTAATTTGGCGGTTGTGCGCCCAGGATGTCTAGCATGGTTGACAGATAGAGGTTTTACGCTACACCCTAAACCAGTGGTGCCCAACCCCCGGTCCGCAAACCGGTACTGGTCCTTGGATCAAATGGTACCAGGCCGCCTAAGGCCTCCTTAAAGATTAAAAAATATTTTAAAAAATCGAACATACCCAATAAAAAAATAAATAATTATCGACAAAAAATAATAATTCAGTTGAGAACCCTTTCACCCCGAGTTACCGACGACACAGTACACTAGCATATATAACGTAAAGAGCTTGAGTGAGACGCAACGACGTGAGTCACCGCTCTTATATTCCGCTTGCCCAAATGCATTGGAATGTGAACACGTGACATGTGTATACCAACAGGCGTTTGATGGTGTTGGTAAATTTATTCCCGTTTTTCAACAAAATATTTGTATTGCGTTTATAATTAATTAATTTAATAATTCGCAAATGTATAATGAACGATTAACCAAAATCTGAATCCTGCATTTACTATGTTTTAAGAGATATTTACATTTTTGAGGCTATATGTACTAGTAATACATTTTAGGTGAAATAATAAAATGTAATATTTGACCGGTGCGCGGCGATAAAAAGGTTGGGGACCACTGCCCTAAACCACAAACTCCATTGTTAACTACTGTTTCCAGTACCAAACGTCGAGGATATAATACAAGCAAGTTTAGATTTTAAAATGTGTTAACAGAAAATCAGGAGAACTACAAACTTACGAGAAATGGAAACCAATTTAAACAGCTGAATTTAAAACAACCCATGCAAAACTATTATGTTGACCATTATGACCAAAAATTCTTTTAGATGAAATATTTTGCAAAATATACAAATAAAATAAAAACAGCTAATCTCGCTTCCTTCGACACTGTTTTATAAGCGATGTTGTTACATGCATATTGTCGTTAGAATCTACCTTACTACGTCAATGGAATCTACCCTGTTTTTTAAATGCGCCGTTTAAAAATCGCAATTCTAACCTTCTTGCTTCTACAAGTATACTATATCCTTCTTTCATTATATTTGAAAGGTTTGGCAGTGCTGAATTTAGCGTGTAGCCAGAGCAATAATTTTCCGACTGTCGCCATCTGATAAGGCCGACTAATAAACTTGAAAGCTTTTGACCGTACCGGTGTGTTTTACATTTGATTGTAAAATTTACTCATCTGAAAGGGCGTAGAATTTTACCATTTGTTCTAGACCCAATCTTGTAATTAAAGGTTGATATTTGAAGTACTAATCATGCACATACATTAAAATATAAGCATATACATTTACAATTTGGGAGACGGGAATGGGTACCGCCGCCCCGGGAATCTTTATTGGATAACCAACACCTCTGCCATAGGTCACGCCAAGTGGTTTGCTACGTTTAGTGATTTAGGAGGGGTGCCCGGGTTCATGGGGGGAGGTTTGTCTAGGCGGATGACCAGGACATACTGAACCCCAGATTCCTACCCACCCCTTAAATCCTTTTCCTTCCCAGAACTCTCCCTCCCCTTCCTTTCCTCAAAAAAACCCTCCACAGCATCCTCAAAGATGACATAGGCCCTGAGGGAAATTATTTTTCTCAGGGCCTCCTATGTGGAGCTCATGTAAAAAAAAAAAAAAAATACACTTCACCACAATCGATTACACATCTTTACTGATGATGGACACTGTAACCCAGTCTGAAACGTTGGCTAATACGTAGCGCAACAAGTCATAATACCCCAAAAATAAATCACGACAAATTGTAGATGTTTCAAATTTCGTGTCAAAAGTATCCAAGCCGAATATTTTTACTCTCCTCCAAAGCCGCTTAACAGCTTAATAGCTGTCTAAATTTAAGTAAGCACCAACTAACATAACTAATCTGTCTAATATAATAATAATTCCCAGCTGCCACCTTCCTCCAGAGCAGCGCTACCGGCTCCAATGGCTAATGACTAATGATGATGGGGTCTGACACAAGTGGCAAACCGATCATCAGGTGTTCCTCTTCTCTTGGTACAATATGAATCATAATTGAGAACCGTTTTCAGATGGTGTTCGTACTACACGATTTCGGTTGACACGTTTTCATCAGTTATTATCATTATTTTAATGCCTGTCAAAGTCAGTATTTGTTTTAGGACTGTACTTGTACAAGGATAAGGAATTGTACTTAATCTCAAAATCAATTACTTTTTCGTTAAGTGCGATTCCAGTTCTCTCGAACGGCAGCGAAAACGACGTTAATTTTAAAGATAAGTTAAGTAACCTCATTAGAACCGGAATTGCCACTCTAAACAAGTCAGATCAAAGTATAGGCCAACAGCAATCCTTGATATATTGATCGTCCAGTTGATTACACATCTTCAAACACAAAGTCTTGGATAATGAGGAAAAAAATATTCGAATCCTCACTATAAATCAATTATTACTTACACGCGTCTGTGTTTTACATGTTAAATTTGATATAAAATAACACCGGAAGGCATGACTCCTGCACGATGAAGAGTTTTGTTGGCGAGTGTGTTTGAAGGACTTGGAATTTTGGACTTTGGAAGAGTTTTCAGAAAACTTAATGGCATCGACCAAAATAACAATTGGCTGAAAAAAACATTAGGCTGAAAGATATTATAGAAGGTAATATAGAAGGTCTGTTCATGCAAAAGAGCAGTGGGAGAAGAAAAGATTTAGTGACTTCAACGAGGTATTCGATATTCGCGGCCAGTTTCAGTTAAAGCTTTATCTGACTAAGCAATGCAGGAATTTATCGATAACGGTTTGAAATAATAACAAGCATTATTGTACAGAATGGCACCACCAGGCTAATGGCTAATGGATGATGAAGATTAATGGTTGCATTGGATTTCCAGACTTTCATTAAAGTTTAACATTTCCAGTTATTTGTCTCTCGCGAATCGTGGACAAGAAACAGTTCCTGTAATAATGATATCTGCCCATGAACTTGGAGGTGTTTGTTATGCTTTTTACGGAATTCATTCTGAAACGGTATTGTATGTTTTTAGGTTTTCACGGCCAAAAAGTATTTTTGTTATTGTTTTTGGGGTGTTATGCCGTGTTTTGCTACCTCCTTCTTTAGCCAACGTTTCGGACAGCGTTACAGTGTCCATCATCAGGCTCATCGTCCATCATCAGGCTCATCTGCCCTGATGATGGACACTGTAACGCTGTCCGAAACGTTGGCTAAAGAAGGAGGTAGCAAAACACGGCATAACACCCCAAAAACAATAACAAAAATACTGAAACGGTATTGTTCAATATTTCTATAATGGGAGGTAGTGACATATCGTGGAATAAAAATAAAGTTACCATTATCCCCAGTTGCTTCAGTGGGAGTAATCTTTTCAATAATGTCGCTGACACAGTTGCGCTATACTCAGCTTATTACTTGGTCTGTTTCAGCATATCGTTCGCCCACTCTCGCAATACATTCCCAATGGGGAATATACTGGAATGGGCCTGGCCACGAGAGTATAGAGCAAGTGTGTCGGCAATATAAGTTTCCATTGGCATCCTCAGTGTAACTTTAAGAGGTGACCAGGTCAGGTAAACGGAGGTTCCATCGGATCCACCGTTAAATTAGGGTACTTGTCACTGTACAGAGTCCACAGATACAATAAACTGTGGACAAATTTTAAAGCCATCTCTCTCTTCATAAAAGTCTTTAAGGTGTTCAAAAACAGTTCTTGTTAATAAACGATTCGCCTTTTTTAATAAACGGGTTTTTAAACCAGGCACCCCTGCTTAAAGTTGAGAACCACTTGGGGTGATTTATGGTAAGGGTGTTGGTTATCCGATAAACCGGACAGCACCCATAACCGCCTTCCGAATTGAGTTTGCAGTATTTAAAGCATTAATGCCAGGTAGGAAAGATGTCTTTGTTCTACCAGCACTTCAATTGAAGGTGCTCCGAAGAATTAGCACCATTGATCCTCTAGGAACCGGTGGGTTCTCGGAGACATTAAATGACCTTCCGGCTTTAGTGTTTCCTTCCTCATACTACGTAAGTCTCTCCAAATATTTATTTCTCTCTTTGAATGGGTCTCCTTTTCTCCCTTGGAATGATATTATTTCTTTTTCCCTTTGAATGGATCTTCTTTCTCTCTTGGAATGAAATTACTTCTTTCTCTCTTTCAGTGGATCTTCTTTCTCTCTTGGAATGAAATTACTTCTTTCTCTCTTTGAATGGATCTTCTTTCTCTATTGGAATGAAATTACTTCTCTCTCTCTTTGAATGGATCTTCTTTCTCTCTTGGAATGAAATTACTTCTTTCTCTCTTTGGATCTTCTTTCACTCTTGGAATGAAATGACTACTTTTCTCTTTGAATGAATCTTATTTCTTTCTTGGATTGAAATTACTTCTTTCTCTCTTTGAATGAATCTTATTTCTCTCTTTGAATGGATCATCCAAAAAACCCAAAGACGCCTGAAGTTAATTTATGCTTGTTTTCACAGATTATCAACGCTACCTCGCAATCAATCTGCTGACTAATTAGAATGAAGCCTCGGTAGATACTGATTACTCCATTAAAAAAAATGTCGGAATTATCCTCCAACGGATCACGTATCGAGTAAAAAACAATTACCGGAGGAATGAATGGATAAGTGGGGCTAATTAGCAGACCGCATTCTTCTATGGAGATACATCGCTGCACGCTCCCGAACCTGCCATTTATCTTTCCCATTCCAATCTGCGATCTTCCTTTCCTGGTTCCTAACATTCTTCCCAGGTCAAAAGATATTGGATATTATATAGCTGTTTCCATGCCAACTCAGAATCAACTCATCACCTCTTTGAAAAGTCTTTTTTTTACATGAGCTCCATACAGGAGGCCCCAAGGAAAAAGATTTCCCTCAGAGTCTATGTCATCTTTGGGGATGCTTTGTGGAGGGTTTTTTAAGGAAAAGGAGGAGAGGAGGGTTCTGGAAAGGAAAAGGGTTTAAGGGTTGGGTAGGGATCTGGGGTTCAGTGTGTCCTGGTCATCCGCCTCCAAGACTTAGACAAACCTCACCCCATGAACCCGGGCACCCCTGCTAAATCACCAAACGTAGCAAACCACTTGGGGTCACCTACGGCAGAGGTGTTGGTTATCCAATAAAGGTTCCCGGGGTGGCGGTACCCATTCTCGCCTCCCATTAAAAGTTATGAAAAAAAAATTGAAAAATAGCCCATAACCTAACCTAACGTAACCTTAACTTTTAATGACTTTTCAAAGGAGGTGTTGAGTTAAGTTTATTCTGAGTTGTCCGGTCAGCTATATGTATATACCTTTGTGATGTTCATTATCAAACTATCTACATTTTTTAAAAAGCTTAAATATTGTCCAGTCATTAACGCCCTCCGTGGTCGAGGAGTAAGGCTCTCAACTACCGATCCGAAGGTCGTGGGATCAATCCCAACGTGCGCAAGTAAATTTTATTTGGCTGATTTGTGCTATTTCACAACTTAACCATTTAAAAAAAATATTAGGAATATTTGAGGCACGTTTTTGGGTGGAAGATACTCTCAGTATCGCCCTGGCGTAAGACCACCATTCAGAATCGATACATTGCTTGAAATGGCTTTAGCCGTGTTTGATGACTAGATCTGAATAGCCAGGTGCATTCCCACCTTCCTCTTCCCCATTTCCATCCCCTCCCCGCTACCTTCAGCTTCACAACATAACCCAATTGGGGATGCAAAAGTATTCACATAAAAAAGTCTTTCACAATATTTACGAAACTGAAAAAAGTGCAAGCGTTTCTTATAATTTTTTAATGAACGGAAAATACATTTCAGAGATAAAAAGTTTTAGGTATAAATTTCCTGACATCAGAGCTCACCGTTTTAGATTTTTCACTGATTCCAATATAAGGTTTTATCAGCGATTTTTCAATCGAAATACATATTATTATTTTTTGAGGTAGTTTTTGTTTTCACATTTGCCGAAAGAAAGCACAATTGTCTCTGAAACTAATTTTACCGGCTTTTTCTCAAATAAAGTGGCGAGTACAAAATAACGAAAATAAATATAACTTCTTGTGAAACCATAATTTAACTCTCTATAGATAAAATCTATTACGAAAGCACCGGGCGCAAGTTTAAAAATGGGACCGCCCTGAATTACAATTGAATTAAAACCAGTACTCCTTTTATTCCTCTATAGATCACCCTCCCATAATCCCGATAAGCAACCAGCTTTAGAAATATGATTGATTAATATTGTAGTCCGGTACCTAACCTACACAAACAACACGGGCTAGGGGATTGAACTCTAGCCGACAAGTTTACATAATATCTTGTACAATCTAGGTTTAATTATTAAAAACATATATTACGAGAGGTACTATTTGGGGGCCCTGAGGAACCCTCACATATCATATTTCTGGTAATGCTTCCCGAAGTCTCTTTAACGAAAGGAACGAAGGAATCTGCGATCATTGTTTCCGTTACTTAAACTACATGCCACAGGTCAGGGAATTGAACTCTAGCCGACAAGATCAGGTACTTGTCTGAATTCAAAATTTTATTATTAAAAACATGTATTTAGTAAAGGCCCTATTCGGATGCCCTGAGTAATCCCTACCTTTCATGTTTTTGGTGATATATCGCGGAGTGTCCCTTGATCGAAAGGAACCTGACTCTTAAAGAAAACTATGCTTCCAATACAATAATAAAATAAATGGGGACGCCAAAATTGGTCGTTCATTCTATAAATCGCTTTAGGGATCAAGTACTCTATTCAATGATTTTTGTTACAAATTTTCGAATCCAACTGTTCAAATCGGTATGTTTTCGATTGTTATGAAAGATTGTAATCTATTTTAGAAACTCAATGTTTCGAAATGATCTTAATCGGTTGTAGAAATAATCGATCAATTCGAAATGTATTATCTCTTGTTTATTGTTAATAATTATAATTTAGATTGATGGTATCTAGTTTACAACCGACTGGGAGGTTGTTAGTGTCGTTTGACGCGGTGTGCATGTATTCTGTAGATCGAAAGCTTACGTTAGCTCGTATCAGTTAGTTGTAAGTAAAGCCCGCCAGGTAGGTGGTCTGCGCATTCGGTGCAGCGTGTGCAGTATCAACCAATGATAAGTGGAGATCATCATAACTCTGCAAGTAACTGATATATCAACGTCCAGGCCGTTTGCGCGTGGGTTACGAATTACGAACAAACAGCTGAATGCGATTGAGTTGAAAACTTCCAACAGTCAAGTGATAAACGTCTTTCAAAAATTCTGAACAGCTTACAAACTTATTTGAACAATTTGAATATGCAAAAGCACATATATATCCATACTAATATTATAAATGCGAAACTGCTCGAGTTTGTTTATGACCTTTTCACGCATAACACAATATAAAGACTTTAATAATTCTTTCACCAATATAAAGCTAAATTATATGCGCAGACTACAGGTTGTAAATGATGGTAAGCTCTGGCGTTATGAAATTATAAATATTAATATATTATATTTGTTATACGATTTCTGTCGCTAACAAAAGCGAGTTTTTGCTAATGTCAGAAAAAAATCTTTTCTATGGAATTAATGTTGATATATTTTTGGGCTCTATGCTGGTAGGTACTCAGTCAACTGGTCAGCTACTACTGCAGAAAATTCAAATATTAGAATTCTTTTTTTTTTTTGGACAAGCTTGGATTAAATGTCAGATTTGAGTTCCTATATTAAAAATATAATTCGTAACGATTATAAAGACTGAATGATAAATAGTGTAATTTTTTAATTATATTAACAAACTTCCAAATATTTAATTAAAAATAAACATCCGAAATGTTTGTGAGCGCATAAATTCCGAACGAATTAAAAAAATTGGATAATTCTTTTTTTCTTTGAGCTATAGCTTTATGAAATTTAGGTGGCAGGCGAGATGTTTGAAAACCGAATGTAAGGGAATGAATGTATGGAATGCGGGAGGGGGTGGGGGTGAGGAGAAGGGGGGATAATTGATAAGTAATTTCCCGTAATACCATGCGAGCGAAGCCGCGGGGAAAAGCTAGTATATTATAGATGAAATAAAACAATTGGAAATTACGTAAACCGTTATATTACTGCATCAAACATAACTTTTATTCATGATCCATAAAAATAAAATATTATAATTCTTCAATTTGAGAGGGTATGGGGAACACTACCCCAGGAACCATTTTTTGGATAACCAACACCTCTGTCGTAGGTCAACCCAAGTGGTTCACCAAGTTTGGTGACTTCGCAGAAGTTCTCGGGTTCATGGGTTGAGGTTTGTTCGAATCTTGGCGGCGGAAACGCCTACCCGACAACAACTCTCCAGCAGGATTCTTTTGACCCATCGCTTTGGACCGCAATAGGAGAGATGGATTCATACGTCCATCACTCCTGGATGCCCTAACCCCCGGATTCCTATCCCCCTCATGCCCTTTTCCTTCTCAGAACTTCCTCTGCCTCCTCACTTTCTGCTACCTAAAAATACTCTCCACACAGCATCAAAGATGACATAACGATGGGGCAATTTTCTTCCTTGGGGAAAAACAATATCCTTTGATATGGTCTCCCGGATTATATTCATCAGGACGAAATAACGAAGTAGGGAGCATAAAAACTTGGAGCCAGTGGCGAACAGGCCAGACAGGCTTCCGGGAATTTCACAGTGGGCACCATCCCCAGTTGGGCCAAGAACAGAATTAAATTATCATTTATTTTTTTTTTAAATAAGATAAAGTGCACAAATTTGGTGTGTTTGCTCCAAGAAAGGAAGCTGGACTTGATTGTGATTGTGATTGTGATTTGATACTGCGGCACATACACAGAAAATGGTAAAAAATTATTATACTACTTTATATGATTATCTTTAACATTACATGTATTCATTTTAAATATAATTAGTTTTATCTGAAAGATGTATCATGTGCGTTTAGAAGAAGAACAAGCGTTAAACGAACGCTCCGGGCGACTTCTCCATCGTTTTTCAGTTTGGAAAACAATTTGTGTGGGTTTTATGCATAGAAAGACAATTTTATGTTTCCTGTTATTTGCAATACAATTTTTGGCTGTTCGTGGCTGATGTTTGTTCGAAAAGTATAGTGTATTGATTATCCATATAGTTTCGGCTTCGAGTTTATTTTCAGAAGAGTACCATCTATCGCGTTCGTGTCTTAGGTATGAGCAGTTACGATGATGGTCGAAGGCTTCGGTAAGGTAACAGAACTACTTAGAGTCTATCCTATTAAGGATGTCTGTTCAGTTTAATATTCATTGTAAATATTTACGATAATTAAGTAAACAGACTAGTAATTATCCGAACCTTTAACTTTTTTGGAAGACACCCAACAAAACTAGAAAGTCGCTGGAAGTCGCTTTCTTTGATTTCACAAAAATGAAAATCTTTATTTTTTTGGATTTCGTAGGATTCGAACCTTTGTTCACTGAATGTCTGTCTCTCTACCGCTGAGATTTGTCATGCGCCTTATCTGCTGCACTATCGGAGCCGTGAATTTACCGCATTATATTAGAACCGAGGACCCGTCAAATAATAAATTTTAGTGACGCACTTCCGTTTCATCCGAATTTCAAATCGGGGCTAAAAAAGTTTCACTTCTAAAATTTGCGATATTGATTCCTTCGATATATCAGTACAGCCGAAAGAACGGATCGTTTTCATGACTCGTCCTTTAAATCAACAGTTCGGCTGTTTCCTTCTTGCTATAACACGGGTCTCTTCAAAAGTCTGGTTCATTCCTTTCCTTAAAAAGACCATGCACAAAAAGTTTCCCCAAAAACGAGATTAAAGAATGTCGACGTGACCTTTTATAGTTTTATTATTAACAAAAGAAGACATAAAATAGTGTTTTAATTCAGTTACAATCGCCGATATCAATCAATCAGTTTTATTACCTGTAACGTTTGCGGAGGCGTCAACATTTATTATAGATCTCCATCAAAACCTTGTTCGATCTGGTCACGCCGTCACGCCGTCACGCCAGTCCGGATACATAAATCATCCGTTCTCTTCAAGAGTCGGGAGATATCAACAATAATAAATCTAAAAGTCGTTTAACAGAGAAATGCATTTAAATTCTTCCGTTTATTATGCACAATAAAGTCATAAATCTTCAAGCTTTGACCAGGAAAAAAAACTACGTGTTTTTTATAGACCAGGTTATATTATCTATTTATTTCTGCGGGTTTGTACCTATGGTTTTTAGGCAAACCTTGTATTTATTTTTATACACTGATTTAGGCAAAAAAGGTAATGGTCGCGAATGGGGATCGAACCCAGGATCTGTCTTACCGGGATGGTGACCGGACCAACTCAGAACCATCTCAGATAAGTCATTTAGAGTGATAAAAAATTGATTAAATAGGTTACATTAGTTAGGGTTATCGGCTAATTTATAATTATTTTTTTCATAACTTTTAATGACTTTTCAAGGAGATGTTGAGTTGACTTTATTCTCAGTTGGCATGGAACCGTTACAAATATTCATGTTTGTATATTATATATTTTATATAAGAACAATCAATCAAATTTGGTACCTAACATGGTACATATTTAAAAATCTATAATTCTTGATTCGATTCAAATTATTGTGTAAGCAAATTAATTCATTAATTTAAAAAGATTTGAAAATTGAATTCTGATTTGACAGTCATATTTGGCAAAATGTTAATTTTGCAATTTTTACAGTTTCAGAAGAATTTTTGTGATGATTGAAAAACTTTTCAGATGTATTGTCGTGTGGTTGAAATAATCAAAAAACCTTCGCGGGCGTTTTAATAAAGTATTTTGAAATATTAAAACATTTCCTATGCTTAATATAGCAATACACAATACACTAATCGCCAAACACATTTTGATTTTTATATAAATAGATAAAATATTTGTCCCGAATATATTATTTGTAAAAGTGTTTTCAGGTCTCAGTAACTCAGTGTTGTCCTGGTAAGACGGAGGTCCTGGGTTCGATCCCCAGTTACAATTGTTACATTTTTATTTTCCATGTCTTTTTCGGTTCCATGTTCCGTTTAGATTTATTAATCCGTTTAGATTAAATATTAAATCGATGTGTGCACTTATTCCAATAAGTTGAATAATATTTATATATTTCTGCATCTCATAATCATTAGCTTTTGATATAATGGCATACAGAGCTCAGGGCCAAAAAGGCCCATTTCTCTTTCATCGTGAGTTTATATTATTTGGTTGTTGAAAAATCTCGTAATCACACCCTAAAACATCCCTCGTAGAAAAACCTTGGAACTTGTAATTTAGGTACAAATTGTTTGGTAGACAAGTCCGTATTCTGTTAGCCCTATCGCTTCTGTTGCAACGAAGGCTTATTTCCTCCTTTTCTCTGTCTGTCCTGTGTTATGAATGCTTTCTGCTTTCCATTCATTGCTCCCCTCGTTATGTTGTGCTTTTCTTCGCCTCTTTATGCCTCCCTCATTCCGCACAGATTATTTCTACGTCAATTGAATCTTCATAACTTGTGCTTTGAAAGCATATGACTATATTTTACAACTTCTAATGGAAGGTTTAACTAGTATGTTTAAAGCACCAGACTACACAACTGTACTAGTTAATGTAGATCGCCGAAAGTTTATCTTGGTCCCCTAGAAAATCCCATCGATAAAGATTTTATCGACAATGTAGTCTCCAGCGTTACCGAGCTATACACAGAGTTTTTCGAAATTAGATGTAGACAGTAATTTTCCCCTTGTTTTGAATGTCAAAATATCTTGAGCTAGGGCCCCTAAAGTGCTAATAAAACAGATACACACATAGCTTAAAACGTCCGCCCTCGCGTAATACGTCGTAAATATGAAAAAAATCAACAGCTCTCCTTGTTAAATTTAAAAAAATATGTCAGAACCAAAACCAGAACCCAAATGGTTCACTACGTTTGGAGACTTAGCAGGGATGCCCGTGTTCATGGGGTGAGGATGCTTTGCCTACTAAAGTGAGAGACTGGTTAGACCTTTTGACCTCTCCAGCCAAACTCCCTCGACCCCCAGATTCCTACATATTCCTTACCTTTTCCTTCCCAAAACTTCCTCATTATTATCCCTGAAAAGACCCTCCTCACAGCATCCCCAAATATGACATAGACCCTAAGGATTTTTTTTCCTAATGGCCTAAAAAAAAAATTTTCCAAAATCCGTACACGTTTCATCTTTATTGCAACATTTTTCTAAAATACTGAAATATGTGTTGAAATGGTACATTCGCTTCTTTTTATCAAAATAATATCAGAGATACAGAGAAATAAATAATAGAGAGAAAAAAAGAGAATCAGAGATTGTCGCCCACAGATGCGATAGACTGACGCCAACCCTAAAATAACTGCCAGATCCTGATGATAGATGAGAGAAACCACGAGTCGACAAAATCGAACTGTTTTTGATGAGGTCTATGCTCAAAATGGGCCCAAAGGAGGCTCTAGGGGTCCAAACGTGGAAGGTCAAATGCGCTTTATAATTTATTTATTTAATATGTTATTGATTTATTGTTATAAGTTGGTTTCTAATAATTTTGATTTTAATAAATAATAAAATTATTGACTTACGTTTTTGGAGGGTCAACGACCATATGACCCAGAGGGCATGCCGCCAATGGTCTCACAATGCTCATGAAGAAGAAAATGAATAATAATAAATCGAATCAACTTTCAAATTATTATTAGAACTATAACAAATAAGTACCGATTCTTCTACATCCCTGATCATAAAAGAAACAGACAGTCAAACACCTCTGTTTAATTATACCAAAAGTCAAACAGCCGACAAAGAAAAAGTATAAACACCGCTAATGAGAATTATCCACAGTTCGCGACACATCTGATAACATTCCTTTGAAATAATACAACATCTTCATAAGTCTAGCATCGTCTATTTAATATTCAATTTTTTGCAAATCAGCCATTAATTCAAGGAACATTAATCTAATTATTTGTGCGATGTTTATCAAAGCGAGCTGTTCTTGATGATTGAAAAATGATAAGTAAATATCTCGTTTGCTTGTATGGAATAACTGGAAAGTAATTTAAGCTTTGATGTTTAAGTTTTTACTGTCGTATGTCATTAATAACTTACGTTAATTTTGAGCACTGAATTGAATTGGTTAGTTTTTATTTGTAATTTGTTAGGTGATCTGTGAAATGGCATCTTCAGTGCTCTATTTTGGAACTTAATTAGAAAATCTTTGACAGATATAAATTATGTTGAAACGAGCTAAGGGAGAGATTCGAAATATCTAGAAACTCTTTGACAGATATAAATTATGTTGAAACGAGCTAAGGGAGAGATTCGAAATATCTAGAAACAGTGCTCTCGTACAACTGGTTTCCAAAGATTTCCGAATTATGTTTTTCAATTTTTAAAATATTCATTCTGAAATCTTTTTTAACTAAATACCGCACAGGAGTTCTAACTGCCCGTAGTCAAGGCTAAATTTGGATATGTTGTGAGACTAAGCGGATATGGGAGAGGAAGGAAGTGGGAAAACATCAAACAAAATTTCGATGATGGTTTTCATCAGAGCGACCTGAGAGTATCTAGTAACTGGTACTATATATAAATTATATAGGTTTATTTTTTTGTTATTTATTTTTGGGGTGTTATGCCGTGTTTAGTTTTTGGCTAAAGAAGGAGGTAGCGAAACACGGCATAACACCCCAAAAATAAATAACAAAAATACTTTTGGCCGTGGAAACCTAAAAACATACCTAAATTATATAGGTGATTATATATAAATAGTCATTTATAAAAATACTTCACCTAAAAATTACCGGTCAGTGGCTGAGTTATCCTGGGTATCGCGTTTGGGTCCCACCCAGGCGTTCCGTGTTAATTTCATCGGCTGGCTAAGTCCTTCATCACGACACAAGCAACATTTTCGGCTAAGTGTGGTGGTAGTAGGAGATTTTCAAAAATTGTCGGGTTATTGGTAACCCGGGAATGTTTGTCTTTCTTTTTATTAAAAAAAAAAATGTAATATAGGATGATTTTACCAACGTACTACGATCATTGGTTATGTAACAAGGGCAGACTCGTGACAAATCACGGGATAGTCTGAGAACTTTAAAAAAAATAGTTCAAATTTTGAAAATAACAATTAAAATATTTGTCAATTGAAATAATAGGTAGATAATTTATAGTTTGTTTCAATTCTTCAAAAAATCAGTTTCAGTTTTATAAGTGACGCATCGTTCAACGCAAGTTTGATTTCAATGAACCAAAGGGTGATTCTGTAACTGTTGTGTTATCTTTTTCGTTAAGTCTGACAAGAAGTTACGTTTTTTTAAGAAAAAAAAGGTAAAATCCATCGGAAGGTGTCCGTCGTCCGTTATCGGCTGTCAAATTTTTGGGATTTTCCATGGCTTTCAATAGCGTGTCTATGCCTATCGTGTGTTGAATGGATTAATTACATACTTAAAACACGAATGACTATTTATTAGTTATTAAAACTTTGTCATATTATTTTTATGATTGTACGCGATGACATTCAATTGGCAAATTTTTCGGCGACTGACATCTCTTAACGGGGATTAAGCGGCGTAAGGCGCGGGAATCTCTGGCGTCAAGGTAACCCCACTGGTAAGAGTTGGTGTCTTAACACAAGCTCGATAGTTGCCTGTTAGCGCGATTTGGAATACCGCATTTAACAAAACTGTCATATACGGCCGATTCAACACGCGTTACGCTGTCGCAAAAGATAACGCTAAAAGATACAAGACACACACCTACAACGAAAATTAGTATTGTTTTCGTTCAGATATATTTTTTTAATGTTTGAAATTACAAATATGCTTTAATAATGTACAACATTTTAATAAAGTGGCCAAGTTTCTTCCGCGGGAGAGTGGTTGGGGTTAGACACCACCCCTCATGGCCGGTTGCCAGTTCCTAGGTCCTAGACCAACCCCTAAATTGCACCCTTCGCTTCGTTAACGCTACAAGAATCTTTATAGGATTTCCCAGACGCTAATTAAGTAATGGGAACATAAAACAATTATAGTCTTAACGATGGGAAAATTGCATTAGGGTATTTGAAGGGCTCGATAAATGGCTATTTGATAGGTAGTTATGGGATTACGAAAATGGTACCTATTTTCATTGTATCTTCAGAGTTTTGGTATGTTTATTTATTAAATAGAGCAGAATCCTGAAAAATCACGGGATATTATAATTGTAGAATTTGTGAAGCTGAAAGTATTTAAAAAATATATTTTTTCTCCTGTTTTTAGAGGCAATCAGAAATTTACCTTTCGAATTACCTCCTTGAGTAAACTTGTGAAAAATAACGATATCCGTCAAAATTATAAACAAATGAAATACACATTTCAAATTTTTTTATGAATACCGCACATTGCTCCCGTCTAGAGCCAATGAAGTTGTGAGATATTATATTCGTGGAATTTGTTAAGCTGAGAGTATTTACAATAATATATTTGTTCCTATTTTTAGAGACGATTAAAAATTTAATTAAATGAAGACATTATGAGCGAAACTCAATCGAAAATCTGGAAACAGAAAAATCAGAAAAAGATTTTCTGATTTTTCTGTTACCAGATTTTCGATTGAGTTTCGCTCATAATGTCTTCATTTAATTAAATATTACAGTTTGAGGTTTTACTCATAAAAGTTAAAATAATAAATAATAAGATTAAAAATTTACCTTTCGAATGAACACGGTTCGCAAACTTGTTATTAATAACGATATCTGTCAAAAATTGAAACAAAATAAATACACATACCAAGTGCTCTCTTTCGCAGCCAGTGAGACTACAGCATCCGCAATTGGGATATGTTGTGAGGCGAAGGGAAGAAGATGGGGAAGAGGAAGGGTGGAGTACCTGACTTTTCAGATCTCTAAATACCTAAAAAGATACCTCTAAAAAGTAACATTCATGCAAAATGCATTCGCCGAAACTGAATAAATTTTGCCTTTTCTGTTTTTCAATAAACGGAAAAAGTTTTTCAGTCATTTTTCAGTCCCAATGTTCAATCAGTTCGCAACCATGAGAAAACTTCAACAAAATAATACTCAAATGAAATTGGTGAATTTTTCCTAACAGTGCATTGAATAGAGAAAAATGTTTTGAAAAACACTACAAATCGTGCAGTTAGAGACGAAATTATCGATCTGCATTCACATTGTACTTATTCAGTGTGCAATCCACTGAACAGAAAATTTCTAAAAGTCAAAAAACGTATACATACCGATATGAAAGGAATCTAAAAATCCCACTTGCTCGCAATTGATCAGTTAAACCAAGCATCGTCAATGGGGTATTTTCACCAACTATGAATACCATCATAAAAGTGCGAGATTTGAAGTTTAATTTTGTGATTCTGATCATTGTTCTATAAATGTTTAATATAATATTTTCATTCTAAATTATTCCCACATTCCGAAACGGTTTCATCTGGCTACAACGTCATTGTGACATAGAAAACGCCACTGTCTGGTAAGACGGTTGTCGCCAACATTGACAGGTGTGACGTCAACGCCGCCGAATTTGCGAAAAAAAGAAACCTGTCGTTTTGGCGTTAAAATTTAAAATGTAAAATCGTTAAAAAAATTATTCACCAATAAAAATCTAATGATAATTCCAGATATTGTTGTAATTTTTTCCAGAATTAAAAAGGCAGTGAAAATACCCTATTGGGATGTAAAAATGGGCTGAAGGTAGTGAAAGGAGAAGAAGACAGGTAGAGGAAGGTGAGGGAAGTATCTGGCTAATCGTATCTATTCACCAAACACGGCTAAAGCCATTTTAAGCAACGTTTCAATTTTGAATGGTGGTCTTATCGCTTCTACCACACTTTTCAAAGTAGAGTCAAGGATCTTAACCGATCAATTACTGACGTCATCAATTCACATTCTTTCGACTCCTACGCCACAGACAGTCCAAAAAAATTGATTATCTGCTCTAAAAATAATTTTGATAAATTTTTTAAGAAAAGTTTGTTCAATTTCAGCAAAAGCAATTTCAAGTTCAATTTCAGCAATTTAATTTTAGACTTGGAATTCCTTTAGAATCAATAAATTATGATTTTTTATTGCACTCATTAAAATTGTTGAAGTTAAGTGACAGAAGAAAAAAATATTTAATATTTTTGAATAAAATCGTAAATTATCAGTTGGATAGCCCTGATATATTAAAGTTGATTCATTTTCATGTACCCACCATTAGATCAAGGTTCCCCAATATGTATTATTGTGACAACTACACGTCGGTCTCAGACTACAATTCGGTTATAAATACATTACACACCATTGTTAATTTTTATGCCAATGTTGCTGATATTTTTAATATTTCCTTAGTGAAATACAAGGTTGTACTGATCAAACATTTCAGCCAAACATATTTTAACGAGGTCACTACATAACGAGTTTTTTTAAATATTATTGTTTATTTTTAATGCCTTTATTAAGTTGTTAATAATTTATTTTCTTATTCTATTGTTATGTGTAATTTAAAAAAATATATATTAAACCTTTCTTTCTAATGTACTACGACTGTAATTAAATAAACACAAGCTTGTAAATGGCACTATGTGCCGTAAATTTTAAATAAATAAAAAGTAAGAAATAAATTGAGCTAACTTCTGGCGCACGGACACACACAAAAACACTTCTAATAGTTTATCTCTCCAGTGTACAGTCTGTACGAGGACCCGGGGCCATGTAATATTTACAGTATTGTCAGACCAACTTTATTCCTACTATTGCTGACTGCGAGTTACGGTACAGTTTTATAGCATGAATAATTTGATCGCTTTTCAGAGTGGATTTGTTGGTTCAGGAAAGTTTGCAATCGATCCTGTATTTGAGTCGTAATTATTAAGCGCTCGAGGAACCTAACCTAACCTAACTCTGTCCTAACATAACTACTGAATTACTCCACCATAACTACTATAAAGTGGATGCAATGTGTTAGCCATACGTTGTTATAATAGTTTGTCTAGTGCATAGGTTCTCAACGTGGGCGATAAAGCCCCCTTGCGGGCGTTTGAGACTTTCAGGGAGGGGCAGTAGAAGACCCAGAGAAAATTAGGGGGCGTTGAGGTGGCACAGTGAGGGCGTGGACAGGTAAAAAAAAAATGGTTTAAAAAAGAAAGAAAAAAATACGCCAATCATGTAATAATAATCTTACGTGTATTATTATTACTAAGAATTGATACTAAATCATGATGCAAGAAGGAAGGAGGTAGCAACTCGGTATTTAAAATACAAAAGAATTGATTTTTTACTTTCTAAAATTAAAAAATATTACAAATAATTTCATGTATTTTTAATCAAATTATCCCCCCCCCCCCCCATAAAGATTAAGTAAAACACAGTAGTTATAGTTGAATTATCACGATTACGTGCACACGTCGACCCGCGGAGAGATCCAAACTCAACAGATATAAAATTACTCGTTCGCGTTTCGAGGTAATTAGTATTTGCGATGGTGCCATACGTCGCAAGCAGCAAAAATGTTTGTTTTTTTTTAATTCTAAAAATATTAGACATTTAGGTACCCAAAAAAAATAAAATGAAATTCAGAAAGAAAACTTGGGTTTTATAATAAAGTTACGCTAGATACCTCAAATTATTAACTGTGCGGTGGGCAAAATAAGGTTTAGAACCCATGGTTCAGTCTGTAGTTAGAAGTAAAAATATATAGTGTAGAAATATATTTCAAATTTATACAGCGCCCATGAGGTGATTTTTTACAAAAAACGGCGCTGTACAAATCATCAAAATATTATTTTTTACACTTCAGAACTTTATAGCTCATGATTGTAGCATAGGGTGCTAATCTTGATTTAAAAAAGGTATGCAAACTTCAAGATATCAAACAGTCATCAAACGTAGCGGTGATTTATGGCAGAGGTTTTGGTTATCCAATAAATGGCCTCCTAGGCGACAGTCCCCATACCCGCCTCCTAAATTATAAAAAGAAAATATCCAACTTCCTTGATATTAAAACGAAGGTACAATTAAAAATGGTCAATAGTGTTTGCTTGATGTAAGTATAACATCAGAGAGATATAAAAAGCAGTGAAGTCTTAAAGAATCACGTCATTACCCAGAAATGTTAATAGTTACATGTTTCTGTAGGAAGCCAACATAGCTTAACAGCATGCCCGTATTGGGAGCACAATACACTTTATAATAGTTACCCACATACAGCAACATACATACTACATCATCTGTGCAAACCCCGTGAAAATTTCATATAAGAAAAACGCCCAATTTTCTACAGGTCCGGAATCCGGTTGCCGCTGGTTTACCAATAAAAATTATTAAGGTGATCCAATAGTCCAGGAACAAATCGAAATCAAAATTCACGCCCCTCTATGGGAGGAGTTTAAAAATACTTGAGAAAAAGCTTTTGGAAAGGTTGGAAAAGGTATTTGGGAATTCTTTTTTATAGGTGGATTTCGTAAAGGCCTGTAGAAAACATTAACTCCTTTTTTTTCGCATTGTTTAATGTAATAAAAAGGAAATTTAAAATTGATTTCACGGAACCAAGCGGCGCGGTGTTCCCCGCCCCGTCCGGGGCTTAACTAATGCAACACGGGTGTGGCAACTCAGTGGTCCTTGGGTGGACTGCATAAGGTTGACTTTGAAAGTCCAAATTCGTCGACTGTCGGCCGTATTGTGAAATAACAACGCGAAAATACAAATTTTATTTTATTTTGTGAATATTGCGTGTAAATATCATTTTTTTGCGATTATCATTAAAGAAACAGAATTTGCTTCATTAAACAATAAAACCATATCCGAAAAAGGGTTTATAAGTAGGAGAGTTTGCACTTGAAAGTGTTTTTTTATGGACCTAATACTTTTTCTAGGCTTATTAAAAGACTTATATTTTTAAGGGCCAAGATATGTTCTACTTGCAATATTTAATTGAAGCATCTATAATACTTCTAACCGATCAAATTTTCAAAACAAAAACACACGGTTTTGTATGATTTTGCACTATTTCGTATGGCTTCATCTTAAGGGGAACGGCTGCCCAGCCCTTTTCATGAAAAACTTTGATTTGAATTTGAGGTCAAAATGCTTTTTTTTTATTTTTTTTTTTTTAAATGAAATACCGCACAAGAGTCCCAACTGCTCCCGTCTGGAGCCAGTGAGACTATGGCATCCCCAATTGGGGTATGTTGTGAGGCTGAAGGTAGTGGGGAGGGGAAGAAGATAGGGAACAGGAAGGTGAGGAAGTACCTGGCTATTCAGATCTGGTCACTAAACACGGCTAAAGCCATTTCAAGCAACGTTTCAATTCTGAATGGTGGTCTTACACCAGGGCGATACTGATAGTATCTTCCACTCTGGAACGTGCCGCAAATATACTATATATTATTTTAAATGAATAAATTGTGAAATAACACAAATTAATCAAATAAAATATATTTGCGCACGCCGGGTTCGAACCCGCGACCTTCGGATTGTGAGTCGAGAGTCTTGCCTCGGGACCACGGAGGCCGTCCAAACTGAAAAATTATTTTTTTAATCAAAATAAACCAAAGAAAATATCTAGTACGGATACGTGCTACTTTATTTATTGGTGTTTTAAAATATAAAATATATATATTCCACCCATTATTTTATCATTAAACAATTTTAAACAGTTAAGCAATGAATTAAATTTTAAACAATTTTATCATTTGCACGTGTTGTTGAACGCTATATCCGTCCATGGTGATTTGGCAAAACAGACTGAATAAATGATAGCCTATTTGACAAATGTCGCTTCAACAATATGGCCGCTATCAACTGTCAAAGTTCGGAAGTCCCTAATGGAAGACCCTTTATTTATTTGAATGCGAACCCCATTCTTTGGACCACTATATTAACCTAACCAGTCTTAAAATGTTAATATAACTTATTTATTTATTTATTATGAATTAACGCCGACTAACGGCTTTTACATAGGAATTACAATAATTAGAAATGGATACAGAATATGCATAGTTAAGAAAAAATATTCATATGCCAAAAAATAAAAAAGTACATATTGAAGTGACAGCATAAAGTAGAAAAAGAAAACCTCATATACATGTATATCTACAAGGTATTTTGAACTAAAAAAATAACTAAGTACGTAACAAAAATAAATTTAGAAATCCAAATCCAAAACAATAATAAATTTTAAAAAGAAGTAAACATTGTTGAAGAATATAAAGTAAATTTGATTATAATCCAACTGAGAAGCGCTGACAAACAGCTTTAATTAAATAATGTTTGTATGTAGATAATTTTTGAATATTTATCACGTCATCAACAACATATTTATTACCAAACATATGGAAAATTATTCAGCATTAGATCCTGTATTTTTTTTATTTTTTTTTTATTTTATTTTTTTTTATTAAGTTAAAAGAAATATAATATTTCGCTTTCTTAACTTAAATACAGAGCATATTATGTAGTAGTTTTTAATTTTGTTCCAAAATCTTAAGTTTAAATAGTTTTTTTTAAAGGTTTTTATATTCTTTTCCGTTTTTAGATTATCTGGAAGGAGATTATAAATGTGAAATTCCTCGTGGCCAATACTTCTCTTGCCACTTTCAGTCTTGACTGTATTTGTGTACAATTTATTGTGTTGTCTAGTATAATGTTCGTGTACTTGTGATGTTTTTATAAATGTTGTGTTTGTGTGTATAAGTCCATTTTGTATTTTGTAGATTAAAAGACATATGTTATATTCGTAAAATGTTCTTATTTTCAAAAGGTTCATTTCCTGGTATAGTTTTTTTGTGGGAGTGTCTGGGTTATAGTTGAAGAGTTTTTTAATAACTTTGTTCTGTATTATTTGTAAGTCGTTTAAGTACGTAATGTATGTGTTTCCCCATATTTCTATTAAATAATTTAGGTGGGACTGGATTAAGCTAAAGTATAAGTAGCTAAGCTATTATTACAATGATAAGGTAATTTGTGACGAACTGATCTACAAGGTACATGAAAACATATCAACGAAAGAAGTTCAGGGGAGTTCAATAAATTATGAACAATTTTAAATAAACTTGTGATAAATAAGAACAAATGCGGTCCTGTCGCAAGTAATCGACTGGAATATGACTGCATTTCATATTCCATTCGGCAGCAGCTTCAACCAACTGGTCAACTGATCAGTGTTGAGTTGTATAAGTCTCTCGGTAACTCGCATCACGTGCCCTGCTACTGTACTGTACTGGACTAGTATGGTATACCCGCTGTGGACCATGCAGCTATGCAGTTATTCAGTCGATGCACTTCTCATTCCGATAATCACCTCGGAGGCATTCGCGTGACAGATTGCATACCTCCGTCTACTCTATTATTGGCTTTCTTCTGAAAAATATTATATGGCCTGCATAGCAGAGTGGTCAGTGTATTTGATTGTGATTTTCGAATTTGTTTACAGTACAATGATTTTTCTTATTTTTGCAAGATTTGTGAACTTGTTACTTCTGGATGTTGTAAATTTCAAGATAATAAGAGTTTAGATATCCTAAACAATATGTGTTGTTCAGAAGCAACAACTCTTGAGGCCATCTACTTGGGTATCGCGAAAAAAAATAAAACAGAGTGTGCAATTCACACGCTGTAGAAGTGAAACCTTCAGAAAACTAAACTAAATTATTTAGACAAGAGTGGGGAGGGTGCGAAACACCGCACAATGAGGGGACTTTTTTTATATAAATAGCGCACAAGAGTCTCAACTGCCCCCGTCTGGAGCCAGTGAGACTATGGCATCCCCAATTGGGGTATGTTGTGAGGCTGAAGGTAGTGGGGAGAAGAAGGAGATGGGGAAAAGGAAGGTGGGGAAGTACCTGGCTATTCAGATCTGGTACCAAACACAGCTAAATCCATTTCAAGCAACGTTTCAATTCTGAATGGTGGTCTTACACCGGGGCAATACTGGGAGTATCTTCCACTCTGGAACGTGCCGCAAATAAACTTTTTATTATTATTAGTTAATTAGTTGCAAAATAACACAAATTAATCAAATAAAATTTATTTGCCACGCCGGGATTCGATCCCGCGACCTTCGGATTGCGATTCAAGAGCCTTACCGCTTGACCACGCCGGCCGTCTGATTATGCTATCTCATTTTCTCGAAGGCTAAATCCTATAGATCTATGAAATTGTCTCTTTTTAGTGTCGCTATTTTTTGTTTCATCGAATTTCAAATCACAGCGGTGCTAAAGAAGTTTTCACTTTAAAAAACTGGTCACACTGGACTGGTCAGTGGCTGAGTGGGCATCGCGTTTGGGTCTCACCCGGGCGTCGCGTGTTCGATTCCCCGGCTTGCTAAGTCCTGCATCACGACACAAGCAACATTTTTCGCTTACTGTGGTGGTAGTAGGAGGAATGTTTTCTGTTTAATTATAACATATTTTTGTAAACCGTTATTTGACGCTGATTCTCTCCATCTAATAAGTCTTTAAAAAGATTAAATTTGGGAGGCGGGTATGGGTACCGCCGCCCCGGGAAACATTTATTGGACAACCAACGCCCCTGACACAGGTCACCCCAAGTGGTTCGCTACGTTTGGTGGCTTAGCAGGGGTGCCCGGGTTCATGGAGGAGGCCCTGAGGGTAATTATTTTCCTCAGGGCCTCCTGTGTGGAGCTAATGTAAAAAAAAAAAATAATAAATTTTTTATTATGTTTCCCTTACAAAATGTTCCTTCTTAGTTTTGAACCTACAAAGTAACCGATTAATGAAGTCTGGATGTTGAAAGGAAGAAGTCAATGTAACCAGTAACAAGCTTTAGAGTACCACTAAACTTTACGGCACCAATTCCAGAAGAAGACTTATCTCCTGACGGTCTCGACTATAAACATGGGTAAATTATGATCCATCCGTTCTCTCGGAGACAATCAAATTTATAACATTGTGGTATACTCTGTGGCATGGAGAGAGAATGGACGCCCACTCAACCCATGCCACAACAATGAGGAATTTCTGTCATGTGGGGAAGACAATGTTTGGAGTAACTGGCTATTCTGAAATGGACATCGACTACGTTCATAGTGTCTAGTAATGAGTCATAAATATCAATGTTTTAAGAGCGAATAACCAGACAAAAACGGAAATTGTCATTTTCAAATTGTAACGGTCGTGGCAATTAAATAAATACGCACTTTTCTTCCATAAATACAATTTTTCTTTATTGGATGGGTATAGTCAATTTGCAAGCATACAATTCAATAATCGTAAAACACAGTAGCTTAACAATACAAACTACAAGACTAGCTCTATGGTTATTTTTAACAATAATAACCCGATACTAATTGTCCTCTAATTGCTCGTCACCTTATAACAAAGGTTGTACGAGAACCTTTTCTCTCTCTAGAGACCTGAAACTTTACGCGGGCCAACCCGGCGGATAAAAACTCAAAAACTTAAGTTCCGCTTGTCTTTATATTGGCCCGCTACCCTAGCGGTGGCAGGGGTAAGAGACGACCAAATGCTAGACAGAGAAAGTATTCGAGCGTGAACAATTATCGATATACGCTAGAAATAATTAGATTTGTCACAAAATCAAATTTTAGACGTATTGACTCTTTTCAACAAAAAAAAAACATAAATTGATTTCGAAAGACTGTTTTTTTTATCTAGTAAAGCTATTTTTTAAATTTTGAAAAAAATTGTTTATTTTTAGTACAATAAGGTTTTACCGTAGGTCGTTGGTAGATATGTTAAATTTTCAAACAAAAATTTGGATTATACAACATACATTTCAAATCATATACAGTAAAATAAATCAATACATGTTGTGGGAAAGAACTTTTCAGAATTTTGTTGATTTTCAGAAGTGATTTGCTACGTTTGGTGACTTATCAGGGGCGCTCGGATTCGTGGGGTGAGGTTTGTCTAGGTGGTGGCCGGATCGGGAGAGACTGTTTGTGGGAGTCCTTTTGACTTCCCCAGCCGGACGCTCTTGACCCATCGCCTTGCACCGCATCGGGAGGAATGGACTCAAACATCCTGGACAAACTGACCCCCAGATTCCTACCCACCCCTCATATTTCGTTCTTCCCAGATCTTCCACTTCTTCCTTTCCTATACAGACCCTCCACACAGCATCCCCAAAGATAACATCCTCGAGGGAAATTGTTTTCTCAGGGCCACCTGTGTGGAGCTAACGCAAAAAAACAGGTGTGATTCCCAGCGTGCGTAATTTAATTTTATTTATATAATTATTTGGTAGGAACTCGGTACCCATTTACATCTATACTAATATTATAATTGCGAAACTGCATGTGTTTGTTTGTTACGCATTCACGCATAAACAGATATACCAATTTTGAAAATTCTTTCACCAATGGAAAGTTACATTATATGCGAGTAATATAAACTACATATAATGGTAAGTTCTGAAAGTATAAACATTCATTTAATATATTTATTATAGGTTTTCTGTCGCTAACAAAAGCGAGTTATTGCCAACGTCAGAAAACAAATCGTTGCCGTGAAAACGATGTTGTTATTTTGGGGAAATCGTAGTTAATATCTATCAATCTATATAAATAAAAATGAATCTCTGAAATGTTTGTACGCGCATAACTTCCGAACGACTGCACTGAATTGAACCACTGTTTTTTACTACTAGTGAGCTCTGGCATTATGAAATTTAGGTGACACACGAGCTGTTTGAAAACTGAAAGTACCGGGAATTAATGTATGGAATGCGGGAGGGGGGATAATTGATAAATGCAAGCGCTACAGCAATTTCCCCATAACACAATGCGAGCGCAGCCGCGGGTAAAATCTAGAATAAAATAAAATGGAATTCGGCCCTGGTTTAAAGAATGGCAAGAAACGGATTTACAAATAAGCACCTCTAAGCCATTATCGTGTTGTTGTAACAAAATAATACTGCTCTAAGCAAACAACTACATAAAACTTAAGCTATAAACAATATGGTATCAATTGAATCTTTCGTTACTAACGCAAATTATACTTAAATTGCCGTCTTAAGGAAATAAACCAATAACCTTTTTCCGCTACTAGCCATCCTGCTGCAAACAGTTATAAGTTAAAACTAATTCAATGTATATTAGTATCTCTAATCTATACCTTCATCTGGTTTAATGACTTATCTTGTCATCTTAATGTATCTAATCTATGGAATTAAGGCGGTCTGGGACGCGTGATCTCGCAATAAACATTTTCAAATACAATATTTGCACAGATAAAGATCTATTTGATCACAAAGCAGACAGCAAAAAACGTTAACTGGTAGTTTGGTATTTTATCCATTTATTACAGTCAAAAACAGATACGTATCCCGCTTTTTCAGAAGGGTAATTTTTTATATTTTGCGACAGCTTAAGGCGGCACTTCCCCGCTCAAAAAGAAGAGGATGGAGAGATATGTAATTACGAATGTTGGATAGAGCGCGCTAATATTATGATAAAATTGAAGCGAAAATAGTGAAAATGCTTAATAAAACATGACTCGTTTAAAATAGAGCAAAAATCTCATGGAAGGCGTCTTAAGTATCATTTAAAGAAACTTTGAAAAAATTTTCACAACTGTAACTTGTAAAATAATAAAAATAGACGTGTTTTTAAAAATTTTCGGAGCATACTTTGCGATTTTTTTCTTTGGAGAGAATTTTATATAATTTGCGTTTCGGCATGGAACGTATCTAGATATTATCTTCAAAAATAACATATATTTAAGTGCTTAAAAACTTCAAATGTTTAAGGGAGATATGTAAGAAATCGGTAGAAATTCGGGTAGCGGCGGCTTAACGCGTTTGAAATCAGCCGTATAGGTCACATTTTAGCATTTTTTTTTTAATTCCGAAAAGAGCTAAATACTGAGACAACCTCACTTAAAAGTTGTTACTCTAACGCCAGAGATGACTGCGCGTTTTGCCGCACAATCCTCGTTAAGAGATGTCAGTCGCGGGATAATTTGCGAATCGGATGTCATCGTGTATATACTACATCAAAATAATTGGACAAACAGATAAACGCCTGTATTTAAGTAGTTTTATTAACCGATAAATGGTAATTTATTAACTAATAATAGTGTTTTAATTAATTAATCGATTTAACACATGACAGACATAGATAATCGTAGAAAATCACAGAAATTTGACAGCCGATAACGCACGACGGACGCTTTCCGGTATAATTGTCTCGTAACGTTGTCTTAACGAAAAATATAGCATGAAAGATACAGAATCACCATTCAGATCTATTTTAACGTAAATACGTATGTGGTAAAACTACGTTGTAGAAAAGTCTTTATTTGTCGAATGAGTATGCCAAAACCGGTTAAATTTCCATAAAAATCTTGTCAGTAAACATATATTTTTAATTGTTTTGTTGATGAATCAAAATGAGGAAGATAAACATATAAATTTATTGTACGAATGTAAACTCCAACCAACAAATCAATTCTTCATAAATATATCAATATCACCGATAAACCTTCATCAACTGAATTTTCCTAGGTTTTTTCACAAAATTTTATGTCTGACACCGATAAATATGTAAATAATGTAGGTATTTCTATTTTAAAAGTTGAGGTCTATCTATAATACATAGATTTACTACGCATTAGCTCAATCAATCATCACTTACGGTGTGATTGGTTGGGGTGGTGCTGCTAAAACTAATATGGACCCTCTCGCGCAAAAAGCTTTAACTAATGTTATATATAAGAAAAATAGCCTTATAGATTTTCCACAATATAGGTATAGAATTTTGCTGTACTGAACATTCAGCAACTAAACACCAAAATTATATCTTTACATTATCAAAAATATAAAATTATCCATCATGCTGCACGACACAATTACGAAACACGACATAGACATCAGCACAACATGACTCCGAAAACAAATACCTACGGACAAAGACATCTTTTCACATTTAATAAAAAAGGACCTGACAAAAAACGTTAATCCTAAATACATAATTCACACATGATATAGAAAACAATAAATTGTTGACAGTTAGGGAAAAAAATTTCAGAGGCTGTGCAAAGACACGCTGGGCCTGCAGTGGAACGAGGTTGCTGAAGTTTTTTTTGTGTGAATACCTCACAAGAGTCCCAACTCCTCCCGTCTGGAGCCAATGAGACTGTGGCATCCCCAATTGAGAAATGTTGTGAGGAAGGAAGTAGGGAGAGGAAGGAGTTGGAGAAAAGGAAGGTGGGAAAGCGCCTGGCTTTTCAGATCTGGTCACTAAACATTAAAGCCATTTTAAAGAACATTTCAATTCTGAATGATGGTCTTAAACCAGGGCGATACTGATAGTATCTTCCACTCTGGATAGAAACGCCTGGAGGCGTCTTGTCGATCCGATGGGTCCCAAACTGAATATGAATAGAGAGGAAGATGTATAGAATAAGAAAACTCGAATATCTTGGTTAGATTAAAGTGGAAGAATTATTGATGAAAGTAGTAACAGAGGAAGACATGACTTCTAAATCTACGTCTGACTGGTAAGATTGCAGTTCCACCGATTTTTTCCAGGTTGCAATCTACAAGGTGAAGATTGTTCTGATGATAATAATAATAATAGGTGTTTATTCCAGTATGTGTGGAGGTGAGTGCAATCCCACACATCCCATATAAGTACATACATTGAAAACATAGGTATTTATAAATGAGAGTAAAGATGGGACAGAATCGAAATTAAAATTAGAATCGAAAGTAAAGAAAGAAAAATAATAGTAAAATTAAATTCAGAGAACTATAAATAAAAAGGGGAAGTATTATTAGATGATAAGTATTCATAAAAGTATGATAAAATCTTTAATTGAGCTCTTATTGGTCCATCGAATCTGAGATTGTGGGAGCCAGTGTCCTTCTCCAATGTTCTTCTATGCTCGATCCTGGAGTCAGACGGGCTTCTATGACAAGAATATTTCTGGAGTGAGATAGCTAAACTCCTATTTGAGAAGACACCAGAAGAAGAATAAGTGACGACCGATGAATTCTGTTGACAATTTAACATGACAATTTATTCAATCTAGGGGTTTTCCTTTATATTTTTTGTCAAATTAGTTTTTTTACGTATATCGTTTTCAAGTTAACAGTTACATAAATCAGGTTGATTCATAAAACCACACATCCTTGAGTATCTCACTATAATTAATTCAAAGAACCCCATCGTAAACTGAATACACGTTATTTTTTCTGCAGAATTTAACATAACGTGATGACAATTTAACGTCCTGAATTGATAGCTAAATGTCATCGAACTCGACGCTGCTCCTGGAGACAAGACGCTGACATGACGAGAGGCTGAGAACCAAACAGGTCCAGCCTCATCTTCAGATTATAATTACATTCCTAATTTCGCAACAGTGGCAAAACCCGCCTGATAAAGAGTATACCTAATACCATTATGAAAACATTGTATGTCTCCTTTGTTGGCCTGATCCGTTTGGTCGCATGGATCGCATCTATATAGAACGTACAAGATTGGACTTTAAGATAGGAAACATGACGGATTTTTTTCTGACAACATTGAAGCTTTGAAAAGTTAACGATACCCAGACCAAATACATGCTGGTAAAGTTGAGACAGTATTATAGAGATGGAACGGATGCGTGTCCTTTTCATATATATAACATAAGGTTTGAAGCCAAAATACTTAACCAAACTTACCTTTGGTTTTGAATCAAAAGTTGTTGCACATATGGAGAGTATAGTATGGGAGCTATTTTATTTATTTGTGTTTTAAATTACAAAATATCGGCCATTAAAAAATTCAATTTTTCATGATTTAAGAAGCAACTTTGGCAATTTTTTGGGGAACTTTAAATCTGCTAATAAGTTATAAGTCAGAACTTTCACAGTGTGTTAAAATTGAAAAGCATAAATGGATCGTGTTAAACCATAGTGAACTGACTCACTTTTTGCAGTTTCTGAGTTAGAGTTTGAAATGAGGGCTACAAATCATAATCTAGCTCTGCTAGAGAGAACCAATCACAGAAATACTGTCTTGACTAATCATAGACTATATTTCTCTGATTGGTTCTTCTCTCTGGCAGAGCTAGATTATGTTTTGGAGCCCTCATTTCAAGCTCTGACTCAAAAATTGCAAAGTGAGTTAGTTTACTATGGTTTAAGATGATCCAAATGTGAACCTCTCCCAATCAATTACGGTGTACCGCAAGGAAGTGTCTTAGGACCTTTATTATTTTTAATATATATAAATGATATTTGTAACTCACACACCAAAGGAAAAAAATAGTTTTTCCGACGACACAGTCATTTTATTTAATGAAAGTGATTGGTTAACCACTTACAAAAAAGCTGAACACGGGCTTGTACTTCTGCAAAAATGGCTTAAGCCAAACTCTTACACTTAATGTTAACAAAACTAAATATTTAACGTTTTCTATAACGGCCAGAGGACACCCAGCTGATATTATGCTCTCAAATTACATGATTGTCAAGAAAAAATCTTAATCATGTCACTCCCCCACCATAATACACTCTAGAAACATAAAATATCTCGGCATTGAAATCAATGAAAACCTTCGATGGGACTCCCACATAAATAGAATTACAAAGAAACTCACTTTATGTACTACTTTAGAAACATACTTAATGTACTAAATAAAAATTATCTATATAAAGTATACCATGCTCTTTGCCAATCACGCAATATGGGATTATTGGATGGGGATCATCCACATGAAGCAGCTCGTTAAAACACAAAAGGTAATAATAAAAATAAAGCTGAAAGAACCCATAAAAACTCCATCAAAAGAAATTTTTTAAAACTTTAATGTGTTCAGCATTATTGAGCGCTACTCAAAACATACACTACTCAAATTTAAAGAAAAATATTATTACCTTGCTGACCAATATGCCTCCACTACAAGGATGAAATTATAATATAATGCCCTTCCGAATGAAATTAAAAAACACCACCAGTTTAAAAAAACACCAAATACACTGTGAGATTTTACTTGAAATTTTTGAAGTGGAAACTTCTTTAGCACAATTGTGATTTGAAACTCGATGAAACGAAAAAGCGACACTAAAAGGAGACAAACACATACAACTATAGGATTTAGTCTGCGAGAGAATGAAATAGTATAATCGGTCTCCTCTTTGTGCGGTGCCTATCGGTCTCCTCTCCCCACTCTCGTCTATTTAAATTTTCTGAAGGTTTCGCTTCTATCGCGTGTGAATTGCACACATGTATTTTTCAAACATGTATTTCAATTTGGTTAATTATTTTGGCCACGGTTTTGTGGTCACCTTTTTTTCTGTCAGGAATATCTAGAAGAACACACCCTTTTCATAACAAACTCTATATTTGTTCCGTATTCGTCAATTATTTTTCAAAGAGTTGAATTAGTTATTATGACAAAGAATATGAAATTGATAGCAAATAAATTGAATAAGCACTGAATGGTATACACCGAAATGGTTTTATCGATTCATTGTTCCCAACCCTACCTTGACGGTAACCAGAAGCTCGATTGGATGTTATTATTTTTAATAACTTATACCTAAACCATATTAATAATAACTACCCGATGGGCAGCATTGTTTGTTACTGGTCAGGCGCTCGAAAATAATTAAAAATTTAATGGAAATTTCGTTTGGGCAGTGTTATCGTCGGGGGATGTTGAAAAATAAATTGTGATTTTGCGCGAGTCACGGTTGTGCTTAGACATAATTAAAAAGCTCTATGGTCCGGACGGTATGAATATTGGGAAGGTAAAAACCACTTGTTATATTGATAGCCTTAGATTCTATACAAAGATATAACTTATCTTATAATGAATATCCGAAAAAGCTGTGCTTACTTGCAATTCATAAAAGATAAGAATAACGATCTGCTAAGAATGAAAAAAATCGGACATAAAGGACAGGGGGGTAACATGTCTCCCACTCTATTTAACGTCTACACATTCCGCAAGGAACTGTACTGGGCCCGTTTTTATTTTTAATGTATATAAATGATTTATGTAATTTTGTAATCCCTGGAAAAATTATTTCTTACGCCGACGACACGGCAATAAGTGTAAAAGGTAATTGTCGGATCGAAACATTTTCTAGGGCAACATAATGTATTACACATGTTTCAACATGACTAAAATGTAAAAAATCTCATTTTAAACTTCAGAAAAGGAGGTATGATTTTAGGTTTCCAAGGCCAAAAGTATTTTTGTTTTTTATTTTTATTTTTGGGGTGTTATGCCGTGTTGCGCTACCTCCTTCTTTGGCCAACATTTTGGACAGCGTTACAGTGTCCATCATCAGCTCATCTGCCCTGATGATGTACACTGTAACGCTGTCCGAAACGTTGGCTAAAGAAGGAGGTAGCGCAACACGGCATAACACCCCAAAAATAAATAACAAAAATACAGAAAAGGATTTTATTTAACTTTTTATAAAAACATTAAAAACAAACCTCATGATAACCTTAAAATTAGAATCCACAGTACAAGTTGCAATCAAGAAATATGTTAACTGTGCAATGGACTCACTAAAGTTGAAAATGACATGAATCTAAATTGGTAATCACAAATTAATAAATTGTAGAAATAAAATTATTTCGAAGTTATTTCTCTATTCGTAGTTTTCGAACACTTTTTATTATGTACAGCAGTCAATTGAATTTACGTTTTAATATTGTTATAATATACTGAACCCCAAACGATTCATTCACTTAAAACCATCACACGACACTTTTTCTCTTTGTGAAAACCCTCCTCAATTTCGGTTGAGTTCAATGAGTTTGTTTTGAATTTAAGTGTCATTTTTTAAATTGTAACTGATTGTGTAAAGAATTCAGACATAATTTGACAACTAACATAAAACATCCACACGCATAAAATAAATAAAACAAAACCATCATCATCCAGTCATAACTACAAAACAGCGTGAGATTGGCCGCAGCCGTCCATGAAGTAGAAACAATCCAAGGCATGAGAGTCTTGCCCTTAATTTAACATAATACCAGACTTACAGTGGTAGGCGTGAAGCTAATAAGGACTAATAACCTGAATGGTAGTCTCTCTCCACAGAGATAAAGTGTTCGTCTTCAACTCTGGAACGAAATGCAAACATACCTACTGTGTATTACAAGAGAATGTTTAATTTATTTAAATTGAATATAATTGAGGTAATAGTTGATGGCCTGACTTACTCCCTTTTAAAACGAGTTATGTCTTGTAAAAAGGCATCATCTACATAAATAATGTAAGCGTTTGAACAAGACTTCGGTCCAGTGGCGGTTCGTGCTATGAAGCAGGGGAGGCTGAGTTTCCCCAAGAAAATAAAAAGGAAAAGATACAAGATACAAGGGTTTACATTATATAATACCAAATTTATAAATTAAGTAAGATGTCGTGACTTTTCCGGCTGCGCCAATTAAGAGGACGTATGCGCGGCCCATTTCGGCCAGTTTCATACAAATCTTAAATTTGGATTTGAGATCAAAATACCCAATAAAACTGAAAAAAAAAATTGTAATCAAAAGGTATATCAAGTATCTAGTACGGATGTGAGCTACTTTATTTATTTTTGCTTCAAATTATAAGATATAGGCCATTAAAGATTTTAGTGTTTCATGATTTCAGAGGCAACTTATTATTATTATTTGTAAGTAAATTACAAATTATATTCAAATATCGAATCAACATTGCAAGAATGTATAAGGCACGGTACAAATTATATTCAAATATCGAGTCGGGTTTATAAGAATGTTTAACGCACTGTACACATTATATTCAAATATCGAATCATTTTATTTTATTTTATTTATTTCTATTCTTGTACATACACTTTACAAATTATTACATAGTTTACATAGATAATAGGTTTAGTAATAAGAAAAAAAAATGTTAATGATACTTAACTGTATGTAAATAGGTTAGTCGTAGTATTTTGTGAACACCTCACTAAGCGAACCTGTGCTGAGGTGTTCCCATGTTTGGGATTAAGTGCTATTCTGTCGACCTAAGTAGAAACACCGTATCCTCCTTGATATTGTCAAGAAGGGCACTGTGGGTCGACCCATGGCGGCAGAGTCACACATAAATTAAAAGATTAGTTTCGGTGGGGATCTATATATACAGTTGTTCTTAGAATCTAGATTATGAGTAAGATAAATAATTGTCTTGATAAACGGTAGATATATTTTTTCTATGGACCACGCGCCAATGGGATAATCACGGATATTGTGGTAATATTTTCTGTCTCGAAACAAAGTTTATTTAATTATATTTTTTTTATATATCAACATTGCAAGAATGTATAAGGCACGGTAAAAATTATATTCAAATATCGAATCAACATTGCAAGAATGTATAAGGCACGGTACAAATTATATTCAAATATCGAGTCGGGTTTATAAGAATGTTTAACGCAATGTACACATTATATTCAAATATCGAATCAACATTGCGAGAATGCATAAGGTACGGTAGAAATTATGTTAAAATATCGAATCAATATTACAAGATTAAATGTCTATTACATATGTATATAAATTATAATTATATATTAATTACAAATAATGTGTATGTATCGAAACAACTATTTACTCTTGTCATTATAGTTATTTACTCAAGTATTTTGCGACCTTCGCAAACATGAGTATGTTGACGCGAGTTACTGAGAATAATTAGTTTTAATGTGTAATTGCAGCAGCAGGTTACAACTCTCATTGGATATAACAGTTCATGTAATACCGGCTCTGCCATAATAAATGACATCGCAACACACAATTCGCTACTGATATTACAACTTATATTATAACTTGAATATAGACTAAAATCAAATGAAGACAATTTCTAACCAAGAATCCACTAATAAAAGTATGTACTTAATATTTATACATCTATCTAGGTAAATTAATGAGTGTAAAAATACTATTTATTCGGCGAACAGTTTTTTTTATATATTTTGTATGTTAACTCGATTCGATATTTGAATATAATTTGTCCCGTGCCTTATACATTCTTGCAATGTTGGTTCGCTATTTGAACATAATTTGTTTTTTACATTAAACAATCTTATAAACTCGATTCTACTGTATGTTATACAATTTTGAAATCTTCATTCGACATATGAATTTTATTTGTTTGATTTACTTCAGATCATACAATAGGCACTAAACAATCTTGTAATATTGATTCGATAATTGAATATTTAAAGCGCTGTGCATTACAGGTGCAATATTGTAATTTGCAAAGAAGATAGCGCCCTTGAGGTGATTTTCTCACAAAAATGGCGCAATAGAAATCATCCAAAAATTATTAAAAATTATTATTATAGATTTTTGCACTACACCATCTAACAGCCTTTTCGTGTGAATAATAATAATAATATTTGGATGATTTATATAGGGCCGTTTTTCTGAAAAATCACCCCAAGGGCGCTATTGTGAATTATTTCTGTAAGCAATTGTGGTGCAGAAAAATATTTTTTTAAACCTTTCAAAAACTTTGTTAATTTTTGAGACCTGCGTTTCTCAAACGTTATCAATTTAGCACTTGATAAAAATAAAAGCTTCTCAAAGCTTTTTATTATATTGACTACAAAATGATTTTTATTATATTGGCTATGTAACAAAAGTTTTTTTTATTATATTGCTTAAGTAATGATTGTTTTTATTGTATTGGCTACATAATATAAGTTTTTGATTATATTGGCTATATAACATAAGTTTTTTTTTTATTATATTGGCTAAGGTTGGACAGTACATATGTTGTGAAATGATAATTAAAATTCAAAATTATTTTAAAGAATTTTTTAAATGTATTTTTGCTTTGATAGTGGTTCAAAATAGTTCGTAATAGTTTGAAACACCCGCACGCGATCCCCTCTTACCCCACAGTAGTCCTACGATACAGTAGATACATCACTACACAAGCAAGAATCTCTTTAAAATGAATGTTATGTTTCTTTAAAATGTATGTACTCTCAAAATTTTTTAAACACATAAATTACAAACAAAACTTACACTTTTCAAATTACACCGAATCTATTAAATTTCACAACTTCAACTCCCTATATACACGACGCTTAATTTTTGACCAAACCTTGTTATTTAAAAACTTTAATAATGGCCTGGACTCGCCAGAGCTTACCGACTTAATAAACATTCATATTCCGACAAGATCAACAAGAAAATCAGACTTATTTTATTTACCATCATGTAGAACTAACATTAGAAAAAATTCCCCGATTCCCCGTTTATGTGCGCAATATAATACAACATTTTACAATATAGACATTTTTAACAATACCCTTCAGAAATACCGAATAGAAGTAACGCGTACGATTGAAAATTAATTCAAAATTAATTCAAGATTGTAGAATGTATCGGGAGCATCTCCTATCCTTATCCTATTTTCCTCTTCCTCTCCCCCTCACCAAAAATTAATTTTTAGATCTAATAAAACTCCATCTTCAAATAATTTTAACATAGGAGACCTTTTTGGATTAACTTAATTTAATTTTATATGTATCTATATTTAATGTAAAAGCTGTTTGTCTCTTACAAATAAATAAATAAATAAAAAATTTCCGATCTGTTAATAAATTATTTATGTCCTCCGCAGTAATACCGTCAAGTTTGATGAACTTTGTAATAATTAATTCACAGCTTCATCACACACATACATTCATAATAAATTAAACGTGTCAATAAAAATAATCTCGGAATGTTAGTTGATTGTTGTGAAGCCTTAAAGGCTGTTACTTTAACAGTTGTGGTAATTAAAAACGTCAATAAATCAAATAATATATATTTAATGCGAATCAGAGGCGACTAAACTTTTAGCACCGTAATTCAAATCAGTGGTTAATATATTATAAAACCAGATCCTTTGAGAAAATGGTACTAAAATTTAAAATGTTTTGTTTTAACGGATCATTAATTATTACTGTTTTTACCGTTTCGTTGAGAGATTTTAAATTTATAGCAACACTAAAATTACAGCTTAGATAAAATGTTTTTTTATTATTGCCATAAACCCCTCAGGAATCGGGCGTATTTTGTCAGAAGGTCAAAATATTTCCGCTTTGCAATAAAATGCAAATAAATAGAATTTTTCTGAATGTATCCAAAAACAAAAAACTGTTTTTGAAAGGTGATAAAATACATTTACAAATGTTATTATTTTTTTTATTAAAAACATTAAAAAGTTTAAAAAGTGGCTCACCTTACGTTTTTTCTATGTAAAATTACTGATAACGAAAAAAAAAGAAAAACACACACATAGTTTATTAGGCAAATGAATTATGAACATTTTTTTCGTTTCATAAAAAAAAAATTACACAGGCCAAAAAAAAAAATGTTTGTGAAAACTTTTTAAACAAATTTACCAAAATCTTATGTATTTTTGGATGCTGAAACCGTATTTCATAGCAGTTTTTTTTCACCCACCATTCTTTCACAATATGATATCGATTTAATATTTCAAAAAACAGGGAAAATTTGATCTATAAAAATTTAAAAAATTCATAGTTTTTAAAATTGGTTATTTTTTGGTATCATGTTTAATCACTTAAATTTGAATATTTCCTCTCCCTTTTCTCTGTAAAGTTTCTTGCGTAGCTTTTTCGCCGATGTGTTGCGTTTTGTTGTTCTCTCTAAAGTGACCAACAGTAATCACCCATCATTTTGATATTCCACCGTCCCTGGTACCGTTTCTCCATCTCTTTTTCTCCATGTCCTGATGAAACCGTTCCCCTTGCTCTTCACTCACATCACCTAAGTTTTCAGGAAAAAAGTCAAGATGTTTGTGCAAGAAGTGGACTTTAAGGCTCATCAGGCAACCAAGAGTTTTAAACTTTTTTATTTTTATATACGATAAGTTTATTGTTCGGAGCTTTCACATTACTGAAAAACTTAATCACAATTTCTTTAAATGATATCCAAGCCTCTTTGTCCTTCTCATTCATCGTTGCTTCGAAGTTTGAATCGAACGTCAATTTACGGATATCAGGCCCGACGAAAATCCCTTCTTTTAGCTTAGCTTCTGATAATTGAGGAAATTTTCCACACAAATTTAAAACAATCACCATCTTTAGGCAAAGCTTTAACAAATTGTTTCATTAAGCCCAACTTTATGTGCAATGGGTGGTAGAAGAATCTTCTTGGGGCCAACTAAAATTTCATATTAAAAAATTTTATGCCATACTTTGTGAGGAATCCAGCACTTGACTTGATTACTAATTTCTATACCAAAATATGCGAAATAAACTTTTTTTACGAAGTCAGAAATGTTCCTTTGACGTTTTTTAATCACAAAATACCACATATATAACAAAAAGCGTTACGAGAATTTTTACAATCACGTTTAACCATTTTAATCTTTTAATAAGAAGCATTTAGGGTAAATACTGCAATCAAGGCAGATACAACGATTTATATTAGACCTATGAGATGGGACAAATTTGGTCTCCTGGAATAACGGGTTAATTTACGACGTGTCGTTTCAACGATCTAAATCTAAACAAAAGGAAAACACTTTAGATTGTAAGCATTTAAGTGTTGACAAGTTTGGTGAGATTTAAAAAATCTCACCTCTAATTTTGTAATAAAAAATACAACGCAATAAATTAAATACATTCATTGGTGCATGTGGGAAACTGATGAATCTACGTCACTTTGGTGTGTTTCGCTATGTTTGGTAACTTAGTAGGTGTGCCCGAAATGATGGGGTGAAAACTATTTGCCTGCATGGAGATAATTTAAAATAAAACATTTGAAGTCGATTTATCGTCTTACCAATTTTATGTTGAGCTTTTGTTATCGAGTAAATCGGGATTAAAGTTGGAATATATTTATTCGAAGGCCATAATAACATAACTCAATAAATCAATGTTAACGTAACTCGTACCTACTATTCTTCTGAATGGGATCTATGGGTAATTTAAATAAAATATTTTACTTCATGATTGCTGCACCACAAAATTATTATGCATCACATGCAGTAAAATTCTTAAGTTTAAGTTTTAAGAATTCGCTTGGATAAATTATTATTAATTAATTCATATATTATATTGAGTCTTCCTTATTCTTGTTTCTCTAGAAGGTCTTGTACTTTATCCCGGGATGACTAACAATCTTCCTGGAATCAACAGTGGATGCTGGAATCTGTCCAGTGGACCTCCCCACTCTCCGCAGCCATTAACCACAAATACCTCGTATTACTGAGACGTATGAAGTATGAAGGTATTTCCCTGTTGAAGCAAATTTTCTTACACATTGGCTGACTCACATACATGGAAATTGAATGTGATTCGAACCCTGAAAGGGAATCCTATTTTTATTATTTACCTAACGTAGAACCAAATAGGACGTTTTACATCATTATTTTCGGTGACCTAGAATAACTGAAAATAAGTGTGTTTACCTAGAAATTCTAGATAGAAACATACGTGCAAAACTCTGAGACGGTTAAGAGGAACGTATGCGCGGCCCATTTCGGCCAGTTTCATACAAATCTTAAATTTGGATTTGAGATCAAATTACCCAACCAAACTGAAAAATTATTTTTGTAATCAAAATGTATATAAAATATCTAGTACGGATGTGAACTACTTTATTTATTTTTGCTCTAAATTATAAGATACTAGCTTTTCCCCGCGGCTTCGCTCGCATGGTATTACGGGAAATTACTGTAGCGCTTGCATTTATCAATTATCCCCCCTCCCCCCGACCACCACCCCCTCCCGCATTCCATACATTCATTTCCTTGCATTCAGTTTTCAAACATCTCGCCTGCCACCTAAATTTCATAATGCTATAGCTCAAAGAAAAAAATAATTATCCAAATTTGTTCATTTGTTCGGAATACACTATTTATTATTCAGTCTTTATAATCGTTACGAATTATATTTTTAATGTAGGAACTCTGATCTGACATTTATTCCAAAACAGAAGCTTGTCCAAAAGAAAACAAAACATATTCTAATATTTGAATTTTCAGGAACAGTAGCCGACCAGGGGGTCGAGAACCTACCGGCTTAGAACCCACAAATATATCAACATCGTTTCTATGGAAACGAATTTCTTTCTGATGTTAGCAAAAACCCACTTTTGCTGGCGACAGAAAACGTATAACAAATATAATATATTCATATTTGTAATTTCATAACGCCAGAGCTACCATCATTTACAGCCTTTAGTCTTCGCATATAATTTAGCTTTCTATCGGTGAAAGAATTTTTCAAATCGTTTTATAGTTTTACGCGTGAAAGCGTTATAAACAAACTCGAGCAGTTTCGCATTTATAATATAAGTATGGATGGATAGGCTATTAAAGATTTTAGTGTTTCATGATTTTAGAGGCAACTTGGGCAACTATTTATTACACGGCGAAAAAATGTATATAAAACAATATAAATTTTTTTGCAAGAACCAACTCTTAAAAACAGACATTTTTAAATGAGAAAAATGATGTGGAACTATTTTCATGTAAAAAATAAAATTTCTACAATGCAAATTTACGAATCGTTAGGATTTTATGGGAAACTAATAACTTGCATTGCCCGGGCTTTACGAAGAGTTTTTTGAAATCAGTGTTGACAATAATTTTCCTATTATTTCGAAGACCAAGTGTGTAAAATTTCATCAGTCTAGGAATAAAGCAGTAGTTTTTATATCAGAAACAAAGCCAACCGCCGCAGAAACTCTTTCACATAATTTATAGATGGATTAATATTATTGTTTCGTTTTATAAAATGATTCTTTCACAGTAAATAAAGCATAGATGAAAATTTGCAGGAATTAAACACAAAATGCAGTCGGGAATGCGTTACAGCTAGATGCAGTTGGTAACCAATAAAGGACGTATATATGTCAGGAAGTGAATGTGCCTCAAGGAATCTTGATCAGAATGGGTACTGTGAGCTGTGAGCTGCAGACACAAAGGTCGAGGGTTCAATCCCCTGCACAACACAACACAATGCAGTCATTGATCTTGTTAATTAATTCTGCATTACAAAATGGAAAAACGGCACGATTTTAACTGGATACAAAGGAAACATCATCTTTGTTTGATTGCTAAGTTGTGTTGTGATTTTTTGAGTTACTCACTGAAGAAACAAACGATAAAAGTGCATTGTGATTATTGATTAACTCAAGTCCCCGGCGTTGCCCGAGCTTTACACAGATTTTTTTCGGAATCTAATCTAGATAATTACGGCCGGCGTGGTCGAGCGGCAAGGCTCTTGACTCGCAATCCGAAGGTCGCGGGATCGAATCCCGGGTGGCCAATAATTTTTTTTTTTTTTACATTAACTCCACACAGGAGGCCCTGAGGAAAATAATTTCCCTCAGGACTTATGTCATCTTTGAAGATGCTGTGTGGAGGGTGTTTTTGAGGAGAGGTAGGCGTGAACATGGGTCTTGAAGAGACCCATTTTGTAGGAGGAAGGAAACAGAGGCCGGAAAATCGATTAATTTGCGTTATATCACAATTAATTAAATTGAAATAATATATGGTATATTTGCGGCACGTTCCAGAGTGGAAAATACTCTCAGTATTGCCCTGGTGTAAGACCACCATTCAGAATTGAAACGTTGCTTGAAATGATTTTAGCCGTGTTTAGCGACCAGATCGGAATAGCCAGGTACTTCCCCACCTTCCTCTCTCCCATCTCCTTCCTTCCCCACTACCTTCATACCCCAATTGGGGATGCCAATAGTCTCGCTGGCTTCGGACGGGAGCAGTTGGGACTCTTGTGCGGTATTCATATAAAAAAATGACCTTCCTCTGGTATTGAAGGTCAAGTGTGCAAAATTTCTGCCGACTGCAGAAGTCAAATGGTCTCCCTCAATCGGTCTCTCTTGATCCGGCCCTCCACGCAGTAGGTGGCTAGACGCATCCACTGTCAAGACCTAGACAAACATCACCCCATGAATCCAGGCACCCCTGCTAAGTGACCAAACATAGCGAACCACTTAAAGTGACCAATGGCAGAGTATGCACACGATAATTGGTTCCTGGGGCGACGGTACCCATACCCACCTCTCAAATTGAAATGTACTATAATATGCTTATTAAAAAAACTATTGTAACCAGTGACTGTTGATTGAAGTAATTTATAAACAAAGTTTAGAAGGACTAACATCCTTACTAACTGAAAGCTAAGTTTTGCCTGCCAAGCTATGGCAATATAGTGACTGCGCACACCTGCCTTCGGTTACCTTCGGCATATCTCGTAAACGAGACCATGTGACCCGAATAGCCCATAGACAACTAAAACTAATTTATTTATTTAGTTATTGTTTGAAACATTTACAGAGTGTTAACAATTATTTAAAGTTATAAAACTACATTGTGTTAATACCAGTGTTAATACCTATGTAGGTACATTGGGATGTACCTACATAGGTATTAACACTCCAATTATAAATGTTCACGCGTAACCAATGTTTAGTTGTTACTACAAAATGAAATATAAAACATAGTAGTGTAAATATATAAAATAAGCTGCAGAGAAAGAAAAGAAAGAAAATAAAATGATAACAGAGCAATCACATAATTGTTCTCCATGACATATCATGGTAGAAGAATGTTAATTTGCTTTATGAAATATGTGAGACTGTTTGCATAGATATCTACATGGTCACATTCAATGGTATTATATAGACGACACATTCGAGACAGTGGATTGAAGTACGCAATATTGTTATTAAATAATTCAAGATTGAATATTTTATGAATCCTTAAATTACGTCTATTAGGAATTTTAATATGAATATTGCTCGACGATGAGTGGTTTGAAGCTTATCGTGAATAATTTTGTAAAAACGTATTAAGTCAGCAAATTGTCTTCTTTTTTCCATGGTTGCAAAATGAAATCCAGGTTTAAATGACAAAAGTCTTAGAATTTTTTTTTGTACTGATTCAATAGGTTTTGAATATTTTATATAGTGTGGGTTCCAAATAACACACTCCCATATTCCAATTTGATCTAATCCTAGACTTTATGATACAATACAATAATGATAATTCTCTTTTATGCGGTTTGATTGCAAAGTATTTAGGCATAATAATTGTCTTACTACGAAAGTTATAGCAAGCAAAATACAAAATGTATCAAAAGAGTCTGTATGGTTAGTTGCCCAAAATTGTATTTCCCGTCGCGGCCCTTGCACTATGCACTGGTCTCTGGGCGCGGGGCCTGAGGACAACCGCTGCATCAACCAACCAACCAACCAACCAACCGCCAGTACCCAGTACCAACAGACCGGTTCTCCAAATGGTTTGTGTCAATGACCAAATTCATAACTCTCTCCCCGCCATCCGCCACCCGCACACCTCTTCGCCCTTCTGCGTTCCTCTCTACTCCTGTATCATGTACTCCCGGCTGTCTCCTGTTCAGGGGAACAGATGAAAGATGGACCACTGTGCGATTTATTGCTATTTAATAACAGCAGACAGCATACCAAGATACTTTTTGGAATCTGGTTAAAATAACTTTGCACGGTTATGGAAAGGGGAAATTATAAAGAAATGCCAAATCCCGAAGCGATTGTTTTCTATGAAAACATACAAAAACGCTCCTCGACGTGCACATTCGGAAATATGGCAAAATCAAGCATTCCTTACGAAGATTTTTATTTCCAGAAATGTCCCGTGAGACACAGTGTATCCCCAATTGGGGTATGTCGTGCGGCTGAAGGTAGTGGTGAAGCAAAAGAGATGGGGAAGATGAAGGTGGGGAATCTGGCTATCCAGATCTGGTCACAGAGCTAAAGCCATGTCAAGCAACGTTTCATTTCTGAATGGTGCTCATACACCAGGGTGACGCTGAGAGAATCTTCCACCCTGGAACGTGCCACAAATATGATATATATTATTTTAAGTGAATGAATTGTGAAAAAACACAAGTCAATCAAATAACATTAACACGTAACACTAATGTGCACGCCGGGATTTGAACCCGCGATCTTCGGATTGCTAGTCGAGAGCCTTACCTCTCGAGAAGATGAAGTAGAAATTTGGTTTTTACAAAAAAACATCGCATGGATTTTATTTTGTGAAGTACAGGCACATATATAAAAAAAAATTCCGATCAAGAAAGTTCTGAAGACCTTAATTTGCCACTTTATACAATGGAACCATTTACGAAATGTGGTTCGTAAAAAGGATATTTTGCCCTGTCGGTTTACAAGAAATTGAACAATTCGTCAAATTTGGAAGTTAATTTTTAACTTTGAATTTTGACGAATTGTTCAAATTCTGTGAAACAACCCGTTCTAGTTTCGCAGAAACTCACGCGTGACAAAGTCATCAAAAGGCTACATTTTATTTTTTGACAATTGAAAGGATACCATTAATTGCCGATTCTAAGTCATTTTCAGCTTTTGAACAAATTGTTATCAACAGATCAGGACAACCGTCTGTTAAGCTTGTCAGCTTATTACAATTTCATAAAAAGCTGAAATGTACCCACAATCGGCGTTTCAAGGGGACCTTTCAAAAGTCAAAATAAATTACGCTGAATGGACATTGTTGACAATGTTACATTTGAATTTCTGCGAAACAACTGGGCCTAAAATATAGGAACCAGTAGAAAACTTGCATGGTACATTTTTGTAAAAGCAAGTAGAACTTCATGTTGCTTGAGACATGACATTTTCAAGATCAAAGAAAGTTAATATTATCGGATAATTTTGACGGCCGACGTGGTGTGGCGGTAAGGCCCTTTACTCGCAATCCGTTGGTCGCGGGATCGAATCCCGCAAATGAATTTTATTTGTTTAATTTGTGTTATTTCACAATTAATTCAATTAAAATAATATACGGTATATTTGCGGCACGTTCCAGAGTGGAAGTGACCAGATCTGAATAGTCAGGTACTTCCCCACCTTCCTCCTCCCCATCTCCTTCCCCTCCCCACCACCTTCAGCCTCACAACATACCCTAATTGGGAATTCCGTAGTCTCGCTGGCTCCAGACGGGAGCAGTTGGGACTCTTATGCGGTATTCATATAAAAAAGATAAAAGTTAATACAACAAAATTTTCTATGAAATGTAACCGGTATGTTAAGCGTGGTGTCACAAAAAGAAACGAAATATTTTTTATATTCCATTTATAGTGCATAGGAACAAAAATATAGCATTGTGTTATTTCAATATAATAGTTAACCAGAATTAATCTAGATGCATTATTTGCATGTCTTTTAAAACCTTCAAGGTTTTTTTAAATTCTTTTTTTAAATATTTAATTGCAGGTATATGAAAATTAGTTAAATTTGTAAATATATATTTTACAAAATATTACATTTAAGGTCATCATTGGTCATGTGTACCTTATCAGAAAAGAGCAGCTCTTGTTTCTGATAGTTTATGTTGAAGATATCAAGACGGATTTTCATATTATGCTGAGCCAACACGTCTGTTCTACCATGTGATACGCATAGCAGATTTGGTGCCGTCCCAGGCAGTAGTTGTTGGAATACAATGATATCTTTTGCAATTTTTTTCGCACTATATTTAATTTGAATTGTAATAAGTAATCTATGTTAATTTAGTTGATGCAAACAAGGTTTTACGTGGATCATGTTTTCTTAGGGCAGCTTGAAAAAAATTATATATTTTTAAGTAACGAAAATTTGGAAAAATAATACTGCTTAATCAAAATATAGGAAAAAAAATTGATATAAATATACAAAACTCTTTGCAAAAAAAAAACAACAATAAATTATGGCCGTTTCCTGGTTGTCTTATTAAAAAACCTGCGCGAATGGGGAATAAAAATAAATTAATAAATATTTTATTCGAGTAACATAAAGAAAGATAATAAATAATAGTGAACAGCTTTTTTTTCAATGTGAATTTTTACCATTGTACCCGCACTCTAGTAGAAATATAATGACCACTAACAAAATACTGCCGACGTCGTTGTTCAAGACTTCAAGATCTTGTTGAAGACACCACACGTCAGAACAGATATTCTAGCACAGCATTACAAGAGGAATGGTGCTATTGAATGAAATTTCTAAAACAGTGGATAGTATAGCTATTTAGGGGTAGATATTTAATATAAATAACCTTATAACTTTTTTTAACCTTATAACTTATCCAAATAAAAAAAAATAGTAATCTTGTACTTGGCAAAGGATGATTAATCTGTCGTACAAAAAAAAATAATTAAAATTAATTCAATGAAAAATTTCATTGTGCATTGGCTAAAGAAGGAGGTAGCGCAACACGACATAATAACCCAAAAATAAATCACAATTATAGGATCGTGAAAATTTTAAATCATATCCAATTTAGTTATAATCCGAAATATAAATAGGATTCGGCTTGGCATCAAACCGATACTAAATTTTTTTACAAAACTGAACTTGAAAATTGTTATATTATTATATAATTAAAGTTTCCTCGAATTCACACCAAAAATGGATGATTCCTCATCTAAATTAAGACATCGTTTAATTGAGCCACAGACTTATAAGATTTAATTTATCAAACATTTTGGATTTATGCTGCAATTTTGAACAATTTTGGACAAAAATGCTTTTATATGTAACACAATTACAGCGATCACAGAACATCTTGAGAGACGATTTATTAGATAAATAAATTATTCATTTGAAATTTGCATTGTTCAAGAAATTCATCTATGAGAGAATAACCAGACAAAACTGGAAAGATGTCATTTTTAAATCCAATTTTAGACGTATTGACTCTTTTCCAAAAAAATATAAATCGATTTCGAATGACTTATTTTATCTAGTAAAGCTATTTTTTAAATTTTGAGAAAATATGTTTATTTTTAGTAGATATAATAAGGTTTTACCGTAGGTTGTTAAATTTTCAAACAAAATTCTGTATTACGCAACATACATCTCAAATCATATAATCACGCAGTAAAATAAATCAATAAATTATTTGGGAAAGCTACTTTTCAGAATTTTAATTTTAGTTCAAAGAAAATCATTAAAAAAAGATCCGTGCCCTTGTTTTGTGTCGAAAATACTTTAGTTTGACTATTTATAAAAATGCATTCTTATTTTGCTTAGACATTATTGAAAAATTATAAATACTTATGATCAAAAAATAATTACAAAAAGTACATAATTTAATTGTTTTATCATCATGAGTTTGAGTATTTTTTAATGTGGGTATTTATCAAAGCAAATTTAGAATGAAATAATATCAATATTGAGTTATTATGTTAAAATGCTGGTACGAAGAATAATTAATCTTTCTCATCGGAACCGCCCTGTACCGTTGCAAGGGTACGATCGCAAGATCATCGTTCGGCGAAATTTAAATTCTCGGCCGCTAGTTAATGGCTCTTAAAATGTTATTTATTATATTAAAATCACTAGAGGATTTTTCCATCGATATTGTTGTGAGATACAATCTTACTTTTCAAAAGGGCTTCTTTACAATTAAGTAAGTTATGTACATAAAAATTACCGTTGTATTACGTTTCAAAACAAAACTGCAGTTTTCAACTTACAAGCAAAAGCTCTTGCAAACTTTTTTATTTCGCGTCGGCGTCGCCAGGGGTACGTAGGTACTCCCACTCTGCGAATATGTGCTTTTTTCTCGTATGTTTTATTCATAAACCTCTCAAACTTCAAAACGACAGACGGTCGCTGAATCAATCACGGCGGGCATCGTACAGTTTTATCTCCTTTCGTATGGAATTGTTTTATTTCTTACCTTATAAAGCCGCAAGGAGGCATCTTGATTGATTTAATCTCGACAGCTCAAACAGCAACAATCTTCTGGGTCTTCAAGAACACAATCAAATAAAAAATCTACGGGAACAACAAGTTATACCTATAATATTTAATTGTTTTAAAAATTGAACACAATTATTTGAAATAATGTCACAAACGTCAAACTTTTGGCGCGCACTATTTTCACACGCGTGTTCGTAAATGCAACCACGGCTCTAGCCTGTTCGTAAACGCGACCGTGCTCCGCGAAGCTTCGTATTTGAATGTTTGAATTTCAAACGTCTGCTTGGTCAGTACCTACGTCTGCAACCTGAATGAGACGAGAAGCGGGGAGAAGTATGGGATGTTGCTAGCCATATTATAGTATTTTTATAATATATTTGTTTATATATACAGCAGTGTGAAATGCAAGGGCAAGGTCTGCATTGGTTTAACGTACATATTTTATTATATTCGTGTTGTAATGCGCAACATTCGGGCTTTAGGAAGAAAGATAATTCGCGTAACGGAGAATTTTTACGCACGCTCGCTCTGAACTTTCAAGTTTCGAAGAATCCTATTTTTAAACCCACTCTAATGGCATATTTTCATGCTTTCTGATTGGCAGTTCAACTAATTAGTGATGGTCGTTATCGAAATATCCTTTTGCGAAACATTATGGGTAATTGAAGGGTGTTTCGAATTAATCGCTCCGAGAACGTTGTCGATTTTGATGAAATAAAAACAAAACACTATATGAACACAGAAAGCTTTAAACTATGTTAAACCTTGATTAGATCGAGTTTTCAAAATATACTGTGTCGATTATAATTTATTCCACTTTTAACGATAATTGATAGGAAATATTTCTGAAACTGTAGTATTATGACCATATCTTCACTCAGTATTCCCAAAGATAACATAGGACCTGATGGAAATTCTTTTCAGTATTTATTAGGAGTTTCTCTTCAAATTATAGATTTACACATTTTCTTAGAACTCTGTATGGACAATGTCTAAAGAAGGAGGAAGTGCAACACGGCATAATAACACAAAAATTAATCACGTAAATTTCACAATCTGCCCCGATGATGGACACTGCAAAGCTGTCCGAAACGTTAAACGCTAAAGAAGGAACATAATAACCCAAAAATATCACGATAATTCTTTTGGCTGTGAAAATCTGAAATCATATTCAGCTCTAATAAAATTGATTTGTTAAATAGAGTAGATAGACAGAGAAAGGGTGGGTATAGGGGAACGTAATATCTATATGTTAGTAGAAGAAGACATTCAGGGAAGGTGTGACGGAGGGTTGGAGGACGAGGGAGGAGCAGAGGGAAGGATTGCAAAGGAGACATATTAACGGCAGGGGATAGCAGGATGTGTCACTGTTAAGTGAAACAAATACATCGTCGAAACTTTTCAAGAGTCTGTATAGAGTAACATAAGATGTGATTATATGAATGTGAATATAGAAAAGGAATAATTTATTAACATTTCAAATTGTTGTATTTAATCATTGAAGACAATATTGACTACTCTCAATATCAAACGAAAAATGAGAAACAGAAAAACAAGTTTCGATCGCATCTGGAAATCGAACCCAGGATCCCTAAAGCCAAAAGAAGTTGCAAGTTAAAATAATAAAAAATGGATTTATTTATCCAAGACACTATCTAGATTGCAATTTAATTCGGGTAGAATCTTGAAATCATAAATAAAGATAACAGCCAAAAAACATGCGTTAAGAAAATTTATTTATTCACCTCTTCACCTGTCTGTACAGGGGGACTACGAGTAGGTCACCACCCGGTTGGGTAGTGTTGTGAGGTGAGTTAAGGTAGGGGCTGTATTGATTGAATTTGTTATTGAAGTTACCCGGATTATATGAATATGATAAACATAGCTCGTTCCACTTGCGAACCGACTAACACGAAAATTTGAACGGGTGTTCCGCTCCTTCCCGTGGAGTTTTACGCACGTGCGCCGGGGATCAATGCAGCTAACTTCTTATAGCAACCTGAATAAAAATACCTGTAGAAGACTCCGCATTCCTGCATAGCGTCTCTGCTTTAGAGATGGATCAGTCTGTTAACGTCCCTCCGTTGCCTAGAATCAAGTTGTTTTATCAAAATTTTAGGGCTGTAGCCCAGAGGTGACTCCCAAATTCAAATGTTGGGCGTATTTGAGATTACATACTTTTGTACAGGGTGAGCAGCTGGTCAGTATTGAGAAATCTGCTAGCCCTAAACAAAAAGCCCAGTTTCTTGGAAGCCAGCATTATTTGGGCTTTTGTGGAGCCCCGATACTTGAGTCGATCTGAAATACTTTCTCCATTTCTCTTCTAAGCATTTCAATAGTCTGTATTAGATAGGATGTTCTCATCAAATTGCATCAGACGGTCAGTGATCTCCCTTTTTGCTGAAATCAGATACGCTTAGGTTTTTGAAAAGTTGAAACTGACCAGGTTGGCCTTACCCCAGGCACAAACATTCTGGAGGAGGTCATCAATTTTTTGTCTCAAAACTTCCTGAGCTGTTCGGACATCATAAGTGGAAGGGGACTCGTCAAAAGTGAGCGGTGCTGTTGTCAGCTTTGCAATGAATTGGTTCACATTCGACGAGATCGTTGATGTGCAACAAAACAACGTAGGTGACAACACAGATCCTTGTGGCACCCCCGCATTGATTTGGTATGGAGAGGAAGAAGAGTCGTCAACTACGGTTTGTATTGTTATTCCTTTGAGAAAGTCAGTAATGCAGGGCAGAATGGATCCATTAATATTGTCTTCAATAATTAAAGAATTAAGTGTTTGTCAACACAGAGTTTAGAGGCGTTTTATCACATTTGTCTATTTATTTATATATTGTTTGAAAGATTTACAGAGTGTTTACAATTATTATAGTGATAAAATTGCCATTGGGATGTACATAGGTATTGACACTCCAATTATAAATGTTCACGCGTAATCAATGTTTAGTTGTTACTACAAAATGAAATATAAAACATAGTAATGTCAAATATAAAACATAACCCGCAGAGAAAGAAAAGAAAGATAATAAAAATAAAATGATAATAGAGCAATCACATAATTGTTCTCCATGACATATCATCATGGTAGAAGATGGTTAATTTGCTAGATATCTTTTTCAGGAGCAGATATTCCAGAAGCATTTGCAGACTATTTTAAATCAACTTATAGTAAGGAAGCAGCGGACTTGAAATCTTTTATACCTGGAAAAAATACGCCTCTAACAGCGCTGAATGTTGATATTCCAAATATCACAAACATTGACATCACCGCGGCTGTTAGAAAATTAAAAGCCAAAACTTCTTTTGGACCGGATTTTATTCCGTCATTTGTATTAAAGGGCTGTTTTGAGCCCTTATTAACACCTCTCGCGTATATTTATAGTCTCTCACTTAACTCCGGAATATTCCCAGACTCATGGAAGATTTCCAAAGTTACACCGTTACATACAACTGGTGATAAGACTTCAGTCTCCAATTACAGACCAGTGGCGATCCTATCCTCTCCAGCCAAGTTGTTTGAACTAATAATTCATAAATGCATTTATACCCAAGTTGAACCCTTTATAATTGACCAGCAACACGGTTTTAGATCTGGCAGATCTACTGTGTCTAATCTAATGGTTTTCACGGAGTACGTATCTCAAGCTCTTGATAGTAACAATCAAGTAGATGTATCATACAATGACTTCGCAAAAGCCTTTGACTCGGTAGATCCGCTTATTCTCCTAAATAAACTCGACCAATTTGGATTTTCAGCGAAACTTTTACGTCTATTTTTAAGTTACTTCTCAAATAGACAGCAATACGTAACTTATGGTATTTTCCACTCTTCCAACTTCATCACAAACTCTGGAGTTCCACAGGGGTCAAATCTTGGGCCCTTACTTTTCTCGCTATTTATCAACGATATTTACCATTGCATAAAATTCTCTAAGTTCCTCTTATTCGCGGATGACATTAAACTATTCCTTTTAATAAAATCTTTGGAAAATTGCTTGCAGCTACAAAGTGATATAAATTCCATCGTCGAATGGAGTCACACCAATAAACTAGGATTTAATATTAAGAAATGCTCCATTATGTGCTACACCAAGGCAAACAAAACGATTTATTTTAACTACAAAATGTCTTATTCATCTCTTCAGCACATTATTGTTTCGAGAGATTTGGGAATCACATTTGATACGCACCTAACATTTCACGTTCACATTGAAACGATTTGCAGCAAAGCTTTAAGAATGCTAGGATTTGTGCTAAGCAACTCCAGACATTTTTGCAGCTCGGCCGCGATTCGCGTGCTCTACTATAGTTTAGTACGTAGCATTTTGGAAAGTGGTTCAGTAGTATGGGGACCAATGGATTTCACTTACTCTCAAATGATAGAGAGAGTACAAAAGAAGTTTCTGAGATATTTATATCTTAGAGACTTCGGATATTATCACTGGCTATATCCATCAGCCTTTTTGTCCGGCATGCTGGGTATTAATAGCCTCGCCGATAGAAGGAAAACTGCTTTGCTGACAACAGCATATAAACTTTTAAACGGTAATATTTGTATTCCCGATATAATACAAAAATTTGAGTTTTATGTCCCCGACAACTTCACAAGAGCGCGCAGACACAGAACTTTTGTTGTTCCGAGATGCAGAACTAACTTACCATTAGTAATGCCGCTCGGAAAAATGATTCTATTACTTAATTCCCTGTCCCCTGAAATCGATATTTTTCAACTAAATATTAAAAAATTTCAAAACGCCATTATTACTTTATAATAAAATGTATGTTTGTAATTGGTTTTGAACTGTAAATGTACATTTAAAATAAAATAAATAAATAAATAAATAAATCTACATGGTCACATTCAATGGTATTACATAGACGACACATTCGAAACAGTGATTGAAGTATGAAATATTGTTATTAAATAATTCAAGATGGAATGTATTATTACTAATTGAATTGCGTCTATTAGGAACTTTTATTTGAATATTGCTCAAACAATGATTGGTTCGAGGCTTATAATGAATAATTTTGTATACACATATTAAGTCAGCAAATCATCTTCTTTTTGCCAGGGTTGTAATATGAAATTGTTGGAGTCGTTCCTCGTAAGATCCCTGTAAAGTTATGGCTTGCCAGTTAAGTATTGTCTGGCAATAAACATATATATCAACACATAGCAAGATCACAGTCTATTAAAGATTTATAGTGGTCTATCTCACATATTTCAATGACAATTTTTTATATAAAATAAGTGAGATCTTATTCTGTAATATGAAGATCTTTACGCATCGATTAGTCCGAAGGTGCAGGAATGCGTAAGAAGGGAAGATAATGTATCACGATAGAAATAAGAAGTCTCTCTAGGGGAAACGTGTTCAAGGCGATCCCTTGGGATAAAATAAATTACTTGCTTTTAGCGAGTCTTGTGTTGTTGACTTGCAGCTTTCTTGTGATATCGCAAAGAATCGTCAACGGATGATTATGGCATCCCATTTGTCGTCGGACCCAACGAGGACTAGACTTTTTTCATGAAACGAGAATATAACTTATCCGAGGTTCATGCAGCATGTATACTTGAAGCAATGATTAGATTTAATACAGTCCATTATTCTATTGTTAGGCCATTCCTCTTAGAATAATTTCTACAACATTGCGGCTACAGGTGTCTGACTTCAGCTATAGTCGTCACCATGAATTGTCCAAGATACCACATGGCAGAACAGATGTTCTAGCTCAGCGTAGCATGACAATGGATATTTAAGAGCAAGAATAAAGGTACCTAATGTTGAAAGAAATTTCTAAAACGGTAGATATATCTTTTTTTATAAATATATAAATCTCGCGTCACGACGTTTGTTCGAGATAAACTCCGAAACTACTTAACCGATTTTGTTGAAATTTGGCTTACTGTGTGTAATTTAGTCCAACTTAAATGATAGGATAGTTTTTATTTCGATTATTGACCTGAATATTTATTAAATGTTCATTAAATGTTTGTTACATAATAATGTTTTGTAATTATTTGTAAGTTCAAAAAGTTTATAACAGATGGCGGTGTGAGTTAATTTATCGACACTACACTTAGTTATCTAGATTGGGTAACCATCCTTGGGATGACCTATGGCAGGGGGGTTGGTTATACAATAAATGGTTCCCGGGGCGGCGGTACCCATCTCCGCCTCCCAAATTGCGGCAGTTGACATTTTGAAACGCGATTGATCGCGATGATAGAATACGTTTTTAGATTTTCACGGCCAAAAGTATTTTCGTTATTTGTTTTTGGGGTGTTATGCCGTGTTGCGCTACCTCCTTCTTTGGCCAACGTATCGGACAGTGCCCATCATCTGCCCTGATGATGGGCACTGTAACGCGGCTAAGCGGAAACTTTGGCTAAAGAAGGAGGTAGCGCAACACAGCATAACACCCCAAAAACAAATAACGAAAAAAGGGATGATAGAAGTTTTGTTTGCAAAGGAAAAATAATAATTTTTCTAATAAAATAATATGTTTTGTTTGCAAAGGAAAAAGAATAATTTTTCTCTATTAAAATCACAGACAATTCGTGTAATATTGGTGTCTATGCTTACGACCTACGTGTGCATTAAGGGCTAGGCCATGCCAAACTCGACATTCCAACCAGGCTATACCCGGCCTATAAGATCTACAATTCATAGAGTCTTCGGTGCATTGAAGACGTATGATCAACCAGGATTCATATTTCCTTCTTCATTTAATCTTGGCTAACAAATCCCTTCCTTAACCTCACAACCGGGTGGCAATTATATAATACCCCTAGTTGGTATCAGTTTGCGCACGTCTCCCCCAGTATCTGCGCATTCCTGTGGTGACGCAGCTAACACCGGCCACCAGCCACCAGCCTAGGCAATAAATGATCATGTTTTATGCATTAAAGTATCTTTCAACGTAACGTCTCCAGACAAAATAAGTCTTTTCTCGTCTTTTAGAAAAATGCAGCGTGATTTTACGGATACGGGTGGCTTTACGAGCTGGTGTGTTCTTGTATGGCTCTTATGGCGCGCGTCTGTTCAGACCAGGTTCATATTAAAATGTCAGCCGCGTTGGAGGAAAGCCACTATTTCTGTAATTTTTGGATGAGTTAAATACGATTGTATTGTGAAATCTGCTGTCAGTGAAAACGACATTCCTGAGAAAAATCAAGTATTTTATTTTGTTTATTACAGACATTAATAATATGACAATAACATGAATAAAAAAGAGATGACAATGAAAGGAAAGTACATGTAAATGAATAGCATTGACAAATTATAATATAAAAGAACATGAAGAAGACAACTACAAGTCAAAGCTTGAAGATGGATTTAAAAGACTTTGATAATTTTGATTAATAATTAATAATAATTTTGACTCGATACATTAAAAGAAATAAGAATTTGTTCTGACTTATTTTATTTATTTAAAATTGTTAATAATTTGTTTAACTCCCCTGAACTTCTTTCGTTGATATGTTTTCATGTACCGAGTAGATCAGTTCGTTACAAATTACCTTATCATTGTAATAATACAGGATCTAATGCTGAATTATATTCCATTATAAATCGCCTGCATATGCTTGGTAATAAATATGTTGTTGATGATGGGATAAATATTGAAAAATTATCAACATACAAATATTATTTAATTAAAGCTGTTTGTCAGCGCTTCTCAGTTGGATTAAAATCAAATTTACTTGAATGTTTATATTCTTCATCAATGTTTACTTTTTTTTAAATTTATTATTGTTTTGGATTTGGATTTCTAAATTTATTTTTGTTACGTACTTTACTTAGTTATTTTTTTAGTTCAAAATACCTTGTAGGTATGCATGTACGTGAGGTTTTCTTTTTCTACTTTATGCTGTCACTTCAATATGTACTTTTTAATTTTTTGGCTTATGAATATTTTTTCTTAACGATGCATATTCTGTATCCGTTTCTAATTATTGTAATTTCTATGTAAAAGCCGTTAATCGGCGTTAATTCACAATAAATAAATAAATAAATATTCGGCAAATAAATAAATAAATATTCTAAAGGCTAACACCAAAAAAATCAATGCTTCGACTTGCGTTAACAAGTCTCGACATTCAGGGTAAAGGGGAATGATATGCATAATTAGTAGAATGTTGATTGAGGAACAGCAATTCATTATTTGGGAGTCCACGGGAAGGGTTGTTAAACTGGATGAGTTGTAACAAAGCAGGTGTGTCAGTAATACTGTTGATATTTTTGAATATGCAAATTAGATCAGTGTCCTTTCAACGTTTTTCTAAAGAAAAAATGTTTAAAGTTTGTTCAATTTCATCATACGAGTACTGGAGTACTCGCCTCTTTCAAGTCCTAACCTCCAAGCAATTCCTCGTAGGAAGCGATGTTGTACGGATTCGATGTGACAAATGTGGACAGCATAGAAAGGATACCAAATGACACTAGCATATTCAAGGTGAGGGCGAACCAGCGAACAGTAAAGAGTTTTAAGTGTACTTATATTATGTTTAAAGTCAGAGGTAATTCTATTTTTTTTTTACAATAACGCCACACAAGAGGCCCTGAGGAAAATAATTTCCCTCAGGGCCTACGTCATCTTTGAAGATGCTGTGTGGAGGGTGTTTTTGAGGAGAGGAAGGAGTGAACATGGGTCTTGAAGAGACTCATGTTGTAGGAGGGAGGAAACACAGAGGCCGGTAAATCGTTCCACAGCCGAGCTGTTGAACTCAAGAACGAGTTGTAGAAACGACCCGTTCTCATGTGACTAATGTCAACCGTGTACAAATGTTGGGCGCGTGTTTGGCGTGTTTCCCGACTGTGCACCGGTGCCGAGAGGATCAACGACTCTAGTTGCTCGGAGCATCTTCCATTGTAATACCGGTAGAACAAGGACAGCATTCCCACCTGACGCCTGTGCTCTAAAGATTGTAATCCGTTTGTTAAGTTAGGATAATCTATCAAACGGACCACCCGTTTCTGCACAGAGTCGAGGGTTTTTTTTAGGTATTTTGGGGCTCCAGACCAGAGGTGGCTGCCAAATTCATCCGTGGGGCGCACTGTACATTTGTACAGAGTTAGCGCGATTTGTACAGAGTTAGCAGTTGTGTACTATGAAAGTATCTGCGGGCCCTGTACAATATGCCCAGTTTCTGAGAGGCTAACTTAACTCTGGCTTCGATGGAGCCCCCGTACCTGAGCTGGTCACTTAAGTTACACCAAGCATATCAATGGAGGACCTGTTCGGGAGATTGATTCCGTTCAAGGAGACTAGATTTTCATTTCCATCCCTTTTAGACGTAATCAGATATGATTGGGTCTTTGAAACATTAAATTCGACGAGGTTATTCTTACCCCGAGAGAAACTACTCTCAAAAAGATTGTGTTGTGAAATCTGCCGCCAGAAAACGACATTCCTGAGAATAATCAATTACGAGACAATCATACAAATCTCGTGTATACTTTAAATTAAAAGATGCTCTACGAGTGACCGAGCTAAGCGGTCTGATTATAGCACTAGTATAAAATGATTAATTAACGATAGAAGTAGTGATTATTTGTCAACGTTTAGTGTAACATCCATTGCGTCCATTTAGCGTTGTTGGTTGAGTTCGACCATTTCCTTTACTAGCCGCGCCGCAAGTATTTTTATCTCTGGAACGGTTCACGAAGCGCCGTGAGTGTTCTGCCTATTTCGTCAGCTCTGCGGGCGGAGGTATTACATTACATTACACTGCATTACATTACATTAACATAGGGGGGAGGTGGAAGGTGGTGCAGGTCGCATTATCACGCTCGCCAAAGTTGTAATTTTACAATTATTCATCTGCGGGCGAGGGACTGGAGACGAAGACAACACCTAGAACACGTTTCTCGGCTTGCGCGAGGGAGGCACTTGAATTGAAGGCGCTTAGTCCGAAACTTTATAGATGAGATTGAATTTTGTAGTACAGAGGAAATGAAGTCGCTAGAAGACCAAATAAGTGTGAATAAAGGTGAGTGGAATGTGGAGAGGGACGAGGGGAAACCTCATTTAAACGTATTATAATCTTGAAAAGCTTTAGGTCATCTGCTAATTGAATGAACTCAACGTTATCAAAACACAAATAAACATAATTTACAAAAAAATACAGAGAAGTGGGCCCAAATGAGAGCCTTGAGGAAAGGAAGCCTTGGTTTGAAATGGTATTTTTTCAATTGTGTGTAAATTTAATATTAGAATCGTCCCCAATCTCTATCGCATCACAGATAGTGCATGAGCATGAGCCCCCCCCCCCCCCCCCCCTAGTGTGACGTCACACATTTTGCAATTTTACATCTAAAAATAATCAAAACAGTAGTAAATTTTTTTTGTTTTGCGTTTTAAAAATTTTGATTTTTACATGTGACGTCAAAGATCTGATGACCCCCCTCCCCCCATACCCCTTATCACACAATGTCACACTTTTCTACTGCCCTCCCCCCCTTTAAAGTGTGACGTAATTTATGGATGGCCCCAACTAAGAAATTGTGAATTTGAATATCTCTTCGGATATGGAAAGATTGACGGTAATACTTAGTTGTGAATAATAATATCAAGCGGCTATATATTACATATGATGTCATTGCCTGTCCCGGTTACTTCGTCCCGGTGACTAGCTATCACTGGATGACAGTGGATACAAAGAACGGGCTATTTTTTTAACCAGTTCCTGTCGGATTTATAAAATGGTCACCAACACTAACTGGGCGAAGCCGAACCAAAAGCCGCCCGCAGGGCCTAACAGCAAAAACCTGCGGAGCTGGTTTTTAATGGGTAGTGTACACGAATGTGTTTAGTTGTCCGTGTCTCCTTTCTTTGATTAGTGATCTTGTCTCTCCACTTTCTGTATTCCGTGTTACACAGATCGGGCAAGCCGAATTCCCTGGTTTGGTAACTTGACTGTGCTGAGAATATTGAGATGCGACCCGATAGCGCTGCGTTTATCGCCGGAATTTGGGAATATTTATGTGGTCGATTAATTCCGTTTCATTATATTGCGTGACAGCAGACGGCAGAGGAAGGCCGGAATACCAAAACCACACGACTTCACCACTCATCACACCACCACACGACCACACTCCCGTCAACCAACCAAAACCTTCTAACTGCATTCATTCAGCGCACCGACTCTATATGAACCGAGCCTTTTCTAGATTAAGCGTCGAATTTTTACAAGTCAACTGTTGTCCTTCGTTGAGAAACGCCAGCCTATTTGAGAATGTCGTCTAAGGCCGAAACGGCTGTCATAACACGACACATAACATGAGCAAAACGGTGACCGTACAACTCAGAATGAAACCAACTCAGATCCACCTCAGAAAATTCATTAAGAGTGATGATATAAGCATATATCATAAGCATTATCTTTTTTTTCTTTATAAAAACCGTGTCTCAGTATCACACACTAATCACGCAAAAACCCATCTGGATACAGAACAATAGCTTAATAAGTAGAGAAAATAATTAAATATATATTAAAACGAACTAGCAATCATTAAATTTATATAATTATATATACATTCTTCAACTACCATAATACGGGCATGTGCCTAGTGTGGTAGTCGAAAAACTTGTAAAAACTGTATACCTATGATATTTTTATGAATAAAGAATAATAATTAAAAATACATATATTCAAAAATTGGTTAAATATGTTACGTTAAGTTAGGATTATGGGCTATTTTGACATATTTTTTTCATAGCTTTTAATGACTTTTTAAAGAGGTGTTGAGTTGATTTTATTCTCAGTTGGCATGGAACCGAGCAAAACATATATAAAACTGGCGCCAACCCATAAAAAATCAAGAGATAGTCTGAATTCTTGACAAATTAGTTCCAATTTTTTAAATGTCACAAATTATTTTCTTGATACACAGGTACTTTATCGCTTATCTGAATTTCCTCACAAAATCAGTTTCAATTGTTTATTTATTTGTGTAAAGCAGCCCAAACTCTGGGACTAGTAAACTCTGGCCGAAATTTCCACAACTACTCCGTCTGAAAATTTCTAGATCAAATCAAATATTTTCAGGAAGCTACGTAATTTCCAACCTGATTTCGTGGAATCTTTAAAATACACATTTTCAAATGGTTTTTACAAAAGGATTTTGAAAGAAGAATCATTAAATTTTATTTCGTAGTAAAACTGTTCGAAATACGATAAATTAATTTTTAAATTTTTAGATGCCATAATATGCTTGTAATACAATCATCAGAGCAAACTAAACTAAACTAAACCAAACCATAGGTATTTGTACAGATATCATCATAAAGTTATAATTGAGATTAAAACACTTTTGCACTTTTTTCCACTAATTTATTTACACCAGGACCGGTTTCATCCTACAACGGACATTTTCAGACTGGTAGTTGAAATTCTTATGCTATGGCATTTATACAAACTTAAGCAGGGGTACACAATATTGTCTCTATATAATGAATGTTTCTATTTTGTTAATTTAAGGTATTATAAGTTATTTGTAAATTTAAGGTACATATAGGTAATTATAAAGTTGATTATTAAAATTATGAATGATTTTACATAGTAAATGGATATTTTTAATTCACATGAATATATACGAATTTATACAATTGAAAAGGTTTGCAATTTCTGATATTTTATTTTGGTAATGTTGGGATATTCCCTTCTTGTTGCTTAGGGATTATTGACAAATATTGATGGTACTATGGTCATTATTATTATTGGGTTCTTAATAATGACCATAGTACCATCAATATTTGTCAATAATCCCTAAGCAACAAGAAGGGAATATCCCAACATTACCAAAATAAAATATCAGAAATTGCAAACCTTTTCAATTGTATAAATTCGTATTATTCATGTGAATTAAAAATATCCATTTACTATGTAAAATCATTCATAACTTTAATAATTAACTTTATAATTACCTATATGTACCTTAAATTTACAAATAACTTATAATACCTTAAATTAACAAAATAGAAACATTCATTATATAGAGACAATGTTGTGTACCCCTGCTTAAGTTTGTATAAATGCCATAGCATAAGAATTTCAACTACCAGTCTGAAAATGTCCGTAGTAGGATGAAACCGGTCCTGGTGTAAATAAATTAGTGGAAAAAAGTGCAATAGTGTTTTAATCTCAATTATAATACAATGGAATTCCACCACGAATTAACAGTGCAAAAACTAGACTCATCATCATAAAGTTATAAAAAAACTGTAATCTGAGAAAATAATTCGAAAATTATCGACCACCATAACACGGGCATAACCATAACACTCATGGTGGTCGAAAAATCCACAAATTATATAACCATCAAACGAATGATTAAAAAAATATACTAAAAATCTGTGTCTCTCACTAATTTCCAGTTGTTATGCAGAAATTCAAGTGTAACATTTTCATCAAATGGCCATTCACCGCCATTTTTTTTTGCATTTGAAAGATCACCGTTAAACTCCGATTCTTAATGCGTTTCGGCTTTCTATCAAATTGTAAGTTGATAAAAATAAGTTGTAAATAAAGCTGACAAGCTTTAAAATATTATAGTCGTTCTCTTCTGCTGATCACAATTTGTTCAAAGGCTGAAACAGACTTTGAATTGGCATTCAACGGGAACCTTTTAACGGTCAAAAAAAACAAAATGGCGCTACCAAGTGATGACTGATGACTTTGAGATTGTGAGATGTGAATTTCAGTGAAACGACTGGACCTACTTGTCAAAATAAAAATAAAATTAAAAATTCATAGTCAAAATACCATGTAAAACGCTTGGTCTGAATGCGGCTCAGGCCTAACGATCGGAGAAAAGACTGGTGTGGTTTTGGAATTTAGGTTTCAAATAAATGGAAACTGGCCCGTACCACGTATATACCACGTGGGAGCAACAGATCACATCTTCTTGGGAAACACTAAATAAATCATCCGGCAAGTGTTTACCAAATGACAGCCGTGGATAATTCCCCTTCTAGGAACAAACTAACCAACTCGGGTGATTTAAATTTTCACCTGCGCGGTGTGGATTTTAGGTGTCGATTTTGAGTTATATTCTTTCAAAGGTATCAACGATCAACGCACGGGCAATTATGTGAATCACGAAAGTTATGCAACTTTATCAGAAATAAATAATGGCTTGATAATGATACTTGTAGCGCTATTTTTGTGAATTATCACTTCTACAACTTTTACGAAGCTAAAAAGAAGTTGTTATTTAGCCATTAATTTACTTACGGGATTACCTAAGCCCAAATATTAACTGACACCCGTATTCAGAGTCTTGTTCAGATTTTTTTACAATAACTCCACACAAGAAGCTCAAAGGAAAAAAAAATTTCCCTCAAGGTCTATGAAATCTTAAGTCATTCTTTTTTTATGTGAATACCGCAATATAGTTCCAACTGCTCCCCTCTGATGCCGGTGAGCTATGGCATCACCAATGGGGGTATGTTGTAAGGCTGAAGGTAGTGGGGAGGGGATGGAGATAGGAAAGAGGAACCTGGTTATTCAGATCTGGTCACCAAACACGGCTAAAGCCGTTTCAATTCTGAATGGTGGTCTTACATCAGGGCGGTACTGAGAGTATCTTTCACTCTAGAACGTGCCGCAAATACACTTTATATTATTATTATTATTTTTTATTTTTATTATTTTATGTATCAACAAACAATTTCTGCTAAGCCAATTGCATTGGCTTGTCAACAGGTGCTTATAATTCCATTAAATATATATTTTAAAGGTTATAATTTCCATCTTATATCTACAAATTGACATTTTTTCATAAATATCAATATTAATATTTTTAATTAAATGAAGACATTATGAGCGAAACTCAATCGAAAATCTGGAAACAGAAAAATCAGAAAAAGATATTGGCACCTCTGTGACTCGAACCCAGGACCTCCCTACTTTCCGGGTTGGGCGCTCTTATCCACTGAGCTAAGGTGTCCTGGGTTCGAGTCCCAGAGGTGCCAATATCTTTTTCTGATTTTTCTGTTTCCAGATTTTCGATTGAGTTTCGCTCATAATGTCTTCATTTAATTAAATATTACAGTTTGAGGTTTTACTCATAAAGTTAAAATAATAAATAATAATAAATATTTTTTTTCGATAACCAATTTTTCAGCATATATTTAACCTTATTCATAGAATTATGTGGCTTTATAGTTTCAGGTAATAAATTAAATATCTTCGGTATGTTGTATTCAAACATTCTCTGTCCGTACTTATTATTAAATTTCGGAACTATTCCCGTCGTTGCGCGTGAATCTGGTGCTATATTTATGTTCTATTTCTTGTGAAATAACACAAATTAATCAAAATAAAATTTATCTGCGCACGCCACGTTCGAACCCGTTACCTTCGAATTGCTAGTCGAGAGACCCCTGACATTTTTGGATTTATTTTCTTTTATAGGCAATTCAAATTTCAGCTATCGATTTTATGTTTGAACGTGCCAGCCACTCAGCGCAGGACGCTAGAATCCTGGTTCTTCAAGAAGAAGAGTTCCACTAGTTTAGTGCAGTTAAGTTGAAATTCTTGTGCGGAGTCACATAAAACGTTAATTAAACAGGAAGTGCGTAATCTTCATTATGATTTGTCTTCCTCGCATTTCCTTAGTCCCTTGATCATTTCAAAAGCCATGAAAAAATAATTGGCAGAGCTTTTTAGAGCACTTGACAGAAAACAAATTAAATTGTGATGCGCTCGTTGCACTTTAGTTCAGCGAACTGCATTCATTGTCAATGCAAGTACCTAAGCACATTATAATAACAGATTACACTCGTCTCGAGAGAGTGCATGAGTTACAGGAATTAGGTATTGTGCAATTAATTACTGAGGACTTGAAAGACTTCCTGGGAAATTATGAAGTTCATATTCAAACCTTGGAAGCCCGCAATAAAAGAATAGGTACAGAAAATAATTCTTGGAAGCTTATTCTAGGGATAAAAAGTGAAACGGCATATTCACCTTCCGATTTGAAAACTGCTTGCAGGGCTGCGTGCGTTGGTTTGTGGACAAAACCGCAAACCGAATTATTATTATTCCAATGAAGAAAAGATAATTCTAATAAATCTAAACGGAAATATGAAAAAGTAAAGAAAAATTAAAAGCTAACGGTCACAATATTAAACAAATTCAGTATTCATTTAGACTTTTAGAAAATGATTAATAGGTGTTCCGTAAATCAATAAAAATCGATTACGTATATTCGAGACATTATCTAGGTAACAAACCAGTTCTTCAAACATTTGTTGCCATTTAAAAGGTAGCTACCAAAAATATGGGGAAAAAATCAGTCGACGACAGTATGGTTAATTCTAGTATGAGATTGTCAAAAATGGCTAAAAAATAAGAGGTCTCGGTGGCTGACGAGAATTCCTGTGTTCGAGTCTCAGTTGCGACCCTTAGGTTTTTATTTTTCTGTATCTTGTTCATAATAATATTTTTGTTTCGTATGTTTATTATTATTATTATCTTCTTTAATGATATTTTAAATTGATGAGAAAAACCTTAAAAAGTTATTATTAAAAAAATAGAATTTTATTATTCCCTTTGTCGGGCCGTCGGAGTAATAATAATTCGGTTGGCGGTTCAGCATGGTGTCTCCCTTCTTTCTTCTTTTCGAACGCTTACTACCGGGCATTTTATAATCGAACGTAACGTCTGCGTGAACCCAGTTTCGAACGCATGTTGACGCCACGCCGTACGCGTCGCGCCACAAATAACATCTCTGTACTTGGAATTTCAAAAAAATTTACCCTTGTAATTCGGTTTTGAAGTCAAGAATTCGTCACAAGATGTCGCCACTTCCGTCGGCAGGACGCATAGGTACGTGCTCCCCCTAGGTATAAGTTCTACGAATTTGTGAATCTGGAGTATTTCTCCGGATATGAAAAGATTGACGGTAATACTCAGTTGTATCAATCGGCTGTAGATTACATATGACGTCATTACCCGTCCCGGTGGGACGAGGAACAGGTTAATTTTTGAAAAGATTGACGGTAATACTCGGGTTGTATCAAGCGGCTGTATATTGCATATGACGTCATTCCCGTCTCGTTGACTAGCCATCGCTGGGTGACAGTGGATACGTGGAACGAGCTAATTTTGGAACCAGTTCCTATTGGATTTATAAAATGGTCACCAACACTAGCTGGCAGTATAATAACTATCAGTTAAAACCCGCTCAAGTTTTTAACTGCGAGTTATTATAATTTGAAGTTTTACTCATTAAGTTAAAATAAAATAAATATATATTAATTTGAAAATGTTTGCTCTATTTCACCAGAAGTAAGGAAAGATTTAACTTATTTCGAACACACGTATACTCCCACAACACACTTATATCAGTTTATCTTTTCAGTGGTATTTAGACAGATGATCTGTCCATCATTTTTATATTCCCAACATCAATCAGTCAAAGGTTTCGGAGACAAAATGGGGCGTGCACACAATGTCTGGCAATTCCCCCAACTCTAGGCAATGTCATTAATAACTAACTCCCTTTGGATAACCTAGCAAGCTGCTGACCCCTCGTTTATTATTGAGTTTGTTATTTCATTGAACAATGCACTATTTATGTATGTACACATGAGGATTACGAATATATTTAAATGACAATCATCCCCTTTCGTAGCTGCTGTTACAATGTAAAGCGTCACGGTAAAACATGACACTGTTTGATAGATTTGAATTTGGTGCACCCTGGATTAGGGTTATCATCCGTCCGGATTAATCCGGACATGTCCGGACTTCTAGCCTTTTGTCCGAACTTTGTTCGGCCCTTTAATTTGTCCGGATTTTTTGGTTTAGATGGAATATGAGTAATAAAACTTACATAAGTAATATGAAATAAGTCTTTAATCTTTATTAATTTCCCACTCATCTAAAAACAAAATATAAATCTTCTTTGACAATCAACTCACGGAGATCAAACAATAAATATTAATTGCAGTTGCAAACATAAAATATCTTCTTTAAAACTTAACACTTGTTTTCGACAAATATATTAATTTTAATATTTTAAGATTGTTTTGAATCATTAACAACGATCTGACCGAAGGTACAGATAATCTATTATGCTCTTTTGCCCACTGTGCTCCCATTAGAGAAAACACTCTTTCTACACTTGGTTTTAAGCTTCGTTAGCAAAAATGAACTATCAAATACTCAATAGAATGGGCAATCTGGCATTCAACGTCCGGACTTTTTTTGGACTGTCCGGCTTTTTGCCAGGACTTTTCAATTTTCTAAATGGTAACCCTACCCTGGATTGCAAAATAGTTCAAAAGAACTGACAAATATTTTCGTAGCAGAAGTCGCCGGCGTTGAATCATTCTTAAATATACTTTTAAACTACTGTTAATATGTTTATCAATTTTATATGTGTATATTATTTTATGTTCGTTAACTAGTTGAACAAATGTTTATCTATAAACCATTGTAAACAATTATTTTAAAATATTGTAAACTACACTAAACTAGTTAACAAAGATATTGAAATACTATGAACTACACTAAACATGTACTTTCTTAGTTACAAATATTGTCAATTTCATTAAATAAAGATGTTATTATTATTATTATTAATTTTATGTACAATAAAACTGAAAAGTTTTTTAAGCATTATAAAAACTCTTACGAAACTGTCAACCATGTCACACTTTGAGAATGTTCTTAATCAAAATTCAGTTTTCGAATTAACTCGTTAAATTAATGAATTTATTTGAAGTACTCGCCTATGATATGCACCCAAATCGAATGCTCTGAATCTTATTAAGAATTACATGTATTTTAAATAGGTACATACATGTAATAAAAATAAATGTTCCTTGTTTGTCTTTTACGCCTATTCATTCGATTGCGATAAAACTTTGGTGATTTGATGTGCGCATTCCCGCGATAGTTTCTTAGAAAAAAAAAAAAAAAAAAAAATTCCACCCGTCTTTCTGAACGGTGAGCTTCTGAAAATAATAGAATCTACAAAGTATCTAGGACATGTCATCAATAACAAATTAACGGATGATGAAGACATCGACAGGCAGAGGAGAGTACTTAGCATAAAATGCAATATGCTCAGCAGAAGATTTCGGCTCTGCAGCCCACGGGTAAAAAGGACGCTCTTCCTAGCCTTTTGTACCACCCTGTACACGTGCGAGCTCTGGGCAAATTTCAAAAAAAGGACCATGGAAAGGCTTCGGGTGCAATATAATAATGCATACCGTCTAATGTTCGGACTTCCCAGGTACTGTAGTGCCTCTTCAATGTTCACAGAAGGGAGAGTTCCAGGATTCGAAGCTCTATTAAGAACCAGGATTGCAGGACTGAGGGGAAGGATGAACCACTCCAGTAATATCCTCATCATGGAAGCCCGTCTGATTCCAGGATCGAGCATAGATGAATATTGGAGAAAAACACTGGCTCCTACAATCTGAGATCCGATGGAACAACAAGAACCTGATTTAAAGACTTAACTATATTTTTTTGTGAATAGTGTATCTAATGATGCTTCTCTTTTTTAATTTTTTATTTTGTTAATTTTTATCTTTTTATTTATTCATATGTAATTAATATTCATATATAATAACATATGTAATTATACCCTATATGGGATGTGTGGGATTGCACTCCCCTCCCCACATCCTGGAATAAAGACATTATTATTATTATTATTATTATTATTATTATTATTAGCATATTAGTGAACTCCGGCGTGATTAAATTATTTCCCGCACTAGAAAATAAATGGGAGAAACTATTTCTCCATTTGTGGCGCAGCAACGCAAGCCGGGACTCACTAGTATTATTATATTTTGTGAAAAAAAACATTTTTTTTTACATTAACTTCACACAGGAGGCCCTGAGGAAAATAATTTCCTTCAGGGCCTATGTCATCTTTGAGGATGCTGTGTGGAGGGTGTTTTTGAGGAGAGGAAGGAGTGAACATGGGTCTTGAAGAGACCCATGCTGTAGGAGGGAGGAAACCACAGAGGCCGGCAAATCGTTCCACAGCCGAGCTGTTGAACTCAAGAACGAGTCGTAGAAACGACCCGTTCTCATGTGACTGTTGAGCGCGCGTTTGGCGTGTTTCCCGACTATGCACCGGTGCCGAGGGGATCAATGACGTTAGTTCCTCGGTGCATCTTCCATTGTAATACCGGTAGAACAAGGACAGCATTCCCACCTGGCGCCTGTGCTCTAAAGATTGCAATCCGTTTGTTAAATTAGGAGGATCCATCAAACGGACCGCCCGTTTCTGCACAGAGTCAAGGGTAAAAGGTCTCCCCGACTTTGGCCTGGTACCGCCGCCCGGGAACCATTTATTGGATAACTAACACCTCAGCCATAGGTAACCCCAAGTGGTTAGCTGTGCTTGGTGACTAAGCAGGGGTTCGTGGGGTTAGGTTTATCTAGGACTTGCCGGCCGACGCTTCTGCCCATCTTCTGCGAATCGAGAGAGGCTGATTGAGGAAGACCTTTTGACCTCTCCTTGCACAGCAGGAACCCTCAGATTCCTACCCATCCTTCATATTTTTTTCCTTCTCAGAACTTCCTCTTTTCCTTACAATTACTCTTCACACATCATCCCTTAAGATGACATACCTGAGGGAAATTGTTTTCCTCGGGGCCTCCTGTGTGGAGCTAATGTTAAAAGAATCACCACTCTGAAGTTAATGCAAGTAATGCATCATTCCTAAGACTGCGAAAGTTTCTGCGAGAAGATAAAAAAATAATTGATGAATCACTACGGAAGCTTTCCAGTGGAACCTTATAAATATATAGTGTAGAGTTATTTAGATACCAGACAGACCAACGAGTACTGAACCCGACTACAAGGAAACTCCATCGCAACTTTTCCCAACATTAGCCACACGGAAGAGAGGCAGACCGGTAGAAAGCAAATGGTTGCACTGGAAGATGAGAGATGGAGGTGCATGCGCGCGTTGCACTGTCGTGAGATAAGGTCTAAATACTAACAACGGAGATGCATGTTGCATGAACGAGATGATTAAGTGAAAAATTAATTAATTGGGTAATTTAGGTATAATTAATTACATTCTTCCTTTCAGGGAGCGGATTTAAAAATTAAGTAATTTCAGTCTTTTTGGCGAATATTTTAAAATTAATTATTAAAATTTTTTTAAGGTTTTACCCATTAACGTAATATATCATTGAAAAAGAAGACACTACTAATAAATCTAAACAAAAATATAAAAAAAAGACAAAAAAATTAAAAACTAACAGTCGCAACTGGAACAAACAAACACCTCAACCAACTCGCCAAATGGGATCTCTTATTTTTGATACATTTTTGACGATCTCATATTTCAAGTTCAGAATTAACAATTTTACCTTTGACTAATTTTCCTGCATTTTTAACTGCTACCTTTTTATTTTTTTTTTTATTTCTTGGGCATTAACTATGTAACAATTTCTAGACATTTTGTTTTTTTGAAGAGTTTTATTAAATGTACTGGTATCGCAAATGCGACACGTGGAGTGGACTGTATCAATATATTAAAAAAAATGCTTGTGAATACTTTGACACAACTATGGGGAATGGTAAACAGATGAATGGGGAAGGAAACTGACTTACCCCTTATGGTTGATGTTCGGCTCAATATTATGGGTCTGAGGGAGCACTAAGTCACTCACTGCACAAGCTTCCATAAAACTGGTCGATGTTATATAAAACTGAGAGAATAATTATGTTCGTTGCACAGTTTCTGTTAACACACTCCATTAACAATCGACGTTGAATGCGCCAAGAGATCAATGTAGATCATTGCAAGCACATAACACACTTAGACTTCTTCAACAATGGATTTTGAATGTACAGAGAGGTTATTCTGAACCATTGCACCGCACATAACAGACTCATTGACATATTGATTTTATTGTTGTACGGGAGGTAATATTGTCAGTAAGGACAGGTAATTGTGGTACAAAAAGGATGGGTAGAGAAATGGAACAAGGTATATAGATAGGTATACATAGTTGCGTCAACATGTACATTTGTTACTTAAATTTTAATTTAATTTAATTTTTGTTTTAATCCTGCTCGTGAATGATACGGTTGTATCGAAACCGGTCGCGGAAAAATTAACTTTAAGTAACAAATGTACATTTAATAAAACTCTTCAAGCTACCTTTTTAAATGATAACAAAGTTCTAAATAATTGTCTCGTTACCTAGATAGTGTCCCAGATAACCATTTTCGATTTTATTTATATTTCGTTATTGTTTTTTATTTCTTGCCGGGGCAATCCCGATAAGTTACAGAACTCATTTTAGGACAGGAGGAACATACAATTCATAGGTGGGAGGAAATAACAATTTTGCATAGGAACTTAGATATAAAAAAATATGAATTTCACATAAAATGTAGGCGAAAAGGAAAGACAGGTTAAGTAGAACAAACAACAATAGAATACAATTAAAGAAAAAAGGAACAAGTTTATACATTATGGATGATTACAACTAAATTAAAAAGAAAATAAGAGAAAAGGAAACGAGACATAATTGAACATGACAAGAAAATTACATAGTTTCATCCTTAAACGTACTTAAAAAATATTCTTTTAAAGCATTACTCTGAATATTTTTATTTTGCTGGATTCCTTTGTTCATATCTGGAAGCGAATTATATAGTGTATAGGCAATGTAGTTCAGAGATTTTATCCCATATTTTGTAGTATGTGTTTAAGGTACGCGGATTTTATTGCTATTTCGAGTATTGTGAGGGTGGATGTTCACTATGATGGTCGATGGATAGTCGATATTCATGCGGGATTATTTATATGGGACACCAATCGACCTTTTTCTAAAATTCTAAATAAATATTAAATTTTTATTCAAATAATTCTTTTCATATCTATTCTTAATAAAATTGTCGTCTTTACGAGAAGTCCAGATTAGAACTCCAGTTTTGTTGAATCAAACACACTGACCTCATCAGACACAAGTCTTTTACGTACCTGCACATATTTTACGATCGCTTTACTGAAATGCACATTTAAAAATAATCATAATTGCCTTATAAGTGGTCAACATTCTATAGCGTTGTACATACTACGTACCCCCTACAAACCTCAAAGGCAATGATTATCCAACAAACTATCAGGCCGTTTTTCGCAGGGGTAAACAGAGAGGACTGACCGCCGGTCTTGACACACATTGCTTGTTTCTTTCACATTCGTACAAACTCTTCTGTTATTCTGATTCTTGACATGGCCCGAATCAAGTATTTGGTTCACTTACTATTTAATAATCTTACTATAAACTATACGTTTATATTTTTAAATTAACATTAAAAATTAACAAATTTATTTTAAATCTACTCAAGTTAAACGATAGGAAAAGCTTTTTTTATAGTGACTATATAAAATAATTGTATACACAAAATATAATGGTGAATTTAAAAGTATACTATACTATACTCCTCACTAGGGAGTCCTGTGCCGAGGTGGACTAAAGTTATTTAAATGTAGTTTATTTGTCTTCTATGTCGTTTTTAGTGTCTTCATTAGCGTTTTTTCATTGACCTCTTTCAGCCATATTTTTAATCTTGATTTGTACTCATTAGAATTTTTTATTAGTTTTATGTCTTGGGGAAGGATGTTATAATCTTTTGTTGCAAAGTATGTATAGTTTCTTTTTCCGAATGTGATTTTATAACTTTGAATATTTTTTATGTCATTTTTATTCGATATAGTGTTATGCATACACGGTCTGGTAGAGGATTCAGTATTTTTGAATAAGTTCAATAATATAATTTTGGCGTATATCTATTGTACATTTGGTACGTCAAAGCTTTTAAAAATTTCAATTGAAGGCGTTCTAATGGGTACTTTCAATATGGTCTTTATGATTCCTTTTTGAATCGTATTAAGGTTATGTATGTACTTATGTGTAGCAGATCCCCATCCTATAATTCCGTATTCAATTCAACAATGTTTTCTGTTTTTTGGCGGACCTACTCTAGGCCGGCGGCTCGCCGGGGTTTGTGGTTAAGTACCTGAGTTGCACACCCGGCGAGCTGCCGGGGTTTGTGGACAATGGGTTAATGTAAACCGATTCTTAATAAAGATTATTCTAAAATAGTGATTTCATGCTGTAGTAATTTCAAGCAAGAACGTTTCGATTCTGAATTTCTAAATGGTGTTCGTTCAACGGGGTGATACTAAGAGGATGGAACACGGGCCCCTGTAGCTCTGAACCGCCTCTGCTAATATCCGCCTCTTGTTCCGGTATGATATTCTCGCCAATTTGTAGATACACGATCTGATTATTAAATTAGGTACGGGTCTCATTAAAATCTTTACTTTTCCGACAATAATCAGAAACATTTCCATGGACAAGTGGCAGGGGCGTTCCGTGATATTCTTTTTTGACAAATCATCAATCAATTAAATTCCATTCCTAAAGACCGACCATTTGACGGACACTTCTTTCTCTATCCATTCGCTCGGAGAGGTGAATTGAGTAGGTACTTAAAAAAAGAATAGTGCAAGATGGGAAAAACAGGGAATTGAAAAAGATTAGCTAAAAACGAGATCTGGAACAAATAATAAAAACATTTTATTATCTTACTTTTTTATAATAAAAAATCGATAATGGTATCCTCACTGGGATCTCTCATTTTGAGGATTACATTTCACATTAAAATTTAATAGTATGAGGGGGTATTTCACCATCCTCCTCACAGGTTATCATTACGGTAACGTACATTTTAGATTAATTATACAGGATTTATTTAATCAAAAAGTCTGAGTTTACCATTCGGTACTTGAGCCTATGAATAATGGCTATATATAGAATAAGTTAGCTGAGTTTTTTAACAGTTGCGAGTATTTATTTGTTTATTTATTAATATTCGTTATGTATAAGGATAAGCTATGAGGAGGATGGTGAAATACCCCCTGAATAACATGAAATAATTATAACTGGTTAAGTATTTATTAAATATATTACAGTTTGTCAAATAAGAGTAGAAACATAGGAGGGTGCCACTGTTGTTCAAATGGCAATACTAAACATATAACTCATGGTGTTAATGTAAAGCTGTGTAACCTACATTTTTATTAAAAAATTAAAAAGGCATAAAAGTGGAAAATATATTTTTTCATTGCAATATAGATAGATACCCACTGATCTCAAAATTAGAGTATATATATTGCATATAGGTATATTATTATTATACCTTTGCAATTTTGTGTTAACATAATGAAGAATAACGAAATAGTAATAAAATATAAAGAGTTTAGAAATTGCTCACATTTATTTAAAACTAGCTTTAGTACCTAGCGTGGCCCGGGCTTTGGATCATGTCTCCAAGAGATTCAGGTATAAAAGTAGTGTAACTAAACTCACCATTAGTGATTCTTCCTTTCTATCTAATTTTAACTTCAAATCTGTGATAAATCAGCATCTCAGATGACATAGGTCCTGAGGGAAATTATTTTCCTCAGGGCCTCCTGTATGGAGTAATGTTAAAAAAAATATATACATCAAGTTATTCCAATCACTGGAACTGGACATTATAGTTCTATATGTAATGTAAATTCATCAGTTCCCTGCTTGTACTATGAGTTTCCAGACACCGTACTGTATGTTGCAACTATGTCAGGAATGATCGTTGTACAATATTGTATATTTATGACTTAATTTATTTAATGTTGATGGAGCAGCTTTATTAAGTTCGGACATCTCTTCTTTATTACCTTCTAGGAGATGAGTTATCTACATTGTGTTGGGTTGACTGAATCTATGGGTTTTTAACCCTTCAGAATTTCGGCGTATTTTTCAGATGGTCAAAATACTTCCGCTTTTTGTAAAATTTTTGTTAAAATGCAAATAATGAAATATTTCTAAACATATCCAAAACTAAAAACTGTTTTTGAAAGATGATGAAATACGCTTTTAAATTTTATTATTTAAAATAAACTTATAATTTTTGAAATATAAAAATTTTGCATGCAAACATAAAAAAGTTTTAAAAATGGCTCACCTCATGCTTTTTCTAATTAAAATTACTAATAACGAAAAAAAAATTAAAACAGAAATATATTTTATTAGACAAATGTATTATAAACGTTACTACACCTCGCTTTTTTGTCTTTTCATATAAAAATAATTAATTAAAAATCTTCAAAATTTCAATTTTTTTTTTCAAACTGAGATTCAAAACTTTGGTTTTACTTTTTTCGTCGTTATTTTTTAGATTAGACTATAAAGCGTGGAGTTTTGCCTTTTTAACACTGTTTAGAATATAATTCTCACTCTGATAGTAATGGAGTTACAGCGATTTATACAAGACGCATGTGAGCTGGGACAAATTTAGTCTCCTGCCATTCAAAGGGTTAAATATTTTTACATACCTACATAATATTTGTTAGGTTTATTTTTAACTGTTTGTAGTTTCTGTTTTTTCCTCGGCAATTGAACCAGTCTGAATACGCCCGTCATATGGTGCAACTGATTCGGTCATCTATAAAAAAAGTGGATGGAAGTCAGTTGTTTTAATTAAATTAAAGTCATATTATAATGAAATTCCATCATGATTAAATAAATGTTTCTAAAAAAATTTATGGATCTTTGTTTGTCCCTTAGGCGGTACCTAAACCACTTTGGTGAGTTGTTGTGCGCACACACGCGATGGTTTCTGTAAATAGAAGTGAGCTCTAGCGTTATTAAATTATTTCCTATACTACTAGTCTGATTGCGATGGATCTTTGGTGAGTTCTTATGCGTGAAGATTTTTATATGTACTGGTGAGCTCTGGCATCTGAAATTTGTATAAAAATTGCAATAAGTGGGACGCGAGCTATTTGAAAACTGAATGTACCGAGACATTGTGAAAAAATTCGCAATGTTTCTTTAAATAATACTTAAGATATGTTCCACGAAATTTTTGCTCTATTTTAAACGAGTCATGTTTTATTAAGCTTTTTCGCCATTTTCGCTGCGATTTCATCACTTAAAATATTAGCGCGCTCTGTGTCCAACATTCGTAATAAGTTAATAAGTAATAAAACATCTCTCCATCTTCTTCTTTTTCAGCCGAATAGCGCCGCCTTAAGTGGCATTGCATTGCACGCCGGGAACTCGCTAGTTAGAAATAAATAAAAGGCAGGCATAGGTTAGAAGAGGGTGGGTAGGTAAATATATTTTTTGGTGTTTCGTATTATATCCTCAATGTAAATCCTTAATTTGGGAGTCGAGTGAACTAACCAACACCCCTGCCTCTGTCACCCCAAGTAGTTCGCTACGTTTAATGACTATGCAGGGGTGCCCGGGTTTTGCGGGGTGGTCTCGGTGGCGGATGCATCTTCCCACGAGCTGCATGACAGGACGGGTCGGCCAGGCAGGCAAAACGCAAGGATGTAGAATCCTTGGGCCAGAACTGAAAAACCGTCGTACAAATCGATGTACAGGGGTACACAACATTGTAATAATGTAGGTACTTCAAATACAGTTCAACAGAATGTGTAATAAAGCATAAAGAGGAGAAAGAAATACCCATTAATATTCCTTATGGAGTATAATTACCCCTTGGACTGTTCGAGACTATACAACATAATTTTATTCTTTCAGAGTTACAAATAAACACATTTAACGGTTCATCATTTTCCGTTCATTTTGGAAAAAAAATATAAACCGCTCGATTCCATAGATTCCGTATATGGCCAACTGTTTGCGGAAACGTCACGGGCTGTGAGCTTTTTGTGAACCTCTTCTTCTTCTAGATTACACAGTTAATTCAGTGGTTTCCTGCCACTGAATAGGAAATCGCTAGAAACCGTCGTAGACTCTCAATCGTCCTTGGGGTGATTTTACACAAAAACAGCGCTCTACAAAGTATCAAATCGATCGAACAGTATTAATACGTAATGTCTGCGTGGTTGAATTTCAGAACTCAGTTTCGAGTGCATGTTGACGCCACGCCGTACGCGTCGCGCCACAAATAACATCTGTGTGTGTGGAATTCCAAACAAAGCTACCGTTGTAATTCGGTTTTGAATTCAAGAATTCGTCATAAGATGTCGCCACTTTTGTCAGCAGGTCGGACGGGAAAGTGTCCGCCCTAGGTATAACTGCCACGAATTTGTTAAAAAGTAGTACCTCTCCGGATACGGAAAGTTTCACGGTAATACATAGTTGTATCAAGCGGCTGTACATTATATATGACGTCATTGCCTCTTTCGGTTACTTTGTACCGGTGACTTTCACTCGATGACAGTGGATCCGAGGAACAGGCTATTTTTGAAGCCAGTTCCTATTGGATTTCTAAAATGGTCTTTTAAAAAACCTTTCGACCCCTATCCCCAGAGAGGATCATGAAGTTGACAATTTCCATTAGACCTTTCGACTCCAATCCCCAGATAGGATAACGAATTTGACAATTTCCATCAGACCTTTCGACTCCAACCCCCAGACAGGATAATAAAGTTGACAATTTCCATCAGACCTTTCGACTCCAACCCCCAGACAGGATAATAAAGTTGACAATTTCCATCAGACCTTTCGACTCCAACCCCCAGACAGGATAATAAAGTTGACAATTTCCATCAGACCTTTCGACTCCAACCCCCAGACAGGATAATAAAGTTGACAATTTCCATCAGACCTTTCGACTCCAACCCCCAGACAGGATAATAAAGTTGACAATTTCCATCAGACCTTTCGACTCCAACCCCCAGACAGGATAATAAAGTTGACAATTTCCATCAGACCTTTCGACTCCAACCCCCAGACAGGATAATAAAGTTGACAATTTCCATCAGATCTTTCGACTCTAACCCAGACAGGATAACGAATTTGACAATTTCCATCAGACCTTTCGATTCCAACCCCCATACAGGATAATGAAGTTGACAATTTCCATCAGACCTTTCAGGATAATGAAGTTGACAATTTGCTAAAGAAAGATTTTACTTATTTGAAAATGCTTGATCAATTTCATCAGACGTCGGGCAAGACTTGAGCTTACTTTAAACGCCCACAGCACGCTTCTATCAGTTGATTTATTCAGTGGTTCCTTCCCAGAGGAGTGTATCTCATTTAAACCGTATAAAGTTATACAGGAATGAGGGAGATGGGACCCTCCCATGATCTTGGCTGAATTACGATCTGTTCTGCAGAATGTGAAGCCATATTTGGAAACCTGATTCACATAGATAATAATATTGATAGCGAGGAAACGTGTCTGGCTATTTCTAATGCAGATACATAACTGTTCTCCGAACAATATGCCAGTGCAGCTTGACATATTCAACTTTGCAGGCGGATAAAAGGGCACTAATATTTTTTATAAGTTTAAAGTAAATCAACGTTAATGGTGATATTTATTTATGCTCGATTTTTTTAAAATGTTCGCTTTCCTTACAATCTATATTTCTCATCATGGGGGGGGGGAGAATTTCAGGTACCCCTGCATTTTTTTAAATGTGAATACCTCACAAGAGTCCCAGCTGCTCTCGTCTGAAGTAAGAGAGATTATTATATCCCCAATTAGGGTACGTTGCGAGGCTGAAGGTGATGGGGGGAAGAAGAAGATGGGGGAGGAAGATGGGGAAGTACCCAGCTATTTAAACTGAAAATATAGCAAGTACGTAGGTACTAGATACTACATATATTATATACTATGTACTGTTGGTACCTAGCATTTATCCTAGCATTGTACCTTTTTCCAAAATTGTAATTCCTAACCACAAATACTTTTTTCCCTATCTACCTTATGCTGACTAAAAATTAAATATCGTCCTGTCAACACATATTGTGAGTGTTGATTAGTGTTGAGTACCTCATCCAAGAGGCACCTCAAATGTACCATACAAAATCGTAAAATGTCCCCCCACCTCACAAAATGTACTTGTACCAACTCGTTTTCTTTGTGTTACTACAAATGTCACATCACGTTGTCACGTATGGGACAAATATGAGATGAGGTATGAGGTGGTTGGTGTTTTAGACTACATGTCACATCTCGTATGGGACAAGTGTGAGGTGAGGTGTGAGGTGATTGGTGTATTGAATGTCATGTCATGTCATGTCACGTATCGTATGGGACAAATGTATGCGGTAGTGAGGTGAGGTAATTCTTGTATTGCATGCCATTTTTGTATTAGAGCCGTGTGAAATGGCGAGGTGATTTTTTTTATCGTAAATTATTGTTACGTGAATACCGCACAAGAGTCCCAACTGCTCCAAAAAATTTAAATATTTATTATTTTTTATTGTAAATTATTGTTATATGAATACCGCACAAGAGTCCCAACCGCTTCAATTTGTTTTTATTTTTATATTTTGTTATTGTAAATTATTGTTAGTGAATACCGCACAAGAGTTCCAACTGCTCCAAAAAAGTTGTTTTTTTTTTTTAATCTGGGGAGAGTGGTTGAGGGAGTCCTTTTGACTTCTCCAGCCTAACTCTCTCGGAACATCGCCTTGCACCGCTGGAGGGATCGATTAATACGTCCACAGCAACCCCAAAGAAGAGATAGGCTCTGAGGAAAATTATTTTCCTCAGGGCCTCCTGTCTGGAGCTAATGTAAAAAAACACATTCTCTGAAATTCTTCTCACTCGTAAGAGAAAATATTGTCCCACCTCACCTCAACACCTCATTTCAGTATTTGAGTACCTCATACAAACTCACCCTAATGTCGTGTCCTACCCAACACTAGTGTTGATTACGGAGCCCTTGTTCGATCGCGTCGAACCAGATAAGAACCATCGTGAGCTCGCGGTTTGGTGGTGCATATGATGAACCAGCGGAATTTAGAAAACAGGGTTTGTCGGCACCTTTTGATTCGCCCCATTCTTTCTGTTTTGCGGGTATCTCTTTAAGTACCCAACATGTACAGACACAGGTACCTACTAGTCTAGGTTTATTTATAAGATTCTCGGATTTGCAAGGATCGCATCTTTCAAGAATAGCGCAATTACAGAAAGTAGGCGGAGTACTAATACCTATTTTAGAACCCATCGAAGAGGCAAGTATGGTCTTAAGCACTGAACAGAAGAGGAAACACGAGAGTAACGACTGCGCGGCTTCATTAAACCGATTAACTGCTCACGAATTTAGACATTTCATAACGTTTGGATTTTGTCACACCTAACTAAATCTCCCTAGCCAACCACTTAGACAGGTAGTAGGTATCTATATTGTTAGAGTGAAGTGACGAGATTTTTTTTTTAAATTGAATACCGCACAAGAGTCCCAACTGCTTCCGTCTGGAGCCAGTGAGACTATGGCATCCCCAATCGGGGTATGATGCTGAAGGTAGTGGGGAGGGAAAGAAGATGGGGAAGAGGAAGGTAGGAAGTACCTGGCTATTCAGATCTGGTCACCAAACACGGCCAAAGCCATTTCAAGCAACTTTTCAATTCTGAATGGTGGTCTTACACCAGAACGATACTGAGAGTATCTTCCGCTCTGGAACGTGCCGCAAATATACTATATATTATTTTAAATGAATAAATTGTGAAATAACACAAATTAATCAAATAAAATTTATTTGCCACGCCGAGATTCGATCCCGCAACCTTCGGAATACTAGTCAAGAGCCTTACCGCTGGAATACGCCAGCCGGAGGGATGGGAAGGTAATGGAAAAAATGGTGGTTGCGAAGTACTTGTGTATTTATATCTGGACACTGAACAACACGGTTTGATTAATTTTTAAAAAATTGATTTCAACAGTTACTACTATTCATTCAATCCCGCGGGATTGATATGCGGGATTACTTAATCCCGCGCGGGATCACGCGGGATCTCGCATCTTTGAAATTATGTCAAAATCAAATTGAAACTACAGATTTTTGTGAAAAAATCAACTTTTATTAAACATTTCTTAGATTAAGAAACAGAAATTATTTCTTTTCTGTTAATTTAGTTTAAGTATTTTTTTAATCTGTTTTATTAGATTCGTCTTTAAATGTTTGGCATAGTTTTGTTTAATTTTACTCTTACTCCTAACAACAGCTTTATATTTTTAATTCAGTCTTATTCATATAATGACTAATAATCAAATCACAACTTTCTGTTGGATGCTATTACTATGATATCAACCTACAACCTTTTGAAAATACGTTCTTAAGAAGCAAATGGCATTTATTGTATCAATTCCGAGCCTGCTTCTGAGTGAACTGCAAATATATCCTGATGCTGAAAACGCTATCTCGGCTTCTACGCTAGTAGGCTGAACCGTCAGGACATATTCAGAGGCCAGCGTCAAGTATTCTCCTCTGATGCCATCGGACTCAAAGAACGTCATTTCTTTCTTCAAATTTTTGATTTGCGGGATCCGCGGATCCGCGCTTTGAAGGTGCGGGATCCCGCAGATTAATAAAAGCAGCGGGAATGCAGGATCCTGTTTTGCGGGATTGCAATCCCTAGTTACTACTCGGAACCAAGATGTAAAACAAGCACTAAGTTAACATTAATTGTTTTTGTGTTTAATTCTTAGAAGTCCATTTAATTTAATCATGTTTCATTCAAAAACAATTAGCCTAAACCATTACATATAGGAAGGAAGGGCCTTAGATTAAATTTGCTTAAACAATTAGAAATCAATAAACGAACGAATGACCCCAATGTAACGCTAATTATTAAAGAAAATTATTTATTCCCCACTACTTTAGTTAGTTAACAAACCTATAAAATATAACTCACTTAAATGAGTCAAAGCAATAACGTCATTATAAAACAATTAGGAAAACCTCAACACTTAGTTGGGAAAACAGATTCCGAACCCCACATAATTTATGTATCAGCAAATTGGTTTAACCGGTAATAAATCAATATAGAAACATTTTTGAAACTGATAATTCATGGTGGAATTCCATTACAATATATTATAATAAAAACAAATATAAAACTTTTTTCCACTTTAAGTTTAATGACCGTAACCGGTTTCAGCTCGCTAGAGCCATCTTCAGACTGGTACAAAATATTCTTAATCTACGGTTTATATACATAATAACATTTGAGGGAGGGGAAGCGGGGTGGTCTTAAGGGTTTTAATCAATTATACTAATTACATTTGTTACTAAGTAGTTTTAGACTGTTGAATTTCTAAATATTTTGGTTATTCCAGTGGGCTAATTACCTTGGGTTTGTAGCTCACTTCAATATTGTTTAGGAAAAACCTTACAAGTGGTATGAATTATTAAAGACCTAATTTTATTGTCAAATCGTTATTACATTTATGATGCATGGGATTTTTTAATAGCTTTTTGAAGGGATACATGTTTACATTGGAGTAGGAATGGTCATTTTATTAGCTAAATACATATTTTAATTTCGAAATTATTATGAAAATTACAATGGATACAAAAGTGGAGACTTAGCAAATGACTCTAATTGTTTATTCATTAAAAATTTGTAATTGTAATAATAATATATCAATATAGAAACCTTCAAAAATTGTCATTTAAAATCCTATAAACAAGCGCCTGACAGTGGATTAACCACAGTTTGAAAATGGTCTTTTAAACTGAAACAGCTGTAGCAAAAATACATACTAAAATACTTGCAAAACTATCAAATTTATTTTTAATTAAATTTATATAAAAAAATTTAAAAAAACAAAGTTAAAAGGTTCTTCGTTTCGACTATTTAAACAATTTATGCATATCTCCTAACCTTCAAAATAAACTTTGATTCAGAAAAATTGATCTTTAATGCATCTTTTACCTCTGACATAAATAGTTGTTTCTTGTAGTAATTGTCTCAATAAACAAATTAATTAATTATTTTAGTTGGCTTCTCGTAAAAACAGCACAAAGCTTCATAGTATTTTTTTTGTTATTCCCCTTGTAAATATTTCTTTGAAATTTTATGTATCAACCCTTATTTTTTTCTTAGCATTTTATTAGTTGTATATTATTTTGATTGATTTATTTCCTTTCTTACAGTTTATTGATAATAATATGAATTGCATAACCCCTGCACCTGAACTGCATTAATCCCGGAAAATAATAATTATTATAACATTTATAGCGTTAGGGTGGATTAACTTGTTATTACAAGATGGGATATTCTATGTTTATTGCTAATCAACTTTTACATCTTATTAACTTCGTCTTCCTCTTCTAATGTTCCCCCATAAAGTTACTTCATTCTCGATTAGACGTGCGCTGGTGGATTTTCTCGAGAATTTCAAAATAAAATTTCATGATTTCAAATCGTTTAAAAAATTTAAATCTGTACATTAATAAAACCGCCTTCAAAACTTAGTAGGATTCTTAGAAGTGTAAATAGGTTTGCATTTTATCAATAAATTCTGGAGTAACTTGATGTATTCTGGATTATTTAGTAAAATTGTGCGAACGGATTGACGAACGTGCTTCTTAAAATCCAAATCTAAAGATGCAGTGGCAGAAAATTTTGCAGACTTTTTTGATGAGGGGGTAAATAAGTTATTACATATATGTGATGTCCGAGCGTCAGAATACACGCCGGAATATTTAAACCACACAATGTATCTACCACGAGCATATACAAAGCAAATCGAATCAATTATCGGAGGTATGAAAAATTCCAAGACTCCAGGCATAGATTTAATTCGTATGTATGATTTGAAAAAACATGTGAAATTACTTAGTCCTATAATCGCCCACTTAATTAACAGAATAATTGATACGGGCCATATTCCCGATGAACTAAAATATAGCATTGTAAGGCCTATCTTTAAAAATGGAAATCACTCTTTAATAAACAATTACAGGCCGATTTCCTTACTTCCTGCATTAGAAAAAATCTTAGAAAAATATATATCAATAAATCTAGATAAATACTTAAATAAGCTGAGTATTATTGATGAATGCCAGTATGGCTTTCAAAAAAATAAAAGTTGCGATAAATTACTCGAAAAATTTTCTAATCATATAAATTCACAACTAAACTGTAAACAACATGTATTGGTTCTATTTATTGATTTCTCAAAAGCCTTCGACACACTTAGCCATATACAAATAATTAAAGTACTTGAATTTATAGGGATCCGGGGTAAACTCCTCTTATTCTTTAAAAGCTATTTGTCAAATAGAAAAATGAGTGTGAAGATTTTAAATATAATTAGTAAATCAAGATACATCAAATCAGGAGTACCGCAAGGGTCAATTCTAGGTCCAAAATTATATATTATATATGTAATTGCTATGTGTAAGATTTTCAAAAAAGCTCGTCGATTCATTTTTGCTGATGATACTGCTCTTGTTGTATCAAATGAAAATCCTGAAATTGCTATACAAGAATTGCAAAGAGATTTTAACGAGCTTCTCAAATGGACTCATGATGTAGGATTAATTATTAATGTTAAAAAAACCAAATGCATGTACATAAAATCTCCAAGTTTGAAAATGTGGAATGTTCCTAAAATAACCGCTCATAGCTTTAACTGTATACATAGAGGAATTGTAAGGACGGGTTGTTTCAAAAAATTTGATGAGTTCATCAAATATTTGAAGTTAATTTTCAGGTTCTGTGTAAGTTCTTTTCGAGTTCTGTTTTTTTATCATCATAGGCCAGCTGCTTCACAAAACTGAAATCATCACAGAACTTGAATAGAACTTACACAGAACGTGAAAATTAACGTCAAATATTTGACGAATTCGTCAAATTTTTTGAAACAACCCATCCTTAATGTTTGTGACTGTGAAAAAATAGATTTCACAAATGAATATACTTATCTGGGAATAATTGTTGATAACAATTTTAAGTGGGATAAACAAGTGGCTAAAATTTGTAACCAGCTCAGATCCTTAGCTAGTAACTTTTACAAATTAAAATTTATTTTGCCTCATTGTACTCTTAAACTCATATATTTTTCTATGGTCGAATCCATCCTTAGATATGGTATTCGAACTTGGGGTCATGCAAGCACTACTTACATTAAATATATTGAAAATTTACAAACCGCCATAATAAAAAAAATTGTCACAACTAAGATTTACAAACAGAGACATAACTTAAAATTACTGTATGGCTCAGAGAGCCTACTTACAATAAAAGGTCTCCACTGGTTCACTACTATTATGGATAATATGGGGGAAAGCCCTTACAAACACCTACTTGTACACAAACATACCACAAGATTTAGAGAAGGAAAGGGCCTAAAAACTCCTCGAATATTAAATAAATATGGAAGCCGTACTCTTGAATATCTAATACCAGTGATTTTCAATAAAATCAATAATAACATAAAATTTGAAAAAAATGAGAGACTAAGTCCTAAAATGATAAAACTATGGTTAATGAACGAAAACTCCATGTATCTTTGTATATCTTAATATAGCTGCCTACATATCTTTTATTAGGTAGGTATATTGAAATATCTTATATATTTATAGTTGTAAGTTAAATTATCTAATATTACTATCTATTCTAATGTTTCCTTAAAACTTTAAATGTATTTACAAATTTTTTCTTAGATATCTTATTATGAATGTTTAAATTGTTAGAACCTGCAGACAAGCTGCTATATGACAGCTTTGTGGGTATACAAATTCTTGTACAAAATGTTTTTTCTGTAATTTAATAAATAAAAAAAAAAAAAAAAAAAAAAAGGCCATTTTTGTATGATTTTTATCTTTACTGAAAGTGGGTACAAACATATTTTTTAAGTGTAGAAGAAAAGAATTAACAATTTTGGAGACGGGCATGGATACCGCCACGCCCCGGGTACCATTAATTGGATAACAACATCTCTTCTATAGGTTAGCACAAATGGTTCGCTACGTTTTGTGACTTAGGATCCCGATCTAGGCGACGGATGCGCTTGCCTACCAGCTGCGAGGTGGGCCAAATTGGGAGAGGCTGGTTTGGGGAAACCCTTTGACCTTTCCAGCTGGTCTCTCGATCCATCGTTTTGCACCGCAGCGGGAGGGATGGATTCATACATCCGTCCTGGACATAATGAACGTACCTACGCACCCCTCATACCTCTTTCGTTCCCAGAACTTCCTCTCCTTCCTTTCCTTAAAAATACCCTTCTCAAAGCATCACCAAAGATGTTAAGGGGTTAATGCAAAAAAAAAATAGAATGAAAATCACCTATAAAACTGCTGGATTTCTTACTCACGGATAGTTATACATATTTCTTTTGGTTATATTTAATATGGAAAACCCCCCACACAGCGTACCCAAAGATGGCAAAACATCTAGGCAATAAGGCAATGATTTTCCTCGAGATATCCTGTGTGGAGTTAATTTAAAAATAAACAAGAACCATTATGTATTTTTTGTATTATTTATTGGCTAGATACATCGCCATCGTGGCCACATCCGTCGACTCTATTCGTAGAAACTTCGGAATTAAATTCGAGTTTATGAATTACGTACAATTCATCACTGAATCAAAATGTTCATATTATTATCTCATTGCAGAATGCAATTTCACCTCAGTTCCTGAACATCGCTTCAACAGCCTGAAATCCTTTTCTCTCGATAGATAAAAATCCTAGGTAAGTACGAGCAAGGACAGCAGGACAGAACCTTTATCTTAAATCGCGTAGGCAACCAGCCGAGTAGAATCGTAATGACACATCCTATGAAGACGTCAAGTGTCACCAGGTTACAGCTAACAACTAACAGCTAACAGCCCAGCTAACTGCCTAACAGCCACTCTAGCGACTAATAAACTAATCTGGTTAAGTGTCCCTTTCGTAGGGCCCACTTATTTCCGTCTCGAGCTCTAGCACGGTGAAATCGATAGGCTGATAAATCGATATGTAATAATAAGGCTGTGAATCGATAAATCTAGTATGCTTTCGCCGTTGACAGCCGAATCGATATTGACAGGGAATAAATAAGAAATCGTCACAGGCATCACAGAAAGGTATTTTCTATGAATTGACATTAGAAATTCAAACAAATAATAATAAAATGGCAATGCTGAATTGAAATATTAACCTAAATATGCATTGGCAGTCCACATTTGCTTTTTGACACTAAACGGGAGTTAATTAGTTAATGAGGTCTTTATTATTTTTTCAAGGTTTTCGTTTCTCAAAGATCGAACGGAATAAATTGATTGCGTCTTCGATTTATTTATTTATTTATTTCAAAAACATACAGCACAACATGTGCCATTAACATAAATTATATTCACGTATGTATTATAATACAATAACAAAACGAAAGTGACAACCTAAATTAAAATTAAATATAAAAACAAAAGGTAAAAAAAGAAGTTGAGGTAGTAAGCAGTAAGTAAAAAGTAAGATGGATAAATGAAAGTACATAGTAAAAGCATAAAATATAATGTATAATGAAAAGTTAAAGATTGAAATAAAAAGTTAAAAGGGAGGAAATAATACAGTCAAAAGTAAAATATATAGTCCATAAGATAGATATCTTAAAAATAATAAAAAGTACAAAGTTATATATATTAAGAAAAAAGTGTAACAAGTAAAGAGTACAAAATGCTCTTAGGAGCCAAAAATTGAAGATAATATAAAATTACCAAATTTAAAAGGTATCACTGATTATGATATGTTTCTAATCCATAGATATTGGGAACGCACATACAGTTACGTATACATACATCTGTTTACAAAGTTAATAATAGCGAGTGCGTACTGGTAAGACATGATTAGTGATTATATTATGATTACATGGTAGTAATAGCAGATGCATTATTTAAGTCCATGGATCGTGTATAAGACTTCTTTCGTTTCTAAGAACTTCGTTAGTTCAATTCGTTCATTAAATAAGCCAGAAATTTTGCATGACGAAAGACGTAATTCAAAAACAAATTAATCGAACAAAATTTATCAATCGTTGGTCGGAACAAATATTGATAACAACTGACCATAGATGACGGATTTGATCAATATCGTATAGGATTTTATCGATCTTCCATGCTAGGATCCCTGGTCAAGTGTCCCTTTCGTAAGGCCCTCTTATTTCCGTCTTGAGAGGTTCCTAGCAGCAACAGGCCAAGTGGAATGATCCTGTGTGCGTTGTGCAATATGCGAGATTGGATATGATCTAAAGTAGCGGGGAAGACGGGTACAGTAATTTATTGAACACTTTGTATAGGTAGGTTCTAACATAGTCATCCTTGTAGCTTGTATAAAGGGACTTATCTCCTTGTGACAATTTCTTCTGACCAACCAGATTTACAGTGCGAATGACTGCTTTTATAATTCACACGATAACGGCACGGTGACGGCACAAAAGGGCAATAAATAAATAATAAAATAATATATACAACGTTTTTTATCACAATAATAGTGAGAAAAACTATGTACGCGTGCCTGCTTCCACCAAAGGAGAAATGCAATCATTATTGATGACATGATGACCTTCGTGGTCGAGAGGTAAGGCTTTCCACTAGCGTTCCATAGTGGAACATATCGGTGTATTCTTGGTTTCGCCCTGGTGTAATACAACACTCAGTAGTGGCTAAGCAATGAAACAGCTGTTTGGTGACCAGATCTGATACTTCCCTTTCAGGTACTTCTTCACCTTCCTCCCCACCTCATCACCCACCCACTTGCTTCAGCCTCACAACATACCCCAATTGGGGATGCCGTAATCTCACTGGCTCCAAGGGGTTGGGAGCAATTGGGACTCTAAGGTAAGGCTGTCATTTTTTAACTTTGTAGGTGACTAAAATGAATAATAACTTGGTTCAATTAAACAACAATAGGCACGTTTCTGAAGGTCAGTGTAATAATTAATAATGAAATAGAACAAAAATAAATTGCCACATTTTTTAAAGAAAATATATTGTTTAACTTCAAAAAGCTTTTTATCGGGCCCTATGGCCTTATGGCACCGAACCGACTGAAATTTTGGATTGTTACTAAAAACCTAGGTCTGTATCCGAACCAATCAAAAAATCTTCCGACCCACGTTTATGGCCAAAATTTATTTATGTTATTCTCGTTATCTTTTTTATTTTATTGTTCTCTAGATTTTATGTCCGGGTTAAATCTTCCTCACAGGAAAAACTTAATCCTTCCACACACTTTTCCACAAATGCTAATCTAGTCAATTCACGCGATGTAATTGCATTGTATGTATACTAAATACAAAACTATACAAGAACAACACGTCAACCTACCAGAGACCATATGGGAAAATACTTCACCGACTCCAGATATTTTCATATCAGAGGGTTCGGCTCGATAGAACTCCTAACTGAACCGATAAATCCTACCGATCCCTCAATATAAATATTTAAAAAATCTTTCGTAATCCTACATGTATTTAATATGACTGATTTTTGCATTTTTATATAAAGATTCTTTGACAAATCTAATAAGCCTAAATTTTTAATTAGAGAGCTAGGTATAATGCCAGTAGCCGAAATAACAAATGGTAATATTTTTATAGTCCGAGAATGCCAAATTCTTTTAATCTCATTTCCTAAATCTGTATATTTTCTAATTTTTTCAGAAACAGATTTTTGAATATTACAGGAATTTGGAATAGCGACATCAATGATATAAGTTATTTTTTTAATTTTGTCATGTAAAACTATATCGGGTCTATTATGACGAATCGTTCTATCTGTTAGTATAGTTTTATCATAATATATTTTATAAAATTCATTTTCTAAAAACGAATTTGGTTCGTATTCATAATATGGTACTACATTACGGCAATCAATCAATTTATGTTTAATTACCAAACTTTGATGAATTATTTTTAAAACCTGATTGTGTCTAAAAGTATATTCGGAAGGCGCTAATATAGAACATCCCGATATAATATGTTCTATAGTTTCCGGAAAAGCCAAACATTTTCTACATAAATCATCAATTTGATTTCTATCTTTGATTATATACTTCCTATAATTTTTAGTATTAATGACTCTATCCTGAATGGCAAGCATAAATCCTTCTATTTCTGCGCTCAATTCTCCAATACTCAACCATTTGTTTGACGAAAGTTTGTCAACATACGTTTGGTTGAGATAATTGAAGTGTTTGGCGTGAATAATTTTATTTGACCAGGAATCTAATAATTCCTGGTTGGTATTTAAAAGAATGTTGGCATTATCGTCGTATAAATTTAAAGGTGTAATGTTTCTATCTGCCTTGCAAATTATTTTGTGCATTTCTGAACTATTAGCTTTCCTGTGGAAAAAAGTTCTTAGCATTTCTACCTGATTATTATAATAATCAAAGAAGTTATTTTGACTATACCTCTACCTCCTAAATTTCTAGGTAAATTAATTCGTTCTATAGCTGAATTTGGATGATGGCAATTAAACTTTGTTAACGTAGTTCTAATTAATCGTTCTAAGCTATCTAAATCTGTATTGGACCATTTAATTATGCCAAATGAGTACGTTAATAAAGGTATTGCCCAAGTATTTATTGCCTTTACTAAATTTTTAGCAGATAGATTGCATTTTAAAAATTTTCTGACTCTACTTTGAAATTTAATCCTAATATCATTTTTAATACTAGTATGATCTAATCTATTCGATTGCGGGTATCCTAAATATTTATAAACCTCATCCCCTTTCATACTTTTAATTTTGAAATTTCTAAATATACCCTCGTCTCCGTCTACAATTTTGCCTTTCTCTATATGGATCGTTCTACATTTATCTAAACCAAAATTTGACAAATTTAATTTATTTTGACAAATGACTAATTTATTATAATTTACCTTGTACTATTACATTTTCTCTTCCTACAGTCCATCTTGAATCTGCCAAAGAAATTTCACTACCTCTATGACAATTCCTTTTCAAACTTTCTTCAGGCCGGTGGGTAGCATAATATTGAAAAAAATGTGGGTAAGAAAGTACACAAAAACAAAAAACGACGATTTCACATTTGAAAAAAGATTGTATTACGAACCATAAAACGGCCATCATCTTGAAAAGGAAACGGAACGTATAAATTCACAGACACTTGAAATGCAAAGCTTTAAAATATATGTTTCAGGGATATCGTAATGATGTCCTCACTAGAGAAGTAAGTACTGGAAGTCTAAAATTCCAGGAAAAAGTCTGCAATTAGAATGAGTACTCATGAATGGCAAATACCTGATACCGGCGATACCAGCACTATCAGGAGTACAGAAGACAGTGGCGATGGTATTCTGTTGGCGTTCCTCGGCCGCGCAGTTCCCAGACGAGCCCCGTGGGGTGAATCACCAAGTCGGCACGTACATTCACATGATAGCTCTCCCACTTCACACTGTACAGTGTACCTACACTCTGTACAGTACAATGCAAATACCCATGCAATATCTTCTCCGCACCGTTATGTTCTCCCGGTTATTCATTAGCGTTATTATTGCTAGGAGCTAGGAGTTCAACAGAAACACGTGTAGTGTCACGTAGTGTGGTAGTCGACATGTTCAATGAAGTGTTTATTGATGAGTTCAAACGCACTGGTGTTGTTTCTCTCCTTCCGAAGTTTGAACGAAATCGTTTCTTGTTTCTCTCGGGATCTTGACCAGTGTGCTGAAAATGTTCTGATGAAACTAATACCTGTCTTTTATTTTATGTTTCATCTTCTTTCGCATGGTGGGGAGGAGCCAGTCTAGGGTCTCAGGTGCAGGGCCTGTGGACCTCATCAGTTCCGCCGGGGAATGATTTTTTTTTTTTACATGAACTCCACACAGGAGGCCCTGAGGAAAATAATTTCCCTCAGGGCCTATGTCATCTTCCGGGATGCCGTGTGGAGGGTTTTTTTTAGGAAAGGAAGGAGAGGAGAGTTTTGGGAAGAAAATGGGTTTCAGGGGTGGGTAGGAATCTGGGGTTTGGCGTGTCCTGGTCATCCACCTCCAAACCTAGACAAACCTCACCCCATGAACCCGGGCACCCCTGCTAAATCACCAAAAGTAGCGAACCACTTGGAGTGACCTATGGCAGAGGTGTTGGTATGGTAATAGAGAGGTTATTCGTTGACCACATGTTCGGTGGGCTGTACCGCGCCGCATGCACACATCGCCGACTCTTTAGGGCCCCATCTATGCATCATGTGGGCAAAGAAGCTGTGGGAGCGCCTTATTCTATTAATGGCGGACCAGAGTTTACGAGGCAATAAGAACCCAGTCTGTCTCTCAGTGGGGTCTTGTACAAGATGGACATTTCCTCCGTTGGCCGATTGCCACTCAAGTTTTTTTTGTTCATTAATTATTTATTACTATATAATTTTTTGACATTTTAGGAAGATATGTAACATATAAAACAGCTGCACGATTGATTAGATACAGAAATATATCTTAATTGAAATTTGCAATCTACGATTTAACAGCTTATTAAGTGCCTAACAACGTGGAAACGTTATATATGTTATAAAGAGAAACGCACGCATCCGAAGCTTTTCCTCAGCTAGCGGAACGGTGCTAATAATCTAAACTTTTTGACAATTAAGTACTATGTGTTGTGGTTCCATGATAATTGATCCCCCGACAGCAGCCCCCGGCATACTTATATATAGACATCGGATTATATGCACTAACAAAGTGCCAAAATATGCATGCAAATATGCACTAAAAAAGGCCGAAATATGCTTTAAAAAGCCGCAAAATGCCCAAAATATGCACAATGAAAAATCAAAAGACCATTTTTATTTTCATATATTTTAATTAAAGACGGCACAAAAACAGCGAAATATTCTTAAAATTATGCATAGTTTTGGTGACAATATACAATTAAGTATTTTCCCAAATTTTCGAGCGCAACTTTGTGACGTTTGTCGCCCAGTACATCCATTTGTACGCCGAAAACGTCTACGTCAACTGACGTCATTGGACAAAATTTAAAATTTGGCAAAATTTAAAATTTGGCAAAATTTAAAATTTGGCAAAATTTAAAATTTGGCAAAATTTTAAATTTGGCAAAATTTCAAAATTTAAAATTTGATGTAGGCATTATGTTCTGCATGTCTTCAAGACCTGGGTTCTTAAAATAATAATTTAAAATAGCATCTAACTTTTTACGATTGGATTAAGATGACAAGTTCGGTCATTGTTTCCAGTATTTCTATTGATTTAAATAGAGGAAGGTTTTTTATTTCCATTTTTTTCTATGGCATCTGGTAACTTGAGGAAAAGTGTTGAAATGAGGGCTTTATTCTGTTTAATGGATGAGTCTTCAAATGCTAGCTTGCTTGACTGAATTGCAATGGCTCCTGTCAAATCGACCAACTACTTGTTTTACAGCCTCAAAATTTAACATCGCCATTGACTAAAGGTACCCCAACAAGTTATTGTAGGTTCTGGCGGCAATGCTAGATTTGGAAATTGCTATTCTTTGTAAGACTGCACACGCGACGGTGCTTTTAAAAACACTTTTTTGTAGAGGAAATCAATTTGTCAACATTGCCTTATCTCTTCTGCAAGGCGATAAAACCCATCAACTAAGCAGGTAATGTGCCGTAAATTTGGAAAAAAAGTTTGCAGGGCTTGGCCAGCTTTCACCAAGTATGGCGCAACATCACGAAATATGCACGATTGGGGAAAAAGGTTAAAATATGCAATAGCGCCGTAATTAGAGAGATAAAATCCGATGTCTACTTATATACAATGTGCAGTCGGTTTAGAGAAAACACGGTATACCAACTTACACAAAACATAACTAAGGGTCTCCGAAGGGATGTGCAGGGAGGATGTACCGCCGAATAACAAAAGTGTACAATATATTTTCATTCAAATGCGTCAATGATAAAACTACTTGTCTGTATCAATATACAAATACAAAAAATCGACACTTTAAATTAATTCATTTGATATTACATTACCTTACCAACTTCATTTGATTTCTATGAAAGTGTTTATTTTATTTTTATGGACAAGCTTACATTTTTTTCTTTATTTTATACCTTACGGAAAATATTCTCCATGTTTCAAACCTATTAGGTACGACAAAAGGCTCGATTTAGCGATTCAACGAAAGGATAAAAGCTTGTAATAAAACATAAATAGGTAGGTCTAGGCTTTGTGGTTACGATGTCGTCACTGTCAAACCCATTTAGCACGCGTTCTGTCTCTCTTTTCTTTTTTTTTAAAGAAAGACAAATATTCCCGGGTTACGAATAACCCAACAATGTTTGAAAATCTCCTACTACCACCACAAACCCAACCCAAACGTGATGCCCACTCAACCACTGAGCGGTCAATATTTCAACAAAAAATATTGTAGGTAGTTGGGTGTTTTGTCGCTTGTCTGAACTCTTCACACAATCATTTCCAATTTTGAAAATTAAACTTAAATTTAAAGCATATCCGCGTTGCAGAGTTCATTGAACCAGTGTTGCGTAGGACGTAGGACTCACCCAAAACAGAAAAATGTATTTTCAATGACGTGATCAATAATAATACCTACCTAAGTACTGGGAATCGAAAGACGTTTCTTTTAAACCGTTTATTTTATCTTTACATATACTGTACACAGGAAGTCCTGAGGGCAATCATTTCCTAATAATGTCATCTTTGGGGATGCCGTTCGGAGGATCTAGATCACACTCCCTGAAATGATCTGTTCGGTGAATCGCAACAGGTTGATCTATTGTTAATACGCCGAGAAGTAATTCTTAGCTAGATATAGGTAGGTAGTATCTCCCAGTCCTGACTCCTAACCGGGGCTTTCTCCTAATCGGGAGAGGCTATCCGTCAGTTTAGTTAACAGTTAGAGCTGGACGGGCAGGTACCCCCGTGGGAGAGAACGGGACCAGGAACCAGGTACTGCGCGCCATCTGTAGCTATCTGCAGGCAGGACACAGGACACAGAACACGCGACACCAATTATTATTGAAGGCTTTACTCGGTACCGACACCGACCCTTGTAACCTTATCAGATATTCGACGACCTCCGTGGCGAAGCGGTAAATTCTTTGGCTCCAATCGGCTACTTCACACGCCATAACGCCGCGCGCCGCCCGCTTCAAGCAAAGTTTCGATTCTGGATGGTGCTCCGCTCTGGAACGAGATGGGAATACATACCTACAGCATTTAAGTAAAATAAAATTTTGTTTGTGAATAAACGAATAAAAATTTATATTTTTTAATTTAATCTCGCCGGGATTAGATCTGGGCACAGAACCATGGGATTTTACCGATATACCCGTCGCTATAATCTCTGAGCCTGGAACCCATAAGCCATTCGTGCATGGAGAAACTTACAAGCGATTCGAGTTTCGTGCGCGTAGCATGCGCGCAGGCGTGAGTCCACTACTACAAATACTTGTTTTCTAGTGTTTGTACACGACACGACACGTCGACTACTACGAGTTTGACATTAATTACACGCTACTGACAGTGCTATCTAGGTACTACTTGTTTGACAGAAATGGCATCCGAACATGAATTACAGTTGAATTTGTTCTGGATATGGGAAAATATCCATAATTATATAACTGTAATTTGCCGAAATACGTAAGAAGGGATTTAGCTGAGAAGACGTGAATTGAGGTTAGAAAAAAAGTCAATTGATTCTCACGTAATTCCTTGGCGGCGACAAATGCCCAAAAATTATTATTTATTTCATTGTTTGGGTTAACCCAAAATCTTCTTTTGATCGGGTTTTATGCTTGTAAAGATAGAGAAGTACAATATTATTGTCTTCGTCGCTTTAGTCACCAAGGCCATTTGCCCATGGAGAAACTGAAAAAAAAAACAGTTGGCGACGCAATCGCAATCAACCTCCTGAACGAAATCGATATTTTTCTGATCTGACATATCGCAGATTACTCGAAAAATTGACAGGTCGTAAGCCACTGTCGTGGCAACCTGTCAACAAGGCAACTGAAAAGCGACAGCTGCGGTGACCAGCACTGCTAGTCACCGCGGCTGTCGCTTTTCAGTTGCCTTGTTGACAGGTTGCCATGGTAGCGGCTCATGACCTGTGTGCGGAACGCCAATGACATGCACAAGTTCCTTTTCTGTGGATAGCGATTGGGTCGCCAACTGTTTTTTTTTTCAGTTTCTCCATGAGCGAATGGCCTAAGTGACTTGACATAGTATTTCCACGGCTTAAAATGATCGATTTCAGTAATTTTGGGGTAGCGTCGTGTACGGAAAACCGCCTTAGGCCCAGGCTACACGGGCGGTTCTACCGCCGCGGCCGCTCGCGGTTCCCAGGCGGGAGAAATTCGACCGCCGCATGCTGCGGCTCTCCCGCGGCGGATAACCGCCAAGTTCATACTACACGAGCGGTTTCCCGCAATCGCGTCATTTCATAAATGAACCATACATTAGATTGATAACTCCGTGCTTTTTGTATGGGCAAGGTTTCGACACTGTTTAACTATATATACGTACATATATATATATATATATATACCAATATCTGGCGGCGCCGTGTGACGTCATACATACCATAGACCAAAGTTGAGGACACAAAAAAAACTAGACAATATACGAATATCTCTTTCGGTACCTACCCAATTTTTTAGCCTAAATTACTATTTAAAAAATAAATGAAATATGGTTTCAGCAGAAAAATGAAAAACCCTGAATTAGATGTTTTAGTTTTTTTATTTATGCATGTATTTAAATATAAAAACAGATAAGACATAAACCGGAAATACAATGTAAGCACAAAACACTGAAAAACCAAAATTTATCGCTTTCTTTATCAATAATAATTAAATAAAAATCAGAATAAAAAATTATAATACACCAAAGTAAATGTAGCAGAACTAATTGCAATCAAGCATGTTCTATAACTTAGTCTAACTTCCAAAAGTAAATATCTTGGTGTGTATATAGGTTAACATTTTAAATGGAAAACCTATATGGTTTATATCACAAAAATCATTTAGAGGTGTATAATATAATAACACAGAAACAGGAAATATGAGAACAAATAATTCAAATATGAATGTGCCTTCCTACGACAATATCAATTTTTTACATTTCTCTGTAATAGAAATTTAACTCATAATTACATGTTCAAGTATTTTATTTATTTATGTATTAATATATATTAATACAGATAACAACAAACAGGAAATTCAAAAAAGCGAAAAACATTTATAGAAGAAATATAGAAAATATTCTTCCTCTCCGTCCCCGACTTCATCTACCACTCACGTCATATGAATGTACTTACATTCCATGCTTCGTTCATTTGCTCTACGTGCCCAAACCATGTGAGGGTCCCTTTCTTAATCTTACTCATTACAATTAGCCTTGCATTACAAAGTAGACAAACTATTGGCTAAACAACTTAAGGCTTAAAATCGCATCCACCGGTTCATCCATCACTGATATGAAACCATACGTACAACGATTTGACCAATAAACGGTCTACTGTGTAAAAGTATACCTACATCGTTTTATTTACACTCTGTACAGGCAGAAAATATAAAGGACCATACAAGGTTTTACCACACACGCCTCAGGGATCTCATTTCTACGGCATTTAGTCTACTTTCATCTTTCCTCTCATCTTCACTGCCATACATCAGGTACAGTACTACATTGTGGACTGTTAACTTCGCTTCTTTAGAGTTTTTTTGTTAGCGCCAACGGCATTCAACCCTCCGTTAATGGAGTTACCTGCATTTACCCTTCTTTCAATATCTCTATCAGCCGTAAATATACGTCCCACGATATATAAACTCATTCACCTGCTCTTAGTATTCATCATTCACAACTGTATTGCACACTGTTTTCGTACTCACTCTACTGATAAAAATAGTACAAATAATATAAAGTACAGAATAGAAAAGGCGACCGTGCTGAGTGACTTGTTCCTGTCGTTTCCTGGTCCAGTCCATGGATTCCTTCTTGTGTTCTCTCAAGAACAGCGGCGGCACAAAGTAATGGGACACATCCGCCCCACATCTCCTGACATGACAATTATATATCTACAACAAACAATCATAACATCATTAAGATACTAAATTAATGCTTTTAAATGTGCATCAAACTAAATGAATTTTAATAAAAATATTTAAGATATGTTAAAATCGTCATACTGCATCTGGTGGATAAAGTTCACCATCAAGCGAGCTTATCCTTATAATATACGTATATCTTTACCTATGTAATAATTTATAATAATAAAGTAAAATGCACACGTACCCAGACAGGGCACGGGCCATCGCTCGTGGGTTGTGCACTCCAAGGAAATGAGTGTACTCCAGCACTAGTAGCCACCACCAGACGTGGGTGGTTTGGTATATTTATGCACCAGCCTGACAGCTGACATGGAAGAAAGTAGACATCCTGACAATAGGCTGTATATCCGTCATTTGTTTGGGCATTGTGTGTTTCGAACTGAAAACATTAATCAAAACAACTCTCATGAGACACATCACGACAGACAGATCAAAACAAAACAAAATAAATGCATGAAAACAAGGTTTAACTCTGCAAAAGAATGTACCCTTGCACTATGAAATGATTGAAATTAAATGCGTTATAATAAACTCGACATTTAGAAAATAACAGGACGAAAGGAGCTTAGAATTTCATATAAGTAATCAATATATATTTGTACCTGTACTTTGGTTACAATGAATCCTGTTTACACGAGAGTTGCATGATTTCAAGAAGTGAGCTCGGTACGGCGTCATTTTACACTTTTGCAATCGCGAAATTTACCATTTCGCGATAGTTTGAGCTACAAGCACATGCACGAATTCTCAAAATCGAGTTATCAATATATTAAAGTCTGCTCATTTCCCACCGCGCCGAAATTTAATTATTTAGGAAGCAATCTTATGGGTAAATAAGCCGCCATAATGATGTACTCGTAGCAAACGTCAAAACATATGGTCAAAACATACAATTCAATAACAAAGCTTTCCATTGGTCCCGCCGTGAATCGAGTGACGTCACACGGTGGCGCCGTGTGACGTCACTCGGTTGAAGATTTATATCGAAGTTATACCCCCCTGCGTCATTTCTTACGAGAGAGCGTTGTTGATCGGTCGTGCGCGTGAAGGATTTATGTAACAATATGTTTGATACGGAGCGATTCATAATAGAAATACAAGATCGGCCTGCTTTATATGATGTAAAGTTGGATGATTACGCCAATCGGAAATTAAAAGCAAAATTGTGATTGGAGATAGGACAACAAATGATGGCTCATTGGGATGATTTAGGACCAGAAGATATAAACACTTTGGATTTATTATTTTTTTAATAGCTCTATTAAAATAAGCGCTGCAATAGCAGTGATCATTGGCGGATCCATTTTGAAGAATGAACAAGATAGCGGGAAACCGCCACCCGTGTAGTATGACGGTCTGCGGTAGCTTTCTCGGGCGGTTTCCCGCGGCGGTTGAACCGCTCGTGTAGCCTGGGCTTTAAAGAGTAGCATATCGGTAGGCTACTTGACGTTGCATCACAGTCACGAGCTTGTAAGTATCTCCATGTACGAATGGCCTAACCCTGAGCCCGGAACCAATTGCACGTTTATTGTTATGTTAACGAGCAATAATGACATCGTAAAAGACATAAATAGTATGAGGTACTTCCTATCTCCTTATAAATTGAGATTCCTCACTTATTTGAATGCACGATTTCCATTATTTGCCTACGATCTACAGATAGAAAATAAATTCTTGAGCTCCGGTAAAATTCCTGAACCGGGCGGTTAGTGCCGTCTATTGACGAAAAGCCAAACTATTATTGTTCATTTCCTTGCTAGAAATGCGAGTCAATTATTACATTATTAGTTACTAGCTTTTCCCCGCGGCTTCGCTCGCATGGTATTACGGAAAATTACTGTAGCGCTTGCACTTACCAATTATCTCCCCCCCCCCACCCCACCCCCATCGCCTCCCGCATTCCATATATTCATTCCCTTACATTCAGCTTTCAAATATCTCGCCTACCACCTAAATTTCATAATGCTATAGCTCAAAGAAAAAAAGAATTACTTATCCAATTTTGTTCATTCATTCGGAATTTATGCGCTTACAAACATTTCGGATGTTTATTTTTATTTAAATATTTGGAAGTTCGTTAATATAATAAAAAAATACTCTATCATTCAGTCTTCATAATCGTTACGAATTATATTTTTAATATAGGAACTCTCATCTGACATTTATTCCAAGCTTGTCCAAAAAAAAAAACGAATTCTAATATTTGAATTTTCTGCAGTAGTAGCTGACCAGTAGACTGAGTACCTACCAGCATAGAGCCCAAAAATATATCAACATTTTTTTTTTAGGTTTTCACGGCCAAAAAGTATTTTTGTTATTGTTTTTGGGGTGTTATGCCGTGTTTCGCTAACTCCTTCTTTAGCCAACGTTTCGGACAGCGTTACAGTGTCCATCATCAGGGCAGATGGCGAAACGTTGGCTAAAGATGGTTAGCGAAACACGGCATAACACCCCAAAAACAATAACAAATATATCAACATTGTTTCCTTGGAAAAGGTTTTTTTCTGACGTTAGCAAAAACTCGCTTTTGTTAGCGACAGAAAACGTATAACAAATATAATATATTACTATTTATAATTTCATAACGCCAGAGCTTACCATCATATACAACCTGTAGTCTGCGCATATAATTTAGCTTTATATTGGTGAAAGAATTATTAAAGTATTTATATTGTGTTATGCGTGAAAAGGTCATAAACAAACTCGAGCAGTTTCGCATTTATAATATTAGTATGGATTACGAGTCAGTTTTACAATCAAATTGCAGTCAACGAATCCGTGAAAATGTGACTCTGTTCACGTACGGAAAAAACATTAAAAAAAATTATTTCACTAGCTTGTGATAATGTGAAATATTCCCTTTTCATTTGCAGAATAGGAACAGTTCCAACAGTTGTTACTGACAAATAGGCGATAAAGTAGGTACCTAAAATTTTTTTTTTTTTTTTTTCCTTCTATGGGCAGGGCCTAAGTCATTTTTGCGGATGCTGTGTGGGGTTTTTTTTTTAATGGAAAGGAATTTCTTTGAAGAAAGAAGGTATGGGGAGTGGATAGGAATTTTGGGGTTGATGGGTTCAGGAGTGATGAACCCTTGAATCCGTCCCTCGCACCTTGCGGTGAAACGCAATGTGCCGAGAGGTCAAAAGGTCTCCCTCAACTGGTCGCTCCCGCTCTGGCCTGCAAAGGAGTAGATTGGCAAAAGCATCAAGCCTAGACAAACCTCACCCCATGTTTATTTGAAAGGTAAATTTCTGATTGTCTCTAAAATTTTGACTATGTTTGTTTTGGAAAGGCAAATATTTTTTTTATAAATACTTTCGGCTTCACAAATTCCACAGTTATTTTTACAGTTTGGCACCAGTTCTAGATGAATTAGGTGAGGCCAGGCTCGGTTAGTAAAATGCGCTGTAGGTCAAACTTATTTGCGCAAGCAACTAAAAAAGAAAGCAGAAAAGGGCAAGGGTCGTTCAATATAATAAGAGGCATTTAATATTTTATTTTACTTTTATATATTTAACACAGAATAATTGTGTTCAATATTAACGTAGACTAGACGCAGGTATAATTGATGTGGTTGTAGCTGAAAATGAATTTTACTATTTTTCAAAATTTCAATTTTTTATATGAAAATTTTCTGTTTGTGGATCACGAAACTGAAAGAATCCTAAAAATCTTCATAAGCAACGTCTCCATCACTCACACAGACTGTAACATAGGGGGGGGGCGGTCAGTCCGTAATAGCCGCTGTGTCCGGTGTGATGGGCCTGCTCGTCTAGTGGATGCTTGATATCGAATTCCGTGAATTGCTCGTCATGAATCCAGAGGGGGAAGAAGCGGGAGTCCAGGGAAAGCACAGTGAAGTTCTGTATGAAGTTCCTTAGAGAGATGATCAGGCAGGCAGAAGAAGAGTAGCTGTTGGTGGTCCGTACTAGAGTGCTTTGGTCCGAATGGCGCACCCCTATTTATTCCGAAACCCTCCTCGACCGTATGTAGTGTTTAGCGAGCACCTCACCCGGGGAATCTGTCTTGAGGTGTTCGTGTGTATTTATTGTTTTAAGACAGTTACACAGCAGTTATTGATGAAATATAGTGTTTAGGGAGAATCAATGAAAAAAGAATCAATGAAACAATCTTATGTCGGTAATAGACTTTTATTTCCATGTGACAAAGTTAATATAAAACAAGTAAATAGTGATGTTTGCTTCAAATCTTAACAATGTCATTATAAAAAATCTTACCCGAGGTTACATTCAATAAAAATCCACTTAAAAATATATCAAACAATAAAAAAAACACCTTAAATTACAAAATTACGATTGTTTATTAATACATATTATAGAGGCTCTTGTTAATTCAGAGTTTTGCAATCAATCGTAACAAACTTTATATCTCAAGTTATAAGTTGCGCAAATAGAGTTAACTCAACAACACAGACACTCGTGTGTATACGTGCGTAAACACACACAGCGATGTCCTTGCCAAACGTAAACGGAGAAACAACATTTTGTCTTGCTTTGATGAGCAAAGATAGGAACAACAAGTGAATGCAAACATCAAATTTGAAAGTTGTTCAAAAAATTTTACAGTCATTTTAATTTAAATTTAACAGTAATTTTTTTTAAAGAACCTTTTTGTTTTCAATGGAATTTTCATTCCTAAATACACAGCATTTTGTGTGCAAGCGATACATTTGTGTTTAGCTCAACTCTAGTTGCGATACATATACTGTCAGAAAACAGTTAAAACTTTTGTTCAATTCAGAATCTTTTATACAATATTTTAGATAAATTAGCATGCTTTGATATTTAAAAAAATAAATGAAAAATAATTGATGAAATTAATTTTTAACAGTTAATATTGTGACGATTTAAAACAAGACACGAGTTTATTTGAATGGATATAAACTAAACTGGGCTACAAATAGGTTATAATTAAGAAAAGATAAATTTACATCTTCTAACATATGTATAAATATTATTTATCATTAGAACGGGCCCAAGTCTTCAAACAAACGACACGTTTGTCACAGAAACATGCCATTGTTTGACAATCTCAAATAAATTGACAATTATTATTTTTTAATAACAAGTCGCAGGGGCTATTTCACCAACTTGTTATTTCTATTATTATGATAGCAGTACTACTAAGAAAAGCGTAAAATTATTTTTAAAATGATTTAAATAAACAATGCTGCGGTTAGGCACGTGGTGTGTTCCGACTCACTCACTGCGATAAGAAGTGTCACCGCGATAAGAAATGTACTGTGACAAAAATGTCACCGCGATAAGAAATGTCACTGTGACAAAAATGTCACCGCGATAAGAAGTGTCACTTTGACAAAAATATCACTGCGATAAGAAATGTCACCGTGACAGAAAATAACTGTGATGGAAATTCACTGTCAAGATTTCACTGTGAAATTGAGTCACTATCACTCTGTGTTTGTCACATTTAACTACTGTAGGGGTTATATAAATATAATACATTCATTGTGTTAATTTCACAAATAAAACTATATTTACGTATGTTATAAACTCTGCACTTAGTTTGTTATTTAAAAAATGATTTTTAGCTGTCTGCTATAAAAAATCATCAAGAAGTGACAAAATGGAAAAAAATAATAAATGCTTCCAAAAGTTAAGCGACTTTTTCATCAAAATAGAATGCTTGCTCACTGTTAATTGTCTGTTTTATTCAATTTTCTGATAAGTTATTTATATTTTGTAAGTAAAATCCAACATTCACACCTTTCAAGATAAAAATGCAACAAGAAACCATCAATTTGCAAGATGTGACTTTTGTCAGAAAACTGACCATAGGTACATTGTTAATGTCATATTTTTACAGAGTTGGAATACTTGAGTTATCAATTTAAATTTAACGGCTAATAATATTAATAATTCACTGATATAATATGGCAAATATGCAGAAAAACAATATTATTTTTCTAACGAATTATAATAATAAAAAAAAGTTAATTTAGAACTGAAGGGTGACTCTGTATCTTTGGCAACAGCAATGCGTGTTAAATTGTCCGTATACGACACATTTTGACAGTTTTCTTAAATGCGGTATTCCGTGTCATGCTAACGCTCTGACCTACGCCAGAGATGACGGCGCATTTGCCGCGTAATCCTCATTAACTCGTCCCGTGCCACTGGAGGAAACTTGTAAATTTTGCGATGTTTTGACTTTGACATAATATTTTGTGGGTTTATCTTATGTAATATTTACCGAAACACATTCCTTGAACAATAAAATATGCCTAAAAACAACATTACTTGAGTTTAATTGACAAATTCATATGTTTACTATCTTTTTTACGAGAATGATGCAACCGAACTGACAGCTGAAATGCTTTGAAAAAAACTCGGCCAGAGATCCATAAAGAATTCATAGAAATTATTCGGGTTCCATAGATGTGTTCAAAGCATTCTATACCTTAAGAACAAGAATGCCCCAAGCGATTCTGACCTTATCCTTCATACGTTTTCTTTATAATTAAGGTTTAAAATCGCATTTCAAAAAATATTTTTTAGAGTTTAATTTGGCGCCTGCCGGCGCATACTCGGCACGGAACGAGTTAAGAGATGTCAGTCATGGGAAAATTTGCAAATCAAATGTCATTGCGTACAAACAACATCAAAATAATACGACAAACAGAGAGTCATTTATAAATGCCTATTAGGCTTATATGCACGTAGTAATAATAACTAATAAATAGTAATTTGTGTTTTTAAGTAGTTAATTAATCCACACCAACTGGCACAGACACAAAAAGCATAGACATGCCATTGAAAGCCGTAGAAAATCATAGAAATTTGACAGATTTTGCATTTTTGTCTTCATTGCCTCGTAACGCTGACTTAACACAAAAAAAGATACAGAATCATCCTTCTGGTATAGAATACACAGGGTGTTATAAAATAAGTAAAGGTCGACGTCAAAAAAAAAAAAAGTTTGCGCCAAGTGAATAATAAATGATAAATGTTTAGTAAAAAGGCAAACCCTTTGTATTCTATACCAATATGAATACGATAAGACTCCCTGGCGGGCTTCATACAAACTTCTTAAATTAGTAGAATTATTTCTAACCTATTGTTACTTAGGGGCTATCGACTCCTCGCATCGAATTAGATATAAATTCTTTATTAAAAAAAATACTCTAATAAAATTAGAACAATGCGCAGGATATTCAGTAATGGCTGCCGGATTATAAAACACTAATCAATATATTAATATTATAAAAAAATATTTCAACAATCGTGTTCGCACTACAGCGATACGTTAATGTAATCGCGTTACTAAAATAATAATCTTCATTATTATCGTTATCATTCATTAAAAACACACTCAATATTTATAATATTATTTATAGAAATAAGGCGGAGCAAGATTGTAAAAATGTACAAAAGCTACCGATAAATTAACGACGAAATACTAAATCTCCAATCATTAATAGGCAAAATATTTCTTCCGCGAACTGTCGTCAGTGCTTGCAACAAACACGTTAACGGTTTTGTAAATGCTAAATATAGGTATCATATAAGTAAACTTCACAATGGCCGTGATGATAATAGTATTCTGTCTCTCCACCCAATAATATGTTTTCTCGGTTCATTCGTTCTGTGATGACCGACTAACCAGCTAACTAATTCAGAACAACAGGCAATCGTCACTAAATTAAATATTATTAAAAGAAAGCTGCCAAAATTTAAAAAAATCTCACTTGTGGCCGTCACATTGTGAGACACAAAATTCTGTAGCTATAATCTGGTATAAGACTTACATTGTTGTCATAAGTCAAAGAATTCTGTACGACAATGATGCAAATACATGTCTCTACGAACGGGTACACTATGTATCTTGCTACGACGATTTATGAATACAAGTTAAATATTATGACAGTTACTCAATCAACATTAATCTGAATAAGTAGATAAAATCTATATCTCGGAACAGTTATGATGGATGGATATAATCTGATATAAAAGGAGTGGGATTAGAAAGACCCTAAAATGATTTACATAGTTAAAGTAAGACAATGGATGCAGCTTATAAGGCGATCTCACTCAGCATCTCTCCTTACCAGATTATCATCCAAGATATGTCCGCCGCAGTATTATTCATCAGAACAGAAGAATAACCTCACACACTAAATAATTAAATAATATAAGAAAGAAATTTATAAGAATGTTTTCTGTGTTGGTACAATCTTTTTGCTTTGTTACTTTGTTTTTGTGGTAGCGGCAAATATGTCACAATAATGGATAATACGATCTGCTGTGGCAGGGTCACTGTGACGGCAATGATTAATTATTAACTCTAGCAATCGGCGGTTCCGTCCCAGCTGCGCTAGTGTGGCGTAGTGACGGTGACGGTCTCCGTCTCGGTTTCGTGGTCCTCGTTGGGGGAGAGGTGAGGGGGATGCGTGAGCGGCGTGCGGTTGCGCTCAAACATCTCCAGGATGGTCTTGGGATCCGTTCCGGCCGGCACCGTTACTGTGCTAGTCTGCGGGACAACAAACATCACAACTCCATTATACACAATAATATTATATAAACTACTCGGTTATAATATGGTCATGCCGCTGAGAGCTCCGCTATAACCCTTTATGAAAGGGAGGAAGAGAAACAACAGAGCTATAAGCAGTTTAAAAAAATATATATTTCACTGGTGGCAACTGTAGGTATATTCTGCGGGCATATAACATAGGCCACTAACTGAGATTTGATAATAATGCAGAAAAAAATATATATTTCACTGGTGGCAACTGTAGGTATATTCTGCGGGCATATAACATAGGCCACTAACTGAGATTTGATAATAATGCAGAAAAAAATATATATTTCACTGGTGGCAACTGTAGGTATATTCTGCGGGCATATAACATAGGCCACTAACTGAGATTTGATAATAATGCAGAAAAAAATATATATTTCACTGGTGGCAACTGTAGGTATATTCTGCGGGCATGCCACTAACTGAGATTTCACTGGTGGCAACTGTAGGTATATTCTGCGGGCGCGGGCATGCCACTAACTGAGATTTCACTGGTGGCAACTGTAGGTATATTCTGCGGGCATGCCACTAACTGAGATTTCACTGGTGGCAACTGTAGGTATATTCTGCGGGCATGCCACTAACTGAGATTTCACTGGTGGCAACTGTAGGTATATTCTGCGGGCGCGGGCATGCCACTAACTGAGATTTGATAATAATGCAGAAAAAAATAAAGCTGCTCCACTGGTAAAAGTTACTTTCCAAACTTATTTAACCACTCCGGTCTATTGCCTTTATGCAATTTTTTTGTCATAAACGAACTGTCAGATTTATAAAAATTTTGTGTTATTTCCGCTTCGCAATTAAAGCACAATAAATTAAATGTTTCTGGACGTAGCCAAATACTAAAAACTGTTTTTGAAAGATTATGAAATAAGCTATCAAATTGTATTATTACAAATAAATATTAACATTTGTAAATATTAAAATTTAGAATGCAAACATAATTGTAAAAATGACTCACATGATGTTTTTATGTGAAAACGGTACTAAAAATCACGGATTATGTAAAAAAAAAAAAAAACACTTATTTTATTGTACAAATGCATAATAAATAATTTTGTCATCTCACTTTTTTACCATTTCATACAAAAATATTTAATAAAAAATTAAGACTCTCTAACACATGCAATTTGGCGGGTGAAAACTGTTTCTACAAAATAAAGTATTTTTTAATTATATCTATAGACAACGTTGAATGTGTAGTGTGTTTTATTATAGATATTCTCCTTTTTGTTTTAGGATTGTCACTAGAACAAAAACGGAGTTATAATGATTCTATGGAAACACACGCGTTAGCAGCTTATTGTACTTGACTGCTATTGTTATATTGTCGTGTAAACAAGCTTAGACATTGGAGTGGTTAAATATCAAATATTTTCCGTTATTAACTCATTAACATTCAGTGATATCTTTGAGGAACAAATATCACTTATGGACATAATGATAATTTTATATCCATTTCAAAATACGCTTCCATAAAAATGTGCACTTTTTGGCTGCAAGAAATCACTAGCTCTAAATAAATCTTTGTTAAATTTTGGTAGGAAAAAAATTTGAAATTTTTGAAACCTTTACAATGAAAAAAAAAATACCTCTGAAATTAGTACAAGCACCCAAAATGGTGATTTTTTCAGAAATGGATTTTTGAAATTAGTGACTTCTGCTTGAATACCGATTTATACATTTTGAACACGCCTCACTAGACAATGCTTGTTTAGAGATGGAATGTCTTTGGAGACAGTTTGTCTATATCACAACTTTCTTGGTATCTTTAATATCCCTAAAACCGAGTACATAGTACTTTAAAAGAGATCATGATTTGTTTGTTTAAATTAATTGATTTTTAAAATAATTTCAAGACATTAAAAAGCAAGCATGCACAACAAATCTACAAACTAATTTTTTTATAACAAAACAACATAATATCAACTGCATAGTCAGAAGGGTATAACAGGGTGTAACAGCACTTACCTGAAGGATTTTAATCAGCATTTTCTATATGTATATTTATGTGTAAAAAATGTTTATGTCATTTTGCTGTCTGATGATATTTTGTACAATTAAAATATATATATAATTATTTATTTTATCAGCCATAAAACAGTTAGAAATTATGGAGAATTAAAAACCAGAATATTATGGAGATTACAAAAATTAAAGAAAAAAGTGTATGGGGGCAGTTTCACTATCTTGTGACGAATGTCAAAAGACAGTTACTGAACTCTCTGTAGGTGACATTGATGATGTCGATGCTCAATTCAGATTCATTCATATATGTTCCTATCACATGTCACCACTCATCACACTGCTATGCTTTGTTACTGTATGATGAAATAGAGTGCGTAACACGTGACATATGCTGGTTTCACCCAACTGCAGCTGTGGAACGATTTGCCGGCCTTTGTGTTTCCTCCCTCCTACAACACGGGTCTCTTCAAGACCCATGTTCACTCCTTCCTCTCCTCAAAAACACCCTCCACACAGCATCTTCAAAGATGATTTCCAAAGAGGAAAAGATTTCAAAAGAGGAAAATAATTTCCCTCAGGGCCTCCTGTATGGAGTTAATGTAAAAAAAAAAAAAACTACTCAGTTTCAATGCATGATAGAAATATATATTTTTTTTGTTCATAATTTAAAAAAATATCGTCGGTCGGCAAAATGACATTTACGTATTTTACTCCAAATATGCTCAGGAATTGTTGGTTAAAATCCTTCAGGTAAAATACAACCTGTATATTATTCCTTCCCCATAAAGAAATAAGTTCAAAATTAATGTAAATTATTCTACTAACTGTGGAAAAAAAATTATGCTCCAAACATTAAAATTCATGCAATTAATACATCACTTCTGGGCTGAATTATTATTTCAATATAAACACATTATTATTAATTTCGTGTAAGTAGTTTTAGAACACAGTGTAATTCAATCTCACATCAGGATTACAATAATGAATTTCAATTTGAGTGGCGGATATCTTCTGTCTTTTTCTTTTTGATACACGACACATGAGAAGGAAAAGGACGATTGTCAATGACGCACGTACAAGCTCTTACAGGGACTAGTATATCAATCCCCTAGAGACAAATTTTGAACACAATTTAGTCGAAAACAAAGTTGACTCTAAATATAATGAAGACTCACCAGGTTCGCGCTTGTACTATGAATTTCTGGATACAGTGTAAAACCTCTTCATTTGACGTTGAATGATTTCAAATGAGCATTGTGTTTATTGCTGTAGTTTAACCTATCCCGGCCCACTGGAGGAAACTTGTAAATTTCGCGATGGTTTGACTTTGACGTAATATTTTGTGGGTTTATTTTATGCTATCTCATGTAATATTTACCGAAACACATTCCTTGAACAATAAACTATGCCTAAAAATAACCTTACTTGCATTTATTTCACAAATTTATATGTTTACTATTTTTTTACGAGAATGATGCAACCGAACTGACACATTCCTTGAACAATAAACTATGCCTAAAAACAACATTACTTGTGTTTATTTGACAAATTTATATGTTTACGATCTTTTTTACGAGAATGATACAACCGAACTGACAGCTGAAATGCTCCGAAAAAAACTCGGCCAGAGATCCATAAAGAATTCATAGAAATTATTCCGGTTCCATAGATGTGTTCAAAGAAGCATTCTATACCTTAAGAACAAGAATGCCCCAAGCGATTCTGACCTTATCCTTCATACGTTTTCTTTATAATTAAGGTTTAAAATCGCATTTCAAAAAATATTTTTTAGAGTTTAATTTGGCGCGCGCCGGCGCGTACTCGGCAAGCAAGGAGTTAAAGTTAGTAGTCACTCGTTAGTAGTCTAAGTTAGTAGGACTCGTGGCGATATAATTAGAAGTTAGTAACCTGAAGTTGTGTTAGTAACATTTAAAGTGTAATTGCGTTAAATATGAATGAAGCGCAAATTAGTTAATAATGTTGTAACAATACCTCAATGCGAGTGATCTGGCCCTCCTCCCGACTGTGCTCTAGAACTACAAAGGAAAACAAGCCGCAATCAACAACACAGATAAGCCAACGGACACGTACACGTGTGTATCTTACTTTGTACACAATGTCACCCGCTGTCAGCCAAACCCAACACTCGAACCCACTCGCCTTCTGGTCATACAGACCCCAAACATAACCTCACAAATAGTCGACATTCAAACAAACGTTATGTTATGCTGTTGGTTTCTGGGCAAAACGGTGAGCACAAGCATGTATATGAATCTTAACATTTGTGCCCTCCACTCCCAAACTTCTATCTCCCTTCATTCACAACATTCAGCAATATTGGGAGTGCTATCCTGCCCGTGGTAAGTAAAAACACAGACTCTCAAAGAAGATACTGTGTTTTTACTTGCTTCGACAGTATTATAGTCCCACTGATTCTTTTGCAACCACTTAGCCCCTTTTTCCACAGGGATACCATTTCACAGCATATCAATACTGATGTTGTGTACTCACATTGCAAACTATTCGCGCACGGTCGGTACACATTGTTACTGAAATCACGAGACCCGTGTCGCTACCAACCATTGTTGAATTCTCCAAACGTCAAAACTAGAATGCTTTCATAACCTCACTCACAATCAAACAGTTGTTGTAAGTGTCATTTTTATATCCGGTCATTCTTTATTGATTGTTTTGTTCATATCATTGATCTAAAAACACATGCATTGTTACAAAATGTCTGACACAAGTGACACCATGTTAAAGTTTCGACGACCTGAGTGGGAACAACTCGCTCAGCAGGTCATGAGAAATTGGCGTCACTGACTTTATAAAATATGGGCAACATGTGCTCCGCGCAGATGTATGGAGGTAATTGCCTTGAATTGTTGAGTATCGGATACTTACTTGTGTATCCCTGTAAAAAATACTGCCATAGCTGTATGTTGAAGAATGCGGGGAGTGGAAGGAGACAAAGAAAAGGAAAGTGCCTGTTTATTTCGATCTAGTTAAAACATAATTACAGCTTTTTCAAGCAACTTAGATTCTGAAGGATGGTTTCTCTCCAGAGCAATTCTTAGAGAATCTATGAATCTGGAAGGATTGCAAGCCTTTGCCAGATTTTTAACCAATGACCTCTATACCCAGAGCCGAGGATCCATCATTCAGTCAATATTGGAAAAAGAACCACAACACAATATTCTCTCCTTCCCTTCTGTACATCCTTATCTACCACCATCCTTATCGCACATCAACAATCACACAATACACATCTAATCAAACAATACACATCTATCACACAATACACATCTATCACACAATACACATCAATCAAGCAATACGCATCTATCACACAATACACATCTATCACACAATAAACATCCATCACACAATACACATCTATCACACGATATCATAATTAATGCAAGAATTAGGCCCTTCTTCCAGAGGCATACGCAAGTATCCAATACTCGACGATTCAAGTATCTTGGCAACTACCGCAAAGATTCGCACATAAGCACAAGTTGCTGACATTTTGTAAACTCGTCGGCGACGCTAGTCTCCCAGTCGGATGAAGTTGATCGCACTCACGCTGTCGAGACTTTAAATATGGCGTCACCTGTACCAGACATTTTGTAGATCAATGCCAGGAACGAAGCAGTGAACAAAGAATGACAGGATATGAAAATGATAGCCACAGAAACTGTTTGGTTGCGAGTGAGGTTATTAAAGCTTTCTAGTTTTGAAGTTTCGACAGTTCAAAAATGATTGGCGGCTATGCGGATTTTGTGATTTCAGTAGCGATGTCTACAGACTGTGCGTGACAAGTTGTTTGCAATGCAGTATCAAATATTCGAGTACCTGTAAAAGAAGGGTCTAATTCTACACACACATTTGGGTTTCGCTGACAAAACATCAATAGTTCATATAATATGATAAACACAAAAGTATGGAATCAAATAAATTAATCAAATAATCACTAAATTAAATAAACACAGAGAATAACTAGAAGTGACAAGACTTGTAACATGAATGCAGTGCAACAATACTTTAAATTCATAATCAAAAGTTTACTTTTATTTACTTATTATCTAAAAAATAACTCATTTCCGTCAATAACATAAGAATAAGAAGACATTAGAAACATGCTCTAAAGTGAATTCAGTGTATGGAACTAAATGTATAAAAAGGGGTTTTCAATAATGATTTCTAAATTTCTATTGTGTCAAATAATATTGTTTGGTGATTCTATTTTTGGTTCCACATCAAGAAGCCAAGCAATTCCATACCACTGACGTTATATTGTGTATAGTATGTAATAATATAATATTATATAGTTGAGGCGATGCACTTCGTTGTGTAACATTCTTAATCAGGTCGCTAACAATAACACTCGTTATGTAGACGGCGATAAGGTTTCAATTCCCACCTAACACTAACCGCCTGTCTTGATTTTTGAAAGAAAAAAAACATTGCATCGTGTTTTATTTTATTTTGAGAAGTTCAGGCACAAATATTTAAATGTTTTATAATTATTTTCTAAAGCACTTGATTTGCCACATGATACCTGAAAAGAGGTTCGTAATTAGGAGATTTTGAACTTTAAGGCAGTTTTTATGGGCCTAATACAGGGTGCGGCAGCTTAACTTCCTTTTTTAAAATGCGCGCCATTCAGTTGGTTGATGTCGTAGCGGAGCGCTAGTAATCTCATTCGAGAGGCGGAACTATAAAGTTTTGTCCCGACACAGTTTAATCGCCATCATGCGTTGGAACAGTGAGGAGCATGCGTTTGCCGCTGAGATATACTTTTCAAACGGATGTTCTGTGATTGCAACCCAGCGCGCCTTTAGGGTGTGGCAGCATAACTTCCTTTTTTCAAAACTTAATAAAACTCATTGTATGAATCAGAAATTTTTTATTTGTTTTTTATAATGTAGGCACATACCTAAAGTTTTGTTTTACTTAGTTTTTGAAGATCAAATCGGGTAGGTGACGTCCTAGGCACACGTCGTAGACGCGCTGGGTTGCGATCACAGAATATCCGTTTGAAAAGCAGGCCTCAATGGCAAACGCACACTCCTCACTATTCCAACGCATGATGGTGACTAAATTGTGTCAGGACAAAACTTTATAGTTCTGCCTCTCGAACGAGATCACTGATTTTATTTTTTCTGGGCTTATGAAAAATTCTCTTTTATTTCAAAGGCCAAAATGTGTTCTACTTGCAGTATTTAATAAAAGCATCTAAAATTTTCAAGCTAAAAACACATGATTTTGCATTACTTCGTAGCGCATCGCCTTAAACAAAACATGTAAAGCACGTAAAGGGAAATGCCACACGAACCATAACCTTTTTTTTAATGTGCAGACAAGTTAAGACTGGCTATATTTTATAATTAAGTTAAAGAATAAGGTTTTGTACGGAGAAAGTCATTAGTTATATGAAATATTGCTGTGGATAAGTACCAAATCACAAATTGAAACATTTTTCAAGAATCCTTAAACGCATGACTTTTTGATATGCGGCACAATTTCATTGATGTGTTCGCAAGACAACTATTGTAACACGGTCGCTCGCAACGCAACAGTTGTGACATCCGCTTATAACAGGTTAAAATGCAAAAAACTTTTATTTATGGGTACCAGAAGGTTTAGCACGGACGATCGATAAGACCCTACGTCAATGACTTGTCGTATTTGGTCAGTTATCAATATCTGTGAGCACGGTCAATTGATAAGTGATATTCCAATCGACGGTAGATAAATTTTAGAGTTAAGCTGTCAATATAAAATTTTAAATAAAGTTGTTTGTTTTGCAAAATAACTGGCATATTAATGAATGGGGGTTAACTAACGAAGCTCTTAGAATTGAATAAAATCATATACGCGATCCATAAGCTTAATTAATTCATCTAAGACGCGATCAATTCATTCCGATCGATCTTAGAAAAAGTAATTGAAATATGACTAAAGACCTCATTAACGTTAAAGACCCTGTTTAGTCTCAAAAAGTATGTGATCAATTTATTTCGTTCAATCTTGGCGAGAGTGGGTGAAATATTACTAAAGACCTCATTAACTTTAAAGACCCCATTTAGCCTCAAAAAGTACATGTGAAGTGCCAATGTATACTAAAGTTAATACTTCAATTCGAAATGGTCTATTTATTAGTATTTTTAATTTTTACGTTGCGGTTTGATGTTAAGGAAATCCATAGATATATCCGCTAGTGTTACCAGCATATATCGATTTCTCATTTATTCCCTGTCAATATCGGTCTGGCTATCAACAGTGCGGCCGTGCTCGGGAAAATGATATAAAATCGTCGGTAGTTACGTCTATCGATTTGATATTGTAAAGTTAACAATTTCACTGTGCTAGACCTCCGGGGGGGGGGGGGGGGTATAATTTTTTTGAATGGACTATTTCAGCACTATCAAAATTGTATTTATAATTTGCTCTCGATCTGGTTTGATTTGAAGTAGCAATAATAATTTAAATAGAGTTTTGTTTGAAAGTGTTGAGGCCAGGTTGTACGAGGTGGGGTTAGGTTAGGTTAGGTAGGACGGAGTACTGACTGTTGTCGGTGGTGGTGGAGGCGGAGTGATGCGAAGTGGTGGTGGTGCCGGCCTCCGTAGTGCCGCTGCCCGAGTTGTTGAGGGTGGTCAGGGTGGTGGTCTTCACGATCACCGAGCTCTGGTTCACCGAGGAGGTCTGCAATAATCACAACACATCATTCATATATTATCAATATTGCTAAACAAACATCAAAAGTTTTAGCATTAACCGGTCCCTTGCCGATTACGCGCCCGCGCCTGCCAGATGCGAGCCAAATTAAACTCTAAAAAATATTTTTTGAAATGCAATTTTAAACCTTCATTATATAGAAAACGTATGAAGGATAAGATCAGAATCGCTCGGGGCATTCTTGTTCATAAGGTGTAAGATGCTGTGTACCCATCTAGCACAGCGGAATAATTTCTGTGGAATTGTTTATGATCTCAGGCCGTGGAAAAGATTGTTAAACGTATAAATTTATCGAATAAACGCAAGTAATGTTATTTTTAGACATAGTTTGTTGTTCAAGGAATGTGTTTCGGTAAATATTACATAAGATAGCATAAAATAAACCCACAAAAAATTACGTAAAAGTCAAAACATCGCGAAATTTACCCGTTTGCTTCAAGGCACGTCACGAGTTAAAACTAATTTAAAATTTGTATAAGTACAGAAATGATTAGAATTTTTGGAGGAGGGGAAAACAGGGGGAGAACACTGCATAGGAATGACAGCTGAAATAAATAAAATGTCCACATGATGGTACCTGCAGGTTGATGGTTCCGATCTTGGCGGCAAGCTGCTCGGGACTGTTGGCACCGCTGCGCACGGCTGCGATGAGGTGGTCCTTGACACTGTCCACTGTGATGTCTCCGATGCTCTGGGAGGACATGGTCACGTTGTGTTGCTCCTCTCCCAAGCCATTCTCGTCGCTTGACTGCAAACAATCAGACAACACACATTAGCAAACGGTAACTGCAGACATATTTCTATGCTCCCGATGGTTAACCTAGCATAAAAGTGTTGTCCCAGCCTGCAGGAATATATAACTTGTCAATGGTCACGCCAGTAGAGTGAGCTATCTTGCTGTTTAACAGAATCAATTTGGATATCGATATATTTAGCATCAATGAAGCTGCCTTAAAAAGGCAGTTATTATATTACTACTAGTATAATTGATATCCACTGTTGATGCAACCATCTCCCTCTAACCCAACCTGTCATCCAAGTACCTGTCCCTATCTGACAGTGTGTGACCAATTTACTTATGTGTGGAGATTTGCCATAATAAATCATGGAACAATCGGTCTCTTAATAAAGCCTGTGCATTGATCACTATATTGATTTCTCAGTGCAATTTAATATCGAAAGTCAATTAAGAAATCTGAGCAGTGACCACCTGGTACTCTCTGGTGTCTATAATTTCGAATCTCTATGATTGTTCGTATCCCTCAAGACCGTAAGAACGATTTTCTTATCAACAAAATTACTAGTAAAAACAGCCTAGTAAAAAATGACCCTTTTTCACGGGGCAAATGATAACCGAGTAAAAAAATTTTGGGCAATCATTTCAAGTTTCCCGGCTTTGAACCGTTGAAAAGATAAATGGCCTTCTATTGAGATACAGGTTTTTCGGCATTCTTCCAGATATCATCAAGATAACTTTCCGTCTTTGTTGAAGTGAAAAAGTTTTAATAGTCAGTCCCCTGAGAATATTGAATTGGTCACTGAATCTGAATTGGTCACTTAATATTAAGCACTGAACGTTTTCTTGATTCAGTTATTTGTTAACAGATTTAGCTATACCTTGTGATCTCCATTATGTAGTCCTTCGTCGTGTGATCCGGGGGTGGGGGGGTCGATGGGGCGTGCCCAGGCGGGCAAAGGGAGGTAGCAGCGGGCTTTCGTCACCTAAAATACACAACAATCTTAACTTTTTTTCCAAATACATAGCTAAGAAATGAAAATTAATCTTAAATAATTATTTTCTGTATAAAATATTATAATACAGGTAGGTACTTTAACGCTTGTTTCTATTCTCCACATCAACACTTCAATTTGTATTTTTTTTTTATTTCACGCCGGGGTGGGCTTCTACATGTATTTTTTTTTATATATTACAAAGAACATCTAAATAAGCACAACAAAATAAAAAATAAAAAAAAAACAAGACAAATCTAAAACTAAATCAAAAACAAAATCTAAAACAAAAGCAAAGTCAAGAACGAAATAAAATAAAAACAAAATACTCCACCACGCAAGATGGAGAAATAGTATACTAGGAAAAGTACAATACATTGGTTGGTTAAGTCGAAGCAGAGCTATGTAGTTTGTTTAATTAAATTAAATTGAACTTATATTCAAATTACAAGTACTAAAGTTCATTAATTCACATCCCAAATTAGTATTATTAATTATTTGTGGTTGATATAAGTTCATGGATAATTTGAATGGATGTGTGATATATTACAGAGAGGTTAGGGTGTACCTTGGTGGCGGACAGTGTGATGCGCTGCAACTCTGATGAGGAGTGGAGATAGAGAGCCTCTCCGAACTTGGAGAAGGTGAGGCTGCTGATGCCGCTGAAAAACAGACACAGGTGTTTTCTAATACATTACGAGACTCCTCCTTATATCACTAGAATCATGCTAAAAGATAAGTAAGTGTTAATGCTTCGTGCCAGGAGCAAATAACAAAGGGATATGGTAACAGGATGGTCAAGGTCTGAGGAAATATGAGCCTAACTTGTAGGAGTTGGGGAAAAGAATAAGAAAAGTGTGGTTAAACAGACAACAGCAGAAGTCTGAAGAGTTCAAAATAAACAAACCTCAAAATAGCAGAAGCGTGAATAGGTAAGAATTAACCTAACTTGTACCAGAAGCACAAAATAATGAGAAGATGATAACAAGATGGGCCTAAAATGAGGACACAATAACAGGTCTACAGTTAATACCCCATAGTCTCACTGGCTCCAGTCGGGAGCAGCTGGGACTCTTTTGAGGTACATATTTATTAACTTAAAAAAAAAAAAGGACTGCAGAGGTTAGAACAAACATACAAGTGTAACTACTTTATACCAGGAGTAAATAAGAAAGACAAGATGATAAAAGAAGAGTAGACCTTCACACATACACAAATGAGCTAACTTGGTGTCAGAAACACAGAATATGAACCAGGAGTTATTAATGATGATACTTATAGAATGTGGTATCCTAGGATAGCAGAAATCTGAAGGGGAGCGAATGATAAACCTAACCTAACTTGTATCAGGGGCACATCAAAATGAGGAGATAACTTGGAACAGGATAACAGAGGTCTGAAGAGATTCAATAGGAGTAGGTAAGAATGAGAAGATAGGGTTTGAACCGTCGACCAACTAAGTCTAAACAGGGCGTGTGGAAGTTAAAAATGAAACCGAGACTAAAATAATTGATTCCAAAAATTGGGTTACGAAAACATTAATCAAAAAGAAAGTGCATTATTTTGCAGTCAAGAGATCCAAAGAAGCATTGTTTTATACCTTTTGTTGGTCGGCAAGGACTGAATTTGTCTCCCAAGACATTGTGCATTTGAAACGATGCGAAGGAAGGAGTTTGCTTATGAATTTGCAAGACACACCATATCTAGAGTTGATAAATTCAAGGTTTGAACAGATAAACTAACTCGTACCAGGAGTACAATAAAATGAGAAGATAGGGTTTGAACAGACAAACGAACCTAACTTGTGCAAGGAGCATATAAGAGTGAGGCGATGTAGTTTCAACAGACAAAGAACCTAACTTGTACAAGGAGCATATAAGAGTGAGGCGATGTGGTTTGAACAGACAAATGAACCTAACTTGTACAAGGAGCATATAAGAGTGAGGCGATGTAGTTTGAACAGACAAATGAACATAACTTGCACAAGGAGCGTATAAGAGTGAGGCGATGTGGTTTGAACAGACAAATGAGCCTAACTTGTACCAGGAGCCCATAACAATGAAGTGTTATCGCTTGCTTGCTACTAACTTGATGTCCTCCTTGCGCACGGCGGCGGCGTTGAGCTGTCGTCTGAGGTCAGGCACGCTGAGCACCAGGCAGTCCCCGAGGTTGGTCAGGCACACCAGGCAGCACTCGGTGTGCTTCACGGAGCGCGTCGCTTCCGTCACGTAGCACGAGAAATGGGCAAAACCCATGCGACGCACCTGCAACATTAGTAAACAATTATTATTGCACTACTCAATACATAAAATACTCAAAAATGACTACAAAACTCAAGAAAACAAATCGTCACATCAGTTGGACAAGGTTTTCAAAAATGACCTTTAAATGGAAAACCATTTCTTTTGCTCATTTCTATCACCTAAATAATTTTCAGAACCATATGTGTTGTGTTTCCGTAGATACTTGTATGAAGTTCTAAAATCAAGCTACATTTAATTTACAAGGTGCTAACATCACTTACAATTTCTAATTTGTTTATATCTGACAGTTGATCGTTGTTATCAGGCACATTGTAGTTTGTCACTTTAGTTGGGTAAGGTTCTAACTTCACATGTTCTGAGATGTCAAAGTTGACAAAGACAAATTTTTATAATCTTTTTAACAATGTTTGATTTTGAGGTGCAATCTTGTAGTCAAGTATTTTAGTTTATCATATTTTAATGGAAAATGTTTAAATAGGACGTGGCCCCAGCTTGGAATCGCATTAGGAAAATGTAGTTAGAACCTTATGCAATGAATTATTATGCCCTAGCTGGTTGCACATGGTTCTATCTGCATATTTAGGTATGTTCTAAAATGGTAAGCATTCGCCCTATTTAAATAATTTCATTTAAAATATGTTCAACTAAAATACTTTTACTTGGTAAATAGATAATGAGAAATCATCTTTGCAAACATTGACATCTTCAAAACAAGGTAAAGTGAAGTTAAAACTCTGTCCAAACCAAAGTGACGAAAAGTTGAAATGAAAACACTGTTCTTGTGTAAACTGGGTATTATCACAGAAATTAAGAATTCTGGCTGCATGTACTCAATGACATTTGTAGCAACTAACCGAGGCTCTTCTCAACCAGATTCATAAAAAAAAGCTTCAACACCAAAATCTAAGAGTTGATTTCCTTATCCAAATTTGGCCATTATGTGATTTGACATCTATTTAATGACTGCGATATAAGTGTGTAGTGCCACTTACCCTGGAGCCCTCGTGCGCGGTGAGCTTGTACTTGCAGTAAGGCTTCAGCGACGGCAGAGAGAATATCTTGAACTGCTCCTCAGAGGCGATGATCACTCGGTGAGGCTGCGTGGAGTCGGGCAATGGGGACACTCCTCTCTCAACCTGCACAAATAGCGCACACATTTTATATTGGGGGAAAGTTTAATTATATTCAGAGAAATACAAGTTTTATTGAGGGTCAGTCAAAGTGTATTGACAGACAATCATACTTCAAAATATATGGAGATAAAATCATATTAGGCTAGGTTTACACTTGTAAGTTTTATCCCGTAATTCGCTTGTGTAAGCGATTTACGGCCAAATTACCAATGTAAACAACACCAAAAGTCACTTAACTTAATAGCAAGTTTAAGAACTTCTTCTTTCGGAAGTTTTTTGACAGGTCTAATCGCGTCGGCACAAAATTTCAGCCTTCTTACAACTTACAAAATCAGTTTGATAAGCTGAGAAACTTCCTGCAAGAAATGGTACCTAAATGCACCGTTTGTTAGATGTCAAAAATTAAAAGACAGTTGTTTTCATACGGTTTTTCGTATAAAACTAGTATTTATTTACACTTATTTAAGTTTTCTGAACATGAGCATCCTTCTACTCAATTATCGGTCCAATCCTTTCTATACACAATGTTTCTAATTTGTAACATTACGTGTTTGAATTCGAATTAGGTTGCTGTCAGGTAGTTGTCATTCGGATAAAATGAATGAACTCCATTAATTTCTGCCTTTGACGGCACAAAAGCGGCATAAATCAATAACTTGTGTATAATTGTTTAATTAAAGTTTTCCATTTCAACACTTTATTTGGGCCTTTTCGTCTTTATTGAAAGAATCGCTTAAATTTAACAGTAGCAGATCGTTGTTGACAGGAATCCATCTTACTGCAAATAAATTTACAGATGTAAACGGCCGCGCGAGCATTTACACAGGTCGAACTTCCGTGAGCATTAATTACCACAAGTTGGATGCATATGTAAAAGCTCCTGTGAGTAACTTGTCAAAAACTTCCGTTAAGTCGTAAATTTTACTTACGAGTGTAAAACTAGCCTTAAATTGAGAGAAAATCCCATATTATAACCACTGGAGCGATTTCGCCACATTTTGGACAATTTGCAAACACCCTCGAGCGTTCAATGGCCAAAATGTGGCCAATTTGAATAGATATTTTAAAACATTTTTCAGAATTATTTCAAAAGTTCCTACCCACTGTATACTTCGATTAATCATAAAGATAACTTAGTATTTTCACTTTTCGACAAGAGATATCTCGCATCTCTTCTGAATTATTTGTTATTGACATTTCACGAACTGAAATGGTTGAAATATTTTTTTTATAAATCATTAATCAAGTGTTATATTAAAAAATGCATGTTCAAATTAAAATTTACATCTGTGATTATCAACTAGGCTGTAGACAATTTATAAAAATCATAATATTTAATATTCTTTAAATAGATAATACGTATGCCAATTTTAAAGTAAACAATAGGCAGAATTCATAATGAAAGATAAATATGTAATGGAGAAGAGAGCTTACCTCTAATGGTTCTGGCAGAGGGACCGAAGCGCCGTCCAGCACTGTGATGCCTATCACGGGGGCGCGGTGCTTCAATTGGATTTCCTTGGCTAGCTGACATGTCACCTGAACAAACATAAACAAATAACATCAACTCAAGGAAAAATACACTGCCCTCTACGTATTGGAATTGGAAAATCTTACCCTAAGCTTGCACCCAAACTTAATGGAATACCTCTAAAAGCAGTGAAGATACAACCAAACCTAGCAGTTACCATATCACAAGACTTGAAATGGGAACCACATATCGCTAGGATCGTCAAAAAAGCGAATTCGGTAAAACTCTTGAAAACTAACCACACTACCCAGGAAAACCTTCCTTGACCTATCCCCGGACATGATGTTGAAAATATACATAACATATGTGCGACCTCTCTTGGAATATGCTTACCAACATGGAGTCCATATTTTGTGACGGATATAGATCTAATAGAGGTTGGAGAGACATTTCACAAAAATATCAAGAGCTTTGAAAGACCAGCAATATGAAGATAGACTCAAGGTACTAAAATTACCAACATTAAAATAAAGAAGAGAAAAGGGTGACTTGGTTGGATCTTCTAATTTTTATCTGAATGTTAGTTGTCCTGGTATTCAAGAACTCTTAAATCAACAGCTCGATTGGATTCTAATTTGGTGTTTGGTTTTGAAATGAGAATACGCTTAGTTCCTACTGCCATTTATCCAGTTCCTACCTCTTCCTAACCATTACTTGTTGTAAAAGTATTTGAAATTTGGAACAATGGCAAGAAAAATAATGCAAATTCGAATGCATTTGTTTTGAAAACAGAAAAAGATTTGGAACTACTTGGAAACAAGTAAATGGTGTTTTCATGTACACAATCTAAGTTTTTAAGTAAAAAGAAGGAATTTGACCATTTCGGAAATACATAATATCGTTTTCTATTCATTCGTTTTGTTGTGGCGGTATTGCGATGGAACTATATAACCATATTGTGATTGCGTTGTAAGCTCCTTCGCAGAGATACAGCGGTGATACAGTGATTGTATACAGCGGTGATACAGTGATTGTATATTGTGGTACAGTGATCGCAGAGATACAGTGATTGGTCATCCCTTTTCCTTGCAAACCTTGCTTTTCCTGCACATATTATCACCCGATTTCAGCAAACACCATTTCGTTTCATTTAAAGTATGTACAGTCCTTTTCCAAGAACATCAGAAGCTGTAAATCGTAAGCAGTTTAGGATGCAACAAACAATAGCCCGATTGGATTCTAATTTGGATGGAAGAAAGGAATGACTTATTGTGAACTTAGATATGAGCGCAGCAGCAGAATGCTTCCTGCTCATTAACTAACTATAATAATTTAAGATGGTTATGAATGGATTGAAGATCTGATTATTGGTGTACTCACAGCATCTTCCATTCTCTTGGCGGCCGAGGGGATGGCGATGGTGAAGACGTAAACGGTTCCGTTGTTGGTGCCGGCCCAGAGGGTGGGGACTGTGTTCTGGACTGCAAACAAACATCAACATTAACAGCGAGCATGTATCAATAAAAAGAAAGCTGCTACTGCTGCTACGACGTTTGCCTACAACGGGTTAATAATCTACAAATAGAGACAAAACGCTATTGAAAATCTCTGTGCGGAAGCTAAATAGAATCTTAATAACCCTTTGAAACTGTCAAAATATCTCTGAATTGTGGTGGGCCACACTAGCAAAGCTCGTTGTTTTTATGTTAGCTCCACACAGGGGGCCCTGAAAATAATTATTATTACAAATAATTCCCCTCAGGGCCTACGTCAACTTTAGATATGTTGTGTGGCGGGACTTTTTAGGAAAGGAAGGAGAGGAAGTTCTGGGAAGTAAAAGATATGAGGGGTGTGTAGAAATCTTGGGTTCAGTGGGTCCAAGAGTGACAAACGAATGAATCCATCCCTCCCGCTGCGGTGCAAGGCGATTTTCCGAGAGAGCTCTGCTGGAGAAGTCAAAAGGTCTCCCTCAACCAGTCTCTCCCAATCCAATGTTGGCGGCAAGAGACTTGCTGGTTGAAACATGTGCGCGAGAAGGAACCCTACAAAAGCATCTCCCAATATTCGATCGACTCCGTTCCCAAAAACAGATTTATTTTCTGTCGGGATTTTTTCAAAGACAATCTCAGCTTGTGTGAAGCCCATTGTAAAGGATTACAGTGAACAATTTTTTTCTGTTTAGAAGCCGAAGCAACTATGGGCTGGTGAGCAATGCAATATCCTCATTTTTAAGTATCAAAATAAAGCACAAAGTCATATTGTTCGTTCCATATATTGAAGAGTTCAATAAGAAAGAAGATTATTAGAGGGTTGAGAAATCCTTTCTGAGAAATCTCTTTTCTCGAGAGAGAAAAAAGTTCCTTCTATCTCCATCTTAACAATGGGGGCACGATGCTTGAGCAATGGTGGAGGACTAACTAGACTAGCAGAGGATTGAACCCTATGACTAATCGACGAACTAACCATTGATGAGGAAGGTCCTGGCGAAGTGTAGGCAGCGCACCATGGAGCCGTTGGAGTCGTCCACCGGACGGGCTTCTACCTGGCGCTCCACGGGCTTGGCCTCCAGAGGGTTGAAAGTGTCTCCCGACTCCTGGGTCGGTTTCTTGGGGACTTCCTGGAACGGGAAATAACCACAATTTAATAAACGGCAGGTGAGATATTATTGGTTTCTGTTACCTATTCTACGTCTCCACTTGAGCACTCTTCTCGTTCATTTGTCATCTTCAAGTCAACGACACTTGAGTTTGGCCATCTTTTCAACAATATCTGTTACCGAATTCATTTGTATTGGTCATACAATAAACAAGAACACTAGAAGTGCCTTTGACAAATGTCGCCACTGACTTAAAGGCCTATTTACATATTAGAAGCAATATTCGCTGCCGTCATCACCAAAATATTGTGGTACTGATTTTGTGATCTGCTTGTTGTTAAAAGGATGCAGATATTATTTTATATAAGGATGTACTTAAATAAAGAGATTAATTATTAAAGCAAATTAACTTTTATTTAACACTCAAATTTACAAAAGCGATATTTTCAGAAAGGTTTGGAAACACTGAGATTAGTATGTAAGAAGTACAATGCGATTACAAACGTCACTCGAGACAGAATGGCGGTTCATTTCGAAACCACTCTCTCTTTCAGAAGCGTGGTCTGACGTGCATGCGTTTCAGTGTGGCAATTAAACAAATATTGCCAGTAATTAAAAACAAGTTATGAGTGGTTCTTACAAAACCTAGGCGGATTTCGCTTATGCTATGGACAACAAAACATTTTTGTATTTCGCCTGTCTAGTCAGTCACGTTCAAGCCAATAGTGAAAAAATACATACACTGTAATTGTGCGTAATCAGTGAAAAAAGCGTCTTATTATTTTATTTTATTTTATATTATTTTGCATGTGCTATGTCTCTATGGCCATCCCATTTGAATTTCATAATCATTGTGAAAGACAATTTTGAATTGGAAATTTAAAGCCCGCTAAGCCAGACTTTTGGATCACAAAACACACCCCACATGGCATTTCTTGTGTTCTTTCTATTGTATCGATAGATAGACGAAAGGAAACTAAATGGTATTATCTAAATTTAAGCAAATTGACTAGGAGTCAAAAAAAAATCAGTGAATTGGGTGGGCTATACCTTCTTAGCGTCGGCATCAGCGGTGGGGTTAGCCCTCCTCTGGGAGCGTCCTTTACGCAGCCTCCTGAAGGACTCCCTCAGGGACTTCTTAAAGGACTTGCGACGCGAGATGGGCGTGTCGCCAGCTCCCGTCAGGTCTGAGGAGAACACAATTAATAAGTTAGTTTGATGGAAATACATTCTCACCATATGAAAATGGTACAGCTAACCCTCCTAAGAAAGAAGGAGTATGAATGAATAGTGATGGATGAAGAGTCGTGTTGTTACCGTTGGGGTTGAGAGTGCAGCGGTGCATGACGGCCACGTTCCTCTTGTAGTCGAAGAGTGCCAGGCCGTGCGCGGTACCGGCGGCCAGCAGGCCCCACTCCGACTGCAGCGACACCCAGGTTATAGCGGCCGGCGGGAGGATCTGCATCACTGATGTGGCCTGGAAATAAAACAAAAATTACAACGGGATCTTCAACATACTTTCCTACACTAAATTTCCATTCAATTGATATTTTAACTGGTCATATGCCACGGGAGGAAACCCAAAAATTTCGCAAAGTTTTGACTTTGACGTAATATTTTATGGGTTTATTTTATGCTATCGTATATTATATTTACCGAAACACATTCCTTGAACAATAAATTATGCAATAAACAACATTACTTGCATTTATTTGACAAATTGGTAGGTTTATCAATCTTTTCGTGACCTACGACGCTCACAGTTTGACAGCTCGAATCGCGGCAAAAATGAAGCCTGGAAGTCATGGATAAATTTAATAAAATTTATTCCGAGTGGCTAGGTGTGATTTGAATACCTGTAATGTCAGGAACAAGAATTCCCCAAGCCATTCTGACCTTGTTCTTCATACATTTTCTTTATACATAAGGATTAAAATCACATTCTAAAATTTTTTTTTTAAATTTTGTTCCGCGCGCGCCGGCACAGCTGCGCACAGGATGAGTTAATATAACAAGTGTGCCAATGAAATGGGACGATTTGGAAATGTCACTGCAGAAAAAGTAGAGGAGAGATGGGCTTGCGCCGTCAATGTTGTGAATCTAGAGAACGGGAAGTTAGTTATTATGGATACTTGGACGGGTGAAAGGTACATAAAAGACCCCTTTATTCGGATAAAGTAACATTGTGGTGTACGGTTTCTTCGTTAAGGATAATCAGATCTTATTTGCAACTGTGAACTATGATCAAGATGGTGCGACATGCCACACAGCACGAGTGCCAGTAGGTGTACTAAGACAGGCGTTCCTCGGTCGTCTTATGAGCAAGAACAGTGATATTCCCTGGTTACCTCATTCTTTTGACTTCTACGCATGTGACTTTTATCTTTGGGGGTACCTAAAAACAAAAGTGTTTCAAAATAGCTCCCCAGGGACCATCCAGGCATTAAAAGAAAGCGTTCGACGTGAAGTGGCCACAATACCACTAGAAATGCTGCACAACACACTTTTACAATATTTCTGTATGTATAGGTTGTTTTTATTAATAAAATTTTCAAAAGACGATTTATTGAATGTTTTCTGAATTTTCTGAAGTCATCCCGTTTCATTGACTCACCTGTTATAAATAATATATTATATAGCATACCTGGAATCCTGGAGGCATATTGATGGCGCCGGTGCGGAGGTTGAGGTGGTCGTGTCCCTTCCACACAAAACTGTCTCTGTCCGATACTATGTTCATGGTCACATACTGAAAAACAGATAAACTCATGCTTTACAATCTACATAAAGTTTTCATATGTAGCAAACACTCTGTGGGTATACATAATCATAATAATTGGAATAAAATAACTTAGTTATGAATACCACTTTATTGCTTTATCTTTAATATATTATAAAAGCAACTGGTTTCGATTCAACCTGAACCTTGATCAAAGTTTTATAAAAATATATTAAATTAATTACAGAGTAATATTACAAACTTTCAAATGAGCGCTGGCGCTGAAAACCTGATCAGACAAAGCGCTAACAAACAGCGGGCCCCGCGAAACAGATTTATGTGCTTTATATCGGGGCGCGTGGAGTGTCGAGACTTTCTTTTAAAAAAGTAAATATTTGAGTGTATTAACTGTTTCTCACCTTGACCTCTTGGCTGACTGGCTGCGTGCCCAGCGTTGCGGTGATGACGTGTCCGGCGGTGCCCGCCACCAGCAGTGTGCCGGTAAGAGGACAGAGTGCTAGCTTCTTGACAGCGAGGCGAGGGTCATCGCTGTACGGGTCGAACATGCCGGCCTTGCGGAACGGCGGCCATTCTTCTTCGCCGTCTTCCTCATCCGCCACGGGGGACTCCACCTCCTCCACGCCATCTTCGCCACTACGCAACATACACAAATTATACATTAACTTACTCGTAGTATCGCCCTGGTGAATGATCATCATTCAAAATCCAAACTTTATATTTTGATATGGTGCTTATAACCATGTACTACCCCATCTTCCACTTCTCCTTTCCTTCTTTTCTTCAGCCTCACAATATTCCCCAAAAGTGGACTTCATAGTCCCACTAGCTCTGTGCAGAAAATTCTTGTGATGAGTTCACATAAAAATAAAAGGACAGATGCTGTTGATAAGCCATGCGTACAAGGTTAGCATCACTGGTCATCAGGCATCGCTGTAAGCTCCTAGAGACAAACGCCATTACGCTGAAAATTTGTAGGAATTTTAACTTTGTTTTAACAATGTGAACCATTTTATGTAATAATTCTTAATTATAAGCTCTAAAATATAGAACAGAAAAAAGCAATCATGCAGAAAACATCAAGCGTAGATAGATAACAAGACGATTGTTTAGAAATTCTAATAATTAACATAAATAAAAAAGAAAACAAGAAGAATTAGAAAGATATCAAAGCGTAAATAATATTGCAATGATTGTTACACGTAACACTGTCACCCTGTCTGCTACAAATTAAATTTTTTAATACTCTCAGATCGAAGAATTATATTTGACGTAATCTTTATGGTCAAAATTGTAAATGGTAGAATAGACAGCCCTGATAGCCTCAACCTTGATAACCTCATTGAATTTCATTTACCTATATAAGAGCTACTCATTTAAATGTAACAATATCAAGACTGAGTATTTCAAACACTCGCTTGAATCCAGATTACATGAAGTTTGTAATAGATACGCAGACGTGGTAGATCTTTTTAACTGCACGGAAGAAAGGCTATACTATCATATCTTTTCAATCAATATTAATTTAACCTATTTATGTTTTGTATGTATATACTTTTATCTCCACTTCTATATCCTTCTAGAGTAGGCATGCCCAACCTGCGGCCCAATTGAAGATTTTTGCGGCACAAAATGAAGTTTTTAGCTTCCTATGTTTTCATTTTAGGTAGTCATGCAAAAAAATAAAAAAATATTCTCATTAATTTATCACATTTAAATTATATTTTGTGAAATCAGAACTTTCTTGTTATTAGACCTCGGACTCTCGATGGGGGTTTTAATTTATTGCTTAAAAATAAGTTTTTTGCTTAAAAATTTATTGCTTAAAAATAAGTGCGGCCTGCTCGGCCGCACTTATTTTTCACATTTCTCGGAAGATCAAATGCAACTGACCTGATTTTAATAAGTGAAGGGTGAGTGCAAAGGACACACATAAACACATGTATGTCTTCTAGCATTGAAGGTCGCAGAATCACAATAATAGCATTTTTGGACACGGAATTTTTGTCATTATACAATCTAATGTCACATTTAAGTGCTATTTTCAGTATTTTCTTATGCTTGTACTTGACTGTGACGTGCTAATGTTAGATATATTTTCATAACCTGAAAAAATATTTTAACCGTTTTAGTGCTAAGCAATTGTTTCAAACATGTTGGAGAATTGCTACATATATGTTGATTTATTTAGAGGAAGAAATAATGATGTCATATAAAACACTGTAATTTAGACAAATATCAATAAATTTTATTAATTCTTTTTGCATTATAAAGAAAAAATGTTTATTGATATGAATATGAAAAAATAAACATAAAATACCAATTTTATTATATTTTATTTCCCTTTGAAATTAAGAAATATAAAACAAAAAGCTCAACAATTATGTTTTGCCGCACAAATAGCGTGTAGGCCTTTCCTACAGCGAACGCATATAAAAAAATGGTAAAAATTTATTTTTAAATGTATAAGAATGCACTATCGTTACAAATTATGCACGAGGTTAAAGTACGTCCAATCCCACGGAGCACCAAAAACACACTGAAACTCGCAGCGTTTTTGCGATGCGTCGCAATCTTCGATACAAACGATCGCAGCACTTTTGCGACGCGTAGCATTCTAACGGTTAAAAACAGACAAGACAATAAATGCATGCAGGAAAGGTGAAAATTGCACCAGTAATATTTGACCCATCCGCATTATCCATTCCCAAGTGCAAACGAACCTAACGTTTATTTTTCTTTTTAGAAAGACAAACATTCCCGGGTTACGAATAATCTGAATATATTTGAATTACTTCTATGACCATGGTGGTAAAACATTGCTTGTGCAATGATGGAGGACATAGCTAATAGAGGATTAACTGAAAAACCTCAATAAAATTTGGAATGGATTGGTTGTTTTACTGGTGCAATAAACTTGTGAAATGCAAATGAAATTAAATAAATAATTAATAATAACAATCTAAATATCACCTAAACTTAGGCCCTTCTTTCACTGGGATATGCAAGTATCAAGATTCAAGTATCTTGGCGACTACCGCCATACATCTGCACGGAGATTATTACACAGACACATGTTGTCGACATTTTGTTGAACGGTCGAGGGAGATTGCTCCTATTCGCGTCATCATGACTTTAAACATGGCGCCATTTGAGTCATTGACATTTTGTAAAAATTCCTGTGCTTTATCAGGATCAAAACAGTCAACAAAGAATGACAGGATGTAAAATTGACAGGTACAGAATATCACTTTTTACATTCGCTCCACACAGGGGGCCATTAGGAAAAAAAGTGGAACTATTGCGTGGCCCTTTTCCGTTTCATACAAATCTTAAATTTGGATTTGAGATCAAAATACCCAACCCAACTGAAAAATTATTTTTGTAATCAAAAAGTATATCAAATATCCAGTACGGATATGAGCTACTTTATTTATTTTTGCGTTAAATTATAAGAATATGGCAGTAAAGATTTTAGTGTATCATGATTTTAGAAGCAACTTGGGCAATTATTTGTGAATAAATGAAAAACAATAAAAAAAAATATTTTACTATATTTATCATAGAAATATAATTAAATATAAAATAAAAAATAAAAATTAAGAAAAAAATCATTTTGATAGAAGTACATTTAAAATACAAATTACCTACTTACAGCAGAACAAAAATTTGTCATTTATGCATTAAAATTACTACCCAAAAATGCATTTTTAACAATTTTTTATTTTATTTTTCATTGTATTTGTAAAATAAACATAGCAAAATTATTTTTTTTAATGTTTTTCATTTACTCACAAATAATTGCCCGATTTCTTATAATTTAAAGCAAAAATATATAAAGTAGCTGATTACAAAATCACTTTTGATTACAAAAATAATTTTTCATTTTGGTTGGGTATTTTGATCTCAAATCTAAATTTAAGATTTGTATAAATGGGCCGAAATGGGTCGCGCGTACGTTCCTCTTAAGTACCTATGTCATCTTTGGAGATGCTGTGTGGAGAGTCTCTTTAGGGAAAGGAAGGAGAGAAAGTTTCAAGTGCCCTTGAGGTGATTTTCTCACAAAAATGGCGCTTTAGAAATCATCCAAAAATTATTATTATTATTATTAAAGTTCTGGGAAGGAATAAGGTATGAGGAATGGATAGAAATCTGGAGGTCAATGTGTCCGGACATCCCACCCTCCGTGTTGCAAGGCAACAGGTTGAGAGAGTCCGGCTGGACAGTTCAAAAGGACTCCCGCAACCAGTCTCTCCCGATCCGGCCTGCCACGCAATAGGTGGGCAAATGCATCTGCCGCTGCGACCTAAACAAACTTCACCCCATGAACCCAGGCACCCTTTATAAGTCACCATTCATAGCGAACCACTTGGGGTGACCTATGGCAGTGTAGTTTGATGTTTCGAGAAAATATAGGTGATGACCGCGGATTTCAATAACGGCAGACGACACGTACAGTATGCTACATGGGTATCAGATACTTGCATGTCTTATGAAAATAGGGCCTAATACTACAGAACGATTGTGTATAAGTTAAGGGTTAACATAGCACATACCTCAGTGCGATGCGCTTTAGGCCGCTATACAAGCCAAAAGCATTCCGCAGGCGTGGGGGGAAGGGGAAATATTCAGAAAGTTAACTACAGTACATACATACGTACGCACATTCATAATGCTCTACTCACAATTAGTATTATTATTATTATTTGTAATGTCTTTACCTTTCAATTAATACAATGGATTATATTGTATGACAGGTGATAGATAAAGTCATCTGATACAATCCTTTGTAGGAAATAATTGTAATTTAATTTTAGGTATTGGCAATTATCATTTAGTTAAATTTAATTGATTGAATATTAAGGGGGTATTTCACCATCCTCCTGATAGCTTATCCATATGATAATGCATATTAATAAATAAACAAATAAATACTCGCAACAGGTAAAAAAACTCGGCTAACTTATTACATAATAATAATAAGCCTTGTTATTCTGGACTTCTGTTAGGTATACTTATTTGTTATAATATACCCAAAGCTCAGTTTGCCTCTTGGCATAGGCCTCCTTTAACATTTTCCACTGGGACCTGTCACGTGCTACTCTTCTCCAATGATGTCCAGCCGTGAGTTTTAGGCCGTCTTCCCATCTTATTTGTTGACGATCTCTACTTTTCTTGCCAACTCTGGGATACCAGTCAGTGACATTTTTGCACCATTTCTCTAGTGGATCGCGGATCGTGTGACCTGTCCATCTCCACTTTTGTTGGTCTATTCGGGTAACTATATCGGCAACTTTAGTTTTCTCCCTTATTATGCTACATCTCACTCTGTCCTGTTTCCTTATTCCTGCCAAACTTCTCTCCACGGTTCTCTGGCACAAAGATCAAACCACTAAAGAAATCGAACGAAGAATAGCAAATGAATGGAAGAAATATTGGTCTTTGAAAGAAGTCTTGAAATCCAAGGAGCTAAGTATGCAAATAAAAAAGGAAAGTCTTCAACACGTGCATACTTCCAGTCATCGCCTGTGGATGTGAAATTTGGGCTCTCACCAAACACCACAGAGAAAAGTTGGAACGCTGCAAGAGAGCCATGGAGAGAACTTACTATATATATAGCCACTATTAATAAGTTCAAGTACCGAATAGTAAATTTAGACTTTTTAAATAAATAAATTGTACATAATCGTATGGATTATCTATGAGGAGGATGGTGAAATACTACCTAAATCTTTTTATTTGAATGAATCCTAATATAGATTCGGCATTCTTTAGCAACAATACAAGATTATACATTGCGTTAATTGACTATTATTCCACCACCCCAATATCACACTAACACCGTAATGTAAAGGGCCTTTATGCAACAGACAGTCATTACATTAATTTCATATTTTTAATTTTTCGGTCATTCAAAGCAGAAAGCAATCCCGATAAAGTAAAATTAAAAAATTTATTCTTGGTTTATTTTAAGATTTTTTATTTTATTTGAAATTTAAGTGTGATTCAATATCAAATGTAATGATCCAACAACATGCGTTTTTTTTGTGGTTACACAATACAAATGCATATTAAATGCGCATAGCACCCATATTTGAGAGAAACATTATGCGCTTTGCCTAGTAAATGAGCTAAACTATGCATACTAAAAATATTGCTAAAATTTTTATCGGTTGAATTTGAAAGAACGCAAAGTTTAAAACTTAAAAAAAAAAGTTTCATTGTAAAATGTTTTATTTGAACAATGTGTTTTTTTACAGGCTGATTCAATTAGACGTGCCTAAAATGGTGACCGGACAACTCAGCAACATGGAACTTCATCACTCTTTTGAAAAGTCAGTAAAAGTGATGACAAAAATAACAAAAAAACTTGGTTAAATGGATTACGTTAGGTTAGGTTTGGGCTATATTTTCACTCAATGAAATTTCAAAGAGGTGTTGAAATGCCACTTTGTTGAGTCGTCATGGAACTGCCTAAAATGCCTTCAAAATGATTAAAATACTAAGCCTGGGGTGTTTCAAACTCCGTCACATGTTGTCAAATGAATTTGAAACACCCCAGCCTAAATTGAATAGAGCTTATGGATATGCCAAGCTGGTTAGTAAATAAAAACATTAGTTGCGGGGGTTAGGGAACAGTATAAAGTAGTATGCGGGGTTTAGACATGTGTGCAGGAAACAGTCATGTTGGTATGCATTGTGGGGGAATGCATACATTATTCCGGGTATAGTAGTTGTGCTTTTCACATGGAGGTGGTCTCACACAACATGCCTCGCTCATACTTGTGTCATAAAAATGGAAAATATTGGATTCGTTGTTGTAAAACTGCAAGGCATCCAGATACGCTAAACATCCTTAAAAAACACAAATTATTTTAAAAACACTTAAAATCAGTTTAATTACAATGAGGAGCTGCTATTTAAGTTGCAAGAGATGCAAAACAATGCAATTTAATAGCTATTTTGTTAAAAATAAAATTGAAAAAATTTTTTGTGTTCACTTGGCGGCCATCTTTAATGATCATTACTATTCTGCTGTAAAAATACATTGTCCTTAGTTTTGAGGTTAGTTTTTTCTATTTTTATTTAACCCAAACTTAAATTCAAAGTAGTGCCAGTCGGAACAAAATTATCGAATTTTTTTTTTAGAATGCGATTTTAACCCTTATGTATAAACTGTATGAAGGTCAGAATCGCTTCGGCCATTTTCTTTCTTGAAGTAACCGGTACCCGAAATACGCCTAGCCACTCGGAATAATTTGTATTAAATTCTCTGCCGTCGGAGCATCATTTTTTGCAGCGATTTGAACTGTCAAACTCCGAGCGTGGTAGGTAGCGAAAACATCGAAAAACCTATCAACTTATCAATCAAATAAACGCAAGTAATGTTGTTTTTATGCATAGTTTATTGTTCAAGGAATGTGTTTCGGTAAATATAATATACGATAGCACAAAATAAACCCACAAAATATTATGTCAAAGTCAAAACTTTGCGAAATTTACGTGGTTTCCTCTTTGGCATTTGTCAGGTTAAAAAAGAAGAAAAAAAATATGCCTCAATCTTTTCATATTATGTCAAAACATGACTTAATCAAAAGATGTTAAATTATTTGCGTATTAATTTGAACAAAATTATTTTGCTTCTCCGGAGACTGAAATAAATACTCCTCATCGTAATTGAACCGAGATTAACTGTTTTTAAGCAAATTAAGGTTGTCCAGTGTATTTGGATATTTCCTCGGATTGCAACATACTGCCATCTGTCATACTGCAACGTCACTCATTGCATAAATACGTTATCAGAATGACTCCAACAAAACACACTGATTTACTTAACAGGCTGCAATAAAACACCTTGAATACACTTTCATTCTGCAACAAAATACTCCAAAATGTCAGACATCCAACATAAGACACCAAATTTATTAAAAAAAAAAAACTCACACAACACCCATAAAATCTGATGCAACTCTGCAACATCAACATGAATAAATAATACAGTGAAACCCTCTTAACCTATTAAATGCCAGGGAAGAAACTCGAAAATTTCGCGATGTTTTGACTTTGACATAATATTTTGCGGATTTATTTCATGCTATCGCATATAATATTTACCGAAACACGTTCCCTGAACAATAAACTATGCTTACAAATAATATTACTTGCGTTTATTTGACAAATTGATAGTTTTATCGATCTTTTCATGACATGCGACGCTCAAAGTTTGACAGCTCAAATCGCGGCAGAAATGTCATTTCGAAAGTCATAGATATGTGCAAAGATGATTATTTGAGAGGCTAGGTGTGTTCCTTATATCTGTTACGTCAAGAACAAGAATGCCCTAAGCGATTCTGACCTTGTCCTTCATACATTTTCTTTCTACATAAGGTTTAAAATCGCATCTCAAATTTTTTTTTTTTTTTTTATGGCGCGTCCTGGGCGCGATCGGCAAACCAGAAGTTAAGAAGTTCTCTCTTAAGACGTTTCGTGGCTTAAGAAGTTTGGTTTTTTCGGTCCCTCGGCTCAATATTGGCCCAATTTTTCCCACATATAAGGATTTCCTGCTTAAGAAGTTTGTTTTTACCGGTCCCTTGGAAAACTTCTTAAGAGGGTTTCACTGTAGTAACAAGCACAGATTCAGTTTCACTCAAACCAACTTTGCTGCAACCCACATCTCTTGTACCTACCACATTGCTTGATTAATTGTCAAATTGCTACCAAAACAAACACCATGATCACACCAATATTTTGTGTATTATAGAAGATAAAAATGAGTGCAATATTAGTAGGTGAACAGTACCTGAAGAGATTAGAGGTGGACACCTTGAGCAGAGGCGTTAGCGTGACCCCGCGTGCGTCCCAGAAGGCGACACTGCCATCCTCATGTCCGGTGATCAGAAGCTGCTGCTGGTAGTACTCCTCAGTGTCCGCGGGCTTGGCGCAGAGCAGGGAGCCACCCGTTACCGGCCACGCCGTGCTGGTGTACTGCTGCTTGGTCTGGGCCAGACCTGGACCAACACAAATCAAGTCTGATTAGTAGAGGAAGATAAGACTATTAGTCTAGCTTGGTCAAATCGATAACTTAGCAATATCGGATTGATAGGCTTAACTAACGATGGTTTTACATCCATTTCGTTAGGCATGTCGATAGCCAAGCTGATACTGACAATGAAATTAAACAGAAATCGCCTTCCAAAGGCAACACTGGCGGGTATTGTCTACGGATCGACATTACTAAGAGTTAAATAGCCACATATACACAAATAAATTGACAATGTCACGTTGAAATACACTCAATTGTTATATACTGGCAGTCCACACATACTTTTTGACACTAGAAACAGAGTTAATTGGTCAATGAGGTCTTTAGCCATAACTCGTGATTAACTTATTATCCTGACGAAGAAAACATAGTTTTCGAAACATGTTGATATTGTTAATTAAATAGTGGTGTACACAAAGTTATTTGTTTTCATTAAATTAAATAATGATGCCACAAAGTGAATTTGCGAATTTTGAAGAAATAACTCGTGATATTCGGAACAACTCCAAGCTCGAATGGATTTAACTGATCACATGCAGGATGTCTTTAAATTCTAAGGGCTTCATTAGTGCACCCCTGTTCATTAATATGCCAGTAATTTTGCATAACGACATATTAAAAAAGTTGTATGTATCGATAGCTAACTAAAGCTCAACGATAGCCAGAAGCCACGCTTAACAAATAACACTAACAGCTGTCAGAATATTTTATAACAAATGCTGACCATGCTCACAAATGCCGACTAATAACCATAGATGATGGCTTTAGTCAAAATCGTGTAGATATAGGGTTTTATCGATCAACCATGCTAGAAGCCCCAATATGCTAATGTGTGGAATTCACTGGCCTCAATGTCAGCAAAGTTGGCAGTTCAGCATGTTTATCGAACCTGATACATTCATCGTATTCGTATACACGTAATTGCATCAGAATCACAGAGTTGGAGTGTGTCTCAAACCACAAATATCTTCCACGTCGTTTCTTCTATTGTCTTCCATCTTCATCTCTACCTCAATCTGCCTGTGGTGCATCCCCTGGAAAATCCCCTTGCTCAAGATTTAGGGGTTTGCCGTTCTTTCCACATTGCCGTTATTGGGATCTAAGAATCTTACAGCAGTTTCATGATCAACTAGATGGGACTGATAGTCAGTATAGTGTATTCACTAACCAGCCTGCAGAATATTATTATACACCTCCTGCGTCACATTTGACACCAGATGAGTGCAGGTCAGGGCGGATGCGTGCAGCGATACGAGGTAAGGGGGGCGCAGCATGCCCCAGCTGGGCTGTGTCAGGTCCAGGGCTACCAGTTCTTCTTCGAGGAGCACCAGCAGCGCCCCTGCCGGCTGCTGGAGACCCGAGGGAGAGACGGCGGCGGCGGTGGTCGGCCGCTCTGAGGGGAACTCTTCATCGTGATCCTCGGGGGGGAGGGAGGTGGTGGTCACAAAGTCTATTACCTGCAAATCATGAAATTGTAATGTTACTTTTGGTAATGGAACAATTATTGTTTGATATCCAAATTGATTTTGAGGCTCGCCCGTAAAAAAATCAGAAGCACTTGGGTTTTTGAGACTTTGAAAATGCCAAGGTTGGTTTCTAAGGAGCCCCGACACTTACTTGAGCTGGTCTGATATACTTTTTTTAAATTTTTTTTTTATTCCTTTTTTAAAAAGAAAGACAAATATTCCCGGGTTACGAATAACCCAACAATGTTTGAAAATCTCCTACTACCACCACAGAAAGCCGAAAATGTTGCTTGTGTTGTGATGGAGGACTTAGCCAGCCGGGGAATCTAACACGGGACGCCCGGTTGGAAGCCAAACGCGATACCCACTCAACAACTGACTGGTCATACTCATACTTATTCCAAACATTTCAAATGTAGTCTTTATTGGGGAGGGTGCTCTCATCAAATTGCACCAGATTGCCAATGATCTCCCTCTTTGTCGAAATAAGACACGCTTGGGATGTTAAAAAAAATTCATAACATTTAACATTTTTAGAAAAGTCAATATTTTGTATAAATATTTGAAGGGATATGAAGCAAGAGTATTTATTGCTTCAAGAGTATTTCTGACTTATTAGTTTTGTACATAAAGTGTTTGAATGACAATACTTACTCTACTTGTGAAGTCGAAGCAGACGTGTTTGTCTCCCTGAACCACCGTCACGGTGTATTTGTCAGAGTAGGAGGACCGGGGCATGCCACCTGCAACAGAAGTTGAACATCGTTAGTTAAAGCTTTACTCAAATACCCTAGAATACATCATTCCCCAGCAAGAAGCTGGGGAATGATTTGCCGGTCTCTGTGTTTCCTCCCTCTTATAGCATAGGTTTTTTCAAGACCCACGTTCCCCCCTTCCTGTCCTCAGAACAGCATACTAAAAGATAACTATGGAGACTATTACAGGGATGACTTATTGTCAAATGTCAAGGCACCTTTCAGGATAATCTAATCGCTTTTGGGAACAACTCATGTAGGTAGAAATTGTATCTCGCATACTATCATAGTGAGAAATATGATCCAAATGGTGCAAGAAAGAGTAAACACCACACTTTATAGTAAAATCTAAAGGTTAACCTCAAAAGAATTGAAATGTACACCTTTATAAAACCAAAGTTTTCGACCGCAATTTCAAAAATATTTGTGAAACTTTTTTAATTCATTATTTTTACATGATATGACAAAAAAGTGAGAGGATAATAACCTCTATAATCTGTCTAATAAAATCGGTAGTTTCAGTTAGGAAAAAAAAAAAAAATTATATTTAAAAAATTACGTGTTTATTTCTAAAAGCAAAATTAGAAAGCGTATTTTATCACTTTTCAAAAAAACAGTTTTTAGTTATATAGAAATATTCCATTTATTTGGATTTTATTGCAAAGCGGAAATATTCTGACCTGACAGAATATGCCCGCGGCCTGAGGGATTAAGGTGAAATACAGGAGATAGCACAATAGGCCTATGACCTAAGTGCTTACGATAACTATGTATGAAGGTCCTCTGCGTACAATTTTTTTGGTTTCTTTATTCAGAAAACAGAGTCTATTACAGGTGCTTTTGAAAATTGCAACCACCAGACTAGGAAAATCCGTGCTTAGGTTGCATTGTTATGGTTGGCTAATAAAATTAATAAAGAATTAAATTTACCGGCGAAGATGGTAATGTTCTCCCCCGTGTCCACGCTGGTCCTCTGCAGCAGCTTGGTGATGGGCTTGCAGGGGAAGGGCCCGTACAGGGTCACCGGCTCTCTCAGCGGCCGCTCGCCCAGCGCCAGCTCCCAAGTCACGTACGACCCGTCGTTGTGCGACGACGTGAACTCCTTGCCTGCAACCAACATGCGCATCAAGTGAGTTACAGCGTCATTACAGAAGGTCAACCAGTTGAATTTGAAAGAACATCAACAATACAATGTTTAAACCTCCATCAAATAGGTTTCATTGGTATATATTATTTTTTTAACAATGTGAAAATTAGATCAAACCCTACTTAAGATCTGACTGATTACGTTATAAATTATGTGCTTTTAAATTTCTTAACTCGGGTTCCTTCAAACTCTATTGCATAGATGACCATTAAATAAAAATTTGCGGCATTTTGCTTGACTCCATCCTAATGTACTCTTTACCAATTTTTAACCAAATCGGTGGAGAATTCTTGAAAATCAAGATGGCCGCAGATGTTTTAGATTTTGACTTGAGATTTGAGTTCAGCTCCAACCTAACCTCCTCCATACCAACTTAGAACCAAATTGGTCCCAAACTCTAGAAATTCAAGATGTCCATCGAAATTTTACTTTATGATATTAGATTTGAGTTCAGCTCCATCCTAACCTCCTCTACACCAACTTAGAACCAAATTGGTCCCAAACTCTAAAAATTTAAGATGGTTTTCGAAATTTTGTATTTTGACTTTAGATTCGAGTTCGGTTCCATCCTAACCTCATCTATACCAATTTAGAACCAAATCGGTCCCAAACTCTAGGAATTCAAGATGGCCATCGAAATTTTGGATTTTGACTACAGAATTGAGTTCAGCTTCATTCTAACCTCTTCTAAACAAATTTAGACCCAAAATGGTCCCAAACTTTAGAAATTCAAGATGGCCATCGAAATTTTGCATTTTGACTTTAGATTTGAGTTCAGCTCCATTCTAACTTACTCTTTACCAAATTAGAACCAAATCGGTCCAAAACTCTATAAATCCAAGATGGCTGCCAAAATTTTGCAATTTAGCTTTAGATTTGAGTTCAACTCTATTCTAACTTCCTCTATACCAATTTTTAACAAAATCGATGAATAACTCTAGAAATTCAAGATGGCCGTCGAAATTTTGCAATTTTACTTTCGATTTGAGTTCAACTCCCTTCTAACCTCCTCTTTACCAATTTAGAACCAAATTGGTCCCAAACTCTAGAAATTCAAGATGACTGCAGTTCCATCCTAACCTCACCCATACCAATTTTCCACCAAATCGAAAATAAACAGATATCAAATTATAGATGGCAGCACTTCCGATTGTAGCTAGAACGTGGAACTTAGGTTTGTACATTGGAATTTGGAAGTGTCATGGAATTTGTCAGGGAAGCATGTGAGGCAGACATAAGTATAACAATATAATGACCATTCTCGTGCCAGCAGACGCTCTCCAGCTGCTGGCTGCACTGGAAGGTGTTGGTGGCGCGAGCCGCGTCGCGGTCCCAGACCACCAGCAGGCCGCGCGCGTAGCCGATGAGCAGCAGCTCGGGCCGGTGCGGGTGCTCACTCATGCACTCCACCGCACCAGGGTTCAGCTTGTAGTCCTCGGGGCAGCTGGAAATGAGAGAAGTTAGGTTAGGTAAAATTTTAGATGCCTGAGGAAAACAATTTATGTAAAGTGTGGGGGATCTTTTCAGGGAAAGGAAGTTCTGGGAAGGAAAAAGGTATGAGGGGTGGGTAGGAATCTTGTGTCTACGTGTCCAGGAATGACGGACGTATGAATCCATCTCTCCCATTGTGGTACAAAACGATTGGGCCGAGAGAGTCCGGCTGGAGAGGTAAAAAGGTCTCCATCAACTAGTCTCCTGATCTAGGACGAACATATGTGCCGCCGAAACCTAGACAAACCTCACCCCATGAACCCAGGCCCCCCTGCCAAGTCACCAAACATAGCGAACCATTTGGGTTGACCTACGGCACGGGAATATCATTAAAAATACTAATTTTGGTCGTGATTACATCTGTCTGTAATTACGGTTGAAATTTTGCTTTGAATTTAAGTATCATTCTCCTGATATATTCTTGATATACTTAAGTATCCTTCCCCTTTCTTTACACTGGACACTCTTGTGAGGTGTCACGTAATATTTTTTTTTAAATTTACAATTCTTCCACATCTTTAGTATTAGAGTGGAAGATACCCTCAGTATATCCCTGGTGTAAGACCACCATTCAGAATTTAAACTTTGCTTGAAATGGCTTTAGCCGTTTTTATTTAGTATTTTGTGACAAGATCTGAATAGTCAGGTACTTGCCCATCTTCTTCTTCCTCATCCTCTCACCCTCCCCACTACCTTCATCCTCACAACATACCCATAGTAGGCAGCTGGGACAGCTCTTGGGTGGGTTTTTGTTTTTTATTCTCTTTAAAAAAAACTTTATATCTGATTAAAATGAAAGAAAAAATTAGAATAGTTACTTCTGCATGACGACATCCTGGTAAATGATGTCCTCAGCCATGGAGAAGGTGTCGAGGTCCAGCAGGTAGATGTTGCCCCCCTCGGTGCCGAGCAGGACGCGCTTGCCCCCCGCCTCGACGCACACGCTCCACACCAGCTTCAGCTTGCCCTCCAGCGCCAGAGAGCGGCTGCAGATCAGGCCCCCGTCCCCCGCTTCCCACAGGTGCAGGCTGTTGTCTGAGAGGACTGACAGCAGCTTTCCTGTGCCTGGAATAGTAATAAGGATAATGAATAAGCTGTTATAAAATAAAAAGAGAAGGTCCAAAATTGATATCTGTCACCGGTTTAAATGTTCCAGTGAGGCCTACCAGGTATACTACGCTTCTTCATATAGAAACCAACAACACAAATGCAGCAAATAACTCACCAATATATTCAGGGTTCAGCAGCACGTAGCTGAAGAATTTTAACTAGAGTTTCCTGAGCATTTTTGGAGTAAAAAAAGTAGAAGTCATTTTGCTGTCCGGTGATATTTTCTTTTGATTAAAAACAACACGGACGGCCGGCGTGGTCGAGCGGTAAGGCTCTTGACTCGCAATCCGAAGGTTGCGGGATCGAATCCCGGCGAGGCAAAAAAAAATTATTTCATTAATTTATGTTATTTCACAATTAATTCATTTAAAATAATATATAGTATATTTGCGGTACGTTCCAGAGTGGAAGATACTCTCAGTATCGCCCTGGTGTGAGACCACCATTCAGAATTGAAACGTTGCTTGAAATGGCTTTAACCGTGTTTGATGACCAGATCTGAATAGCCAGGCACTCCCCCACCTTCCTCTTCCCCATCTCCTTCCCCTCCCCACTTCTGTTTCACAACATACCCCAGTTGGGGATGCCATATTCTCACTGGCTCCAGATGGGAGTAGTTGGGACTCTTGTGGGGAATTCATATACCTACAAAAATTTAAAATATTCAATCATACATCTGATCCCACACCTATATGTCGCGGCAGGACCATGATTCAGTTGTTGTTTCATGTGATACCATGATGCTGGAACAAGACGCAATGCGTATCAAGTGACCCGCTAGGATATAAGCGCACTACTCTCCTGGGTAGTTGTGACGTATGATGGAATTTTTTTTTTGATGTTTTTAGTTGAAAAAAATAATGTCTACATTTTTTACTCTAAGTACATTATCACTAGTAGTAAAATGTACCATGCAGGATGTCTAAATAAAAAAATAAAAAAATAAAAAAATAAAAAAATAAAAAAATAAAAAAATAAAAATAAGAAGTTATGAAAGTGATTTTTTGTCCAACTTTTGCAATTTGATCAAAAACTGAAACGGGCCGAGAAGCGGCGTTAAAATGTCTAACATTGGCGCTAATCGTCGATTTGATCGTTAGTCAAATGTAACAGGGGTTCAAATACCTCAAATTTAGCGAAGTTTGTTTACAAATTTGGTGAGGTGAGCAATAGATGAGGGTCAGCTGATTTTTTTTTACATTAACTCCACACAAGAGGCCCTGAATAAAATCTTTTCTCTCAGGGTCTAAGGTCTTTGGGGATGCTTTGTAGAGGGTTTTTTAAGTAAAGGAAGGATAGGAAGTTCTGGGAAAGAAAAGGTAAGAGGGATGGGTAGAAATTATCTAAGTGACATATCCATCCCTTCCATTATGGTGCAGTCTGGCTGGAGAAATCAAAAGATCTTTATCACCCAGTCTCACCCGATCCGGCCCGCCGCGCAGCAGGTGGATAAACGCATCCGCCGCCAAGACCTAGACACTTCACCCCCAAGAACTCGGGTATCCCTGCTAAATCACCAAACGCAGCCAACCATTTGGGATGACTTATGGCAGGGTTGCGGGCGACGGCAAGCGTGGTCGAGCGGCAAGTCTCTTAGGTCACGGTTCAAATCCCGGCAGGGCAAATAAATTCTATTTGATTAATTTTTTGTTATATTCACAATTAATTCATTTAAAATAATATATACTATATTTTCGGCACGTTCCAGAGCGGAAGATACTCTCAGCATCGCCCTAGTGTAAGACCACCATTCAGAATTGAAACGTTGCTTGAAATGGCTTTAGCCGTGTTTGGTGACCAGATCTGAATAGCCAGATACTTTCCCACCTTCCTCTTTCCATCTCATTCCCTTCCCCACTACCTTCAGCCTTACAACATACCCCAATTGGGGATGCCATAGTCTCGCTGGCTCCAGATGGGAGCAGTTGGGACTCTTGTGCAGTACTTATATTAAAAAAAAAAATTAAATCCAATAAATGATTTCCGGGGCGGCGGTACCCATATCCGCCTCCTAAATGGTTGTTGGCTCGTCAAGGGTGAAGTGAAGATGCAGCAATAACCACAACTTTCTACTTCAGTTTTAACAAGTCCAAGTGGAGTAACAAAGGACTGATGAAAAAGTGCTGGAGGGTTAGGGATTGATTGCTTGGTATGGTTGCTGGGTTAGTAACTCACCAGGAATGAAGTGAAGATGCGTGACGGCCGTGTCGGGGCTGGTGTGGTGTCCCGAGTACTCCACGCCGGGCTTGCCCAGCAGGCGCAGGGCTCCCGAGCAGGTCCCCAATGCCAGCAGCCGTAACAGGGGGTCCCATGCCATCGCCGACGGCTTGTGGGGGAAGCCATGCTGGACTGTCTGCAAAAGACACGAACAAACACATTGTTAGAAATATTAGAAAGCTATTGTATTAAAATTCATTTAAAACATAAAGGGACGACTTCAACATTGTGATACTTCGAACTGCGAGACATAGATGGGGTTCTAGTGTAGATAGATCGTAGGGGTTTGTAGAGTTATCCAACAGAAGTCGCCCGTCCATGGTGGGTACCAAGATACGGGGATCCACGAGGTTTCGAGAAAGAGAGGAGATTTTTAGAGTATGACAGAGGATAGAGGACGGTGGCCTCCAGGCCGTCCTGCACATTCTTCCCTGATTAGAAGAGTTTTTAGTAGAAATATAGACACAGCATTTTGTTGTGAAGAGGGAACTATTTCGTCGCCCTAGATGTCAAGGGAGCCAAGCCACAAATTTGGCGAAAATGAGTTAAGTATGCAGAAGTGTATAGCTGAACAACCTTAAAACATTACCACAGTTTAATTTTACCGACTGGCACCACTGAGAACCGCTCGGAGGCCCAATGCATGAGATTGCAAATATTCCGGTTCCCGCGTCCGCTCAGTTCGGCTAGTTTACATTCCCTCTCGTGTCACCCTCTAGTTGTTACAATTTTATTTTTTTTATCAAAATGTAACGTTACTTGTAAATATATTTGACCCGCATAATCAAGAGTTCTTATTGCCAAATTTCCCCTACACACGCATCTCAGTTTACAGTGCTCGGAAAAGATGTTAACTGCAAATCCAAATCAGGATAAAAATACATAACTCACCACCTTTCCAAAAGTGTTTTAAAACCTTCAAAGTTGCCGTGGTTACAGGATTTGAGTATTAATATTCATTTAATACGAGTATTTTGAAAATTGCCAATAGATCTAACACACATAGATGAAAACAGTCAATGTACAAGCCGCGTAAATCTTTTGATTTCCGAATAATTTAATACAAGTTAAAGTAGTCTACGACGACAAGCCGTATAAATAACATCATAAAATATCTATGTCCAAAAATTCACCCTTCTTTCTTTAAAAACAAAAAAGTTATACCTAACAAAAAAATGTGACTGTCACCAAAAATCTTTGAGAACCGTTTTCTCAGCTTTGTGGTTTTGTGGCTTGGTCCCTTGACATCTATTGACGGCTATTTCAAGAAGCCACATAGCAAAAATGATGGTATTTTGGGCTCGTGACATCAAGAAATATTGTGTTTGCGAAATTAGTCAAAACTATCAAACGGCAATCTCAGGGGTTATAAAATTCGCAGAGCCTTTTCCGTGTGGAATTTGCAGGCCAGCGCAGTCATAGCCAACAACTTCATTTCCATCTTGAGCTATGAAGCTTTGACCAATCGACTGTAAAATTATAAAACGAGATGATAACTTTGTCTGATTCATACTGTTCAATCCCAATTTTGGGTAAAACTGGGTGACAAATCAAGTACCTACCTATTTAGTATCTTATCCATCCTATCTCAATTTTATTATAATATGACACCATGCCTGTATATGACATCTTCAATTATACCAGAATAGGCTCCATAAAATAAGTGTTTTTCACTTACAGACGATGCATTTATATTACTTCTAGAAACTTCTGATGAAAAAATGTATTGCTTTTATTTTATTACCTATGCCCTTATTACTATACCCTCTGAGTAAAATGATGGAAATTATTAATGGTTATTATCCTTTTAAAGTTTCCCCAATTACTGAATTGTTAAATTTGACTGAGGGTCGTTATGTGAGTTATTCCCAAATGTCTGTAGGAGATATAACCACAGTTTGATAATGCCTCCAGAAGGCGAAACAGCCGTCACGCGTAATAATAATTATACAGCAGAACTTGTTTATAAACAGTTTTTATTAGTCAGGTCAGTGGCTGAGTGGGCATCGCGTTTGGGTCCCACCCGGGCGTCGCATGTTCGATTCCTCGGCTGGCCTCCATCACGACTCAAGCAACATTTCAGACTTACTGTGGTGGTAGTAGGAGATTTTCAAACATTGTTGGGTTGTTCGTAACCCGGGAATGTTTGTCTTTCTTTAAAAAAAATAAAATAAAATATATAAATAATATTATTGAATAACTTAAATCTAACAAAATTTAGCTTTAATTAGTTTGATTCTTTAATCGTCTTAGAACGAAATAATATTTGTTGGAATTTGGTGATAATATGTGTAGAAAAATAGGGTATATTTTTGTTTTGGTATAAAAGAAATAAAAAAAATTAAAATGGAGTTCTACAAATTAAACTTGATAACAATAAATAAATCTGATATTTTATAGAAATCATCAAGAAACAGAAAAAAAAGGTGACACGAGAAACAGGATTTCCGACGAAATTGAAAACGTTATCAGTTATCATGAAATTTAGGGCAGCAATAGTAGACAGGCAGATACGTCATGGCACCTTATCAGAGCGGTCGGAACTCCGGGTCGGTTGGCTCAGCACTCGGTACTCCGCACACCGACAGGGGTGCGCTAATCTGGGGGCGATAAGGATAAGGATAAGGGGGATTAGCGGTGGCGCTATCGGCTATCGGCTGCACCTTGCCAACTATCACAAACAGACAAGACATTCAACCAGCCCAACAAGTTACATATTATTTATTGAATCATATCGAGTCACTAAACGTAATAATTACTAGTTTCGAGAATTGCAACAATCGTGTGAAATTATTTGGCTCAAAATATCTCGGAAAATAGAGTGTTATCACTGGTTTTTTTTTCGAAAAAATTAGAAGAAAAATTGATGACGGAGGCATTTTGTTGACGAATAAATTTTCGATAAAAATTTGAAATGTGCCATTTTTGATTTTCCGGCAAAACGACATGTTCGTTATAATTCGAGAATATGGAGTTAGTGTCGTCTTGAATTTACGTGCATTTATTATTTATTTACTTTTTGATGTTAAAAACAATGCACGATCTTTTGAAAAAAATTCTGGATAGAGAGGTACATAGCTGACATTTCGCCAATCGTCACCAGCGTTGGGCATTTACCGGGCGCCCGACATTGCCGAAATATTCCGAATGGATAACGCGTCTGGTATTTACGATTTTGCATCGGTGACAGCAGTCGTACCAGCCAATAGCGTTTTCTTCGTCATAAAGAATGATTCAGATGTTGAAACGCTTTTCCTATAAACTATTTCGACGGTCCCGAAGAACAATGATCTGCTAAGAATTGAAAATCGTTTTGTTGGCAATGTATTTTAATTTAAAAGTTAAAATTTTCATTATTTTGTATGAAATGAATGTGTATATTTTTCTTATTTGCTATATTTCTTGATTTCAAAAACAATAAAAATGCATAAACGAAACTTTAAACAGCTCCACTGTAAAACTCAAAATCGCAAATCAGCGATGTTCTTCGGGACCGTCGATTTGTAAATCTTCATGTTTCACTTTTCACTGAAGGTGCTATTCCTGGTCTAGAAGCTTGAATTGTAGGTGTTCTTTTATGTGCAATAAAAAAAAGCTATTATATTTTTGCAGCTATTTTACCAAATATTTATTAAACATTAAAGAATAACATTAAAAAAAAATCGAATGAAAAAAAAAAAAAAAAAAAAAAATGTATAGGGTGTTGAAGTGGGGGTCTCAAAAATATGGCGCACTGATTGCAACTCTCCTAGTAATTTAAAAAAAAATAATCCAAACAAATTCTGCTATGCTATGGCATGAGCCTCGGAGAAGTCATTGTTTTTTTCGCAAAATGGCGGCTGTCTGAAATAAAAAGACATTTTATTACCAGTTTTTTGACTTTTCCGAATTTTTTTAGAATAGTAAAATTAGTTAAAATTTTGTTAAAGTTCTGGTTCATGCGATAAATCAAAGTATAGATAAGGCTCACACCAAATTTCAAGAAGAACTTTGAGATATGTGTAAACCGTCTCGAAAAAAGTAGTTTTGAGAAAAAGGCGTGTAAAATTTAGTTTTATTTAGATTCCGTCTAAACCGCGACAATAAAATGGTTATTATAACTTTTAAAATAAGCGAATTTCGAAAAATCCTTTTAAGGAGGTATTTTTGAAAATTTAAAATTTGGAAATATGAAGCAAAACATTTTTTTCTAGACTAGAATACTGCCTTAACAAACCAAACATTGTATACTTACTTATATGTATATAAACTTACATTAAACTTGTTTGATGTTGTATTTCACTATTTTATTTTATTTAATAAGTACTTATATTTTTATTTTATAAGTAATTATTTGTTACGTCACCCATACGCAGGCAATGCTTTTAAGTGGATTCCCGTTATTTACATTTATTTTATATGTATGTAATTTTTTAATGTATGCACTTAAGTTGTAAAATACTTATGGCCTCTGCACGGGTAAGCCACACCTAATAAGGTCAACATTGTTGGATTGTACTATGAAATGTAAAATTTTTATCAAAATAAAAAAAAAATTAAATATTATTGGGGGAAAAAAAAGTGGTGTTGTAGCCAATTAGAACCATTTCTTTAACCACTGACAAGAAGAAAGCTAAGTAGATTCTCATGAACTCCTGTAGACACTTACAAAAGTTTACACCCGAGAGCTTTTAGCCGAACAGAAAATAAAACACTATCATTCTACCTCGGGACGCACACATTGTGAAAGAAATACAAATGGCTTCGTGTCTGTTTGTTTTTTATAACACCACGATAATGGCAATAATAACCCACCAGGATTATTATTCATGGTGATAGCTTACGCGTGTCTGGCACGTGCAACGTGCATCCTATATTATAATGCACACAGCGGTCGGCAACTAACATTCAATTATAATAACTAAATAAAGAAACAGCTCTGGACATTTTTAATGAAATTAAGTGGGAACGTTTGCAAATCTTAAATTTGGATTTGAGATCAAAATACCCAACCAAACTGAAAAATTATTTTTGTAATCAAACGGTATATCAAATACCTATTACGGATATGAGCTACATTATTTATTTTTGCTTTAAATTATAAGATAAAGGCCATTAAAGATTTGAGTGTTTCATGATTTTAGAGGCAACTTGGGCAATTATTTGTGAGTAAATGAAAAACAATAAAAAAAATTTACTATATTTATCACAAAAAATAATTATATATAAAATAAAATAAAATGAAAATGCCCTTTAAATAACGACGAAGGTACTTACTCTACACGAGCTTTCAAAAAAACCATTCCACCTCCGCAAAAACCGCAAAATTATATAAAGGAGAATGTTGATTCTCCTTTATATAATTTTGCACACTAGATGCTCGAAGCAAGAGGAAAATTATTATCTCCATCTGATTTCGAAAAACTTTGCGTAAAGGCCGGGGCAACGCCGGAGACTTCTGCTAATCTATTCATATCTATCTTCTAATTATATAAAGAAGATTGTATGCAAATTAACAGATGGCGGTGTGAGTTAAAAGGTTTGGTAACCATCCAGTAGATGGCGTTGTATTTCGCTAGCCACAGCAACGCGTGGTCGGGTCAACTAGTAAACATATAAATATTTTCGAATTTAAAACTAGTGTAATCGTCAAAGAACGAATAATTACAGCAATAAACCCATTGAAAATCATAAAACGTGCCGCCCGTAATAAAGTTGCTCGAAATGCAAACATAATAAGTAGCAATAATAATTTACCAGCCTATTTCCATCTGAACTTGATCGGTTCAACGCACCCCATTCTGCAAAATCATTCAAGTCTGACTTCTACAAGGATTGACACAAGTAAAGGCGTACCGCCGACAGCTCCGTTGTAACGCTTCACTCTATCTCAGAAACGATGCATGTAACAGAAAGAGAGGTTGCAAGGGAGCTATCTGTGATTTGATCTAACGTTACCGTGTAGCCGTCGGACGTGACAGCCACAGGTAATTAATACGGATATTATTTAAGAGGAAACCGGGCAGCGTTTTGACTATACAAACGAATTCCCCAATTTCCTCTCTGGATTTTGACACCCAGTGCAAAATATTTTTAATCCATACTAATATTATAAATGCGAAACTGCTCGAGTTTGTTTGCTACGCTTTCACGCATTAACCAATAAAAGGAATTAAAAAATTCTTTCACCAATAGAAAGCTAAATTATATGCGAAGACTGGGCTGTATATGCTGGTAAGCTCTGGCGTTATGAAATTATAAATATTAATATATTTGTTATACGTTTTCTGTAGCTAACAAAATCGAGTTATTGCAAACGTCAGAAAAAAAATCGTTTCCATGGAAATGATGTTGATATATTTGTTGGCTCTATGCTGATAGGTACTCGGCCTCCTACTGACTGGTCGGCTACTGCTTCAGAAAATTCAAATATTAGAAAATGTTTTATTTTTTTTGGACAAGCTTATATTTTGGAATAAATGTCGGATGAGAGTTCCTACATTAAAAATATAATTCGTAACGATTACAAAGACTGAATAATAAATAGTGTAATTTTTTATAAAAATTTACAAACTTCCAAATGTTTAAATAAAAATAAACATCCGAAATATTTATAAGCGCATAAAATGAACAAAATTGGATAATTCTTTTTTTCTTTGAGCTATAGCATTATGAAATTTAGGTGGTAGGCGAGATGTTTGAAAACTGAATGTAAGGGAATGAATGTATGGAATGCGGGAGGGGGTGGTGGTGGGGGAGGGGGGATAATTGATAAGTGCAAGCGCTACAGTAATTTCCCGTAATACCATGCGAGCGAAGCCGCGGGGAAAAGCTAGTACAATATAAATACCGAACACGAGCGTGGCGGTATGTTTTGCTTTTTTTTTTTTTTTTACTTTTTTTTGCTTTTTTTAAAGTTACTTCTCATAGGAGATAGGACCCTCAAAAAATCGTTTAAATTACCTGGATAGAATGCCATCGACAGACGTTCAGCATACAAACCAAACAATGTATTTCTTAAAAAAGCAAAACTTACAGATAAAGAATATGTTCTTCTCTTTCAGTTGGTAAAAAAGTCTTAAGAGGAACGTATGCTCGGCCCATTTCCGCCAGTTTCATACAAATCTTGATTTTGGATTTAAGATCAAAATACCCAACCAAACTGAAAAATTATTTTTGTAATTAAAAGGTATATCAAATGTCTAGTATGGATGTGAGCTACTTTATTTATTTTCACTTTAAATTATACGATACACGGCATTAAATATTTTGGTGTTTCATGATTTTAGAGGCAATTTTGACAATTATTCGTGAGTAAATGAAAGACATAAAAAAATAATATAACTTTTGATTTTTAAAAATTATTCAGATTGGTTGGGTATTTTGGCCTAAATTAACTTTTATACGAAACAGCCGAAACATGCCGCGCAACCGTTCCTCTTAACGAATCGATATTATTTTGCAGCAACAAATCTGGATCGAAAAGTATTATACTAGAAGACTACCGATAGTCAAAAACCAGACATCGAAAGCTTAAAATACACGAGGAAGATTATTGAAAAATTATGACTGGTGAATCATGAATTCGGCAGAAGAGAGGCGCTAAATCAATTCAAGTTAGTAGGTTTGCAACACAGCGTTAAAATTAGCGTATGCCTTTCAAAGAAATCCGAAGCTTTCTCGCCACAAATCAAAGCACAAAGTGGACTGGATTCATCGAGATAATGTATGGCCTGAATCATCCCGTGCTATTTCTGGTACGTGCATTACGCTCTAAGGAAGATTAAACAAGAATTTCAAATTTAATTCAATAGAACGCTCCGAATTTCTTGTAAGCCAAGGGGAACCGGGCTGTGCAATTTTAACAAGATCGTGCAGCGTAACCGCGATATTAATTTGTATTTTTTATACATAAACTGTCATCAAAAGGTGAGACAACTACGGCAACAGCGTGGTAAACAGTGAAATTGGGAAAAAATCTGACTTATCTTTACACTGGACGTTTTGGCGAGAATTGATTTTATAGCACTGGAAGATCACGTGGTTGATCACTGCACGGGCTTCCATAACAGACAGACTGACTGGTACAATTGCTGTTGTACACTTAGATATGTATTCCAACACTGACAGAATGAGACAATTGGGTAATGGGTTGGGTAGGGAATAAGGGAAAATTACGTTAAATTGAGACGCAACGTGTAGTTATTGTCTCTCTAATGTACCTACCATATAGGTGTCAACGTCGGATTGAAACGGAATAAGGTAAAAATTTGCATAAACCTTCATTTTGGCATTCTAAATGTAGTCTCAAAAGTCTCATAAACTAGCGTGTGAGCGTTCTTAGATTTTCAATTTAGGAGGCGGGAATGGGTACCGGCCGCCCCGGGAACCTTTATTGGATAACCAACACGTCTGCCATGGGTCACCCCAAGTGGTTCGCTAAGTTTGGTGATTTAGCAGGGGTGCCCGGGTTCATGGGGGTGAGGTTTATCTAGGTCTTGAGGGCGGATGACCAGAACACACTGAACCCCAGATTCCTACCCACCCCTTAAACCCTTTTCCTTCCCAGAACTCTCCTTCCCTTCCTCTCCTTAAAAAAAACCCTTCACACAGCATCCCCAAAGATGACATAAGCCCCGAGGGAAACTATTTTCGTCGGGGCCTCCTGTGTGGAGCTCATGTAAAAAAAAAAATTCAAGGTCAAAGGTCGCAAAAATCAGTTTTTTGGAAATATCTCGTTTCTTTTCACTCAAATTGTATTTAAGTTGTAGAGTATAAAATTGTCTACAAATTTTGTCTAAAATATTTTTTATTTGCGCTCTATCTTAAAAACGGTTAAACTTATTCGCGCTCTATCTTAAAAACGGTTAAACTTATAAACATTATTTAAGACAAAATTTGTAGACAATTTCATATTCTAGAACTTTTATATTGAATGCAAATACAATTTGAGACAAAAGACCTTGAACATCTAAGGACGCTCACACGTGACTTTATGAGACTTTGGAGACAATGTTTAGAATGCCAAAACGAAGGTTTATACAAATTTTCAGCTTATCCCGTTTCATTCCGAGGTGAAACCCTAAATTGACTGGACTAATGTAGTCGTGTAGTCAAATATCTTTAGTTCTGTTTCAAATAAAATAAAACGCTCGTTTACTATAAAGACCCAAGCAGGCCATCTATCTATTATATGCAAATAGATATTGCGTAGTTTTTCTGACGTGACTAACAATGTATAATGAACCAAACAGCTTATCCGGCTATATTTACAGCAGGACACAAGCGATAGATATTGCTGAGGCTTCATACCAAGTACCACCACAACATGAACCTGTAATCTGTACGATCCTATTCCAATTTCAACTAATGTAATGGATTCATCGATATAACATTAATGATATTTTATTATGTACTTTGTCTTTCTCCACTTAGCTCTTTGGGGGTGCTGTGTGAATTGCTCCACAGCCAAGAACGAGTCATAGAAAGAACGAGTCGTAGAAACGATCGTTCTCATTGTGTGCAAATATTGGCTGCGCGTTTGGCGTATTTTCCGACTATGCACCGGTGCCGAAAGAATCAATGGCGCTAGATCCTCAGTGCATTTTCCATTGTAACCCCAGTAGGACAGCATACCCACACAACGCCTGCGGTCTAAAGATTACAAGATAGTGGAATCTTTTAAACGGACCGCGTTTCTGCACAAAGTCAAGGGTATTTCTCAACTAAAACTTCAAGAAAATATTTGCTCGGAGTCAATGAGATTCTTGAGTGGGGTAGCGTTTAAGGTTCTATCGAGGTTTGGTACCGTATCTTTAAGACATGGGTTCTTCATTAATTACTTCCTATCCTTAAAAATCTCCGCAGCATCTCTGCAACAACAGCAACAAAAATGGGAGTGAATAGTTAATGCAAAAAAGTAGCCTTTAGTAGGCATAGTAAATAGGTTTAGCCCAGTACCTACAGTCCAGCCAGCAGTGAGCGACAACAATGGCACGATAACGGCCTATTGTCTGTTACCAGTACGACGGTAATAGATAAGGTAGCAGATCTTATACTAATGGTATAAACTACACTAATTATCTACCATTTACAACAAGCTGATTCATAACATCCAAGGTCGAATTTATGAGAAAAAACTGACGCAAACATTAGAAGCAGAAGACGAAATGAAAGCTTCTGGAGTAGAGCTGGACCAGATCGAAATTACCTACTTTATTCGGATACCAGGACTATTCTGGAGATATGCGGCCACACTATGTGCCACAAACGCACTAAGGAAAGCAAAAATTAAAAACATTTTAGCGGCCCACTTTCAATCCCGAAAATACTCGGGATTTTCGGGATTGCCACAATCAGGTCTAGATTGCATTCCGTAATCGGATGCGCCTTGACTTCTTCGGAAGTTATGCGCGTACAAACATTTCGGATATTCATTTTTATTTATATAGATAGATATTAACTACGACGCCTGAAAAAAAATTCCCCGCAAATATATCAACATGGTTACCAAGACAACGATTTGTTTTGCTTTTCGTCTGACGTTATCAATAACTCATTTTTGTAAGGGACAATAACAGGTATAATAAATATAATATATTAATATTTATAATTTCATAACACCAGAGCTTACCATTATATACAGCCTATATTACTCGCATGTAATGTAGCTTTCTACTGGTGAAAGAATTATTGAAATCGATTTAGTGTTTAGGCGTGAAAGCGTACAACAAACACAAGCACTTTCGCATTTAATATTAGTATAGATAAGTTGTATTGTGTAACAAACAATATTAATAAATAATGTTTAAGAACTTAATATCTACGCTTTTATTTTATTTTATCTCAATTATTTACCACATTTCCTAATCCCGGTATAGTACCGGGATCCCGAGATTACGCATCGAAAATCCCGTAATCCCGGGATTTAAAAACATGCTCGGGATTGTATTCTCCAGTTAGGGGCTATTTAAAAAAAATAACTTTAATGAATTTTCAAAAGCGTGTTGAAATGTCACTTTAACCTTTTCGTCCCGGAAAGAAAAAATCACGCTTCATCCGAAGGGGGGTCACTCGGGGACCCCAATTTGTTTTGCTTATTAAAGGGTGTTAATGACACAATTTTTGGAAATTTGTTTTGGTAATAATTAGAAAGAAGCATATTCATCTTATTTCAATAGTCATTATCTAAATCGTTTCATAAATAAAGTCATAATAAATATTCTAACGAATTTAGACCATAACGCGTATTTCTCCATAGAAAACAGAGAAGGCGGGCCGATAGCCACCATAACGCTTTGTTTCAGAATGTTGACTGGCGATTGGCGCGTAGCGGAAACGATCCAGACCGAATGATCTTTGACCGGCAAGCGAACTTTATAGCATTGTAAAAAGAGCAAACTAGATGCGCAGTGTAAACAAACGGGATCTAGTCCTTTCCACTAACAACTCAGAAATTACTTGCTATCGCTTAGAATCGTCCCGATACTTCCAGCGGATGGATACAGGGTAACGCCCGAACGGAGGGGTGGGGGGGGCGGGCTGGACAGATTCTCGACCGGAATTTGATATAAATGAATTAATATTAAGAAAGTAGTAATGCGATATTAATTTTTTTAATGCAGATCGATAACCAAATATTTTTTCTAGGATTACCCAAATTATTGAGTATGTGGTTTAAAAAACAACTTAGATACAGCGTAAAACTCTCGTTAGTGTAAGTGCGTTCCCCTGGTCCGGTACGGAAGTGTTAAGCAGGCATGGAACAACATCTCCTAAAACTGGCAAATTTAGGCACTTTTTTAGGTTTGCCAAATATTGGCAGATCATTGAACTCGCTAGAGATAGAGGGAGAACGGAAGTATAATGATGGACGCTGACCACACCAATAATAATTCACCATTATTTACCGAACGGTCAAGTCTAGACAATCGGGTCGCGGTCAAGGTGATTTTATTATTGTCATTATAATATATTTATACTGTGGAAACAATAATATCTAACATTGTGAACCATTGAGTTATCTTGATCTTAAATATTGTAAATACTAGTTGAATTCCCCGGTTTTGCCCGGGCTTCACGCAGATTTTTTCGAAATTTCACGTGGGTGGTGACTTTCCTGTTGTTTTGAAGATCTAGTATGCAAAATTTCATCACTCTCGGAATAAAACTGTAGATTTGTATAAAAATCAAATCCATGCCGCTCACCCGGTGTCCGCCACAAGGCACAGACACTCTCATTTATATAAAAACTGCTCGAGATACAAAGAGAAGCAAAGGACATATCCGTTTCACTAAAACAACTTTTCGCCAAAGAAATTTTAGAAAATGTTCAACTCAACAAAGTGGCATTTCAGCACCCCTTTAAAAATTTTGAAGTTATGAAAAAAAATATTAAAAATAATCTAACCTAACCTATTAAACCTATTATTAATTTTTTTTCATGACTTTTAATAACTTTTCAAAGGTGTTGAGTTGCATGTTGTTGAGTTTTCCGGTCACTAAATTTAAGGCGGCACTATCCGAATTTCTACCGATTTCTTGCATATCTCCCTTGAAAATTTGTTTTTAAGCTCTTAAAAAATATATGTTATTTTTGAAGATAATATCTACGCAACCCCAATGCCCAAACTCAAATTATATGAAATTCCCTCGATAGAAAAAAATCGCAAAGCATGCTCTGAAAATTTTTATTTTCAAGCCTGTCTCTATTATTTAACAAGTTGAAAAAAAACACAGTGTTTCTTTGAACATTGTTTTAGACAACCCCCACGAGATTTTTGCTCTACTCTAAACGAGTCGTGTTTTATTAAACATTTTCACAATTTTCGCTTCACTTTCATCGTTTGAAATATTAGCGCGCTCTCTCCAACATTCGTAATTACATATCTCTCCATCTTCTTCTTTTCGTGCTCGGGTACGGGGCCTAAGACACTTTGCAACAAAGCAAAGGGGAAGAGAAGAAATGGGAATTGGAAGGTTTCAAACTACTGATGTATATACCGTATCAGCGTATAAATGCAAAAAATCTACGGGTTCCAACGACATTAAACACACTAATGGACAATCCAAAGCAATATGTACACTGACCTAACCTAAGTTCCCAGTTGTAGTTTGATGCATTTGCACTCTGCTATGCCAACACAGTGCAGGATGTGGAATTGCACAATATGGATGGATATGTCTAACAACTAATGGGTGGGCTTTCGGCAGTGAACCAATAAACATCTCTAGCTCAATCACACCGTACATTATTTTGTCATTACTTAATTTAAATAGCACTTTTAGGAACTTAATAAACCAATCTTTGGAAAAAATAACAAAAAGTTAATTCAAATCATCATTACGAATGCAGTCTATGCAAAAAGATATTACGGGGAGGGGTGTTATTTACCCTTTTCAGTTTTCGGCACGCGTAACTCGAAGCGCAATCGCGTCATTTGCCGCTCGTGCGCCGGCTCACACGCCAATATGTTCAAATTTTTTTATTTTGGAATGCAATTTTAACCCTTATGTATAAAGAATAAGAATGAAGAACAAGGTCAGAATCGCTTGGGGCATTCTTGTTCTTGAGGTATAAAATACCATGAACACACCTAGGGAAGCGGAATAATTTCTATTAAGTTCTCTATACCCTCCGGCCGAGATTTTTTCCTGTATTTGGACTGTCAAATTCGGTGGCGACGTTCTCGTGAAAAAGATCATTAAACATAGAAATTCATCAAATAAATGCAAGTAATGTTGTTTTTATGCATAGTTTATTGGTCAAGGAATGTGTTTCAGTAAATATAATATACGATAGCACAAAATAAACCCACAAAATATTACGTCAAAGTCAAAACAACTTTATTTAAAGAAAGTCAACGCCTCCAGCTACTAAGAAGAGCGGCAACGTCGCACGCGTAGTTATAAAACCACAAGCAATTTAGAACATGGTTGGTCATTTTGACCCACCCCTCAAGACGCCGGGTTAAACTTACTCATTTTTCAATTTACAATGCGTTTTATTTTATTTTAATTAAATGTGTAAAAATATAACTACGTTTTGTCAGGTCGATCGATGTTAGTTCCTAGCTGGGCAGGTTTGGTACATTAATTAATTGTTTTTGTGTTTTTAGATTTTCACGGCCAAAAGTATTTTCGTTATTTGTTTTTGGGGTGTTATGCCGTGTTGCGCTACCTTCTTCTTGAGCCAACTTTTCGGACAGCGTTACAGTGTCCATCATCAGGGCAGATGTGTAATTGTGTTACCACACCTGCCCTGATGATGGACACTATAACGTTGGCTAAAGAAGAAGGTAGCGCAAAACGGCATAACACCCCAAAAACAAATAACGAAAATTGATTTTGTGTTTAATTTGTAGAACTCCATTTAATTTTTTAATATTTAATTAAAATTAAATTTGATAGTTTAATTATAATACTTGCATAACTTGATAATAAAACTATCAAATTTAATTTTAATTAAATATTTAAAAAAAAATTAGTTTGGTAGAGATAATATTATTTCTACTGTTTGTTATTATTACTCTTACCTTTTTTATGGATTTGTTTTTACCATTTATCATTTACTGAACCTTTAGGGCAGTATTAATCTCCACAATATATTTGTGTACAACTATTGGTTTTATGGAGACTATGAAAACTAAATAAATAATTAAATTGTTTTCACCTTAAAATCAAGTTTCCGAAATATGAACTAAAATATTCTGCACCCATCACACCTACACATCAGACACAATATATTTGTACATTCTTCCACATAAACAAAGCACAAAGCGGCACATTCCACTCCCAAACCATTACAAGTAAATCAATGAAGAGACGGGAGACAACAGACAGCTGACTGCAAACTAACTGTGTTTACAGACATAAATTACTACTAAGTAAGTAAAAAGAATTCATTTAGATTTTTTAACAATGTTTGTCCTGTCTGAAGTTAAATTCCTACAACAAGATATAGGCACGGTATATCAGCCAGTCCGAATCCTCGTTTTCCTCGCTCAAATTTAAGCGGGCTAAATCTGCCGCTCAAGCCTGAAAATAGTTCATTTTTTCAGATGACAAGGCGCTAGCAGTCACATGTTATTAATATTGAATACTTCCATGTGACTGAAATTTTTGTAAACAAGTATGGATTATTATGATGTTAATGTTATTATTATTGAAGTAAAATCATGTATGGTTTCATAGTGCTTTCACACAAACGAAGTATTGAATTCCGTAAGTCTAAACTTAAACTTTAGGTCGCACAGTTTACACACGCGCTGTGCAAGCGGGTTTCCTACAGAGCGTCGGACTATCCCATTATTATGTCTGATAAGGGATTTTAAGGATGGGTTGTTTCAAAAAATTTGATGAATTCATCAAATATTTGAAGTTAATTTTCACGTTTTGTGTAAATTCTATTCAAGTTCTGTGATTATTTCAGTTTCATGCGGCAACTGGCCTATAATTATGTAATAACAGAACTTGAATAGAACTTCCACAGAATGTGAAAATTAACTTAGAATATTTGATGAACTCATCAATTTTTTTGAAACAACTCGTCCTAAAAGTTTCGACGTCAGGACAATTTGTTTTCAATGGTTAATTTCATGATTAATGTAAACCAATTCGTCGTAAAGATGAAACTAAATAGGATTTCACGTACAGCTTCATCTTAAGATTGAAAAAAAAAAATCGCCGGGCTGCAAAAGGACGTCTACCTTTTTGTAATCCGAATATGCTTAGAAATCGTTGTTTAAAATCCTTCGGGTACATGCTGTTGCTGTTACAGTTTGTATAGAGACCCAAATGAAAAATCTTTGTTATTCGCGATCATAATATTCATATTTACGATTAAAAAGTTGCCATTAAAAAAGCAATAATATTTTGGGCGTTACTAAATCGTCAACAAATGGAAACACCTTAATTAAACCTTGATCACATAAAAGCATCTGTCATTTTCCTTTGCTTTTGCCATCAACAAATCATCAAATATACATGTGATATTCACAATACCAAACAGTAATTAATGCATTGAAAATTGAACTCGTAACCTTTGGATTCGGTGTAAACGTTCTTATCATTTATCATACACCGCAGAGAGTTACCTAGACAGAGGTCATCGGAAGTTTAAGCGAAATATTACTATAAAATTTATAAATAAACGACTTTTTATTATTTTTATGACTCAAATCAAGAATTATTCAACATTAATTTATTCAGTCCAGACAATACAAAAATAAAATAGTATTACGAATTCTCACCTATCACCAAAGCAGTGATGAATAACCAGTGGCCTACTAGCCAGTGGTCACTATTATTGGATGAAAAAAATTCTCAATTACAAAAAAAATATATTTTAAAATAGCCCTTAACCCTAACCTAACGTAACCCATTTAACCAATTTTTTTATTGTCACTTTTAATGACTTTTCTGAGTAGGTTCTGAATTGATTTCATTCTTGTCGAGTTGTCCGGTCAACATCTCACAAGAGTCCCAGGCTGCTCCCTTCAGCCAGTGAGAATATGGCTTCCCCAATTGGGGTATATTGTGAGACTGACGGTAGCGGGGAGGGGAAGGACGTGGGGAAGAGGAAGTTGGGGAAGAACCTGGCTATTCAGATCTGGTCACCGAACACAGCTTAAGTCATTTCAAGCAACGTTTCAATTCTGAATGGTGGTACAACACCAGGGCGGTGCTGAGGTATCTTCATAAATATTTTATATTATTTTTAATTAACACAAATTAATCAAATAAAATTTATTTGCGCACCCCGGGGTCAGTCAAGAGTCTTACCCCTAGTCCATTGTGCTATTTTTAATTAATAATATTTATATTAATTATTAATTGTGAAATAACACAAATTAATCAAATAAAATTTATTTGCGCACGCCGGGGCCAGTCAAGAGTCAACGTTCAACGTTCTATTGTGCTATTTTTAATTAATAATTTTTAATTTAATGACAAACAAATACCTTTGTGTAACACCACTATTTTATTAACAATATCAACATGTTTCGAAAACTATGTTTTCTTCGTCAGGATAATAAGTCAATAAAAAATAACAAAAGACAATCAAGTATAGACTAATTAGAACATAGACAAAATATTAGATAGGAGAGGTGATTAATTACCTAAAATATATCATAAAAAACAATTATATAAAATAAAATATAAAAATTATTTTAGAATGGGTAAAAATTACATTAACATAATAAAAAATCTTTTAAAAAGAAAACAAGAAGTCTAAATAACAAAATAAATTATTATAAATATAAGTATTAATACGAAAATAAATTTAAAAGATGGCTATTTTTAAAAAACGTTTGGTTATTTATAATATTTAATTTACTATTAACACTTTTTCTAATTTCTAAAATTTCTAAATTATCTAATTGTATACCCGTTGTGTTAGTGTGTGAAATTTTTAAACCTTTATTCATATCAAAAGAATGACCTGTTTCCAAAATATGGTTTGCAAATTCTGAATAATTATTATTATTTAAACATCTTAGATGTTCCTTAACTCTAATGTTAAAATTTCTAGAAGTCTTCCCAATATAAAAAAGTTACAATCATTACAAATTAATTTATAAACCCCAGATTTGTTCAAAAACACACCTTTGTCCTTGTTATTTAATATATAATTTTTTAATTTGTTATTGGCGTAAAAAGCTGGTTGGATATTAAAGATTTTTTATTATGTTAATGTAATTTTTACCCATTCTAAAATAATTTTTATATTTTATTTTATATAATTGTTTTTTATGATATATTTTAGGTAATTAATCACCTCTCCTATCTAATATTTTGTCTATGTTCTAATTAGCCTATACTTGTTTGTCTTTTGTTATTTTTTATTGACTTATTATCCTGACGAAGAAAACATAGTTTTCGAAACATGTTGATATTGTTTATAAAATAGTGGTGTTACACAAAGGTATTTGTTTGTCATTAAATTAATGATGACGCCACAAAGTAAATATGCCTATTTTGAAGAAATAATAATTTTTATATTATTTATTAATGGTTTGGTATTTTTGCAGGGTAATAATTATTTTCTTCTTCAAACACAGCAACAATAAAAGTGGTAAAAACTAATTATATTATAAATTTTGAATAATTACTTTCTATTTTTATTTGTTTTTTATCTTTATTTAGATGGATGCAAATGTTTATTTTGTCTGATAAGATTTATTCAATTGTGCGTACCTATTTTTGTATATGAACTAAGCTTTATTTGTAAAAAGCCAGAATAAATAAATAAGTTAGGTTGGTTAATGTTAATTTTCCCTGAAGCTAGTTAAAGCGCAATGTTTTGGAAGCTATAAAGCACTTGTGTGGCCAGTGAACAGTTGGACATTCGATAAATTGAGGCAAGTTGCCTAAGACTGTTCTAAACCCAAATTTACACAACGGACATAAAATGCGGTTAAAACTTTGATAGCATTTACTTTTTTTTAATGGGTTAGAGTTTTATTTCATGGTCAACTTTTGTGGAAATCTTTATAATATAGGGTCTTAAGATTTTAAAATATTAAGTTATACTGGTTTATGGTTGTTAGACCACAATTGCAAAAGCAGTGCTTAAGCCGCCATCTTTTTTCTTCTTGTTTCCATAGGGTTAGTTTTGTTTCTTATAGTATAAATACGTCATAAATAGTTGTAGATTAGAAAAAAAACACTTGATTTAGTGAGGGTTAGCATTATGTTTACATGTACTCCACACAGAAAAGGAAAAACAATTTCTCTCAGGGCCTATTCCATCTTTGAGGATGCTGTTTGGAGGGTCTTTTTTGGAAAGGAAGATCTTGAAAGGAAAAGGTATGAGGTTCAGGTAGGAATCTGGGGATTCAGTATGTCCAAGAGTGACACAACCAACATTTTTTTTTTTTTTAAAGTTAGTATCTATCCTAACAATGCACGCGGAAATCTTTTAGTGTTTTCTTAGCCGAGTGGGCAAAAGCGTCTGGTTCCGACCAGGCGTCGCGAGTTCAATACTCTGCTAGCTAAGTCCTCCATCACTGCGCAAGCAACATTTTCCGCATATATAAAAATGGGGCCTTCGAAAAAAATTATTGCGAGTTCTATGTCCTCAATGAGTATCATTTTGGCACCAAGGGGCCCTAGGAAATTTGTTAAATTCTTTTTCCTAAGCCTTCAATGTGTACAATTTTGGCACCTAAATAGGGCCCCTTCCAAATTGTGGGCCCTAGGAAATGTGTTGAATCAGTTTAGCCCCATCAGTTTAGCCCGGGTCTCTAGCGGTCCCTCCCTTTGCGGTGCAAGGCGATGGATTGAGAAATGACTGTTAAAAAGGTTGTGCATCTCTGATCTAAAGATAAAAAGACATGGTGTCGATATTACTATAATAATTATAATTTCAGGTTTTATTTACAGAAATAATAAACGGATTTAAATTATCAGCGACTCAAAGATAAGAAAGAGACTTTTAGAGCGGATAGTAATAATAAAGTGTATTTGCGGACATTGTGTCATCGATATGATAGAGTTCGTAATGTGTTTCAAGTGAATTGTTATCAAATTATTCGCAATGTTTATCAGAATACCAGTAACGCCGGTGTTACTGCACCCTTTATCAAAACCTGACGGCATCCTTCTTTATAAAAGAAATTCGCTAATCTTTTATACAGGGTGTAACGACAGCACGAAACCGCAGGTTTATAACCAGCGATTCCTGAGCAAATTTGGAGTACAAAAAGTAGGTTTCAATGCCGACTGAGAATAAAGTCAACTCAACACCTCCTTGAAAAGTCATTAAAAGCTATGAAAAACATAATTTTGAATTAGCCGATAACCCTGACCTAACGTAACCTATTAAACATTTTTTTTAAATTTTCGTTATTTGGTTTTCGGGTGTTATGCCGCGTTGCGCTACCTCCTTCTTTAGCCAACGTTTTGGACAGTTTTGTTACAGTGTCCATCATCAGTAACGAAAATACTTTTGGCCGTGAAAATCTAAAAACTTATCCAAATTTTTTATATGTATATATATGAGTATATTTTTTATCATTCTAAATGACTTGTCTGAGATGGTTCTGAGTTGGTTTCATTCCGAGTTGTCCGGTCACCAAAAAGTAGATGTCATTTTGCTGTCGATCACAATCTTCACCACTGATCACACTGCTATATGTGACGACGAGATCGCGTGATACGCAAGCTGTTTCGAGTGTTACCGTGCTGCTGGAAAGAGACGGAGTGTTTATCACGTTAGACTATACCCGACTACTCAGTTGCGACGTGTGATGGAAAAATATTTAATTTTTTTTTAATTAAAACAAATATCATCGGAGAGCAAAATTACATCTATACTATTTGTTTTACTCTAAACTAGCAGACCCGGCCACACCTTGCTGTGGCTAACGAAACATGACGCTATTACCCGTATTATAACCAACGCTATCTGTTAATTTGCATACATATCAAATCCACACCGCCCGCTTGCCAGCCCGCTGCCCGCTGCATAAATTGAATCTTTGAATTTCTCGGCTTTTCTCTACTATAATATGCATGTATTATGCATATAAACCTTCCTCTTGAATCACTCTATTTATTGGTGAAACCCATGTAAATCCGGTGCGTAGTTTAAAAGATCTAAGCGTACAGGCAGCGGGAGCGATTTCATTTTATACTATGTAAAGTTTACTCAGGAGATGCTGGTTAAAAACCTTCAGGTTTTTTTGTGAGTGCTGCTTCCGTCTGGAGCCAGTGAGACTATGGCATCCCCAATTAGGGTAGTGGGAAGGAGATGGGGAAGAGGAAGGTGGGGAATTACGTGGCTATTCAGATCTGGTCACCAAACACGGCTTAAGCCATTTCAAGCGACATGTTACATCCTTCCTTTCTTTAAAAAAAACCCTCCAAACAGCATCCTCAAAGATGACATAGGTCCTGAGGGAAATTATTTTGCTCAGGGCCTCCTGTGAGGAGCTCAAGTAAAAAAATAAAATTAAGATAACTAGCAGATTTTACACTGAACAAGTTTACTAGCAGATAGTAAATTCGCCGTCTGGCAGCTTGTAAACTCGCTCAATGTAATCGAGGCTTTACAGTCGAGGTCTCTTCGTAAGCTTGCTCGAAATAACCGAGTTCTACAGTAACTATATTATGTAATATTAGATTTCAAGTGTTCCTTCAATGAAAAGGTAACGAATCGGAAATATCGATTGGATTATTAGTTATTATTACAATACAATACATTACCGTGTAGGCTAAGACAATCGGCGAAGTCAACAACTTATTCAACATCCATTCGTTGTACGGTTCATTGAACATCTGGGCTGTGGGCTGTTAGGTGCCCATGCCGTGTCGGCGCTATTAAATATTATAATGGTACTAAAACTTTATATCGTTTGTCAGTTTAAAATGATATAATCCAACCTTACACACACAAGCCAAAACGTGTATTTTTTTAGTGTGCCTTATATCACTACGAATGTGGGTAAAAGGCATAAAAATGGCCTGGCAAACGGAGTCTAGAAACGATCGAATTTAGCGCAAAGGTGTTTTTTTTTTAAATTAAGCAATATTCTTTCACCATTCAGAATTGAAACGTTGCTTGAAATGGCTTTAGCCGTGTTTAGTGACCAGATCTGAATAGCCAGGTACTTCCCCACCTACCTCTTCCCTATCTCCTTCCCCCCCCCACTACCTTTAGCCTCACAACATACCCCAATTGGGGATGCCATAGTCTCACTGGCTCCAGACGGGAGCAGTTGGGACTCTTGTGCGGTATTTCATGTAAAAAAAAAAAAAATTCTTTAGGTTTTTCTCGCTAAATAACTTTTGAAGGGTATTCCCATCAATTAATGTAACATTGAAGAAAAAGAAAATACTAATAAATCTATACGAAAATTTGAAAAAGAACAACACAAGCGACTTATGGCGCCGTATCCGAGCTCGAAAAGAAGAAGATGGAGAGATATGTAATTACGAATATTGGAGAGAGCGCGCTAATATTTAAAACGCGCTAATTGAAGCGAAAATTGTGAAAATGTTTAATAAAACACGGCTCTTTTAGAATAGAACAAAAATCTCGTGGGGGTTGTCTAAAACAACATTCAAAGAAATACTGTGAATTTTTTCATAATAGAGACAGACGTGAAAATAAAAAATTTCGAAGCGTACTTTGCGATTTTTTTCTATCGAGGGAATTTTATATAATTTGCGTTTCGGCGCGGGGAATGTATAGACATTATCTTCAAAAATAACATATTTTTAAGTGCTTAAAAACTTCAAATGTTCAAGGGAGATATGCAAGAAATAAGTAGAAATTCTGGTAGCGGCGGCTTAAACATAGCTAGAAAGAGGATACCCAAGTCAAAAACGTGTATATTCTTAGCGTGCCTTATATCTCTACGAATATAGGTAATAGGCATAAAAAATTGCTCGACAAACGGAGTCTAGAAACGGTCGAATTTAGGGCAAGAGTGGTTTTTATTTATATAAATTTAATAGTATTTCTTTTGTTGAACCACTATATTTTTTATATAAGCCGACCGATTTCAGTACAACCGTTCGCATGTAGAATCACTGGTTAAAAATGCCCGAAGTCGTGTTACACTCTTTATAAAATTGCATTAATTGTATTTGTGTGACTTGGTTGTTAAATTTATGTAATAATGAGAGTATTAAAAAATTACAAATTGAACGTGTCTCATTACACGTGTACACAAGACAGATACAGTAAATTTGTAGTAAGAGTCAAGGGGTACGCAGGCTCAAAAAGGTTGACAACTTCTAATCTAGAGCACTCTCAGAGTTATTCGGAATCCCATGCAAAGTCGGATTCAAACCGCTTGTACAATTGACATGACACATTACACAGTTTGAATGTATGATAGGTTTAGTGTTTGTGGGGGATCACAGCGACCAAGAACATCTGAATCAAAATGCAGCCGAGTGAATGCTATTGAAAATCCGTGAAATCTGCGGCCCCTGGACACTTTCCAACAACTCCAGGACTGGGAACACCGGCAGAAGTTGGTGGGCGTGTCCATGTGTCCGAACAAATCTCAATTTTCCATTGCTTATTTCAAATTTGAAACATTAAATGAACATTGTGACAAAAATGACAACCAGATAAGTTTTGAGATTTTCACGGCCGAAAAACTCTTTCACGGTTTTCACGACGAAAGTATTTTCGTTATTTGTTTTTGGGGTGTTTTGCCGTTTACGCTACCTCCTTCTTTAGCCAACGTTTGGTCTCCGTTGATACTTGAATGAGAGTGTTGAAAAGAAATTTTTTGTAATTTTTTTTTCGTTATCTGTTTTTGGGGTGTTATGCCGATCTGAATAGCCAGTTACTTCTGCTTCTTCCTCTTCCCTATCTCCTTCCCCTCCCCACTACCTTCAGCCTCACAACATACCCCAATTGGGGATGCCATAGTGTCACTGACCCCAGACGGAAACAGTTGGGACTCTTGTGCGGTACTCATATAAAAAAAAAAATAATAAAAAAAAATTCCGTGCTGCGCTAACTCCTTCTTTAGCCAACGTTTCGGAAAGCGTTACAGTGTCCATCATCAGGGCAGATGTGTAATTGCACGTGATGCTGGACACTGTAATGCTGTCCGAAACGTTGACTAAAGGAGGTAGCGCAACACGGCATAACACCCCAAAAACAAATAACGAAAAAAAATTTCATTTCAACACTCTTTCATTCAAATTTCAACGGAGGCCAAAATTTTATTCACTTTTTTAATTTCAAGTAATAACAGGAATCACTGGTTCAAAAATAAGTCAAGTACATCCCTTGACACCCTGCGTAATAACATTAATATTTATGTGCCACATTTCCACTGAACACAAAATCTCAAAAAGTGTGATCGATTTCGATATTAGATCAATTTCAGCAATAGTAAGGTAAAATTGAGCTTACTTCGGACACAACGCTCACAATGCATTTCTATCGGTTTATCTGTTTGGTGGCGGCACTGATATGGATCAGGGGGCCATTGCCAACTCTGGATAACTTATTGGAGGTTGGAAAGCAACATGCATACAAGATTACAACCACATTATTAGTTGTTGTAAAGTGTGTGCAAATAAATTCGTTAGAAATCAATTCACAATTATTATGAAAGATATTTTTGAAGACGATTTTAGGTTTCAAGTTGATAAGAAATACAAAGAATAATAACTTTTTAATAATTATAATTTCGAGGGGCCAAATGGTGGGGGTGCAACTGTCGGGTCACCGTAAAAATACATTAAAAAGACAGATCCACGTCATCAGTCCAACAGCAATTACAACGCAAACCATAGGTCTGGCGTTACAGACAGAACCAAATATATTGAAATATAAGATATATGCTGCGATGGCCCCCTGACTGTCGACGAACTACGGGTCTAATGGTCTTAGTTTGAATACGGAATTAAGTTGATTTTTGAAGATGTGCAGTAGTATTGGTTAACAATATCGGCGACACCAGAAGAGCGATTCTATATCTTTTGTAAGATCGAGATAGATATCGGGCGAGTTCTCCTGTCAGATTTGTGTGATTTTCTATGGCTAGATATAGAATCGCTCTTCAGGAAGCACAGTCCCACCCGGTAAAAACTGCCGATAGCACATTTCTTATATTTAAATATCTTTGGACAGAACCCTTAACAAGCTCTACGCCAGTGTTGCGTGTCTGTCTATCGCTTCTTTGTCGAGAAAAGACCTTTTATTTGCTGACATTTGAGAGGCCTGATTTGACGAACGGGAAGTAAGTCAAGCGACCCACTTTAAACCAACGAATTTCTTTGTAATCCATAAATACCTTTATCTTATTTGTTCGTCCGATAACCAATACAGGATAATACTATTGACGTTACTTTAACTTGATACAGTTTCACACTAATTTTAGGCTTAACAGAATTAAATACGTAGAATCTTTTGGCCATCGTTATTCTGTCTTATCAGAAATCCCGTGAGGTGGGTTATAATTTTAGGTATCTAGCGTAACTTTATTATAAAACCCAAGATTTCTTTCTGGATTTCATTTTATTTTAATTGGGTACCTAAATGTCTAATGTTTTTAGAATTTAAAAAAAAAAACAAACAAACACTTTAGCTGCTTGCGCCGAATGGCACCATCGCAACTACTGACTACCTCGAAACGCGAACGAGTAATTTTTGTCTGTCGAGTCTGTGGAGGTGTGCACGTCATCGTAATAATTCAACTATAACTACTGTATTTTTCTGAATATTTATGATGAAATCTAGGCAATCAGGAATTATCATAACTATTTAACTTGTGATAAAAATATTGAAGTAACGATTTTCAAAACATATTTTTTCTTTAAGTTTAGAATTCATCGAGACTTTTAAAAATGTATCCGAATGTATCTGGCAAAATTTTACGTTTCCTGTGTTAGATATTAATGTGTCAAATTAACTTTAGTTTTGTGATGTATTCAGGGTTTACTTCTAACGGCTTTTAATTTTTTCAGCACCAAGGCGATTTTTGATAAACAGATCGATAACTGTCAAAAAGTAAGGCAAGATGACATATCAAGGCAATAGCGAGGCTTTAACGGCCTCTGTAGTCTAGGGGTAAAGTTCTAGACTAGCAATCCGAAGGTGCGGGTTCGAATACTGTCGTAGGCAAATAAATCGTATTTAATTAATTGGTGTTATTTCATAATGAATCCATTAAAAATAATATAAAGCATATTAGTGGCACGTTCCAGATTGGAAGACACTATCAGAATCGCCCTGGCGTAAAAAGAACACTCGGAATCGAAACGATGTTTGAGATGGTTTTAGCCGCGTTTGGTGACCAGATCTGAATAGCCAGGTACTTCCCCTCCCCACCTTCAGTCTCCCAACCCCAAATGGTAATACCATACTGGCTCCAGACAGGAGCAGTTAAGACTCTTTCCATCACATAAAAAAATAAATAAAAGGCTAGAAGAGATAAGTGCCATGAATACGTTTCAGTTTTATCACAAACACACCTTTTGAGGTACTTTAATGTTTTCATTTAATTTTATACTTTTTAGGTAAGCCATAAAAACAAGTAAATTCATATAAGCCACGTAACAGGATACTTTTGTACGTAGCCACAATTTCAAGATATATATATGAATAACTAAAAGAAAACTGTTAATTCTGGAGGAATTCTACGCCATGTGCGAGCGACCTTCCCACGGCGTGGAATTATATTATAATGGAAATATTACGACGAGATTAATTGCAAACATTATTATTATTTTACTACTGGACGGTCAAGAAATAGTGGGCGTAACGGGACATGTATAATGTACACGCGAGGCCAAAAACCCTGTACTATTTCACTGGACTAATAACGTTTCAAATTTATTGTACTAACCATCGGTATACAGTGCAGCAGAGGTGCTTTGGCACACCAATTGCAAAATTCCATTACAAATGTCATTATTCCGATTTTCAAAAGTATACTTATTTTTATTATGAACTAGCTGGTACCCGGCATGCGTTGCAATGCCATTCAAAGAAATAAACTGATTCTCACTGCATGTTCTTTCTCGTGTCCCCTTCCTCTCCCGCGTTCCCCTTCCTTGTCATCCCTCCCGCTAACCCCACCTCCTTCATTACCCTTCCCCTCCTGTCTTTCCTCCCTGCTGCTAAAATATATGAAATATACTAATTTTCATTTATCCAAATTTCATACGCCAGAGCTTACCATTTTGTATAGCCTTGGCGGGTGTGCGCACAACAAATCACCAAAGTTTCATCGCAATCGGATGAACGGTATGGCAGCGCAAAAAATAAGAACAAACACCGTACCGGTACACAGTACCTAGTGATGCCTGGGCTTTAGATCATATCTCTATTTTTAGATCTGAATTCATTCAGATCTAAAAATAGTGTAACTAAACTCACCATTAGTGATTCTCGCTTTCCATCTACTATTAAATTCAAATTTATGTTAAATTAAAGTAAAACACCATTTAATCAGATTTTTTCCATTAAGTGGGTACCATAACAACAGTGCTTCTTCATTATTTTTCTTTCTTTAAAAACAAAAAATGTGGTTAACATTCAGTATTATTGCACTTTAAAAGAATATTTGACAGATAAATTGGTGTTGCCAGCCTACAAATTTTGTAGTTCCATTTTTAATATTTTCTACTCTTCTCGACTGACCGTCACCAGAATATCCTCACATTTTAAAAATAATCAAAAATCCGGACAATTTATTCTTTTTTTTATTCAGAACTGTTTAGAACAGAAGCATTTGAATAATTCACGGAAATATGAGCCGTAGATGCTCGCCAAACATGTTAACATAACGACTACACCACAGTTCCGAACATCTGGCTTTCTGGCTAGCGATGGAAATAAATAAATAATATTAATAAGCAATGTGGATTGTGGAGGAGAAATCTCCATGTCTGATGTCTGATGGGATTCACTGGAGCGAGTCTAGAACCGGGTTCACTTAACATCTGGATGGCAGTCGGTTCAAAGGAATTAAGACTATTAAAAGAAGAACCAAACATTATTCGGCAATCAAAGAATGCGGAATTAAAGACCTTTATTTTATGAGATGTTGCAAAATTACAATCAACTAGGTGGGTATACAGGATGACCCGTAAGGTATGAATTGAATGAAATTGGGGTGATAGGGGAGATCGTTTACAATCAAAATGTAAAATAAATCAAATCCATACGTAGTGGCCCATGGGTGCAAGAATTGAAAGAGGTGGGATTGGGCGCGAAATTGAGTAATCTGAAAGTGTGTTGCCTGTTGTACGCTGGTAATGTGGTGCTGATTTATAACGGTATGGAAGATCTACAGTATCTCATGTCTAGTATGAACGAAGTATATAATATGAAGAATGTAAGTAAGTTAAAGTAGTGGATTTAATGAAAACAAATAACTTTGTGTACACCACTATTTAAAAGTTATTTAAATTAAAATTTTAACAAAGTTATTTGTTTTCATTAAATTAATAATGACGCCACAAAGTGAATTTGCGAATTTTGAAGAAATAAAGAGGAAATTAATTTTCCTCAGAGTCTATGTCATACGAGATGCTGTGTGGAGGGTCTTTTTAAGGAGAGGAAGGATTGAACATTGGTCACGGAGAGACCCATATTGTAAGAAGGAGGAAACACAGAGGCTGACAAATGGTTCCAAAGCCGAGCTGTTGAACTCAAGAACGAGTCGCAGAAGCAACCCGTTTTCATGTGACAAATGTCAACCGTGAACATATGTTGGGCGCGCGTTTGGCGTGTTTCCTGACTATGCACCGGTGCCGAAGGGATCAATGATGCTAGTCCCTCGGATCATCTTCCATTGAAATACCGGTAGAACAAGGATAGCTTTCCACACGACGCCTGTGCTCTAAGATAGCAATCCGTTTGTTAAGGTGGGAGAATCTATCAAACGGGCCGCCCGTTTCTGTACAGAGTCAAGGGTTTTTTCAGGTATTTTGGGGCTCCAGACCAGAGGCGCTGCCAAATTCAACCGTGGGGCGCACTTGGTAGAGGGTTAGCATTTTGTACTACTAAAGTACCTGCCCTGTACAGTGCGCCCCGTTTTTGGGAGGCTAATTTAACTCTGGCTTCGATGGAGCCGCAAGTGCGGCACGGAATTAAAAGTATGAATCATAATGTAGGAATCAATCTTCAAAGACGTTATATTTTAGCGATAACGATCGGAAATGCTTTTTGTCTAACGGAAAGTAAACATAGCCTGATGCTTTAAAACTCGCAAGTTATAATATTTATTTACCCGGTTAGAAGGAATATAAGAAATCATCGATGTAAAGAATGCATACGAGAAGAATAAAATTAAAGATGGACTAAAAATTCAAATAAGGATTCGGTCGCATTTTTAACAAACAGGTTTTAATACAGATGCAGAAGACGAGAGTGGAATGGATTCTCAGAAGTGGAATATTAACATAAAGTTTGGATTGGCGCAAACCAAAGGAGGAAATGATGGAAAATAATTCAAACATTAAAAGTGGCCGTGAAATATTGGATTCACTGTATTGTGAATATCGAAAATTTACGGTCAAAATTGCATAAACTAGTTCCAGCGAGAGCTCGTACGGATGTCATCGACGTTCGTCCTCTTCTTCCTCGTGTATCTTGTTTGAAAATTAAAAAGACAAGATTCCGAAGCGGTGACGTTACGTGCGATCTATCGCTTAAGGCGACGCATCCCAGCTCAAAAAGAAGATGGTGAGATATGTAATTACGAATGTTGGACAGAGCGCGCTAATATTTTCAATGATAAAATTGAAGCGAAAATTAAACTAACTAACCATCACGCCTTTTCCCCGCAGGGGTAGGCAGAGAGGACGGACCGCCAAACAACTCGGTCCTGGCACACACTCTTTGCTTCACTCACATTCATACATCGTCTCATACATATTCTTCTATTATTCTGACTTTTGACATGGCCCGACTCAAGTATCTGATTCACTTGATCGTGCCATGTCTTCCTCGGGCGTCCCCGACTTCTTCTACCATTCACATTTGCGTCATATATTCTTCTTACACTACTTTCTTCGTTCATTCGCTCTACATGCCCAAACCATCTGAGGGTCCCTTTCTTAATCTTACTCATTATGCTTACATCAGCCTTACATTCTTTGCGGATCTCCACATTTCTCACACGATCATACATGGTTTTACCACACATACGCCTCAGGGATCTCATTTCTACAGCATTCAGTTTACTTTCATCCTTCCTCTGCCAGTTCCATGCCTCACTGCCATACATCAGGGTAGGTACCAGGACTCCATTGTGGACTGCTAGTTTCGCTCCTCTACAGTTTTTTATTAACGAGCGAAAATTATGAAAATGGTTAAGCCGCCGCTATCCGAATTTCACCGACTTCTTACATACCTCCCTTAAAAATTTGAAGTTTTTAAGCTCTAAAAAAATATGTGTTATTTTTGAAAATAATATCTAGATACGTTCCACGCCGAAACGCAAATTATATGAAATTCCCTCGATAGAAAAAAAATCGCAAAGTATGCTCCGAAAATTATTTAAAACAAGTCTATTTTTATTATTTTACAAGTTATATTTGTGAAAAAATTCACTGTTTCTTTAAATGATACTTAAGATACCTTCCACGAGATTTTTTGCTCTATTTTAAAGGAGTCATAATTTATTAAGCATTTTCCCAATTATCGCTTCAATTTTATCATTGAAAATATTAGCGCGCTCTGTCCAACATTCGTAATTACATATAGCGGTTTCGGAGCCTTAAGACGTCCACTGGCTTTTCTTCAAGTCTAGGATGAATATTTATTTTTATTTCAACTTAATTTAATTCAACAAATTGTAATATATTTAATCACTGAAACCGTGGTAGAGACGCCAACCCCGGTTAAGACCAGAAGGTTTGGGTACGAGTCCCAGTAGCCTCCATCTAAGAGTATTTCACATTATCTTCATTGAAAGTTTGTGATTCAATACTATCTTCTTCGAAATAAAAATAAGTTACATAGGTGAAGAGTTTGGGTTACCTATTTAGAAAGGTCGGGAGCGTTACTAGAAGTATTTTCAGGAGCACACAAATCAAAAGAGGAACAACATCTAGATTCTATAGGAACATTGCGTTTCTCTACTCGACCTAAAACATAAACATCTGGACTTCGAATCTGGAACACCAGTAACGGTGTTCTGGAGTTCTGGTGTTTCAGTGTCGATGGTGTGACGTCATCGATAGTGGAACCAGTCGCGTCGGTTGGCCCAGTTACGATTAAAGTCTGTTAAGTCAATAATAGACGAGATCTTATATTTGCTGAATGGTATTAGAATGGGTACTTTTACAAACAGACATGTTCTACAGAATCCGGGTTAAAATTTGCCAAATGGCAGCTAATCTAGAACGCTCGAAGCTCACACTATCGCCGTGAGCGTGATTTTCTTTAAAAAGGCTAGTATGGAATAAAGTTACAAGGATAATATTGCAGTGCGATTCAATTCCAAAAATTCAAAAACGTCAAACTTCAATGCTCTGTTGGTTTTGCTTTTGTTCTTAAACATATAATGCTGCAACTCCTTCTTACACACTAAATAACAATAGTCGAAAATGAGACAAACGGTGAACGTATGTCTGAACACCCCCAAAGGAAACATGCAGTGATTATCATACATCTTCCTCATGCGTACAAATAAAATGAAATGCCACACCCGTCGCCGTAATAAGATATTTTGAAGGAAACAGACACGTATTTTGTGTCTCGTCTTTTGTCACACCGTTATTTAAGGGTCTATTATTCGTATTTCGACCGATTTCTTACATATCTCCTTTAAACATTTGAAGTTTTTAAGCTCTTATTTTTTTTTATTTTTTTATTTTTTATTTTTATTTATTTTTTTTTTTATTTTTATTTTAAATGTACATTTATAGTTCAAAACCAATTACAAACATACATTTTATTATAAAATAATAATGGCGTTTTGAAATTTTTTAATATTTAGTTGAAAAATATCGATTTCAGGGGACAGGGAATTAAGTAATAGAATCATTTTTCCGAGCGGCATTACTAATGGTAAGTTAGTTCTGCATCTCGGAACAACAAAAGTTCTGTCTGCGCGCTCTTGTGAAGTTGTCGGGGACATAAAACTCAAATTTTTGTATTATATCGGGAATACAAATATTACCGTTTAAAAGTTTATATGCTGTTGTCAGCAAAGCAGTTTTCCTTCTATCGGCGAGGCTATTAATACCCAGCATGCCGGACAAAAAGGCTGATGGATATAGCCAGGGATAATATCCGAAGTCTCTAAGATATAAATATCTCAGAAACTTCTTTTGTACTCTCTCTATCATTTGAGAGTAAGTGAAATCCATTGGTCCCCATACTACTGAACCACTTTCCAAAATGCTACGTACTAAACTATAGTAGAGCACGCGAATCGCGGCCGAGCTGCAAAAATGTCTGGAGTTGCTTAGCACAAATCCTAGCATTCTTAAAGCTTTGCTGCAAATCGTTTCAATGTGAACGTGAAATGTTAGGTGCGTATCAAATGTGATTCCCAAATCTCTCGAAACAATAATGTGCTGAAGAGATGAATAAGACATTTTGTAGTTAAAATAAATCGTTTTGTTTGCCTTGGTGTAGCACATAATGGAGCATTTCTTAATATTAAATCATAGTTTATTGGTGTGACTCCATTCGACGATGGAATTTATATCACTTTGTAGCTGCAAGCAATTTTCCAAAGATTTTATTAAAAGGAATAGTTTAATGTCATCCGCGAATAAGAGGAACTTAGAGAATTTTATGCAATGGTAAATATCGTTGATAAATAGCGAGAAAAGTAAGGGCCCAAGATTTGACCCCTGTGGAACTCCAGAGTTTGTGATGAAGTTGGAAGAGTGGAAAATACCATAAGTTACGTATTGCTGTCTATTTGAGAAGTAACTTAAAAATAGACGTAAAAGTTTCGCTGAAAATCCAAATTGGTCGAGTTTATTTAGGAGAATAAGCGGATCTACCGAGTCAAAGGCTTTTGCGAAGTCATTGTATCATACATCTACTTGATTGTTACTATCAAGAGCTTGAGATACGTACTCCGTGAAAACCATTAGATTAGACACAGTAGATCTGCCAGATCTAAAACCGTGTTGCTGGTCAATTATAAAGGGTTCAACTTGGGTATAAATGCATTTATGAATTATTAGTTCAAACAACTTGGCTGGAGAGGATAGGATCGCCACTGGTCTGTAATTGGAGACTGAAGTCTTATCACCAGTTTTATGTAACGGTGTAACTTTGGAAATCTTCCATGAGTCTGGGAATATTCCGGAGTTAAGTGAGAGACTATAAATATACGCGAGAGGTGTTAATAAGGGCTCAAAACAGCCCTTTAATACAAATGACGGAATAAAATCCGGTCCAAAAGAAGTTTTGGCTTTTAATTTTCTAACAGCCGCGGTGATGTCAATGTTTGTGATATTTGGAATATCAACATTCTGCGCTGTTAGAGGCGTATTTTTTCCAGGTATAAAAGATTTCAAGTCCGCTGCTTCCTTACTATAAGTTGATTTAAAATAGTCTGCAAATGCTTCTGGAATATCTGCTCCTGAAAAAGACTGATTATTCCAAGTAACATGGTCAACAAACCCGCTATCACTTCTCCTGGATGAGATATATTTCCAGAAAGATTTGGGATCGCATTTGATATTTTTTTCAATAGAATTAATATATTGCACATTTGCTAATTGAATACTGCGTTTTATTTTTGTTCTAAGTAGACAAAACATATCCCGTTCACTCACCATTCCAGTTTTCTTCCATTTTTTGTAATGTTTGAATTTGAGTTTTATGTCGCTAACAACATCACTAGAAAACCATTTAGGATATTTCCTACCATTCCTCGGAGTGCGCTTAATTTTGAAACACATATCAAAATATTTATAAATTATAGAATAGAAAAAGTTAGTCGCCAAATTAACATCATTTATATCCTTCAAAGGTTGCCAATCATGAGATTGTAAATGGCAATAAAGTGCCTTAAAATCGCCACGTTCGAAGTTCCATCCTCGCCTAATTCTATTATTAAAATTATTCAAGAAGTTTCGTGTTTGACAATTGGTTGTGTTTTTGTTCGGCGAAATTTCTATATATAACGATGGATGATAACCATCTTCTCCAACTAGTGAGTATAAGGATTTGTATACTTTTAAATTAAAGTTGCTAATTACAACGTCCAGAGTGCTTCCCTTCACATTTGAAATAGAGTTGTTCTGCTCCATTTGGAAAAGATTCATTAAATATATGAGATCCATTTGGGTGTCTTTGTTACTCGAATTTAGATTCAAGTCGCCTATTACAACAATTTTTTTATTAATTAAAAAATTAAAGTTCTCCGTAAAATTGTCAAAAAAATCGGTATATGTTTCATTTGGCGATGCTGGTGGAATGTACACTACACAAATGTAAATAATACCAAAACCATTTAGGCATGTCTTTAACCACATATTCTCGCCTTTACTTTCAAGATAGGTAAGTCTCTGGGTTTGGGTGGCGCGGTCACGTCTCGCGGCTAGCAGGACTCCTCCTCCTCTTGACTGACCCGAGGTTCTGTCTTTTCTAAAAACGTCATACCGGTGATCGAAGAGTTGACGATTGTAGATGCTGTCGTTAAGCCATGTCTCTGTCAGTAATATAAGGTCGTTGTTCTGTATTATAACACTTTGTTGGAAATCATCGGTCTTGGATCTTAATCCCCGCACATTTTGATAATAGATTGTGCAAGGGAGAGAATTCGCTTTTAGGGGGTTCTCTAGTCATTTCGTGGCGGCATCTTCGTTCTGTTTATTTTCAACTGCATTTTGTTTTGGTTTTAAGTATCGATAACGTCTTACCGGTACTCCTCGAGGCCATAAATCTTCCTGTAAAAGTTTTTCGTATAGATCCTCCGTAACTCCTATACGGAAAGCTGCGAATTCTTGGGAATGTGCGATGAATTTTTGAATTTCACTTTTCGTTATCTTGTTATCTTCGTTCAAGAGCGGAGACGGTTTACATAAATAAAGTCCCCGTGAGCACTTAGGCCGTAGGCCCATTGTGCTACCTCCCATTTTACCTCATTCCTTTGACAGTAATCCAGTCCCTTTTACAAAGTTCACCAGGATTGTCATTGGAAATGAAGCTATGTCTTCTGGTTCGACAATGTGTCTTCCCAGGTCTCATTTCTCCTCTTCACTCCTCCGCGGTTCCCTGAAGGCCCCACGAGAGAAGAGGGCTTCATCTCTCCTCTCCACTCCTTAGTTCCCCGAGGGCTCCACGATGGAGAGTCCACCTTCCTTTGGTTCCCTAAAGGCCCCACAAGAGAAGAGCCCCACTCCACCTTGGCTCCCCGAGGGCCCCAGGAGGGAAGAGGACTTATCTCTCCTCTTCACTCCTCCTTGGTTCCCTAAAGGCCCCATAAGAAAGAGTTCACGGAGATGGCCTCATTTCTCCTCTTCACTCCTACATGGTTCCCTGAAGGCCCCACATAGGAAGAGGACATCATCTCTCCACTTCACTCCTCCTCGGTTCCCCAAAGGCCCCGTGCCGGAAGAGTGCCCTTCCCCTTGGTTCCGTGAAGGCCCCACATGGGAAGGGTTCATGGAGGTGGCCTCAGCTCTCCTCTCCATGGCTTCTCCTCTTGGTTCCTCCTAAGAGCCCCAGGAAGAAAGTCCACGGAGGTGGCCTCAGCACTCCTAGGTTCCCAAAAGGCCCCTAGTTTTCGAATGGTCCAATTTTTTTGTCCCACGAGTGACCAGGGAATTAGAAGGTCTACTCCAGCAGAGCCCCGAATGTTGGAGTAAGGTCTAAATACTCCGAGATGCGACCTTGTTTCTCGGAGGCACCGTTCTTGACACTGTTCCCCAGGACATTCAGCCTGAGCACGGTAGCTCACACCTTGGCTTGGGATGGCTATTGCAGGTTTGTGTTTCCACTCCCTGAGCGATGGGTTCGCCACACTCCATACGCTAGTTTTTAAGCTCTTAAAAAAATATATGTTATTTTTGAAGATAATATCTAGATACGTTCCACGCCGAAACGCAAATTATATGAAATTCCCTCGATAGAAAAAAAATCGCAAAGTATGCTCCGAAAATTATTTTAAACAAGTCTATTTTAGGTATGTTTTTAGGTTTTCACGGCCAAAAAGTATTTTTGTTATTGTTTTTGGGGTGTTATGCCGTGTTTCGCTACCTCCTTCTTTAGCCAACGTTTCGGACAGCGTTACAGTGTCCATCATCAGGGCAGATGACCCTGTAACGTTGGCTAAAGAAGGAGGTAGCGAAACACGGCATAACACCCCAAAAACAATAACAAAAAAAAAAGTCTATTTTATTTTATTTTACAAGTTATATTTGTGAAAAAATTCACAATGTTTCTTTAAATGATACTTAAGATACGTTCCACGAGATTTTTGCTCTATTTTAAACGAGTCATGTTTTATTAAGCTTTTTTGCAATTTTTGCTGCTATTCCACGACTTAACATATTAGCGCGCTCTGTCCAACACTCGTAATTACATATCTCTCCATCTTCTTCTTTTTCAGCGCCGTGCGTTTCAAGAGTGCGGCCTTAATGTGTAAGAAAGGGCTGCAGCATTATTAGGATACACAACGTACGTTTTATGCTTTTTGTACCGTTACGGTACCGTAATTGTGGATCGCCACGGTAATGATAAAAGCGCTCAGTAACAGAAATGACACTTTTCATACGATTTTCTCAGACGCACAAAGTTGAAAAGTAAGGTTAAATAAGCCTTGATTACATTGAGCGAGTTCACTATCTGCCAGTGAACTCGCTCAGTGCAATAATATTACTAGCTAACTAGCAGATTTTACACAGAAGGAGTAGATAGTGAATACGCCGGCTAGTAGCTTGTAAACTCGCTTAATGTAATCGAGGGTTTACTGATTTTTGAAAGAGAAGAAACTCAATCTTATTATACTTATATTGCTATTAAAATATTGTTTTGTTCAAATTATATTGTACTTGATTAGAACAGATTCCAGAGGCACGTTTCGTGGTAAAAAAAACTACATTAAAGTGTAACGAATTCGCGCTCTATTTTTTACGGCAAATCTTACGCAAGTTGCCGGGTAGTGCTAGTGATATTATTAAAAAACTGATTTATTATACACAATAGATCATACCTCAGTGCCCTATAAAAATATGGCAATGAGCTTGTAACAAAGCGTAGATAAAAAAAATACTGCAAAAAGTGTTTAGTCCGACAATGTTATTCGAATAAAACAAAAACTCTAGGAATAAGGTGTAGAATCAAATAGTTTAGTCTTTAAGCCTCGATTACGTAGAACGAGTTATTAGCCGGTAAGTTTAAAAGCGGTTGAATCGGCGAGTGAGATTGTCGTGATGACACACAAAACTGTCTACTCGCTCAGTAGTGACAGTAGCAGCTAAAATAACGACTCTCGCGCGAACCAATTCGGTCGACATTTTGTAAAAAACTTGAGCACGCAGCTAGCGCCATTCGCTAGCCAGTAGCGAGAATTACGGCTCCCGCGCGAGCTAATTCTGACAGTTACGAAATCAGCTGTTAGTAGGCCGCCATCTTGAGCGAGTAGCGAAAAAAGTTGACCACCTTTCAACTCTTTTCGTAGATTGTTCACAATCTGCTAGTTAGCAAGTATTACTATGACACTGAGCGAGTTCACTAACACATAGTAAATTTCCCAAAGAGTAGCTTGTAAACTCGCTCAATGTCATCGAGGCTTTAACTAGACTATTCTAACTCGAGTTGTTTCATCTCTCGTTACGACTGTATAATTTGGTCTACTTTCTTCCTTCCTGTGGCTTTAACTGTGTTTGGTGACAAGATCTGAAAAAAAACAGGTACTTCTCAATTTTCATCTACCACCCTCCCTTCAGCCTCACACAATACCCCAATAATTGGGGATGGCCACATAGTCCCACAGGCTTCCTGACAGTTGTGACTCTACTGAGATATAAATAAAAATAAAATAGGCGTGCATTGACCTCTATGTCAATGTCCTGGCGAAGGTCGCTAAGGTTCATTATTAAATGCGACAAAATTCCTTTAATAGCTCTAACTGTTTGAATCTGGGTTAATCTCGCGCGACAAAAGCGCCCTTGCTACCAAATAAACAACGAATGTAAAACGTATATTTACGGCACAAAAGCTCGTAAAGCAAGAATCATTTCGGCAAAATTACAAAGCAAGTTCGAGGTGTAACTTCGTAATTTTTTTTTAAGCTGTAGCATAGTTTTATAAGTTTTTTTTCAAGCTGGGTAGGTAGAGTGGCGGCTTGTAGTTCGAGTTTTTGGATTATCAGAAAGTAATTTAGAAATAATAAGAGCCTTCCTGCCGCAGATAGTTCCGTTGTAACTTGTAAAGTTACTGCACGAAAGCATGCTATTAAGGGTATGTGTCAGGGACGTTGCTAATATTGAGCATGCTCACAAATCAACAGCTGGTGAGCATGCTACTGGATTCACGGGTGGAAGTGGGGGTGCTCTAAACGTGTGTGAACAGGCTTGCTTATAAGCATGCTCATTTCGATGTCAGTTCGCGGCTGCGCATTTTTGGCAAAAATGTCAAAAATTACCTGTTCGAAAGACGAAAAATACGAATCACGAATCACGAATGTCTTTGGAACGCAGGGTCATGTTAAAATTTCCCACAAAATCTCCAAAAATTCTTTACCTTCAAAATGAAACCAAATTCTATTAAAATTAGCATTTATCCACTTAACCTTAACAGATTTTAGTTAAAATAATAAAAATACTAGTTTTTTTATAGAAAAAAACTAATTTTATAAGCTGTGAGATGGCTGGAAGTTCGCGGGGACGCGATAAGACTTGTCAAAAAACTCACGTCAGAACAACTTATCTAACTAAAAAAAAAAAATAAAAAATTGTGCTTTAGACCACACGACAGTGAGAGGAACAGAGAAAAAAATGTGTGCGCGCACTGCTCTCTCTTGCTCCTACAGTGTGATACAGACAATAGGCCTGCACTGTGTCTTAGATATACGAAACGTAACTGGCTATGAAAGAAAGTGTGTGCGCGGCACCTCTCCCTCTTGCCCCTACAGTAATATACGAAACGTATCTCTCTCTCTTTCTATCTTCACTAACTTATATCTCCCTCTCAACTTCCGTTCGCCTCGCCCGACACTTTTCGTAACGCTCTCGTCACGCATTCACCAGCTTACTCCCCTCGTCAAGCGTGCGTAAAGAAGTTTTACTTAAAAAAAAAATTGCTATAAAATTCGGTAAGTGACGTTTGCTTTCGTTCATTTGGCTATAAGTCGCTTACGTAAGCGACTTACGGGAAAAAACTTATGTGTGTAAGGTCAGCCTAATGTATGAGATATAATTTTATTATGGCCTAAAGCAGCCAATCTGTTTGAACTATTTATAGGCGATGAGTCATAAAGATAAAACAATGGTACCTAGACATTGTGGTACAATCCCGTTGCGAGGCGATCACCAAATGATGTGAATGTGTGCTGGTGCCTAGTGGCCACGAAGAACCCATTTGGCAGCAGGTAGAACTAGTAGGTAGGATAGTGAAATTAAAGTTTAAAGTGTGTCGTGGGCGTGTACGTGTGCCGAAAGAAAGCTCAATGTTTCCTCATTTCTGGTGAAATTTATCAAAAAATATTATATATTAATATCTATATATTAATAAATAGCTTTCATTTGTGTTGACGCGAGTCACTTTAATGGTTTCAATGGGCAATCTCTGATGGAAGGAAATCGAAAAACGCGAAGCTCACATTTAAAAAATGCAATAATGTCTAAAACGAGTCCAAAAACGATGCAATATTTGCTGATGACGTTGCTGTTCCGGATCAGAATAACTTTATCTCAAAAACAACGAAGGGCTGGTTCGCTAAGTTTGGTGATTTAGCAAGGGTGCGGATTCATGGGGTGAGATTTGTCTAGGTCTTGGCGGCGAATGCGTTTGCCCAACTCTGCATGGCGGGCCGGATCTGGAGAGATTGGTTGAGGGAGACCCAACCTTGACCTTTCCAGCCGAACTCTCCCGATCCATCGCCTTGCACCTCACTGGGAGAAATGGATTCATATGTCCATCACTCCTGGACACACCGACCTCCAGATTCCTACCCACCCCTCATACCTTTGTCCTTCCCAGAACTTTCTCTCCTTCCTTTCCCTAAAACGACCCTCTATGCAGCATCCCTAAAGATGACATACGAAATTGTTTTCCTCAGGGCCTCCTAGGTGGAGCTAATGTAAAAAAAGCAATAATGTGTAAAACAGGTCCAAAAAATGATGCAATATCTGCTGATGACATAGCTTTAAAAGATTTTATCTCATAAACAACAAAGGGCTGCAATAAAATTATAAGTTGTTTCTAGAATCAAATCTATTCCCTGCCCCACGTTGGGCGCCAGGGTAGCTATTCCCGAGCAACGATCAATCGTTAATCGCCATGCGCCAGCTGCGAGCGAAAAATTCCTCGTCGTCGCGACCAACTTTTTCGAATGTTTCATATTTACGTATTCTTGAACGGCGAGCGGTCGCAAGGATGATTATATTGGTAGCACTGTAAATTTTGTCTATGTTCCTGATGTTCTATGGTGTAACTTTGAAATGTCAAACGTCAAACAGTGAAACGGTAAGTTTGTTGGGTCGGTTGATAATTTTCGAAATGGCCATATAACTAATAATCAAAAGCAACTGCTCATAGAACTAGTTAGTTCTGATCAACAATAATGAGCGAGATATTAGCCATTGTAATATGTAACCTTAAAACGACTTTATAACAATATTCGACGTCTTGCGGGTGCGAAAGTTCGCGCGGGAAAACGATAAAACTAGATGTTGACAGCCAATTGCATAGACACGCAAATAAACAACCACTCGCTTCTCCGTTTCTACTGGTCTACCCCACTCGTTGTTGTGGCAAATGACTTTTGGCGTTCCAAAAATGTTCCGTCGACTGGCTCAAGAATAACCACGTCGACCAATGTACGTACTTTCGACGGCGATTGCGAGCGACGAGGGCTTGGAGAATAGCTACCCAGATGTTGGAACTCCCCCAGACTGGCGTTTTCCAGACTGGCCTAATTATATTATTATCGACGTCTCGTGGCACTTGTTCGGATTGACAAGGCCGGCAAACCCAACCCACCAAATCAGGCCTGGCCAACCCAAACTGTACCACGGGCCGCATTGAACTACAATTTTCCAAGGTAATTGTAATTGGATGGTTTAGATACGCGTCGCGGGCCACGCCTAATAAGGGCGCCGGGTCGTTCCGTTCGGCAATGTTTTTATCATACAAACGTACCCCCCATTTTCCTCTCTGGATTTTGACACTACTGCAAACATTTTTTAATATAATATAGATATCGACAATTAACGCGTCTGTACGTTTTGCTTATTTTTATATGTTACTTGGCTTAGCCGTGTATAGTGACCAGATCTGAATAGCCAGGTACTTCCCCACCTACCTCTTCCCTATCTCCTTCCCCCCCCCCACTACCTTCAGCCTCACAACATACCCCAATTGGGGATGCCATAGTCTCACTGGCTCCAGACGGGAGCAGTTGGGACTCTTGTGCGGTATTTCATGTAAAAAAAAAAAAAACTTCTTGTAGGAGTTAGGACCCTTCAAAAATCGTTAAAATTGACTGGCTTATATGCCATCAACATACGCTCAGTATTCAAACTAAAAAAAAAACATATTTACCACAGAGGAGGGGGCGAGATGGGATGTTTTTGTGTCGAATGCGATCTCTACGGGGAGGGGCGAATCGGAATATGGTATTGTTGTGAATTCACTGCGTCCGGGGAGGGGCGAAATAGGATACAACGAGGTGTGGTTTATGACGTCACGTCAGGAAAATCTGTCATCTGGTAAGCCTAACTGCATGTGACATCACAAAGCTGATGACCCCCCTCCCGTACGCCTTGTCACACTTAATAGTATACAAATAATATAGTTTATTGGCAATTTGCAAACTTTAATACGCAAAATTATTAAATAAATAAAAGAAATACCAGGAGCACATAATAACTGAGCAGGTACACGCAATATGCTATAGACTAAATAGACTTAACGCGGTTGGCGCTAACAAAAACATGGCGAAAAAACCGAAACTAGTAGTTCACTATGGAGTGCTGGTACCTACCCTATGGCAGTGAGGCGTGGAACTGACAGAGGAAGGATGAAAGTAGACTGAAAGCTACATATGTGTGTTAAAAACTAGAGATCAAACGAATAGATGTTTTGCCGGATTCCGGATACAGAATATCCCGCCGGCCAACCCTGATTTTAGATTTAGGCCGAATAGTTACTGAATATCCGTTTCATCTCTAGTTAAAACCATGCACGATCGTGAGACAGATCAGTGAGGATTCGCAAAGAAAGCAAGGATGCGGGCCGCGGGTTGGCCGGTCCTGCACAAAATACTAAACTAGTTCAAAAATATTCGCGCGGAAACTATTTCCGGTTTTTCGTGAATGACGAATTAATGAATCTAAATATACTATGCATTTAGTCACCAGTTGCGTGGTGTGTTATGATTTGTGTCTATTTCTGCAATATTGACAAACAAATAGGTATTATTATTTGTAGTAAAGGTTTCTTACAATAATTATCGTTGTTTGATTGGTTAGCCCCTCAGGCCACGGGCATATTCTGTCAGAAGGTCAGAAAATTTCCGCTTCACAATAAAATCCAAAAAATGGAATATTTCTGAATGTATCCGAAAAGTAAAAACTGTTTCTGAAATGAGAAGAAGCCCGCTTTTAAATATTATTATTAGAAATAAACATATTATAATTTTTGAAATATTAAAATTTTTAATGCAAACATAAAATATTTTCGTTATTTGTAAATGTGAATCTTTAGAGCACAAGCATCAGGTGGGAATGCTGTCCTTGTTCTACCGGTATTACAATGGAAGATGCTCCAAGGAACTAGCGTCCTTGATCCCCTAGGCTCCAGTGCATAGTCGGGAAACACGCCAAACACGCGCCCAACATTTGTACACGTTGACATTAGTCACATGAGAACGGGTCGCTTCTACGACTCGTTCTTGAATTAAACAGCTCGGCTGTGGAACGATTTGCCGGCCTTATTTGTGTTTCCTCCCTCCTACAACATGGGTCTCTTCAGGACCCATGTTCACTCCTTCCTTTCCTCAAAAACACCCTCCACACAGCATCTTCAAAGATGACATAGGTCCTGAGGGAAATTATTTTCTTCAGGGCCTACTGTGCGGAGTTCATGTAAAAAATGCTATTTTAGATGTTCCCTGCGAGATTTTTGCACTGTTTTAAACAAGTCTTGTTTTTTCACAAACAAAAACATTTTCACAATTTTCGCTTCTATTTTATCGTTTTAAATATTAGCGCGCTCGAAGGGAGGGAGGGAGCTTAAGGAGAGGCAGAAGTTAACCATGCTGCATGAGAGACGAAATGCAGGAAGTGATCAAAATTCAGTTCGTCGTATCATTGATATACCAATAAAAAATCATTACAATTCCAGCTAAGTCTATTATTAAGTTCTAAATCTCGATACTGCAAACGGTTTATATACCTCGTATCATTGACCTTTTTGACATGATGCGTTTGAAGTACACGAATCGCGTTTCCTGTATGTGATTATCACACCTGAGTAAGTCAGTTTATACGCGGTGGTCTTTGCTTTGGTTTAGTGACAGCGGATGGTAACCCGAGTGGAGAATGCAGTCGAGCCCTCGGCGGAGGACGTTGACAGTAGATACCTGCACTGCACACGGCAGGCAACCAGGTACCAGGTACCAGGTACCCAGTGACAGTTGACAGGCAGTGTGAGGTAATTCGATTAGCGGTCGCACGGCAGACAAGAGTGTAAGTGCGATGTGCGGCGTTAAAGACCGATGATATCTTCATTTTGACCTGTCCAACTTTCTCACAAACGACAATACGATGAATTTTCACGTTCATGAAGTGAAAACTTCTTTAGCACCGTTGTGATTACTAATTATTATTGGCACCTGTTCGGATATTGTGCATCAGAATATATTGATGTACTCAGTTGGTAGGTACTGATAATAGCAACTGTTTTTCTTTTAATATTTAATTCATGGAAGCTTACAGTACCCGAGATGGATATCAAATTACGCGTCTCAACCAACACAATCCGAAGGGCTGAGTGAAAAATTGAGCGGTTAACTCCTGGACCCCCTTTATTCGATTAAACGGAAACGAGCGACACCAAAAAGGGAAAAACGCAAACATCTACGTATACGATTTTACCTGCGAGAGAATGAGATAGATTAATCAGTGTCCTCTTTGTGCGGTGCTTCGAAGCCTGTCGGCCTTGTCAGTTTTGTGAAGTGTTTCGTAGAATAAAATATAAACTTGCTAAAGATATTATAATAAATAAACCCTACAATTATCCTACTCCTGATACTCTGCATTCGTATCATTCTCTGGAAGTTTAGTTTTCTGAAGGTTTCACTTCTAACGCGTGTAAACTGCACACACGATCTTTATTTTATTATAAATGTTTCATATTAATTTGAACATTTGAATTTTTGGAAAATACCCAACAGTATACTGCAGTAGTATGGTACACGCCGAACTTTAAGACCGGCCTGAATATGGTGCATTCCATTTTCACGTAGTTACTGACTTCAGAATGAACGTAAGCGAAAAGGAGGGGTATGCCGTTTTTCTATCCTGAAACTCATTTATTGCAACGATTTCTGATCAACGACAGGCCGGTCTTCATGACGGGTATGGGTACCGCCGCCCTAGGAACCACTTATTGGATAACCAACACCTCTGCCGTAGGTAAACCCGGGTGATTCGCTGCGTTTGGTGACTTAACAGGGGTGCCCGGTGCCCTTGGCGGCGGATGCGTATGCCCACATGCCGTTCGGCGGGCGGACGAGAGACTGATTAACTGATTGTTTCGATCTCTCTAGCTAGACTCTCTCGACCCATCGCCTTACACCGCAATTGGGAGGGATGGATTCATTCAAGCCGGTCAGTGGCTGAGTTGGCATCGGGTTTGGGTCCCACACGTTATTTAGAAACCAACAAGATTAACTATAATAATTATCCCGTGATTAAGCACAGCAAAATTATTAAAAACAATAATAGGAAAGAATAGATGTAAGAAAATGATAAAATTGTGCATCGATTGCAGGATGCTATTACTAAACTAGTAAAAGTGGCCTTGACGTTCTGAGTGCATTATTGGGTCGTAAGAATGTGTGGAATGCATTCGGTAAAAGGGAAATCAAAACAAAACATTTCACAAAAACTTGTTTTTGTAGAGGCACTTGGAGGAAAGTGGGAGCAGACATGTTTTTCGAATTCAATTTTTTGAAATCAATTGTTCGAATTTCAGTTTTTCGAAAGACTAATTATTCGAACAGCAATTGGCCGAAAGACATATTTTTCGAATTTGTTAATTAACTTTTAAAATATATATTTCACTTGTTTATGACTAACGAGATACTGAGAGACGTACCAATTATATATATACTAGCTTTTCCCCGCGGCTTCGCTCGCATGGTATTACGGGAAATTACTGTAGCGGTTGAACTTATCAATTATACCCCCTCCTCCCCACCCCCACCCCCTCCCGAATTCCATACATTCATTCCCTTACATTCAGTTTTCAAACATCTCGCCTGCCACCTAATTTTCATAAAGCTATAGCTCAAAGAAAAAAAGAATTATCCAATTTTGTTCATTCGTTCGGAATTTATGCGCTTACAAACATTTCGGATGTTTATTTTTAATTCAATATTTGAAAGTTTGTGAATATAATAAAAAATTACACTATTTATTCAGTTCATTTATTCAGTCTTTATAATCGTTACGAATTATATTTTTAATGTAGGAACTGACATTTATTCCAAAACAGAAGCTTGTCCAAAAAAATAAAACACATTCTAATATTTGAATTTTCTGAAGCAGTAGCAATCGTTTCCATGGAAACGATTTTTTTTTGAGGTTAGCAAAAATTTGCTTTAGTTAGCGACAGAAAACGTATAACAAATATAATATATTAATATTTATAATTTCATTACGCCAGAGCTTACCATCATATACAAAATATAATCTGCGCATATAATTTAGCTTTCTATTGGTGAATGAATTTTTAAAGTCTTTATATTGTGTTATGCATGAAAAGGTCATAAACAAACTCGAGCAGTTTCGCATTTATAATATTAGTATGGATATATTAATTGTTTTTGTGTTTAATTCGTAGAACTCCAATTCATTTTTTTAATATTTAATTAAAATTGATAGTTTTATTATGAAGTTCTGCAAGTATTTCAGCATGTACTTTTGTTACAGCTGTTTCGGTTTACAAGACCATTTTCAAACTGTAGCAACTCATTTTCAACAGTTTTTAAAATGGTCTTGTAAACCGAAACAGTTGTAACAAAAATACTTATTAAACTACTTGCAGAACTTGATAATAAAACTATCAAATTTAATATTTATTAAATATTAAAAAAAATTAAAAACCACCAATTAGGTTAGGTTAGGTTAGATTGTACGTAATGTATACATACTTATATATATATATTTATATTTTTACATTGTTTTAGAAAAGAAAAGAATGTGTCCTTACTGGGGTACCCCGTTCTAAGAAAATCATATTCCCCGTATATACCCCGTATCAATTCGAAAAACTAGTGTTTCGGTCAATTGATGTTCCAAAAATATGTGTTTCGAAAAATTGAAGTTCGAAAAATTGCATTTCGAACGTTCAATATTGGAACGATTTTCCATTTGATCCAGAAAACGGTAAGGTCACAACACTATCAACAACTATTCATTTGCTTCTAGCGATATTTAAACTGTGATTTATGTGACAGCTACTAAATGGTAAATCATTCATTTTATGGGACACATGACGCTATAATATTCTGAACACAAAATGTGCATTCATGACCGACTTTACACTAGAATACGAAATTACTTAAAGTAATGCAATACTAAGCACGCAAAAGCAAAATCGTGTGACTTCGGTCTAAAAATTAGATCACTAAGAAATATTTTCGACGCTTTAGCCCATCTTTATGTGAACACCGCACAAGAGTCCCAACTGCTGCCTTATGGAGCCAGTGAGACTATGGAATCCCCAATTGGGGTACGCTGTGAGGCTGAAGGTAGTGGGGAGGGGAATAGAAAGAACAACCAGGCTATTCAGATCTGGTCACCAAACACGTCTAAAGCCATTTCAATTCTGAATGGTGGTCTTACACCAGGGCGATACTGATAGTATTTTCAACTCTGGAACGTGCCGCAAATATACTATATATTATTTTAATTGAATTAATTGTGAAATAACACAAATTAAACAAATAAAATTTATTTGCCACGCCGGGATTCGATCCCGCGAACTTCAGATTGCGAGTTAAGAGCCTTACCGCTAGATCACGCCGGCCGTCTAAGCGAATCTAGCGAATTTGTTCGCTTTTTGGAATAACTCATAAAGGTCTTATATAAATCATTGTCTCTCTTATTATCATAGTTAGAAATTTGATATAAACGCGTTAGAAAGAGAAAACAACACGCTTTATAATCAAATCTAAAAGCTTATCACAAAATAAGTGAAATGTACTAACCAAAGTTTCGGATTGCAATTTTTTTTTTAATTATACAACAGATTAATAATCCAATTACCGTACAATTTTCTCATTTTGACAATCTTAACACCTAAGAAGATGATCATTATACAAAAAATATATCTATCTAAAGAAGAATTGTATACACCTAGTGTTTTCGATATTTCGTTCAAAAGTACCATTCCTCTTGTCATGCTATGCTGTGCTAGAATATCTGTTCTGCCGTATGGTATTTTGAACAAGTCGTGTCGACGACTGCGGCTGAAGTTTTCAGGCACGTATTACTAACCAAAGTTTGGATTGCGACTTGTAAAAATGAATGAAACTTTGGGAATTTTTTATTAATCATTTACATGGAACGACAAAAAAGTGAGGTGACATACATTTGTCTAATAAAATACATACTTATTTGTTTTGATTTTTTACCGTTATCAGTAATATTAGTTATTGCATCATATATTCGCCTCTCCGCGTCCATCCGCTCTATATTTTTTACAAAAAGTAGTACAATAATATGTAACTTACCTACTACAAAGCTTTCGTAGACATGGAATATTGAAGTGAAAAGAAGATGTATCTTACCTGAAACAAAAAGAAAAGAAACCAATTAGACGAGATGAGCAAGGTCATGTGAAAGTACAGATATTTACATTATATTATTTTAATATATCAACAACTGCTGATAACGGCCTTCGTGACCGAACGGCAAGCTCATTGACTCCTTACCTAAATTGACCAGATTTTTTTGGCTGTTTTATCCATACAACGTATTCCCAATAAACTCTTTAGATTTTGACACTAGTGCAAATATTTTTTAAATATAATATATTCACCGAACAAGCGTGTCGGCACGTTATGCTTTTGTTCGTAAGTTACTTCTTATTATATTATTATTATATTATTATTATAGTTAGGTACTCAAAATCGTTAAAATTGTCTGGTTTGAAAGCCATCAAGAAATTTCAATACACAAACTAGATAATGCATATTTAAAAAAACACACAGATGTAGAAAATATTCTTCTAATACAGTTGTTAGTAAAAAAATCTTAAAAATAAAAGTTTTTGGAGAGAAAAATGGGGAATACAAAACCACGATTTTATCTCAGGGACCGTGTCTTTTTTCACAATACCTCCACACAGGAGGCCCTGAGGAATATAATTCCCCTCAAGGCCTACGTCGTCTTTGGGAGTGCTGTATGAAGGGTCTTTTTAGGAGAGGAAGGAGATGAAGTTCTGGGAAGGAAAAGGTATTAGAGGTAGGTAGGAATCTGGGGGTCGTTGCGTCCAGGAGTGACGGACGTGTGAATCCATCCCTCCCACTGCAGTGCAAAGCGATGTTCCGAGAGAGTACGGCTGCAGAAGTCAAAAGTACCACCTCAACCGTTCCCTTACGATCCGGCCTGCCATGCAGCTGGTGGACAGACGCATCCACCGCCAAGACCGGGACATACCTCACCCCATGAACCCGGACATACCTCACTCCATGCACCACTGCTAAGTCATCAAACGTAGCGAACCACTTGGGGTGAGCTACGGCAGAGGTGTTGGTTATCCAATAAATGGTTCCCATACGGCAGTACCCATACCCGCCTCCCAAATTGTTTCATCTTAATTCGTAATATAAAAGTACAAAAACATTAAAATGTATTAAATCCATGAGAATTAATTCGTATAATAATGGTTTAGATACTGGTTAAGTTGGATAAAATTGACTTCCGAGAATTTCTATAAAATTATGTCATCTTGGTCGCTGTGGGTTTTTCTGTTAGTGACGAATTATGCTGTGAGTTCCGAGTTCTGACATTTCTCTAAACGGAATGCTAATTGTTCTGCATAAACCCAGTACGTGCACAGAGTAATAGAACACTCCAAAGAACCTCCGACCAACAGCTGTTGTGCTAAACGCAACTTTGGTTTGAATGGGCCCGTATCAATTAGTCTTGTAAATATGAACAAAAGACATACTTTTTAAAACTGTCAACTGTCAATTACCAGTGAAACTGTGGACTTCCATTTGGGGAATTGTTGTTGAATTGAACGAAGGAGTGCTGGAAACAGAGCGAAATTGGATGGTACCTGCCTCTGTGTTTCCTTCCTCTCTTCAAGACCCGTGTTCCCTCCGTCCCTCCTCCAAAAATACCATCATCAATGCATCCCCAAAGGTAAAATTGATAATTACATTAAATTGAAGATATTAAGAATAATAATTTTTTTCAGGGCCACTGTTTAGATTCAATGTAAAAAAAATTATTTGAACCAAAATTAAAATTCTGAAAAGTATGTTTCCCGAATAATTTATTGATTTATTTTACTGCACGATTATAAATGATTTGAAATGCATGTTGTATAATATAAAATTTTATTTGAAAATTTAACAAATCTGCTAACGGCCTACGGTAAAACCTTATTGTACGAAAAATAAACATATTCTCAAAATTTAAAAATTAGCTTCACTAGATAAAAGAACAGTCTTTCGGCAATCAATTTATATTTTTTTTTGTGAAAAAGAGTCAATATGTCTAAAAGTTGATTTAAAAATGACATATTTCCGGTTTTGTCTGGTTGTTCCCTCTTAATGGAGGCAGGTATGGGTAAATCGCCCCGGAAACTATTTATTGGATAACCAATACCTCTGTCACCCCAAGTGGTTCGCTAAGTTTGGTGACTCAGCAGGAGACCCGGTTTCAAGGGTTTGTGTCTGTCGGTGTCTTGGCGGCAGTTGCGCCCGCCCACCTACCGCGAGGCAGACCGGATCGGGAGAGACTGGTTTATAGACCTTTTTACCCCTCCAGCAGAATTTTTTTGTTTTTATTCTAGTAAAAAAGAAAATTACATTTTCACTCATATTAACCAGAAATAATTAAATACATTAAATCAAACTAAACACCATAATACATCGCTACTCCATTTCATTAATCTGTTTATCAAGAATATACATTAACAATTTTTTTTTAAATTTACCCACCTTTTTTTCTTTTTTAATGTCGTTTGATTTGATTCTTTCGGAACATCGCCTTGCACCGCATTGGGAAGGATGAAACTTCGGGAAACATCGACCTTAGATTGCCACCCACCCCTCATACCTTTATCCTTCCCAGAACACCATCTCCTTCCTTTCCATAAAAAATACCCTCCACACAGCATCCCCAAAAATGACACTTTGATGATTTTTTCCCTTAGGACCTCCTGAAAGGCTATTCCCTAAAATTTGTGAAAAGAGATCGTTCTCCCACGAGAAGTGCTGTCAGATTTGTGTGATTTTCTAGAGCTGTTAAGTGAATAAATAATCATGCATACTTGCAGGAATTCGTGTTTAAAACGATCCAAACTAAAATACGTGACAGCTCACAGCTGAAATTTTGACATCGGCCGATAGAAAAAGCAAATAACAGCCGTAGAAAATCACACAAATCTGAGAGCACTTCTCGCGGGAGAACGATCTCTTATCACAAATTTTAGGGAATAGCCTTTCTGAGTGGAGCTAATAATAAAAATTGAAAATTTTATTTTTATTTTCTTTGAAATGTCTATTTTATCAATCAGTTCAATCCAGTTTTGATTTTTGTGTCTACATTTACCGTTCTTATTATTATTATTACTTTGTATATAGCACAGCCTTTAATATAGCCTATATAAGACTGTCACGATACGGGCACGAGCCTGGTATCGTGCTCGTGATAATGCAAACGAATATTGCAATGTGAAATGTGCACGATAAAAATAAATTTAAAAAACTTTACACTCTACAACTTTACACTAGCAATAATTCGCGTACAGGTATAAAATATACCAGATAGATTTAGAAATATCGGGTAGAAGGAGCCATTAAAATTGAGGCAACGGTGCGTTCCTCCCAAACCGGTTTGGAGTAACATCCTCCCGCTTCCAGACAACACCCACCCACCCATTCTGTGGGGATCTGGCGAGCCAGTGCTAGTGCCGGCAGTTACAGGTTACAGGCAGACTGACATTCCAACATCCGACGGACTCACAGAACTCACATTGTCTGCAGTCGGTTGTGCTGCGGACGAGGCGTTAAAAGATTCCCAAACTTATTCGGTTCACGGCCCCACCTACATAATACGTCCAAGAAGTGATTTAATCAAAGTATGTAAAATTTAACCACTGTAAAATATCATTTATATAGTGTAAGGGAACATGTGACTTGATCAGGGGTGGGAAACCTTTTTATCATCGGAGGCTATTTGGGTGTTTGTAGTATCTGCCGCGGGCCGTACTTAGGTCTTTTGGTGAAGGGGGGAGTTCGAAATCCTTGATATATGATTAAAACTCATTTGACTAAGAACCATTTTTTTTATGTTTTATCAATTTTTATTCTGCAAGACCTTGTCGATGACAAATAAATTTAAAATGCATAACCAAAAGTCATTTTCACAAATGAACCAATAATGTGTATCTTCACTCGTAACGCGAGAGTGGTTTCCCCTGAATTGCGTCAGCAAATGAGTCCGCAACTCAATTTTATGTTGCGCATTCAGAACAAGAGTCTGGTTTTAACTAAATTGTGATAAGAGTCCACAAGCTTAAAAAAATGGTTATACGAGGAACAAGCAAATGTTTTTTTCTCGAAATTTGCAGCAAATCGTGCACAACTCGAATTTTAACTTCATTCGGATGGCGTAATTCGCATCAGCTAATTATTCTGTAGCTGGAATTGTATCTTTACATTCCTGAACAAGAAACTGGTTTTGACCTAAGAGTAAATTAGTGGGTCAGTCCCCAGCTTTAATTGGGATTACGCCCTAAACACAAAAATGGTTTTCCTAGAGTTTTTTCAGTACACTCTGCAATTAGTATTTTATATCTGAACTTGAAATTCAAGAAGATATCCTTAGAAATGCTGGAATTTTATCAGTACATTCTGAACATAACACTGGTTTCAACAAGAATAAATCTGCATTCGGGTCACCCAGTTCACTTAAACAGCAGTTAAATTGCAATTGTAATTAGAACATGTGAATGGTTTTCCTGTATTTTGCAGAATATTTTTTGTCTGCAACTAGATTTCTATAATTTCGTCCGGAACACGAAAATTGTGTTATATTTATGTATCTAACTTTAAATGTGTCTGATGTACGGTGAAAGAAAACCGCTATCGCGTTCTGGATGTAACTTTCTTGTTGTAGCAGGCCGTCCCAAAGCTGCTCGCGGGCCGCACCAAAAAGCCTCGCGGGCCGCAGTTTCCCCACCCCTGGTCTAGTGTATGAAAAAGACAAGCGAGTATGGAAGATACTGTATGATAGTTAAAATTATGCAATAAAAGTAAATGACTGCTGTGTTCATCTCTTTACAAAATTCTGTTTCAGTTTGGGAAGCAATGGGTTAACGGTATCAAGTGGCTGCGGTAAGTACCGAGGCTCAACGATCAATGGATGAATTTAAATTATAATTACCGCAATAGGCGTATTGTATTATAAATATTCACGAGAATACTCTCGTCCAGGCTGTAGTTCAGTGGCACAGCGAGCCTCTACCATCTTAGACGGGGAATTTCCCTCAAGCATGTGACATTTGCTCTAACGGTGCACACTAACTGTCCTGTTGGCTAAAGAAGGACGAAGCGCAACACGGCATAATAACCCAAGAATTAATCATGATAATACTTTTGATCGTGAAAATCTAAAATCATATCTAATCTTACATTGAATTATTTTTCTTTATATGGCAGAAGACAGAGAATTGCACACACCGCTCTAAAGGGTGGTTCTATGTCTTTTGCGTTAGCGTACGCGTGTTAAAACGCCCGTTACGACACATTTTGATAGTTTTCTTAAATGTGTTATTCCGTATCTCACTAACGAGCTAAAAATATTGCACTTGTGTTAAGACAACCAATTCTTAAAAATAGCTACCCTAATGCCAGAGATGACGACGCGTTTGCCGCGTAATCCTCATTAAGAGATGTCAGTCGCGGGAAAATTTGCGAATCAAATGTCATCGCGTACAAACAACAAAATAATACAATTATGAACGGTAGTCATTTATAGCCTATTAGGTTTAATGTTAGTGGTTTTAATTACTGATAAATGGTAATTCGTGTTCTTACTAGGTAATGAATCCACACCAACTGACTACAACACACGCCAGGCACGCACAGGCAAGCCATTGAAAGCCATAAAAAATCACAGAAATTTGACGGCCGATAACGCACGACGGACGCCTTCCTAGATTTGACGGATTTTGCCTTTTAACTTAAGATGAAGCCATACGACGTATTGCAAAATCATACAAAATCGTGTATTTTTGTTTTGAAAATTTAATCGCTTGGAAGTATTATACATGCTTCAATTAAATACTGCGTGTAGAACGTATCTTGGCCCTTAAAAATATCGGTCATTTTTTTTATAAGTCTTTTGATAAGCCTAGAAAAAAATAAAGTATTATGTCTATAAAAAAACACTTTCAAGTGCAAACTCTCCTACTTATAAACCCTTTTTCGGATTTAGTTTTATTGCATAATGTGGCAAATTTAGTTTCTTTTATGATAATCGCGAAAAAAGTTGATATTTATGCATGAACTTCACGAAATAAAATAAAATGTGCATTTTCGCGTTGTTATTTTTGACGTCAATCAAGACCGCCGGCATTCGACAAAAATGTTATTTCAAAGTGAACCTTATGCCATGGACATAAGGACCACACAATCGTCACCGCCTTTTTGTCGCATTCTCCACCCAACCGTTGTGGTGGACAGACCTGTCTTCGACTCAGTGACTCTCTGCGCCGTAAAATGTTATTCGAGTTTACGTACTATCGATTTTTAAATTTCCTAATTATATATGTAGATGTTTGAATGAACCGGTTAACCACTTTATAATTTACTTTATTTATATAATAATACTCGTATTTGAAAAAAATATATATAATTCTGTTGCCAAATGTCGTTGGAAGTAGGCAATAACTTTGCCTATGATTTGACATTTACAATTTTAAATCTGGCGCGCTTTTGAGTATTAAACAGTGACAACAGTACCGCACAGTGAGCAAATTTCAATACATGGTTAACAATTTAATATTAATAAATTCGTTTCATTTTCCGTATAAAACGACTTCCTTGAAGTACTCGATTCACATTTTGAATAAGTTATATTATTTTTATTTAAATAAACACGATTTTTAAAATTCCGCCGTAACATTAATGAACTTAATTATTTTTACGTTGTTAACACTGGCATAAATCTAACTATGCACATCAAATCTCCGTAGAAGAGAAACGTATTAACTTTAATTAATTAACTTTTATTGCCAAGTTCTTACTTTCGGGGAATGACTAAATATATTTTTTTGTTTATTAATACCTAAATTACAGTCCGAAGCTTTCCCGTTCAGTTGTTAACCGCCAAGCTGTTGGTGAATATTTTTGTTGAAAATTGTTATTTCCAATATTTTTATTTTTAAATAAATGCAAATTGTTCAGAAGAATTTTAAACAATCCGATTTATTAGCAGTTCAAATATAATTGTAGGCCTCCTGGTCAAATGTATTTGACGGCCTCCGTGTTTGAGGGGAAAGGCTCTCGTCTAGCGATCCGATGGTTGCGGGTTCAAATAATTAAATATAATATATTATGGTATATTTATGGCATGTTCCGGAATGGAAGATACTCTCAGTATCGCCCTGGTGTAAGACCAACATTCGAAATTGATACGTTGCTTAGTGACCAGATCTGAATAGTGAGGTACTTCCCCACCTTCCTCTTCCCAATCTCTTTCTCTTCCTCGCTACCTTCAGCCTCACATCATACCCCAATTGGGGATGCCATAGTCTCACCGACTCCAAATAGCAGAAGTTGAGACTCTTGTGCAGGCGCGGCTGGCGCAAACGTTCAATGGTGCGCTGAACCGCCAACAAAATTGAACAACAATTTACCTTATTTCGGCTCTTTGTATTTCTATGTAATGTGTTTAATTATAAAATTGAGCACAATCTTTAAATATAATCACAATTAATTACCTATCTAACAATGTTTTGCGGCCAAATAAACGCAGTGTTCCCGCCCGCCCGCCCCGTAATACGGCGGCTAGGAACGAGGAACCGAGGAACCGAGGAACCGAGGTAGGTACATACCAATCCACGCGCCAGAACAAAGAGCCCCGTAGCTTGAATGAAGCTCGTAGTAAAAAATCCCAAAACGTCGAAATATGTCGTACTAAACCAGTCATGGGCAAAGTACGGCCCGCGGGCCAAGTCCGGCCCTTCAGGCTAGTCAATCCGGCCCGCGACATTGTTTTGAATAACCCTACCACAATTTACCAATTGACGAGTTTTCGGACGAGTTTGGGATTTAAAAGACGACTCTTTTATGGAAGAAAAAGGAATGGACGAATGTGAACATATGGAAGATATTGTATGGCTTTCAGACTTTGCATTTTTTACAAATCTTCTCAGATACGTACAATCGATTTTTAAATTTCCTAATTATATATGTAGATGTTTGAATGAACCGGTTAACCACTTTATAATTTACTTTATTTATATAATACGTCAAAACGTCGAAATATGTCATACTAAGCCAGTCATGGGCAAAGTACGGCCCGCGGGCCAAGTCCGGCCCTTCAGGCTAGTCAATCCAGCCCGCGACATTGTTTTGAATAACCCTACCACAATTTACCAATTGACGAGTTTTCGGACGAGTTTGGGATTTAAAAGACGACTCTTTCATGGAAGAAAAAGGAATGGACGAATGTGAACATATGGAAGATACTGTATGGCTTTTAGACTTTGCATTTTTACAGATCTCAGATACATCAATAAATTTAAACTTAAACTCCAAGGAAGAAATCAATTAATCAGTGATATTTGGGATCATATCAGGTATTTCAAAATGCAATTGAATCTATTTTCCAAACAACTAGTCAAGAAAGACTTCTCATTTTCCAAGACTAAAAACTATTGCAGTTAGGGAGGACCAACTTAAGAACTATGAGAAAAGCGTGAAATGTCTTCAGGAAGAATTTGAACGAAGATTCCAAGACTTCAAAGTTATAGAACAGGACTTGGACATTTTTAGCACGCCATTTAATATAGATTGTGAATCAGTCAAACCAGAATTGCAGCTCGAACTGATTGAGTTGCAATGTAACACTGAATTGAAGCAACTGTTTCTCAACGTATCCAAAATTGAGTTCTACAAGGCCCTGTCAAAATCAAGTTTCCCAAACCTGAAATTTCCCGCTCAGAAGATAATTGCGATGTTTGCATCTTCCTACATCTGTGAACAGGTGTTTTTTACTATGAAGCTTCGCATAAACAGCGTTAGAAACCGATTGACTGACATACGCCTTCATACTCTTCTAAAGAATAATTAATTTTTGTTACTTTTTGCCTTTGTAGCATATAACATACTTAATACTATGTTTGATGTAAAAATTAAAAAATAAAGTATATCACTTTTAAAAAATTATTTTATTAAATTGTTTTCCGGCCCGCCTAGATAATTTTTTGATTTATCTGGCCATTTCGTTAAAAAGTTTGCCCATCTCTGTACTAAACGTATCTAAAAAACGACTAACCGCGCGCCGCACGGCCACCCGAAGATCTTCGGGATTCTTCGGAAATATTCCGAAACTTTGGTTCTAGCGAAAGTAGGGTTTGAACAAGATAATATTAAGTAATAATATTTCTCTTCTAAAACGCAACCATTAGTCAAAGGGTCAGTTATGCGTTCGCACGATTTTATCTTGTTCGAGCCCTTGGGATATACCTTTTTGAGATTATTATTTGTTTGTTTGACAGTTGAAAATGACCTTTTGTTTGTGTGCGTTTTTTGTCACCTATTGCGAACTTTATAGGTCGTCAGTAACATACAGTAAATACCTGCGACCGCTGGCGATCTACTCCTTTGTGAAATGTTTCTTGTGTGTTAATTATTGCGTTTTTAATATTATTGGAAGGTGGAGTCTTTTATTTTTATTTTATTATTTATTTATTTATGTCTATTCTTGAATACACAATTTTACAATTGATTACAGAGGTTTACAAAGGAGTACAAAAAACGTTAATTTTCAGTAGCAGTAAGCAAAAAGATTTTTTTTTTTTAAGTATTATGTTGGGTGTAAGGTAGGTTTGAGAAGGTAAAACTGTGTGTGGGTAATATTGTATGTTTCGTGAACACCTCACTAGGAGAACCTGTGCTGAGGTGTTGACGTGCTTATGATTAAGTGGGACAAGTATTTATGTGTGTTGTAGAAAATTAGTTATTTAATTATTATTTTTTTTTTTTTATACATTTTATTATCGCATACACTGATTATTTAGAATGAAAAAATATGTATAAAATACAAATCCATATATACACATTTATGCACATGTTTATATTTATAGACATACATACATATAAAGTTGCACACACCTACACATATTTATTAATTAAAATAACTGTAAATTGCATATTGATAACTACCTAAAAAATTATATTTAAAAAAAAAAAAAAAAATTCAAAATTATTAAACATTTTTGATTAATAAACTATACAAATCTTAAGTACGTTCAAATGTTTTATAAACCTAGTCTATTCCGTGCGAAGGAGAGCGGTTCATCTTGGTTCATGGGTTTAAAAAACAGTATTTTCTGCCTCCTGTAAAATTTGATAAATGAAAGTTACTTGTTCTACAAATTAGGCCCATGATTTGTTAATTTTACCGTGTATTTTGATAATCATAAATAAGTATTCAATATAATTATAATGTTCATATTTTTCACAAATTTTACCACAGTGTATTGGAGGGCGGAACTCGGGATTTATGAGCCTGACGCCCCTTGTCTATTATTGGTTGTCAAGTTTTCTCAAGTATTTTATAATCCCTCGCAAAACAGACGATTTCGAATTTTTCAAGGACTATGGGATCACCTTAATGGTCTCGTAACGCTGACTTAACGCGAAAGATAACACAAAAGATACAGAATCACCTTCTGTTCCGCTGAATAAAACAATACAATAAATTAAAAGTAGAATTATGATTTATAATGATTAAATACTATAAAAATCATGAGAAAACATCATTTAATATGACAACTAGTGCTTCAGAACAATTAAATGCTCGGTTCATATATACCACCACTGAGAATTGTAATTGATCTTAAAACTGACTTTTTCGCTGTTATTCGAGAGAACTGCAATTGCTGCTAATAAAAAAGTCATTAATTTTAAGGTTTAAGGACGATTCGTTATCCTTAAGTAGATCTAAAATTCCTTAAACTTGTTAATTTTAAGGTAAAGGACAGTTCTTTATTCTTAAGTAGAACCAGATTCGCCACCAAAGTCTGTTAATTTTAAGGTTAAGGACAATTCCTTATCCTTAATTAGAACCGGAATTACCCCAAGGTCGTTAACTTTAAGGTTAATGACAATTCTTTATCCCTTATTAGAAGCGGAATCGCCCCAAAAGTCGATAATTTTAAGGTTAAGGACAATTTCTTTTCCTTTAGCAGATCAGGAACAGATGCCCTGGAATAGCAGTTAACGTAAAAATCCTTCATAAATTTTAGGTTAAGGACAATTATTGTTCCTTAAGTAGATCCGGAATCGCCCTTGCGTAAAATATGAAAGTCCTTAAAAACTTATTTGGTCCCAGCATGCAGATCACAGCCAAAGTACGTGCATATCCAATGGCAATTTGTGAAAATTGAGTTGTATTCCGGTATGGCAGCCACGTTTCGGTGATATACAAGTACGTTTCAGAAAGCCTATAGTGTTCCAATGAGGTTGTGAGGTCGTCATATATTATATTTCCTCCTCCCGGAAACAGCTGTTGCGCCGCGCTGAATGCTAATCTCGCGCAAGACGTGAACAGGAAGCCACCGAAGAGACTGGCGATAGAAGTGACGAGACAGGAAGCAATGATACTGCGCAAGATGACGCAAGAGGAGAATTATATTGTATTGTTGTGAATCATTGGAAAGAAGACAGATTAATAACGCTTAAATATTCATTCATTACGGTACCTGATTAAGAAAACAAGCACAGCCCGATAAAGCCAACCAAATTATTTACTTCCCATAGAAATTGAAGTTCTTTCAGTGTACCAAGGTTGAAATAAATAACCACATCAATTAAGATCGACAAAAACTTTCACTAACAACTAGGTAACTAATCATCACGCCGTTTCTCATCACGAATAGGCAGAGAGGACGAACCGCCAACATCTCGATCTTGGCATACACTTCTTGCATTCTTTGCGGATCTCCACATTTCTCACACGATCATACATGGTTTTACCAAATATACCCCTCAGTGATCTCATTTCTACAGCATTTAATCTACTTTCATCCTTCCTCTGCCAATTCTATGCCTCACTGCCATACATCACGGTAGGTACCAACACTCCATTGTGGACTACTACTAGCTTCGCTTCTTTAGATAGTTTTCTGCTAGCGCCAACCGTGTTAAGTCCTCTATTAATGAAGTTACCTGCATTTACCCTTCTTTCAATAATCTCTATCAGCCTTCCATCTCTTGTAAACATGCTTCCAACACGCATTTAAACAAATAGATTGAAACCCACAATTCAGAGAGTTAAAAAATTAACCACGAATCTATTACAAGATTTGGAGTACAAATAAACTATAAGTAACTAACCGTCAGGCCGGTTCTGCAGGGGTAGGCTGATGGGATGGGCCTCCAAACAAATAGGTCTCGGAACACTTCTTACCTCATTCAAATTCTTAGATCGTCTCTTACATACTATTATGTTATTCCGACTCTTGACATTGTCCGAAGCAAGTATTTGGTTTACTTGATGGTGCCATGTTTCCTCGGAAAAAGAAAAACAAAGAAGCTAAGTTATGGTAATAGTCGAGTGCTTTTTTGGTCAAAAGATAATCGCGACGATAATTATAGTTTTAGAAGGAAATAATCAAGAAGAACAGTTTATAAAAGACAAATTGAACGTCTCATATTTGTCGTACTTAACACATAAAAAGTAAATTCAGCCAAACGAAGCACTGTTCATTGTGTAAAAAAATTCTAGCTCAAACAAACATCAATGCCAAAAAGCCTTCTGGCTTAAGGATTTAAGGAATAGCCTCGCTAAATCAAAGTAAAATAGTTTATAGTTTTAAGGTAAAAACTACAAGATACGTTATTTTTGCAAAGTGCCTTTGGGGAGACAAAAATGACGCAATGAACAGAAAAGTATTTTAATTATTAACATACATCTTTTTTGTTTCATTTCATAGTTACACAAATAATAAACAAATTATGTCGATTTAAACGCAAAAAGCAGGAAGAAAGGCCACACACAGTAATAGATTTACTTGTATTGGGATTTAGGAAGAACACCAAAATGGCCAGGACATGGATACTCGTCACATGGACAGAGTGCGACTGACGGGAATACTAATTAAGGATGGGTGGAATCTGACTCACCTTCCTAACAGGTTAATAGCGAATAGCGAACAAATGAAAACGTGTCCCACAATGGAACTACACCTCTAAGGTTTTGTTACTATCCAAGAAGTGTTTACAGGATATCTCCGGCTGTGGTACATTGAGACAGATGATATCTGCAGCTTGAGAAGAAATATGATAAAAAATCTTCCAAAGTTATCAAATTTAAGCTGTGTTGCTTTTCCTTATTTTTTTGCGCCATCGTTTCGGACAGCCTTGCAGAATCCACCATCTAATATATATCCTGATGATGAAAAGCTATATCCTGATGATGAAAAGCTATACAACATTAAGTTATCAAATTCATTTGAACGGGGTCATGGAATTATATTCAATCCACCTATGTAGAAAGAGATTAACTTATAATAGTCCCTAACAAGTAAACTCTAAGGAGATCCCATGCACTTTTTATGCTCCGAAAGCGAGGACTTCTGCCTATCAGAACGCGCCAATCAACAGAGCGACTCAAACTGTTTAACGATTCTGCATTGACCATCGACATTTTCAAGATCACTTACAGACGATTCAGCAACAATCTTTTGACGCATGTCACAAACTGTAAAACCTCTCCCCAGGCTAATTTAACCCTGGCTTCGATGGAGTCCCCATACAGTCACTTATAGTTCCACCAAGCATATCAAAGAAGGGCCTGTTCGGAAGACTGCTTCCGTTAAAAGAGACTAGATTTTCATTTCAATCGCAATTTCGACGTAATCAGACATGATGGGTCCTTGAAACATTAGAACTCTACTTCATCCAGCATAACTTTTTATGACATACTCGCAAATTAAGGGATGAAATGGGCTATGTATATTAGGATGAGAGATACAGCAAGGGTCTCCGAAGGAATTGCTTAAAACAAATAATAATGAAGATTTGTGAAGTATGATTTGAAGGTTGCATGCTCTCTAATTACAAAACAACGTACACACACAATAAGAGTGAAAACAAATTGTTTAATTTCCCGGCTATAGGTTAATAATAATTGTATCAGATTTAATCATGCCAAAGACCCCCGAAGCGACGTGTTGGCGATAATGTATTCATATTCACAATAATTGAAGAATGACTGATCTTGAAATAGAGACGTGGGCGTCTGAGAAGTTATTACCCCGGCAAGTGCTCGGTACATTCAGTACAGGACATTAATAATGGCGGTTCGTGGTCATTCTCAGTGAGAATTCAGAATTTAAAGAGAGGAAAACTAAATTCAACAAAATTTCCGTAGCAACATTTCTTGTTAGATTTGCTAGATAACGTTATAGATGTTACACGCAAAACGACGCTACTGGAAGGGACAACGCTCCAAATAAGGAATGTTTAGGCTCTGGAAATAAGAGAGGCATGTACCTTTCACTACACCAGACAGAAGTATGAAAAATTCCATAAAAATGGTTATCCATGGGTGCGTTCTGGATTCCGCTCTTACGGAAGTATATTTATGTGAATGGATTTTTGACAAACAAGTTTTAGTGGTCCGCAGTTATCTTCATATTTACTGTTTGGGAGATCGCTGAAAGAATTATGCTCGTTAGAGAAAACCGCCACTGGACAATACAGGGAACATGATGACCCGGTGCAACCAACACGTAGAAGAGATCACATGAGCAAGTGTCGCGGGCGCTGCCTAAATTATGACCATTCAGACCAATAAACAGACAACCATCGGACATTGTGATGCCCGTAGATGAGATCATGGACCATTATTATGTCGCTTGATTCGGGTGCACGTAGCGTCTGACACTTGGCCAAATGATGTCTATCTGATGGCCCAACCTACTCACGAAGATGATGTCTTATAGATGCTCTTTTATTATATGGCTTCTTGAAATGACCCGACTCAAGTATTTGAATCACTTGATCGTGCAATGTCTTCCTCGCGGTTCTCCGATTTATTCTTTAATGCACCTTAGCCGTCCTTATTCTCGAAACTCTTTTTTCTACTTTCCTGCTATCTTGTCATATTATAAACACTGGGGATTATGGGTGAATAGCTTCCAAAATAGACATTTCTGCACGGTGGCCCTGACCCACACTGTAACAAATGATACGTTATTTTAAGAATGTATTCAATTAATTAACGCCAGAGTGAGAATTTGTCATAAACGGAAAATAAGATTTACTTTTTATCGAGGAGTTTACTAGCACAATATTACTTTGTCTTGGTGATCTGGTTATGCATAAATAATTAGGATTTTTATCAGATTTCAACTACAAAAAAAGGCAAAACATTTTCGTTTTTTTTTATTTATTTATAGTTTAAAGAGTGTGCGGTAAGCGTGCGGATGAAATTTCGGTTTATGTGATTGAGTTTTGTGAACAGGTCATTACAGAACCACTGTAAGACAAGAGACAGAAACTATCAGAGAATACAAAAAAGCCATGATTAGCATTACATTCAGAACATTCCACTTCAAGGTAGCCTTGCTTGTTTGGACTGAAAACGAAACTCTGCTTCTATCACGACTTCCCCTGAAGAGCAGACTTCGGAGATGAAAAACGAGCACCTTGTTGAGGATCCAACAATTAAACCGCCAGGGTTCTCTTTCTCTCGGAAGGCATGGATCTCATTAAATAGCATCGGGTACAGCCACAGCCATTGTGCACGTATGATGCATAAAAGGGGCCTAAAAGATTTAAGTTTGTGTGAATGTGGATTTATTAAAAAAACAGAACATCGTAGAAGAATGTCCACTTCATCAGTTCCTGGAGGCACAACTGTATTGAACTAAGTGACTCCCGATGCCGTCGACTGACTGAATAATCTGAACATCCCAATTCGACCACCACTAACTATCCCAAACCAGACGAAGTAGAAAACAAGTGTGTTTCAAGAAAAGCGTATCAGGCGTCTGCCTGTGACCGCGGATCAGGCGTCTGCCAGTGTCCGCGGATCTCCATGCAACGCAGGACCGTGAATAGTGGAGGATCCTGGGTCATCAGGGCTATTAGAGTGGAGGTCGCAATCCTGGATGTAATGAGGCAAGAACTATCAACTACTATAAATGTTGCACTTGGACCATGGCCCGTAAACAAATAAATAAATAATACAAACCATTTCACGACGAAGAAAATGAATTCTGAGAAGACTCGAAAATGTAAATAAGATCCAGCCAACCAATGCAGATGGTTCGAGTTCATCAATTAACTTTGTTAGACACGTTCTATCTGGGTCAACAAGCACAAGGTACGAGGAACAAATAGTTTCGAGGAAAACGATTCGCAAGCAAACCAAACCAGCAAATAAATATTATGCACATATTTAGCCGTATTTAGATCAGTTACTGTCTGGGTTGAGGCCTCACCAAGCTGTCAGCAATCTTGTGGGTTTCATGCCAGGATATACATTCCTAACATAAGATTACTTATTTCTTTCGACATCTTTCTATAATAATAAAGGTGAATTAATCTATCTCCAGTTATTAAGGAGATTAAACCAATCTTTGTGTAAATTTACTTTTTTTACGTTATCTCCACACAGGAGGCCACGACGAAAAAAACAGGGCCTTTGTTATCGATGGGGATGCTGTGTAGAGGGTATTTTTAGGGAAAGGAATGAGGGGAAGTTCTGGGAAGGAAAAAAGTATGAGGGGCATTCCCTTCTGATGACATTGTAATTCCTAATTCTAATAAACTTTCCACAATCTTTCTTCATACCCTCCCTCTACCGCCCCTCTCTAGGTGATCTATAGTTAATTTTTAACTTTAGTGTACATTTGTACTCCTGAAGAAGTGAACGCTGTTCATGATATTGTGTATATAAAATAAAGTGATGTAATCTAAGCTTAATTGCCTTTTTAATAATGCAAACACAAAGTTCGAAGAACTTTTCTTTAAAAATTAATTTAATAACTCTAACGCTGAGAAGTAAGAGTAGTCAATTCTGGTGGCTGATGAGCTATAGGAAATGTTACGCTATGTTATTATCATTCAGGGGAACAAAAATAACTCGGGAAGGTCAACCGAATTTAGGGCGGACGATTTAGCTAACAATGTTGTAAAACGAAGACAATGGGGCGACCAAAGAAGGTCCAACAGAAAGGGTCCTAAAAGAAAATGGCACACGTAAGTCGTTTCATCTTCCAAGCATTAAGATTAGAGATTCCCACACGTCTTTATTTCATCACCGTCCGCCCCTTTATCTGCAAGAACTCTACATATCACTTATTTGAATGATAGATATACATTTTAGTGATAATAATCAATAAAAAAAATAAAAAAATAAATAACCTTCTTTGAACCACTTCAATAAAAATACATACATGTTTCAGAATCAATCGTTTCAATCTTTTTTTGTCAATCAATGATTTCAATCGTTTCATCGGAATACATAGTATACTTAAAAAAAAACTATCCAACATTGGAGTTACAGATAAGTGCCTCGTGTTTAATGTTACTACTGTACTGAATCGCCAACAATGCACAAAAGTTGTAGCTTGAGGAATTTGTAGTAGTTTGAGGAGTTTTAATTTTGTTAAACATGGTGTCCCACAAGGAACTGCGTTAGGACCTTTACTCTTTCTGGAATATCTAAATGACCTACCAATGTAATATTACACTAAATAAAATTGTATCGATAACTATTTCGACGATAACTCATTCATTAAGAACGTACGTAGAAAGTAATGTATACTTTTTTGAACTGATTAAGGGACCATTGATTCTGAAATACGAAGAATATTTAATTAAAATTGTGGTAAGAAAGATTATAATTTTCATTTTAATAAAATGATGCCACATAAAGAGAATTTACAATTATGAAGAGCGTAATGAGATTATTATAAAGATTCTTGGCAATAAGCGATAGACTTTCAGGAGATCCCGCGTTGATATGCGATTGGTTTTAGTAAGCGATTGAAAATAATGCAAACATTTTCAGGGCTTTCTGACTGCCCTTCAATTGTGTATTGTAAAGCTTTGTGGGAGAACACGCCCTTTTTGGTTTCACTAATTGAGCACTTACCCGGAATAAAATGCATCCAACAAAACTATCAATGTTGAGTGATGGAATAATGTTGGGCATATTAATGTGCATTTTTAAGGTAGAGATTATGGTAATGAAAATTTTTTTAGGCCTGTGGCGGCCTTTTAAAGTTTGGTTTATGGAAGAATGTTTCATAATGCCATTTGTCGACATCACGGCGCATGGTTTAATTTATGGGAATAAATTGAGAAAACGAACGTCTTATGGCTTCAAGTAAAAAGTCTTCAAAGCCAAGAAGCTGAAGAATGCAGAAAAGTAGAATTTTTCCGCTTTTTAGCCGTTGAAACAGTTTTGTGGAATAATAGTGTATGTTGATCTCAAGACAATATCTAACGTAAATGGTTTCATTTATTCACATCGTTTTTTTGCTGTTAAAGCTCAAGTACATCGATGACATGTGTACATTTATGTTAGAAGAACATGTTGCTTTCTGTAAGGTACGAAAAGTAAAAAAAAAAAAACGTTTTGTGGAATAACGTTGGATTTGATAGTATTTATTTACAACATTATTCCACAAATTCAGCGTAAAATCTAGATTAATTGTCTTTATAGATGACTTTTCAATTAAAACTCTTAAGAATCGTATGTTTTATGTAATTTAAATATAAAATGTTATGAAACATAACTGGTTTCGTTTATCCAATTTTCCTCGGAACTAGAATATTGTTGGATACAAGATTCTTCCAGGCAATTTTTAAGACGAAACAACCAAATTCAATACTTTTACCAAGATGATTTATTTGTCGCGTTCAGAGGTTTCTGGAAGATTAATAATAATTAATTGGCGTTAAAGACCAGCAAGTGATTCACACTTCGTCGAAATGGCTAAGTAGGAAGTACCGTGAGTCATAAAAGCAACAAATAAAATACAAACAAACATGAACGGGGTTAGAGAGTAGAGCGATAAAAGCCGCTATACAGATCGTCGCTTTGGTTGGACCGGGTTCTAACTGTACTATTCAGATAAGAGGCTGAATCTTGTGTAAAATATTTTAGTTTAACATATTTTGAAGGAAATTATTTTTTTTTTTTTTTTTTTAAAAAACATACCTCAGGAAATTATTTAAATATAAAGTCCTTCCTTAAGTTTTCACATTATTTTTTTTGGTTGTAACACATAATTGTATCACATACCTATTTACTAGCCTTTATCACACATACATCATATCATCTTTTTATATCACAATTAAATAAATAATAAATTTCCACAGGTCCATTCGATATAGTAGACAAAATACCCTTTTCTATATTGATAGATGCAACACCAATTCCAATGAAAATGAATTTATACAAAGGACATGTAACTACTATAACAATAAATTTGCAAATATAGACACACGTGCTGACGTATTTACTGCTAGTTACTGTCGCTACAGAACTTCACTGTATAACATTCTAGGTGCGAATAACACATGAATTAATTGTATCTAATATTTTTATATTACTTGCGTGGCAACTTTCCTTATCCCTCTCCTCCCCTTACCCTTCCCAACCCAAATCCCTATTTTGCAGTCTATTTCAGTTATAATCACACTTATTTTAATGTTGTGTATTAGTTTACCATTTGTTGAATTCACATTTGTACTCTTATTATTTTTTTTTAATATTCTAGTTTATATTCAGTTAGTCTTGTTTCTAAATACCTATCTGTGAACATTTATAATTGGTCTGTTTTTTATCATCCTCTTATGTTTATTGTATTACTAAGACTATTAATGTTCCTTAAATAAATAAATAAAATAAATAAATAAATAAATATCAGTTCTTATATAAACCTATATAAATATTGTATAACTATTACATTTCCATTATTTTTAAAATACTGTTACCCCCCCCCCCCCCCTGTGTAAAAGCCATTTTATGGCGTTTAAATAAATAAATAGGACATATACTAACAATTTTAGAACAAACCTAAAGGTGCAGATTGAACCGTATGCAACCAGCAAGGGCATAATAATTCATTGCATAAGATTCTAACTACATTTCCCAAATGCTTTTACAAGATAAGAGTCAAAATATTTTCCTTTTAAAATATGTTAAACTCAAATACTTAACACATTATTAAACATCAAAATCAGAAATTGTTTAAATAGATTATGAGATATCGACTTTGCAAACTTTGACACCTCAGAACATGGTAAGGCGAAGTTAGAACCCTATCGAACTAAAGCGTTGAACTACACTACCCCTCGTAAAAACGATCATCAGATACAAACAAAATGGCAATTGCAAAAGGTTCAAAGTGATGTCAGAACCATGTAAAATAAATGAAAGCTTTAAAAACTTGGTGTCAGAAATTCGTCATCATTTGAAATACAACACAGATGGCTCTAAAATTTTTTGGTTATAAAAATGAGCAAAAGAAATGGTTTTGAACGCAAAGGTCATTTTTGAAAAAAATGTTAGTTAGAACCTTGTCCAACTGAAGTGAATATATACGTATGTAATTTAACATTGATAGAAGTATGCATGTTACAATAATGAATGTTGGTGTCGTATTTCCAATGCATTGAGCAAGGCGTGTTTTACGCTATATGACGAGGGCAAACAATAATTCCACCTGTTCATTTGATTAGATTTCAAATTTGTTTAACATCGACAAATAGTGGTGTTAAAATAATATTTACAACACATTGTGTGGATTGGTAATTTATGATGACCAAATTACCGATACTTATCTCCACACAGGAGGCCCTGAGGAAAAAATCTTCAGGGCCTATTTCATCTTTGAGGACGCTGTGTGGAGGGTATTTTTATGACGAGAAACGTCAGGAAAATGGTTTGAGGGGAGGGTACGAACCTGGGCGTCAATGATTTTTTTAAATATAAATACCACACAAGAGTCTCAACTGCTCCCGTCTGGAACCAATGAGACTATGGCATCCCCAATTGGGGTGTGTTGTGAGGCTGAAGGTAGTGGGGAGGGAAAGGAGACGGGAAAGAGAAAAGTGGAGAAGTATCTGGCTGTCCAGATCTGGTCACCAAACACGGCTAAAGCCATTTCAAGCAAAGTTTCAATTCTGAATGGTGGTCTTACACCAGGGCGATACTGAGAGTATCTTTACTCCGGCATATTTCATCTTTGAGGATGCTGTGTGGAGGGCATTTACTGGCGAGAAAGGTCTGGGAAGGAAAATGGTTTGACGGGAGGGTAGAAATCTGGGCAACAATGTGTTCAGGAGTGACGAATGTATGAATCCATCCCTTCCAGTGTGGAGCAAGGCGATGTGTCGAGAGTCCGGCTGTAGAGGTGAAAAGGTCTTCCGCAATCAGTCTCGCCAAGCAGTAGGTGGGCAAAAGCAAGACCGCCGCCAAAACCTAGACAAAACCTCACTCCGTGAACCAGGGCACCTCTGCTAAGACATCAAAAGTAGTGACCTATGGCAGGGGTGTTTGATTATCCAATAAATGGTTCCCGGTACGGCGATATCCGCCTCCCAAATTAAATTGAACGCATACTCCGATGAAATAATTGGGTGCAATCTGGGTTACGAACCCTCAGTCTTTGGATTTATAGCAAAGGAACCTTTCTCTATGCGTGGTATGGTGAAGTGACCCATACAATACCAGATTGACATCACAGCTATATCTAGCCTAATTGGCGGATCGCGCGATTCCACCAAAAGTCATAACGCGCCGGAACGGGGGATGACAGCACTGACGATGACAGACTGTATTCTGTAATAATTGTGCGAGTGCGGGCGTGGTGCGTGTGCCGCCGGCGCGGGGAAGGAAGCGGTGACGACACTGCCGGAGCTGGTGTCACTACCGCCACCACTACATCCACATGCAAGCAAACACTGGTACACGTGTGTTGTCGGCGTGTCACTCCCAGAATTAACCCCATATTTAAAGCTATCTCTACACAGATCATCTTTGGGGATGCTAATGAAAAAACCTTTAACTATTTTAATTGCAATTTTTAGAGCACAGGCGTCGGGTGGGAATGCTGTCCTTGTTCTGGTATTTCAATGGAAGATGCTCCGAGAAACTAGCGTCATTGATTTCTTCGGCACCGGTTTAGTCGGGAAACACGCCAACACGCGCCCAACATTTTTATACAGTTGATATTTGTCACATGAGAACGAGTCGTTTCTACGGCCTCTGCGTTTCCTCCTTCCTACAACATGGGTCTCTTAATGACCCAGGTTCACTCCATCCTTTCATCAAAAAGACCTTTCACAAAGCATCCAAAAGATAACATAGGCCCTGAGGGAAATTATTTTCCTCAGGGCGTCCTGCGTGGAGTTTTAAGGTCTTTTTGAAGAGATGAAGGAGTGAATATCGGTCTTGGAGGCCGAAAATCCTCCACAGCAGCGCTAGAAATGACGCGTTCTCACGTGACAAATAATGTTAACCGTGCACAAACGTTGGGCGCGCGTTTGACGTGTCCACCAATGACGCTAGTTCTTCGGAGCGACTTCCATTGAAATATTTGTAGAATAAGCATAATACATCCCATCTTGAATTATTTATTAACAATATTGCATAGTTCAATCCACTGTCTCGAATGTGTCTATATAATACCATCGAATGTGGCCATGTAGATATCTATGCAAACAGTCTCACATATTTCATAAAGCAAATTAACAATCTTCTACCATGATATGTGTCATGGAGAACAATAATAGAGAATTCCAGTCCAATTTTTTTAATTTTTTTTTTATGAATAATGACCTTCTAACTTAAATAACTGCATATTTATTTTTATAGTTAGTTTTAATAGTTAAAATAAATGTCAAAGCTTTAATTTTTCAAGATCCCCCGAAAACCACCGAATCTAGTGTGACGTCATCATGACTAACCGAAGTATGAATCTTGTAGGGAACTGAATCAGCTGTTCGACTTCCGCCATTTTGAATTTCAGCATTGGAGCGTTTTACTGGGCATTATGCTCGTTTTTTGTACAGTTAGAGTTTTTGAATATTTTAAATAATATAGATAAACTAATAGAGATACTTTATTTTTGATACTGAATTATTTAGGCCTAAATAAAGTTTCAATAAAAACAAAAACTATTTTATATCCAATTCTCTAAACCAATAACATGGAATGCCGAACGGCTTGTGTCTTCATTTCTATTGATTTCTATACAACTTTGACCCAGGTGACGCGGTGCGGTGACGTCACGCCGCCAAAATCCAGCAATAGGGTGTGTTAATGACACGTTTTAAAATGGACTTTTTAATATTTTTTTAAAAACTCTACGTTAAATATTATGCAATAAAACTTATATATTCAGAATCAGCGTATATTGGTCTATATGAACATATTTTTTAAAGCCATAATATTTTTCACTGGAGTTCCTTATTACGTGATTGCTCTATTATCATTTTAATTTTATTATCTTTCTTTTCTTTCTCTGCAGGTTATGTTTTATATTTGACACTACTATGTTTTATATTTCATTTTGTAGTAACAAATAAACATTAATTACGCATGTTGTAAGCATTTATAATTGGAGTGTTAATACCTATGAACATCCCAATCTCAATTTTATAACTTAAATAATTGTCAACACTCGGTAAATGTTTCAAACAATAAATAAATGAGGAAAGCATTTTCACCTGTCGCTCTAAAGACTGCAAAGGGGAACATATCAAAATGACCATCAGTTTCTGCACTCTGCACAGAGTGTTATTTTGTGTTGTCTTATCTCTGGTGAAATTAATCAAAGATCGTCAAATATCAAAATTCTTTCTTGACAGATTATCAATTTCATCGGCTTATCTAGAACCAGAGGGCGAAAGGTCAATGCAAAATGACGACATCAGTTTCAAATCAGACAAACCAGTATAGTTCACATTTCCATTATTATCTTTTTAGCGCCCATAGTCCACTGCAAACTGTCACAACAAACTATATATATATCTAGCTAGTAGAAGCCATTATTACTGGCAAAAGCTATTACTGCAGCTCCACTCAGCCGGAATTTCCCGAAGAGTGGGCGGAAAGCATAATATCAAAACTGCTGCGGAAATTATAAAAATCGGCGTCAAGAATAAGCACTGAAAAGATTCATTCATGCGATTTGACATCTGCCAAAATATTACAGGCACACAGTGTTCACTATCATTAGATTGATGTTTTCTGTCTAACCAAATCACGATGTTACCAGAAAACAAGTAAGTGAAAGTGAAAATTTAAATAACATAAGTAAATTATGTCACGTAAAAGAGAGAGAAGCAACCGTAGAGACAGAGGATTTAGCGGTAACATGTTAACCCCTCTCAGGTTAATTTGTTCACATTGGGTACAACTCTTAAAGGTCTGAAAGAAATCGTTGTCTCCCTTACTGTCATGAAGAGAAATTTGACCTAAACGGCGTTAGAAAGAGAAAACACCACGCTGTACATTCAAATCTAAAAGTTAACCACTAAATAATTAAAATGTACACCTTTATGAACCTAAAGTATCTGACTGTAATTTGAAAAAAAAAAACTGAAATTTAATGATTTTTTTATCAATTATTTTTTATATGAATCTGGCGTAAAGATAATGTTTATAATACGTATGTTTTAGGAACATTATATGTGTGTGTTTTTATTTATTTTTTATAATCGGTAATTTTAGTTAGAAAAAAACGTTCACCTTACGTTTTTTAAACTTTTTTTTATGCTTACACTAAAAAAAATTTTATTTAAAAAATTATATGTTTATTTCTAATAATAAAATTTGAAAGTGTATTCCATCACCTTTCATAAACAGTTTTATGTTTTCGGAAATGTTCAGAAATTTTCCATTTATTTGGATTATATTGCAGAGGAAATATTCTGACCTGACAGAATATGCCCGAGGCCTGAGGGGTTAAGTATGGAGCTAGATAAAAGGGCCTGCATTTTGTATTTCATATAACTTCAAAATTAATAATAAACTTAGTTTTACCCACTTCTGTTGTTTACAAAATCAACATGCTTCGTAAGCTAAGCTCACTTCTTCAGGGTTTACTAAGAAGTCATATAACTTTATAAACAAAATTAATTTAACACATTAAACAACAGTCTCTTTTTTATTGGAGTCCAATTTAGCTCCTCTCTAAATTGATTAACCCTTGCTTACTTGCCTTTCCCCAGTCTCGTACATCTCTTATCTCTGTTCTGTATAACTTCTGGCTTGTTCAAGTTTCCTTCATTGGCAAAATATAGCATCGTAGAGCAGTAATCTGAATGTGGAGCTACTAAAGTTTTTAATAAATAATATGCTGCAATGTTCGTAAGAATTCGGGAGTCCAACGCAAATCCAATTGAATATGCTGCAATTCGGCCAAATTGTTACTTTAGTCGTTCAATTGAAGCAATTTAGCGCAATGATCGTGAGTAATCAACATAAGACCGTAAGACGATGATCCTCGGAGACGAGGTTCAATTAATCTGCAACAAGATGGGGACGGTCCTAATAAACGCGCGACACTTTAAAATGATAAAGATCCGAGACATAATAATGAATAGATCAAGTCTTAACCTAAACGCCATCTTCTTGATGAGTTTTTTCTCATTTTGTTTATTAATACCACTATTTTGTACTTGGGGATGTTGTGAGGAAGGATTTAACTTTGATACACACCTAAATTGGAAGCAACATATACATAACACTACAAACAAAATCCACAAATCTATACACTTTTTCAAACAAACACGCAACTTCCTTGACTTAAAACTTTTAAAAACAGTGTACTTCTCACTATGCCAATCTCACATCGAATACGGAATTTTAGCTTGGGGTAATGCTTATTCCAGTGCCCTCGACCCCATCATTAAAGCACAAAAACTTATCATAAAAATTATTCTTAAACTGCCTCTTACTACCAGCACTGATACGATCTTCAATACTTTCAACGTTATGGACATTAAACAACTCTACGCAAGATCCATATTAGTTAATTTACACAAAAACAACAAAACATCATACAAAACAACACAAACAACGCACAATACCCGAGCCAAAAATAAAGAACTTCTCCAAACTCCTTTTTCCAAAACTACCTTTGGACAAAGACACTTCAAATACATAGCTTGCAAATTATACAATACACTACCAGCTACAATCAGACATACTGAATCCTTGACAAAATTCAAACAAGACGTAAAGAAATGGATTGTTAGTATTGGACGCCACACTACTGCAAACATCTGTAAAGTAAATCATTAATAGACAGTAAACAATTTGCATACGACCTAATCCATGTAAAATAATTTAAAAATAGAATCATGTCAAATTGATCAATCAATCCCATAAATAGATTTGACAGGATTTACTATACATCATCATTTACTGTACATCATCTCTTCCTACATTTACATAACTCTCTTTAAAGTATTTACCCACACTTCCAATCACCTTTCCATTTTTATAGTATTAAGTTGAATTTGTATGTTACTTAAAATATTCCTGTAATTTTAAATATGTACCTCTAAGCCTGTCTCAACACAGGTAAATCCTAGTGAGACAGGCATCAATTAAACCCTATGTAAAACCCTATGTTTATAGATTAATAAAAAAAAAATAAAAAAAAATCTAATATACCAATGTCGTAGGACTAGCTAAGTCGCTGAGCATCCGAACGCATCGTAAACGATAATATACGAATTACTACGAATGTTGGTGCTAAAGGTATCATATCAATGAGCGAATTTCTTCGGAGCTCAATACCTTCTGTAAAACAAAGCATACCATCCGGTTTCTGTTCAGATAGAGGAAAACGAAGTATTGTCAGTTTTTGGAAAAATTATGCATAATTTCAAATACTTATATAAGGGCTGCAGACCAGACACCTCTGGTCTCACTATAGCTTCAAACTCAGTGGAAGGGCTCACTTGCGGTTTGTACAGGGTCAATTGTATTACGGTATCTGCGAGTTCTGTACAGAGCCCAGCTTCAGCGGGTGACTTAATTTTAGCTTCAATGGAGCCCTCAGCCAGACCTGGTCACTCAAGGTTACACCGAGTATCAATGGAAGGGTTGGGACGATGGTTTCCGTTGAAGTAACAGATTATCATTTCAATATATTGTTTAGGTTGTTTAAGACATCAAAAGCTTTAAATTATTTATTTTGATTGTGTTTATTCCCCAGGACCAGACAACAGAATATTATTACCATGGTTAGTATTATAACTGTATTAGTATTATAACTGAGGTTAGTTTTAGTAGAGAAGAGAAGTTCTATGCCGTGTGTCTGTACGTCTGTAGTGTGTATTGCATGAGGATGACGCGATGGTAAAGTGAGTGGCAGGTTGAGTTAATTGATGGTGGCTGTTTTGGGGTCATGAGACCATTACGAAATTAAAACTAAGTAATGGAATTCGTTTTTACCGAAATTATTGCAAGTAAATTAATATTCTGAGTAGTCTACTTATATAACAACTCCGTGACATAAAATTACTGCAAGCAAAAACAGTTTATAAAATCGACCATCTGTAGTATCTTTACCATAATGATGATCTTCATAGGAAGCACCTTATTTAAAATACTGTATTAGGGGTCGTCCATTAATCACGCAAGGCTTGAAAGGGGGGGAGGGGTTCGGAAAAAATCACGAAATATCACAAGGAGGGGGGGGATATAATGAGATATCACGTGTATTTATTTTTTGTTGAACGCACGATTTCTAAACCAAACAGCGGCGCGTGGCCTTGACTCACCAGGAAATCGTTGCCAGGCAACGATTTCCCCGCGCGTTGCGATAAACGCTCGGCTTATCAGTCACCAGTAAGTCTGTGATTTTGACGCCGAACACATGCGTAAATCGTTGCCGCGTATTTATGTATTACACAATGGAACAATGTCTAAACTGCAACCTTAATGTCTGTCTAAACATTTTTATCACGATGCTTAATTTTCCAAAATGTATTCAGATTATACCTGTATTTAAAGATAACATTCTGAAAATTTCAATATACTTTGTACTAAAAAAATACACGTGATTTTAAAACCTCACCGCATATCACCAGGGAGGGGAAGGGGGTTAAAAAGTTGCTAAAAACATCACGTGATTAGTGGACGACCCCTTATTGAAAATGTGAGTATTATTCCAAGTTTTCCGGATTTGACATTGATTTTTCAGCTTTCAAAATTTACCAAGTCTTGGGATCGATAAATAGGATCTGTCAGGAGACACCGCCGGTGATTCACAGGAGCAATCTTCAACCACAACACACTGTAACAGAGCTGTACAAGCCACGAAAGACAGATACGGTGCTTTCTTTACGTCTATGTACTTCCATAAAATCACCCAACGTGGCCAATACAATTCAATTTTATTAGATTTTATTGTTAAACGATTAAATTGATAATATTACATAGGCTCGTACAATAATGAAGACTGTTAAGTAAGCCAGGCCGTGGGAGCTGCTCGCTGGAGTTTCAATGGAGCAAGTGTGAAAATAACTACAAGATTGTGCTAATCCGACCCAGTCAACCAGTAAACCCGTGGAAATTGAATTTTACATAACACCACGGTGTAATGCAGAAGTCGCTAACTGTCAGCTATTTGATAAACTGAAAACAAATAGTGCTTTCACAAAGGAAGGGCACAATTTAGAGATAACACCTTGCGGAAGCACATGCAGAGCAATGAACCGTTCGTAGTAGATACGCTTACAAGGTCTGACCGGTAATTTCAGTGGTTAAGACCAAACATCGCCAACAATATTAGCAAAAGAGGGTTGTCATCATTTGGGTTATTATCTGCTACATTAAACGCAGATTTAAGCAACAGAGATTCTTTGAACACTCTTGGAGATTTGTTTTGGTTCGGACACACAACCTGTATTTTCAGTATATTTTCATTTGTGTTTAGTTTGTTTGTTCTCGTAGTGCATTAACCATTTACTTTCCTTTTCTCCAACGCTATTCTTTTGGAGTATCAATGGTTTCAAGGGCACATTTCAAGGCTTCTTTTATATGTTGTGCTAGTTAATCATTCAATTATTCTGTTGTAATTTTTATTTTTTTATTTTTATTTACCGGTTCTATTCTTGAACATACACTTTACAAATTATTACATTGGTTTACATAGATAATAAGTTTAGTAATAAGAAATAAAAAGTTAATGATCCGTAATTGTATGTTAATAGGTTAGTAGTAGTATTTTGTGAACACCTCACTTGGCAAACTTGTGCTGAGGTGTTCCCATGTTTGGGATTAAGTGCTATTCTGTCGACATAAGTAGAAACACCGTATCCTCATTGATATTGTTAAGAAGGGCACTGTGGGTCGACCCATGGCGGCAGTATCATACACATAAATTAAAGATTCGTTGCAGTTAGGATCCATACACAGTTGTTCTTAGCATCTAGATTACGAGTAAGATAAATAATTGTCTTGATAAACAGGTATGTATATTTTTCTATGGACCACACGCCAATGGTATAAATGATATTGTGGTAATATTTTCTGTGCCGGAACAAAGTTTTTTTTATTTCTTCAAAATATATTTTATATATATTTATATTTTGGAAACAGGTCATTCTTTTGATATTAATAAAGGTTTAAAAATTTTACACACTAACACAACGGGTATACAATTAGATAATTTAGAAATTTTAGAAATTAGAAAAAGTGTTAATAGTAAATTAAATATTATAAATAACCAAACGTTTTTTTAAAAATAGCCATCTTTTAAATTTATTTTCGTATTAATACTTATATTTATAATAATTTATTTTGTTATTTAGACTTCTTGTTTTGTTTTTAAAAGATTTTTTATTATGTTAATGTAATTTTTTACCCATTCTAAAATAATTTTTATATTTTATGTTATATAATTGTTTTTTATGATATATTTTAGGTAATTAATCACCTCTCCTTTCTAATATTTTGTCTACGTTCTAATTAGTCTATACTTGTTTGTCTTTTGTTATTTTTTATTAACTTATTATCCTGACGAAGAAAACATAGTTTTCGAAACATGTTGATATTGTTAATTAAATAGTGGTGTTACACAAAGTTATTTGTTTTTCATTAAAGTTTTTTTTAATTATTTGTTTGGATTAGGTTATGTTTGGTTTTGTGTTATAATGTTTTGAGTAAAATGAATACCTTGTTGTTTGATCCAGTCTTTGATGTGTTTTTGTGAAGAATTGTAGATGTATTTGTAGTTAGTAGCTGCTTCAGTGTGGTGGGCATGCAGTTATATAGTTTGGTTGCGTAGTACTTAAAGTTTCTTTGCCCGTGTGAGGTATGAGTTATCGGTATATTTAATGTTTTTGTAGAGGCCTTGGTTTAAATTGATATTTGAGGTTGGTTCTAATTGATATAGATATAGTTTTATTACATAGAGCAAGTTGACGACGCCTGCCTTCCCAGATCACTAAAGAGTGAAGATGTAAGTGTTACGCAAGGGCAGAGATACTTAATTATAAAAACTTATCATTTATAATTGCTGTGCATTCAACCGAAAGTTACGACAGAAAAGTAAGAGTTAGTCTTTTGTGCGTTCGGCCTGGATACGGCGGTACTTTTCTAATTGCATTACGATAAAGGTGGATGGAGGTACTCGGCAGGTAACTGACCCGGCAACTGGACAGATATCAGTGGGAATGTGGAGTTGGCTGGATTAACTGTTGGCTTCTCTCGTATTCATACGCCTTACTGGGTCGGACAGTTTTAACCCTTCGAATGACAAGAAACAAATAATCGTGGTTCGTCGTGGTGCTGGCGTGAAATGGCCAACAAGGACGTTATTTGAAAAGACTTGAGTATTTTTATAGTTTTTCAACATCAAGAAATAATGTACTTTCAAGTCCCTTCCTCGAATCTTTTCATCAATCTGTTCATTATCTTTACATAATATAGTTAATACACAATTTGGGAGGGAGATTTGGGTACCGCCGCCCCGGGAACCATTTATTGGATAACCAACACCTCTTCCATAGGTTCCCAAGTGGTTCTCTACGTTTGATGACTTAGCAGGGGTGCCCGGATTTATGGGGTGAGGTTTGTCCGGATTTTGGCGGCGGATGCGTCTGCTCACCAACTGCGTGGCAGGCCGGATTGCGAGAGTAAGGTTGAGGAAGACTTTTTGACCTCTCCAACTGGACTCTCTCGAAACATCGCCGGCAGTATGATAGATTCATATATTCGTCACCTGAACTGACCTCCAGATTCGTACCCACCCCTCATATCTTTTTCCTTGCCAGTACTTCCTCTCCTTCTTTTTCCAAAAATACCCTCCACACAGCATCCCCAAAGATGACATAGGCCCTGATGGGAATTATTTTCCTCAGGGCCTCCTATGTGGAGCAAATGTAAAAAAAAAAGACAGTCACACTGAGTTACGCACCGAGGATAAACCTAATCCAAAATAATAGGCTATGTTATTGTACAATATTCAACAATACTTTTTCATTATTATTTTATTTAATTATTTATTGATAGTTTTGCGGTAGGCCAGGAAGAAAGATTACAGAATTACAAATAATGTAATATTTTTAACAGAATAAAAATATCCAGATATTTTAGAAAGTGGAACTTCTGGTAAAGACCACCGTCAAAGCACGTCATCTCAAGGGTTAAACCACATTATCACGAATGCATTATTTAAAGATCGTGAAGTCTTGACTTGCCCCCATAAAATCTACCACTCTACATATTATTTAAAACTGGACTAAATAGTTAATCTTCAGTTTCTCTAACATTCAGTCTCCCGGACGATTAACAAGACGTTACCGATCAGTGTTGATCCTAGGAGAGTTAGATCGTATCTCCGGCCACCTGGTCAACTGGCTGCCATGGATTGGACACGAAGTGTGCAACACATGAAAGCTAACAGTTACTCACCTATTTGAAATATCCTTGCGGGATGAAAAAGTACTAACACATTGATAAGGGAGTACCCCTTCCACGGTGCAACCGGTACACCAGGGGGGCACCGCTTTGTTAGGACTTGAAACAAGAATCACATCTGTGGATGGGAAGAAGGTTGGAGTTTAATAAAGAGATATGCATGGTAATCTAATTTAATAAGCCAATATTTAGAATGGTTAAGAATAAAATAATTGATAGAGCGTTGGTTTTTGTTTCTTGTTTCCCGCTTCTTTGGTGCTTTTCTTGCTTCAAGCTTCTATCATTTTCTTGCCTTTTCTGGTCTTCTTTGTCTATGTTGCTATGTCTTGGTTCATTTTGGCTCTCTCTTGACTATTTGAGTCTCTTCTTGGATATTTCCTGACTATTTTGTCTCTGCTCGCCTCTTCTTGCTTCTTCGTGGATCTTTCTCATTCTTCTGGCTTCTTATTGCTTTTTTTGAAAAAAACGCTAACTAGTTAATTAACACTATGAGTCGAAAAGAAAAAAGGCAAAGATAGTCGATATTAGATATTGTCACAATAAGTGGGACTTAGCTGGACATAAGGTACGATTAACAGACAGAATTCAAATCATACAATTCTTTGATTAAGAAAAAAACGAAGGTCGCGCACAATTTTAAGACGAGCTGAAGACTAAGACTAAAGTTCGGGATATGTTAACGGCCGTTGTTTCCAACTTTTCGATTCGACCAATCTTAGTGTCCGATCAGCAAGTATTTTGTTTAGTAACGCTCGATTCGCCTGTTGGTCGGAGAGTTGCGTTGGGACGATCGTATTTGTGCGTTTGAGGAGTGTTGAGCCAAAATTTCGGCTCAACTGTTGATCAATAGGATTGAGAACGACGGCCGTAAGAGTCAGGTAAAACTGGATGCATTTGAGAAAGGACCACGTCCAAAGCTAAACAACAATATTGAAAAAGAATACATCAGAACCAAACAAGAAAAGATCCCATATTCACAACAAGTTGAAACTAACTAAACAGAATAAAAGCTTTAGAGGTTTCATAATGGTATTATTAATAACGAAGTTTCAGTAAACTGGGGTAAAGCATTTTGCAAGGGTTGCTGGCATAGGTTAGGGTAGACCTATTGGCCTATTTCTAGTCTTAATATGTCTGCTGGAAACACGCGATTCAACACAATGAACGTACATATATTATTATTAAATACATTCAAATGCGGTTTGGTAAGGCCCACAATTGAGGGAACGCACATGTTAGAATGCATGTCGATGATTGTTTGCCAGTAAGTATACACATATTGTTATTTCGTGTGAAAATGCTAAGCACCCGTGCTTATAACAAATAATATCTGAAGAGTGACATTGAATTGAAATCTAAGTAAATATTATACCCGTGTATTTACTTCTGCAATTACAGTATTAATGACTGCAATTACGATTTAAGAGATTGAATTGTGTGGTGTCAATTATGAGTTAAAGGAAAGTGTGTGAAATATTCTAATGAATACGGGGAAGGGTACAAGATGGCCATCCAACGCACCATAGAGAATTAGGACTGGACAGAGACCAGTTAGAGATGTCTGCAGTAACCTACCTCAATGGCAGCAACCGCAATGGGTTTTTACCGTTTATGTCAAGTTTATATTGGATTAATATTATTCAAAGCCTTACACATCGATCTGTGTCTTACCGAGGGACCAAACAATCTAGGAAGATAAACATTCTACCATCGTACTATTGTACCGCCCATCATAAAATTTTGCTTTTGCTTTCCTAAACACGTTCATTAGAACATATAAAATATTATTATGAAAATATGTACCAGGATTTAATAATAGTATTTCCTATAATGTGTGTGTCCATTATGTGCTCTGCGTGCAAACTGTATCTAAATTTCTCTAATAAATAATAAACTGTGTTAATCTCAAGTCACCTCTCGGGTAAGTATGGTCCTGTATATTTTCTGCCTGCAGAGAGTATAAAAATAAAACAATATAATGTACATTTTAACGCAGCATTGCGTTCACTGGTCAAATGCATTGAACATATAGTTTTGTATTAGTGATGAACGAACCGGTGGATGCAATCTTTTAGCCATAAGTTGTTATAATGGTTTATCTGGTTTTCAGAGATAAACTTGAAATTGCAGAATTAACTAAGCTTATTAACAAAACATTAGATAGAGTTAAAAAATTCTTAAGTATATTCATTGACCTTGGTGATGAACGAACCGGTGGATGCAATCTTTTAGCCATAAGTTGTTATAATGGTTTATCTGGTTTTCAGAGATAAACTTGAAATTGCAGAATTAACTAAGCTTATTAACAAAACATTAGATAGAGTTAAAAAATTCTTAAGTATATTCATTGACCTCCGTAAAGCTTTTGATAGTGTTTCACATTCAAAATTAATTAATAAACTAAATAATATAGAAATAACTGGCAAAGCTAAAACATGGTTATACAGTTATCTCTATCAAAGAACTCAACAGGTGAAAGTAAACAACTAACTAAGTGAAATAGAAAATATAGATTTTAGAATTCCACGAGGAACTGTTTTAGGACCTTTACTATTCACATTGTATGTAAATGAACTTTTTGAACTCCCAATCATTTGAAACATTATGTTGTTGTAAATCTAGTATGTAGTTAGAAGTAAGATTGTAGAAATATACTATAAATTAGTACAGCGCTCTTGAGGTGATTTTTCACAAAAATGGGGCTATACAAATAATCCAAATATTATTATTACATTAGAAGATGTATCTTACACCGTTCAAGAGTTGCAAATGCCCGGAGCCAAATGGTCTATGATCTCCACATTACGGGAATGCAAAAGAAGTGGGGGGGGGAGAAGAGTGTGAAGAACCGACCATTCAAATCTGTGCTCTGAGCACAGGTGTAACTGGGTTTACCATTTAAAGCTGATGGGATTGGTTGATTTATCTGGAATGTACCATGCTATAAATAAGGTCGCGGGAATCTCTGAATAATAACACTTGGCGATAGTGATTTGCATTTATTTGTAACTTTAACATTTAGGTACAGGTTAAATTATCAACCGCGACAATTATCAGAAGGATTTGGATTGACAAAATACATGTGTTATCGACCCCGATACAGAAACCGCAATGACGGGCTTGGTGTTTTCTCGAACATTCTCGGGGCTCCGGTGTGGCCAGCGTACGTGAAACAATGATACCGCTACGAAAATAGTCGGTTCGTCACATCATGAGTCGCCACACATGTAAAACCGTTTCAATATCTACTACTGCAAACTATTGTTTATAAAAATCTGTCTCATTTATCTCAATCTGTCTCATTTAACGACGCACGGTAACAAAAAGAGAGCTTACAGGGGACCTCTCAGCGGCAGGACCACAACGATGTATTCACGGGGTTAATACAAGTCAAGTGAACGGAATATTTCTTTTAAATTATTCAAATTAAAAATAATTGACTCGGTGAAAAGGGGCACATCATTTCCAAGAAGTGATTCAGCGACCCATGAAATAGATTCGATTTTTTAATAAAAATTATTTTCTTTGACAATAATAATTTATTAAGTAGGTACCTATTCCTGATTTGGAGTAATAAAAAATGAAGATCGCTGATTGGTTGGGAGCCACTTGAGACAAAAGGCAACATTGTCACGTACGTGAGGTGATAACAGGTGACTCAATTTAAATTATGCTAGCTATGCTGACCGGCTTCGCCCATGGTTACAAAATTATGCTCAATTACTTCCTACTCTCCTATATTTCACTGAAAATTAAGAAAAAATCTTAAGAAAGAAAAAAATCGAAACACATTAAATTCAATCCTATTCCATAACATAGTCGTAATGTTATTTTTACTATAATTATTGTAAACCAAATCAGAAGTAGTTAATAATACTAGCGGTTAAAAACCCGCTCCGCAGGTTTTGCTAGGGCCTGCGAGCGGCGTTGGTTCGGCTTCGCCCAGTTAGTGTTTGTGACCACTTTGTAAATCCAATAGTAACTGGCACCAAAAATAGCCTGTTCCTCGGAACCACTGTCATCCAGTGATAGTCACCGGGATAAAGTAACCGAGATAGGCAATGACGAAACACGTAATATGTAGCCACTTGATGCAACTGAGTATTACCGTCAATCTTTCTATATTCGGAGGGATACTGCTAGTTCACTAAATCGCACTTGCCTAAATTGCCTGGGGCACGTCCACACCAATCTCTGCCGACGGAAGTAGCGACATCTTGTGGCGAATTTTTGAATTTAAAACCGAATTACAACAGTAGTTTCGTTTAAAATTCCAAGTACACAGATGTTATTTGCGGCGCGACGCGTAAGGCGTGGCGTCAACGTGCACTCGAAATTGGGTTCTGAAATTCAAGCACGCAGATGCAAGGGTATTAATAATGTTTGATTATGATACCGTAGGTACGTACTAGCCGAAGTCCCAAGCATTGCCCGGGTTTTACGCAGAGTTTTCCAAAAGCGATAAAAAAACTGTAATTTTCCTCTTACTTTAAACGTCAAGTGTGCAAAATTTCATCAGGAAGCATAAAAAATCTGCTTTAAGCCGCCGCTATCCGAATTCGACCGATTTCTTACATATCTCCCTTAAGGGGGGGTAAGGTTTTAAAGGCGAAAAAAAGGCAAATTATAATTTTTTTTTGAGATATGAATAATGTTGGCTTATTTCTTTTAAATACACCTTATAGTATGACATCTGAAGTAAATTAAAAAAAAAATAATTAAAAAAATTAATAAGTAAGTCCGTGAGAGCGAATCTTCGGAGGCGCTTCGAAAAAAGGTGTTTCGCGGTGAACATTATAACTCGTTAACGAATCATTTGAAACAAAAAATTGAAATGGGTTTAAAAGATGATATATTTTTCCAGGTAATGACGAAGCGTTATTTTTTGTTTTGATTTTTTTTTTTTTGCAGCATGTTGAAGTCAAAAATGTGATTTTTGCTAAAATTTTCGGTGAATTTGTTATTATAAAATGGAAAAAAATGGTGAAAAAAAAAACTCTCCGTCACTACCTGCTGATTTATGTGTTAAAATAGTGGGCAAAATTTCAAAAAGATCAGTTAAATAAGTTTTGAGTTATGATGTTCACGGACTAAAAATCATTGTTTGCCAGAAAATCAATTTAAAGTTTTGTTATACTCGAAATATACTTGAATAGAGCAAGAGGGCCGGTCGCTTGAAATGCTATATCTTCGTTAGTTTTGCTCCGATTTACTTGAAATTTTGGCACAGTACTCTCGACATATTGTACATTTAGAAAAAAAAAATTTGAAAAATGAGTTTTAAAACCTTAACCTTAAATATTTGAAGTTTTTAAGCTCTTAAAAAATATATGTTATTTTTGAAGATAATATCTAGATATGTTCCACGCCGAAACGCAAATTATATGAAATTGAAGATAGAAAAAAAATCGCAAAGTATGCTCCGAAAATTATTTTAAACAAGTCTATTTCTAATATTTTACAAGTTATATTTGTGAAAAAATTCACAAGGTTTCTTTAAATGATACTTAAGATACATTCCACGAGATTTTTGCTCTATTTTAAACGAGTCATGTTTTATTAAGCTTTTTCGCAATTTTCGCTGCGATTTTATCACTTAAAATATTAGCGCGCTCTGTCCAACATTCGTAATTACATATCTCTTCATCTTCTTCTTTTTCAGCCGAGAAGCGCCACCTTAAGGGATGAGAAAAAACGAAATCTCATTTAGACAGTGACCTTTCTCGTATTTTGAAGATCAAATGTACAAAACTTTATCAATCTCAGAACGAAAATGTACATTTGCAAAAAAAAACTCACGCTGCCCGCCACAGACATTCATCTTTAGATAGACATAAGATAGACAGAAGATAGATAGACAGAAGATAGATAGACAGAAGATAGATATACATAAGATAGACAGAAGATAGATAGAAGACATGTAGATAGGAACAACTATGGTAGAAGTTCGAGAAGTTTTTGATAATAATAATATGACTAAATTTGATATTGATCTTGATTATTCAGGTACCTACACAAATTTCAAAGTAAATAATTATCACAGGTAATCCCTAAAAATAGCTTTATCTGGTAAGGGAAATGTTCATTATTGATAAAACGTTATTACGGAGAAAAAAATATGATCACATCCAAATTCGTAACAATAATCGTTTAAATATGATATAATCTTTACATAGAAAATTCAATTACTCAAATGTTATTCAAAAATGGAACCAACAACAAATTCTTAGAACTACAAGTTAATTTTATCGAAGGAAGCAAATATTTTGGGGTTTGACTTATTACACTAATTAAAAAAAAACCGCTTTTTAATATATCACTTTTCATTTGAATTAATAAATAACAGTCAACCGGGTTTCGCTTATCTCAAGCTTCGTCAGGGCTTCATATTAACTAAACCTAGGAAGTGGGAAGTCTGATAGAGATATTGAGAGAAGGATAAATGTAGAGTTGGCACCAGACCACTGAGATTTTTTTTTTAAATTTTTTAATTCATTTTCTGAAAGATGCATTTCTTAAGAATGCTCTCACAAAATGTTTTAAAGAAATTCATAAAATTGACAGAGATACAGAATTTTATGTGAAACCGTTTGAATGAGTTTGACATAAAATTGACAGAGATACAGCATTTTATGTGAAACCGTTTGAATGAGTTTGTATGTTGAATTATCATTCAGCAAAACTTTGAACGCGTTTTTCTCGAAACTACTTGTTTTAACCTGGTTGACAGCATATTTAAAAAAACTATACATCCAATTTACATGCACCAAGTCTTTAACTGCTTACAAATCCAGTCCCTATGGCACCACGTAGAGATTTTTTTTATAAAGGGCCCCTTTTATTCTTTTTTTATAAACGAAGAAAATTTTCCAAAAAAACCGGAAAAAAAATTCGGTTGTCCTCCATTTTTTTTCTAGATATCAAAATTCCCCTACGTGGTGCCATAAACCTATATGTCTAGTTTCTAAATATATTTTTATTTAATTTTTCTGATGAACTGTATGGCTTAATCGCTGTCAACCAACGAAAAACAAGTGTCTTGTTGAAAGCGGCGTACAACGCAAACCATACTTTAGATTCGTGTACAAAAATTGTATACAGTCAATTGTATACAAATTGAAATACGTATATATTAAGTATAAGTTTTAATAAAAAAATTCCATTCATCGTTTGCTTGAAAAAAATTACGAAAAATACACCCTTTTATCGCCCACGCACAGTGTGCGTATCGCTGCCCCTTTAATGTAGGACTGAACGCCGGTGGCGCCAATAAAAAATTGTCCAAAGAAGTGAAGCTAGATGCTGCAATGGAGTGCTGATACCTACCCTGATGTATGGCGGTCAGGCATGGAACTGGCATAGGAAGGATGAAGGTAGACCGAATGCTGTAGAAATGAGATCCCTGAGGCGTATGTGTTGTAAAACCATCTACAATCGTGTGAGAAATGTGGAGATCCGCAAAGAATGCAAGATTGATGTAAGCATAATGAGATGATCAAGAAAGGGACACTAAGATGGTTTGGGCATGTACAGCGAATGAACTTAGAAAGTAGTGTAAGAAGAATATTTAACCCAAACGTGAACGGTAGAAGAAGTCGGGGACGCCCGAGGAAGACATGGCACGATCAAGTGAATCAGATTCTTGAGTCGGGCCATGTCAAAAGTCAGAATAATAGAAGAGTATGTATGAGACGATATATGAATATAAGTGTGTGCCAAGACCGAGTTGTTTGGCGGTCCGTCCTCTCTGCCTACCCCTGCGGGGAAACGGTGTGATGGTTAGTTAGTTAGTTTGAGATAAGGATCGTTCTTGACTTACTTTAACCAACGATTCCTGACATCATTTGGAGTAAAAAATGTAAATGACATTTTGGTATGGTTAGCAACCAAATAAGGGCCAAACCTAAAAACAAACATTACAAAATCCCAGTTCTGGCTCGGAAGTGTCGTGTTTTTACGCAATTTTATGGTGTTTTACACCGTTTTGTAATATCGCTATCATTGTTAGTTCCCTCGACCTAAATACCTGAATAGTTAGTTCATAGCTTTACCTGTGATAGCTTCGCCTAAATCATATTATTGGCTAACGGGACAAACATTGTTATCAGGCGGACAAACAATTAAAACAAACAACCATTTTATATCTTTTTCGTATACCAATATTACCTAGTACTGAATTAATGTGTATCTCGTATCACAATATTACCAAGTATTAAATTAATGTGTATCTCGTATCACAATATTACCTAGTATTAAATTAATGTGTATCTCGTATACCAATATTACCTAGTATTGAATTAATGTGTAGCTCGTATCACAATATTACCAAGTATTAAATTAATGTGTATCTCGTATTACCTAGTATTGAATTAATGTGTATCTCGTATACCAACATTACCTAGTATTTAATTAATGTGTACCTCGTATAACAATATTACCTAGCATTTAATTAATGTGTATCTCGTATAACGATATTACCAAGTATTTAATTAATGTATATCTCGTATAACAATATTACCTAGGATTTAATTAATGTGTATCTAGTAAATTAATGTGTATCTCGTATAACAAAATTAGCTAGTATTTAATTAACGTGTATTTCGTAAATTATTGTGTATCTCATTTAACAATTTTATCTAGTATTTAATTAATGTGTATCTCGTATAACAATTTTACCTAGTATTTAATTAATGGGTATCACTAATAGATTTGCACCAATATATATCAGATATCAGAATAGTAGATATTCTCAGTATCGCCCTGGTGAAAGACACATTCAGAGTAAAAATGTTGCTTGAAATAGCTTTAGCCGTATTTAGTGAATATATCTGAATAGCCAGGTTCTTTCTAATTGGGCTGCCATAATCACACTGGCTACAGACAGTTAGGAGCAGTTGGGACTTTTGTAAAGTGGATACACGTTAAAAAAATTTGACGGTCTCTGTGGCCTAGGGGTAAGGCCCTCGACTCGCAAACCGGAGGTAAAGCCTCGATTACATTTAGCGAGTTTACAAGCTACTAGCCGGCGAATTCACTAATTCGCGTATTATCTAGCTAACTAGCAGATTTTACAATGAACAAGTTTACTAGCAGATAGTGAATTCGCCGGCTGGTAGCTTGTAAACTCGCTCGATATAATCGTGGCTTAACGGGTTAAAACCCCGGCGTGCGCAAATAAATTTTATTTGATTAAATGAAGACAATATAAGCGAAACTCAATTGAAAATCTGAAAACAGAAAAATCAGAAAAGGATATTGGCACCTCTGGGACTCGAATCCAGGATTCTACTTTCCAATTATTATACAATTTGATTAATTTATTTTATTTCACAATTTAAAATAAACACCGTTTACGGCACAATCCAGAGTGGTAATACTCTTAGTATCGCCCTGGTTAAGACCATAGTTAAGAATTGAAACGTCGCTTTAATTCGCTTTAGTCGTGTTTGGTGACCAGACCTGAATAGCAAGATATTCCCCAATTTTCCTCTCCACACCTCCTTTCCCTCCCCGCAACTTTCAGCCTCACAAAATACCCCAATTTTTGATACCATAGACATACTGGCTGCAGAGTTGGGTGGAGTAGAGGCTCTTTTGCGGTATTTATATTAAAATTAAAATAAATAACAAAAACTGTATTCTTTCAAATCTGCATAGGTCAAACTTCTAGAAAGTTTTTGTTCAGTAGTAATATGAATAAATAGTGTTAAAAATCGTAACTTCCAACGTTAAAAAATAATTTTGTGTAAAATTAGGTCAGAAGTAGTTATATTTAGTAGTTCAATTGAAGGGTGATCCTCAAAATTCGCGAAATAATTCATGATGATGGTATTTTGCAGTGCAGTATTCAGGTAGTATTAGTATTATTGGAGTTAATGACGGTTTGACACGAGCTGGTTGTAAAGTCATGATTCTACCAACTACTTTACGGCTCATTACTCAGTCAGTCATCGTCATCAAATATTATCATACACATAAAGCCGTCATACCGCGATTTCGAAATACTAAATTGTATACAGGTTGTCGTTGGTAGGTAATGGACGTGAAATATTTATGGAGTTGCGCGGGAAAAATCACAAGTTTCAATTCTAAAACCAATATGGTGGATATAGTAGGCAGGGCGTGTAAACCTTGGTGAATATTGGTTTAATAAAACATTTATAAAAATATCGGAAGAAGCATTGCTTTTAACTAGTGTCCGACCGAAACAGAACATTCTACCGAAACTTTTTTAGACATCTTAAAAAACTATTGTTTGAAATTTGGCTTATTTTTTACACCTATACAGACAGTTAACACGTGTTAAATGAAATAAAAAAATAATAATTGAAGTAATTGAAAATTTTTATTTTTAATACTACTTCTATTTTTTTTTATTTTTTATATGAACACCGCACAAGAGTCCCAACTGCTCCCGTCTGGAGCCAGTGAGACTATGGCATCCCCAGACAGTTAACACGTGTTAAATGAAATAAAAAAATAATAATTGAAGTAATTTTATTTTTAATATTACTGCTATATATATATTTTTTTTTTTTTTTTTTAAGAGTCCCAACTGCTCCCGTCTGGAGCCAGTGAGACTATGGCATCCCCAATCGGGGTATGTTGTGAGGCTGAAGGTAGTGGGGAGGGGAAGGAGATGGGGAAGACGAAGGTGGGAAGTACCTGGCTATTCAGATCTGGTCACCAAACACGGCTAAAGCCATTTCAAGCAACGTTTCAAATCTGAACGGTGGTCTTACACCAGGGCGATACTGTTAGTATTTTCCACTCTGCTATGAAACAAACAAAAATTATAAAAATTAACATAACATATTAACTACTTCTAGGAACAAAAATTTGTCAATAACCAACATTTACATTATAAAAGAAGGACCTCATTAATTGAGTATTTTAATTTTAAAAGCGTTTGCAATCACAACATTCGTTTTACACGTGTTAAATGAAACAAAAAATGTTATATGTATAAAAAAAATAATTGTATGTGAACACATAAATTAACAAAACAATCGCGCCGGACCGGCCGGCGAAATCAGTTAGTGATGGCGGATGACACACGAGCCACGAACTCACCCGAAGTCAGCCGAACGACGGGCGATAATTCACGAAAGAAGAATTTCGGTGCGGCCGAAGGTTCGGCAGATTTTTTGCCGAAACCGAAATTGATGCCGAAACTAGATGTTTTTTTTGCCGAAACCGAAACCGAACTTTTGGCAGGTCACATTTAACCTTTTGTCGGTCTGCGCGGAGTAGATTTATCTTCCAGCAAGTTGGTCTGTGACCGTTTCGAAGATCATTATTTTTCAAACACGAATTTGAGGCAGTTAGCAATACTTTAGATATGGGCTCTCGCAGACTTCATCATTACCAATTTAATCAGCTATACGAATATAAAAAAATATATAAAAACTTCGGAGACAGCTTCGAGGCGGCGAACCGATTAAAATAACAATTGATAAAAAAATCCTACATTTCCCTCTAGCAAAACAACTACATCTCACAACAAATTACGACAACCCTTTTGCCAGAAAATTAACGATCTTCGCAGGTTTCACATACGTTTTTACGTACGTTATTTTTAGATTATAATTAGGCATGCGAGGGCTAATTTGTTATTGTAAATCGATTGTTTCTCTATAAAAAAGTGAAATGTAATAGAGCGTATTTTTTGTGTGTTTTTGAATTTTTTTTAAATTTTGAGGATTGATTCCTTGTCCTTGGGAACCTTTTGTTCCTAGATTTCTCTATAACATTTATTTATTTATTTATTGTATCTTTACATTGCAGGTAAAAATGTTTACAAAACAATTTGCAACCTCACTAGGACAAGCCTGTGTTGAGGTTAACAATTCTACAATTAACAAAATAACACAAAATTATACAGATATTGAAAGAACAATATTGTTGCATTTCTTACAGGTTGAGATTATTACTAAACTGCTGGCGCTAGGTAGTACATTCATGTAAACATTATTTTAATACATCACACAAAGTACTGGGCACCTTGTAATAATTCTTTATCATTGAAGATTTTAGTAGAAAACCTGATCAGATATATAAATATTCATTTTACAATGCTGCAATCATTAATGCCAACTACGACATAATTGCATACATTTTCTACGAAATCAAAGGCAACGCAGATAAAACCAAGACTTGACACGGCTTCGTTTAGTGTCATTTCGGTCAGGATGAACTCTAGTCTAGCGTCCGGTTTGAAAATTTCCCGCCCTCGTTCAAAAAAATCATACCTCCAATTTTTATTAAGAAAACATATTATAAACTACTTATAGTGTTAGAGAGCCTTTGAATGCAGCTATATTTAACAGTTTGTTCCATATTTTTTTGGTATTCATAAAAAAATTGTAAAAAATCGTAAAATTTATACACGCATGAAATCTACATAAATATTATTTATTTTAAAATTGGCGCACGTAATAGGTGCCTATTTGGAGAATATTTAATATTATGATTTCTCTGTGTTATCTATAGCCCACTTCATAATCACAGATATAAATTTAAATACGGACATGCATTTTTTTAACATACAAAACACGATCAATGATTTGTAAGAAAAAATATTTCAATAATTTAGATTCGCGAAAAGTTTTTTTTTTTTTTTTTTAATTTATTTATTTTATAGATCAACAAACAAGTCCCGCTAAGCCAATTGCAATTGACTTGACAGCAGGTGCTTATAATTACTTACAAATATATTTAAAGTTATAATTTACATCTTTTATCTACAGTTTAAACATTTTTTCATAAATTTTATCATAAGTATCAAAATAAATATTCTTTTTCCAATAACCAATTTTTCACCATATATTTAACCTTATTCATAGAATTATGTTGCTTTATATTGTCAGGTAATAAATTAAATATCTTCGGTATGTTGTATTCAAACGTTCTCTGTCCGTACTTATTATTAAATTTCGGAACTATTACCCGTCGTTACGCGTGAATCTAGTGCTAACAAATAGCAAAAATCGGTCATATTAAATACATGTAGGATTACGAAAGATTTTTTTAAATATTTATATTGAGGGATCAGTAGGATTTATCGGTCCAGTTAGGAGTTCTATCGAGCCGAACCCTCTGATATGAAAATATCTGGAGTCGGTGAATTATTTTCCCATTTGGTCTCTGGTAGGTTGACATGTTGTTCTTGTATTGTTTTGTATTTATTATACTTATATAGTGCAATTGCATAGCGTGGATTGACTAGATGATTATTTGTGGAAAAGTGTGTGGAAGGGTTAAGTTTTTCCTGTGGGGAAGATTTAATCCGGACATAAAGTCAAAAGAACAGAAGAGATACGAGACATGAAAATACTAAGTTAGCTTTGTAATTATCGAAGTAAACGCGCGGGAACTTTGAAATAATTCCAATAAATGTTTTAAAATACCTCTTCAAATTGGCCGCATTTTGGCCAGGGGTGTTTGGATATTGGACGAAAAATCCAATTCTGGGCTTAACAGGAGATAAAAAAAAATCCAATAAAAATATGTAAAATGACATACGGCACTATCTACGGAAGAAAGATACACACTAAATCAATCAATATCACATTGATAAAGCTGTTTTTCAAATACAATAAATTTATATAAAATGACATAGGGTGCCATCTATGGAAAAAGGATACACACTAAAATAATAATTAGCAAGGTTCCTTACCTTTCTGAAGGCGAAAAGCTCCCTCTGCAGTTTCAGCCTTTCGGCGGAAGGCTGCTGCCCCTTCCCCCTGATGAATTTCAACATCGTATCACCTGGAAGAAATTCGTAGATCATAAAAGCTCATTCACACACAGCTATAAAATATAAAAGATCATCGCACGCCAAAAAACGCTCTCCATTCAATTCCTTCATTCCGTTCACACCTAAGCAGTTTATGCGCAGATCAACCATAGACAATACACATCTTACGAGGGAACCGCTCCAGAGGCGATATACGAAAAGTTAAGCGCCCCCCTCTCCGACGAAAACAGGAGAGGGGTCATTTTAATTACGGAGCTACCTAGACCGGTGGATGACAGCTGTCAAGTTGACAGATTCAGTACAAAAAAGTGCATTCCGTTGCCGCTCCCTAATTGATCTGACCCCCTATCCTACCATAGGAAGAAATATTTGATAGCGTCGTGTGAAGGTACAAAAGATAAACGCTCGCGGTTTTATAGCTGTGTGTGAACGAGCTTTAAATCAGACCACAATAAGTTCCACTACATTACTTGTCTATGGCGAGTTTCAAAATTATTGGTTACGATGTTCTGACGAATAAGGGCCTATTTCACGAAATACTTGGAAGTAGTTGAGATGTTAAAACGTATTGTTCTGCCGCTGAGAGCTCAGTTATAAGTTACCTTTCTGTTACATACATCATTTATGAGAAAGAGAGAGAAATATCAATGAAGCTATCAGCAGTCATCAAAGCCCCTTTACAAACGTTCTATCTGCCCAGAACTATTCCCATTTGAACATGGAACATGCCTATTTGAACATGAAACTCTTCCTATTTGAACATGGAACTTGCCCATTTGAACATGGAACATGCCTTTTTGAATATGAAACTATGCCCATTTGAACATGGAACATGCCTATTTGAACATGAAACTATGCCCATTTGAACATGGACCATGCCCTTTTGAAAATTAAACTTTGCCCACTTGAACATGGAACATGCCCATTTTTTTACATTGTTTTAGAAAAGAATGTGTCCTTACTGGGACACCGCGTAATTTTTTTTTTTACACTAACTCCACACAGGAGGCCCTGAGGAAAATAATTTCTCTCGGGGCCTATGTCATCTCGGATGCTGTGTGGAGGGTCTTTTTGAGGGTAGGAAGGAATGAACATTGGTCTTGAAGAGACCCATGTTGTAGGAAGGAGGAAACACAGAGGTCGGCAAATCGTTCCACAGCCGAGCTGTTGAACATAAGAACGAGTCTAAGAAGCGACCCGTTCTCATGTGACAAATGTCAACCGTGTACATATGTTGGGCACGCGTTTGGCGTGTTTCCCGACTATGCACCGGTGCCGAGTTATATCTTTAAGAAAACACAATACAAGCATTAATCTATATTTGGTTGTAAAATTGTATCTATGTTCTTCCTTTCCGTGTCCATAATCCATATCTTTGAATATTTGAACACGGAACATGCCTATTTGAACATGGAACCTGCCCAATTTAACATGGAACATGCCCAATTCAACATGGAACATGCCCGATTTAACATGGAACATGCCCATTTGAACATGGAGCATGCCCATTTGAAGAAATGCTCTGAAATTTGGGAAGAACCTGGCTATTCAGTAATTCATAGCATAGCAATAAGCCATTTCGAGTAAGGTTTCAAAAACAAATCTCAAAAATTTCAACATAAAACTTTTCCATCGATCGTACAAATCACTATCAGCTAAGATAAATGAATAAAAAACACAAACATTATCAAGCCTGGGTGCAGCCAATGGAAGGCTAAGTACACTTCTTATCACACCATTAGAGATATCACAATATATTGACAAATACGATTGTGATAACCTCACGAAATTAATAATTACCTATTTCAGAAAACCTGCTCTAAGCAAATCACTCAAACAGAGACTAACAACTTTTGGAAAAGGAAGGAGAGGAAGCTTTGGAGAGGAAAAATGTATGAGCGGAAGCTAGGAATCTGGGGTTCGGTATGTCATGTGTGACGGAAGAATGAATCCATCCACTGCGGTGCAAGGCGACGGGTAGAGAGAGTCCGGATGGAGGAGTCAAAGGACCAAGACCTGGTTGCTTAATTCAGTTCATATATTGTCTCGCCTCATGCATACTCTTCAGTTATTCAATCATGCTGATAATGCAGAGCTTATTTCTAATAGCCACAAACAGTCTCTCGTGTTCAGGATGAACGAAGATTGTATGCAGAATTACTGAACAGGAAACCGGGCAGCGTTTTATCCATAGAAACGTATTCCCCAATGTCCTCTCTAGTTGTTGACACTAGTGCTAATATTTTTTAATATAAAATAGATATCGACCATTAGCGTGTCTGTACGTTTTGCTTTTTTGGTAAGTTACTTCTTATAGAAGCTAGGACCCTCCAAACTTAAACCCAGACCCTTAAAACTCCGCAAGTTTTTACTACTAGGCCCTGTGGGCGGCTTTTGGTTCGGCTTCGTCCAGTTAGTGTTGGTGACCATTTTATAAATCCAATAGGAACAGTCCTATTCCTCGTATCCACTGTTAACCAGTGATGTCTAGTCACCGGGACAGAGTAACCGGGACGGGCAACGACGTCATATGTAATATACAGCCGCTTGATACAACTGAGTATTACCGTCATTTCCATATCCGGAGATACTCCAGATTCACGAATTCGTAGAACTTATACCTAGGGGAGGCACGTCCCTATGCGTCCTGCCGACGAAAGTGGCGACATCTTGTGACGAATTCTTGAATTCAAAACCTAATTACAATGGTAGCTTTATTTGAAAATCCACGAACACAGATGTTATTTGTGGCGCGGCGCGTACGGCGTGACGCGTACGGCGCATATGCACTCGAAGCTGGGTTCTGAAATTCAACCACGCAGACGCAAGCCTAATAATACTATTCGATCTGTAGGTAGGTACAAACTAGGTAATGCATTTTTTTTAAAGCAAAACAGATATGAACATTTTTTTCTAATACAGTTAGTAAAAAAAAAATCTTCAAAATTGGTCTAGTTTTGGTGGAGCAGAACGGGGAACATGAAACCTCGATTTTGACGATTTTATTTAGCTATTATCTGTCTGGGGTGCATCTGTCTCTTGGCTCAGTATTCGGGGGGAAACAGCGAAAGTGACAGCAACAGTTTGTTAAATTACCTAGTATTAACATTTCTCGGCGACCGGGTTTTCTCTTCCGTCATGGTGTTGAAAGATTGACAATAAAAATGCTGTGCAATTTTATAGTTGATACTAGTTTGATGCAGAATTGATTACAGACCACAGATATTGATACTAATTATAAATTGTATAGGTAGGTACGCAAGCACTTAAATTAAATGGATGCATCGTATTTACTAAATGCAGTCCATAAAATTGAGTAGATAGGTAGGTACCTATAGCTAATTTAAAATGTAGGACAGTGATTAGTTCAAAGCGTTTGTTATCAATGTTGGTGTGGATCATTTTGTGGCATTCACCAAACTTAGTTGTTGATAATGTGGACATGTTAAAAAACAAGAAAGGGAATTTATTTCAAAAGATAATTAATTATCTATTAAAAAACTGGGACTTTTAACCAAGTGTTAAAATATATTTACTACAAAAATCATATGGAAAAATTTATTTGATTTTGAATTGGGATTGAACACGCTACGTCCTAAGTACTTCAAAATCAAGTCAGAACATTCACTGGGGTTAGTCGAAAAAAAATTCCTTATAAATAATAATATCTTTTAGGCGCCTACATAAAATATTTTTTTTTTATTTAAAGCTGGTTCACATTACGCTATCTATAAAAGATCAAGAAAAACGAAGAGAAAAAAAAGAAAGAGAAAGAAAAACGCTCTCCATACAATCCCTTCAGACCGTTCACACCTAAGCGTTTTTAAGCGCAGATCAATCATAGACAATACACATCTCAGACGTAACCGCTCCAGACGCGATATCCCAGAAGATAACTCTCCCCTTCTCCGACTAAAACAGGAAAGGGGGTCATTGTAATTACGGAGCTGCCTAGACCCGTGGATGACAGATGTCAAGTTGACAGATTTCAGTAGAAAAAATATGCGTTCCGTTGCCGCTCCCTAATTCGACTGACCCCCTCTCCTACCACAGGAAGAAATATTTGATAGCCTCGTGTGAAAGGACATTAGATAAGCGCTCGCGAATCAACAGATATCTGCTCGCAGATTTATAGCGTAATGTGAACTAAGCATTATATCTTTAACATTTAAATGTTCAGGAAAGATTAGAAAACAATAAAAATAACATTGCATAAATAAATACCAGGTTATTATTATGTCGATTAAATAAATTATAATATTTTCACTAGGCATTTAAAAAATCCATATTTCTGCAGAATTTAATGCAAATATGTTGGGAATCAGTGCGAAATGGTGAAATTTTTGCAAATAATTGTATTCGAACAGAGCAAATGCTCAGATAATTTGTTTGCAGTCTAAAACAAAGCAAAGATTCACAGCTTCATAAGATCGTAAGTAGTTAGGTACCTACTTTCACAACAACAAAAAACTTGTAAAATTGGGTGATTATTGTTTTTGTGGGAAGATACATTGTTTTGACATGTTTGAAATCTTGGCAAATCTAATAGAAACTAATGTTCTATGTCTATTCGCTATGCTGTATAAAACTCCAATTCAGAAATATAGTCCTTATCTAGTGTCGTAAAACAATAATGAATGTTTCAAACAAAAACACAATATTATCCAGTCGGCGGCCGAACTGTTTGACATTCAAGAAACGCCCAGAAACATCGGGGATGGGGAATGGATCGAGTAAAACTGAATAATAGGCATCATGAGCGTTGTAAATCGCCGCTGTGATATTCAAAATAGCCTTTGGAGGTTTACAGTTAGAGCAGAGCATTGCACACCAAGCCTGTCAAACCACTATTCAACATGTCAAAAAATAACTTTAAAAAACACACACACCGAAACAGCACACAAGGCGAATTATATTCACTGAAGTGGACTGCCACGATTATCAACGATTCAGAACTCAATCACTTTGTAAACAATTGATAATTAAAACTACATAAAAAAGCGACTAAATAATTTCGGCATTCCGAGCCGGGTACATTGTCCTTGTGTAGGCAACGCCTGCCTGACAGGTATGAGATAAAACTTGCAGTTTTACGCCGATCGGGAATTGATATCTCGCTGAATTCACACAAATTGAATAAGTGCAGAAACAACAAACCTTAAAAACACTTCAAATTCAATGTTTGGTTATCCGAATGTGGAGTAAAATAATATGAAACGTTCACCGTCACTTTACACTCGCTCGCGGCACAACAAAACACGTCGACGACAAACGCGAACTGTGAGTCACTTCGTGCGAGACATTCCTGCCAACTGCAGCACAGATCAAACCAAATTCGAATGAGCAGGGGCGCGTTTGGAGAAAGTGATTAAAAACCCTATTTTATTTGTAGTATTATTACGTCACATTGAAAATTAAAGTGTAGACCACATTAGACCTACATTTTTATATGACTATACCAAGCAACTGCCCGACTGTCTTCCAAGACAAAAAATACTCTCCCGAAAGATTAAACAAAAAATTAAAAATATGTTTTTTATATAATTTTTCTTAAATAAGTTATATGTGAATTTCTCTTGGAAAAACATCTGCTACAACTGTAATTTTCAACAAATCATTTCCAAAGCCTGCAATTCGTAAGCTCGATAGGTTGAATTTAATTTTTTTTTAATAAATAAAATATTTTTATCGCATTGTTATTTTAGGTTAGGTACTGAAAGGCCAATTCAGGTGAACTATCACAAATTTGATACATATATTAAATCTGCTAACTGTTATTATTTTAATTTTAAAAATAAACCTTAAATAACGAAACGTAGTTAGTTAAAAGTACCACACGTAGATTATTATAATATTATCGATGTTGATTTCGGAAAGACGCTCTTGCACGGAACGACGATTCATTCGGCTACCCCCGTGACTCATCGGCTCATTCCGCCCGACCGCCAAAAACTCTGCGGTATATTTGCTTCCATTCTCACCAACATTAATAATGAATCTATCCTAAATGATGATATGTTTTAAATTTATTTATTTATGTATATTTTAAAAATAATGAAATATCTTTTTACTACTAAAAATATAAATACTCGTTTTTAATTTCATTTTCACTTCCTTCAATACATATCAATTTTGATGTTTCACATCTGCCAGGCGTCCCGTGACGGTAATTTTTTTTAAAACTAGGATTAGAATAATTTTCGCAGACCAACATACATACACACAAAAAGGTTATTTTAAAACGAATTTTGTTCACTATTTCCAAAAAATAACTGACATGTAGGTATTTGTATATAAATTTTGCTTCTCATATATTTGAACAGTAGATAATAATTATACGTATTAATATCATTGCAAAACACGAATTTTATTGTTTTCTTTGGACTATAATTTCACAATTCTTAAATATAATTTATTGATCGTTTATTAATGGTTCGCACGCCCCTGATAAAGGGTTTTCATTCGTACCAACATAACCTATCAAATATGGTTTGGGCAAATTTAATTATTTGAACAGAATTCTTCTAGGTACCGATTGATCGAAGAGGTACCGAGATAAAGTTTTATCATTGAGTTCCCATCGATTTTAATGTTTACTTAGTAAAAAATATCAAATAATCAATCATAATAAGTTGATTTCTCCAAGATGTCATTAGCGATAACAGACATACGAATTTTATGAGTATGCTATCTAAAAAAGTACTTAGAAATTTAATAATGTAGTATAATTTTTATTCTGGAAATTGTAATCTTGCCTTAGTTGCATTTAAAATGGACTACATGTCAAACATCAGATAGCAAACCATTGTCATTTTAGATAATATACTTACATTACCTGCATCACCAAGTTACTAATAATCCCATCTTAGTCTAATCCTGATTCTCTATTTACATATATGCAATATTTAAATTTTTAGAGATTTATGCTTTCTTATTAATATTGCTTATGTTTTACCCATGTCTAGTTTAATACTTTATATTATTTTGTTGAAATGTTATTGTTTTTAGATGCTAGCTAAACTCTTAAATTTAATAAAACTGAATACTGCATGCATGCGTATAAGTTTGTGTATGTGTGTGTGTGTATGTTATGTTTGTGTGTATGTGTTTATATGATTAATATGTTTTTATATGCTAATTGTGTATTAATATGTTCATGCACGCATATTTATGTACCCGTCTCAGAACAGACATCGTCTAGTGAGACGGGTTACATACTTTTCTTGTATTATATTGTTACTGTAATAAACGCCCGGGTTGCCGGCAAATAAAAAAAAAATAAAAAAAATAAATTAATAGATTAGTCATTTTTATGTTATTATATACCTGATATTACTTAAAATATTCACCACCTTAAAATGGATGAGACACAATTCAGACAAATAAAATAACAATAATATTAAAAATATATTTTTTTTATTGTAACAACCTTAAAGTTTCTATAACATGTTATATTTTTTCAATATACATCTAGTACATTAAGAAAATATTTCAACATATCAATTATGCTGAAATATTTTATAATTATTCAAAAAATGCAAGTAAATAGGTAATAAATAATAATTATTATTCAATAACAAGTTTATATTTACGAAATTTAAATAATGTTTATGATTTTTTTATATAAAAAATGTTGAATGGTCCCAAAACACAATGTTTTTATAAGTAAATTATTGTATTATAATCAGGGCTGGGCAGTATTTGAATTACTTGTAATTGAAATACATATTCGAAATACAATACATAGACTAAAAACCCTAGAATCCAGAGTGATATATGTTAATATTTAGAGTTGGCATAACTGTATGTCAAAGCATGAATCTTGTCAATTGTCGTTTTCATCGTTTTGCGGTATTTATTCATGAAGACGTGAGTTAATTGATAATGGATTATCAAATTCCGTCAAAACCACAAAACTTTACAAGTGGAGGGGAGATGAGACGAGTCTTCTGAGCAATATGATTGGTCAATTTATGCACGTCTCCGTTTCACTCTACTCAGCTTTGCTGCAATGGAAATGCACCCTTAGACAAGGGCACTTACGACAATTTATTGCAACCAAAGGTTTTACCAAAACCAAATGTATTTTGTATTTGAATTAAAAAAAAATTGGTCAAAATACTGTTTTTTTGTATTTCAAATACACGACTTGAAAGTATTTTGTATTTTAAATACATGCGAAAAAGTATTTTGTAATTTGTATTTTAATTACAGCATCATGTATTTTGCCCAGCCCTGATTATAATATTGCGGCGTAATTATTACAACCAGGTAACTTCGAAATCAGCATTTTTGACTTACTCACTTAAAAGTGTAACTGTATTTCTAAAAGTGAAACTCGACGATCTAAACATTGAACCACTGCTACTCTTCATAGAAAAATCGCAACTGAGATGGCTTGGGCATGTACTTAGAACGTCTGATGACCGAATTCCGAGGAAAATACTAAGTGCGATTCCAGAGGGTAGACATCCAGTGGGCCGCCCCAGACACAGTTGGGCGAGGCAACTCCAGGAAACTGTGTGAGGAGAGGATGGGACTGCCATGGAAGGAGGCCGAACAATCGGCACAAGACAGGGACATACGGAGGAGCCTTGTCGATGAAGTATCCGACCCGAACAGGATAAGGGGAAGAAGATAATGATGATTTATACCTGAAACGTGTATCTTTTTTATGTATGTAAACATGTATGCACATGGATAGATATTAAATCTATTAAGTGGTGTGTGGACTCCGCACCAGACTAAATATATTAATATGCTGGAACAAATCCAGAAAAAATTCCTTAGGTACGTCTATATGCGAATGCACGGAACTTATCCGAGGTTCGTGCACCATATGGAATTACTTGAGGCAACAAATAGATTTAGTTTGGAAACTAGACGTTATGCAAATTTGCAATTCTTAGTTTTAACATAATCCATAACTATATTGACAGCCCATTCCTCTTGGAATGCTACGGTTTATACGTGCCTGAAAACTTCAGTCGTAGTCGTCGACACGACTTGTTCAAAACACCATACGGCAGAACAGATGTTTTAGCACAGCATAGCATAACAAGAGGAATGGTACTGTTGAACGAAATATCAAAAACACTAGATGTATACAACTCTTCTTTAGATAGCCATAAGATTTTTTTGTATAATGATCATCTTCTTAGGTGTTAAGATTGTCAAAATGAGAAAATTGTACGGTAATTGGATTATTTATCTGTTGTACAATTAAAAAAAAATATATATATTAATGTGTTTTTTTTTACATTCCCGCAATCAATGTTTTCCCGCATCCATAGTTTATTTCAATAGGTCCCTTAAGAACGATAGATAGAGGTTTTACTGTATTACAGTTCTAATACACAAATCTATGATTTAATCATACTCATCAGTATAAACGTACAACAACTGATTTATCAGATTGATTACCATCTTATAATCCAAATTTCCAACAAAGCTGATTTCAGAGTTACCTAGTTGTAGTAATTACCCAGCAAAATGATGTTATTAAATAAGTCTATTTAAATTTCAACAGTTTATAATGGCTGTGAAATCAATACAGAGCGTTAAGGGACGTACTTGACAAACCTCCAGCGGTTCCTGACATTATTTGGAGTAAAAAATGTAAATGAAATTTTGGTCTCCGGTGACATTTTTGGTGTTATTTTTTTCAACTAAAAACATAAAAAAAATAGTAGGTATTGAACAGTCAGGGGCGGGGTGAGGGGTTGGTCGATTGTTCGGCTGAGTGACCAGTGATGACGAGTGGAAGAATTTATTTAAAAAAAAAAAAAATACATCAAAAAGTCATCGGGGACCGAAATTTTATTTACATTTTTTACTCCAAATAATGTCAGGTATCACTGGTTAAAGTAAGTCAAGTACGTCCCTAAACACCCTGTATAAAAATATTTTAACACAATATTCAAATCACAAATAATAATACAAGTCAGTAATCAGACAATGATACATAAATATTACATTGAAATAATTACCTAAACAAAATATCTCGACAATAACAAAATAATATTTTGAAGATTGATCTATACTGATATGAAAGAAAACTGATGTGACCAATTTATTACATTTTATTTTGATTAATTTTTGGTTTATTATGCCGTGTGCGCTTCCTCCTTCTAATCAACTTTTCTGATAGCATTACAGTGTCCATCTTCTCATCATTAGGATAAATGCGAGTAATATGTTATCTACGCAAGTAATTATTTTTGAAAATAATTTTTTTGTTAATTGAAGATACAAAATATGTGAAGAGTTTGGCTTATAATTATAATTAATAAAAATAAAAATAATAATAAATCTGCCCTCTCATATATCACTTCATTGCCACAAGTGGTGTCCCACAAGGATCACACCTTGGCCCAATTTTATTTAATATATTTGTTAATTACATTGTTGCTGGTTTTCACGATGTTACTGTTTGCTTTTTGCTGATGACCTAAAGATTTATAAAATTATAAGAAGTATGTACGGCTGTAAGTACAGTATAATCTTCGGCACTTCAAAAGACCGATACGTCCAATAATCCGGCACCCACAAAGTGAGAATAGTGTGTAATTAAAAATGTCAAGGAAACGGAAACACAAGACACTAGATTCTTCGAAACATGCGAGAAAAGGTTTTTAAGCAAGGACTACAAGTTGCACAAAAGCAGACCTCAATTAAGGCTTATTTTAAAACTATGTAATTTTGAGATATGTTACAGTTACAATAAAACCTGTCAAACAAGAACACAAATATGTACATATATTATATTCTCTTTATGAAATGCTTTGTTTTATTTATTATGATTTTTTCTCTATATTATATAATCCAGTAATCCGAACATTCTAATAATCCGGCACCCTCTGGTTTTTAACAGTGCCAGATTAGTGAGATTGTACTGTAATTTTATTTTTTCTTTATGTATTCTCATTGTAGATGCTAGTACTCTTTTATTTTTAATCATATAAACACACATTTCACCACAATTTACATATTGTTATGTTGCATATTGTTACGTTTGCATATTGGAGAATAGACCTCCAATACGCAGGCGCGCGCATTACCCCCTCCCGCGACTCACAGATCAGCGAGACGCGCGAGCCCTCGTGCGGCCCGATTCAACTCAGTCCCCAGTTGCCCGCTAGCCCGCTTACCGGCCCCACGCCTCCCGTGCGAACATGTCCGAAATCAGTGATAGTTCCGCCGCGGGCGCACCTCCGCGTGTTTGTGGACGCTGCTTTGACCAGGAATAATAGCCCGTAAAACGCTATTAGCCCATAAAAAACGTGAGTCAATACAATGTTTTATCCTATGTGTGCAAATGGTGATTAAATCCCCCTAAAAAAGCGTGTAGAGAGAGATTGACGTTCAAACTAACTTTCAGCTAGGATTGTTCATCCCTTGTCTCCCGCCTATGTACTATTGTGAATCCTAGAATTGAATAAACTATTTATGTTATAACATACAGTGTTTTGTTTGTCGAGAGAGGCCCGGGAGGATGGAAAGAGAAGAAACTCGAACCACAGGCACTCGCCTTGGGTTTAGGAGGAAACATGCTTGCGCCCGAAACCCTGAGCTAGTTTATTTGGGGCAAATCCAGCATCTAATTGTATTAAATATGTGGGAGCTTTCTCCTGGAGGCCATGACCTCCCTGCCTGCCGCTGCTCAGCCGCTAACACTGGCGCCAACGCTGACGTTAACAATATTATGTACTTATCCACCCTGATGATGGATACTGCAAACATGATGAAACTGTCCGAAACATTGGCTAAAGAAGAATGAAGCGCAACACGGCATAATAACCCAAAATTAATCGCGATAATACTTTCGGGTGTGAAATCTCGAATCTTATTAGAAAGTTGAATTTCAAAAACTGGCCTCTCGATTTTCCATCTAGATTGACTAACACCAATCAATAAAATTTTTATGTGAAAAATATAACACAATTATTTGTTTGTTGCATCAATCACTGGATTAACATTTGTTATTTATTTTCAGAATCTTCTCCGTCCGAATTGATGATCTTATTTCTTCTTCGAATTCTCCCCTCAGGATCATTTCGATGTGTGTGCAGGTGGCGGTACTGAAATAAATAATAAAACAACAAATTTAATTCTAACTTCAAACCAGAAAATCTGAGCTTTGCATCATGCAGTATACACAATGGGGTATATTTTTTTTTATCACAAGGAAGAATTTCCCGTTTTAGGATAGGTTAATTCAAATATTCATGCAATATTATTTATTTATTTAGTATAGTATAATACATTTACAAACATTATTTATGATATGTTTTGACTGTCCAACTAGGATGATTCCCGTTTTAGAACAGTCAAATTAGGATTAGTGTGAACATATGGAACATGATTTGTACAAAAAAGAGGAAATAAAAAGAAGAGAAATAATAAAAAATGAAGTTAGAAAGTTTAAAACATAGTAACAAAAGTTAAAACATAGTAGTTAATATACATATAGGTTCTTAAAAACAGAGGATTAAAATATATAGATAACTTGTGTATGCATTGCATAATATAGTAGAAAAATAGAAAAAAAAAGAAAAGAGAAAGAAATAAAATTATTATAAAATAACCAACAAAATTATTATACAAAAGCCGTGGTTTGTTAGCATGGTTATTGAAATGATAATAATAATAAATAAAAGGAAAATAAATGTATAAATAACACAAATGATTACAGCATAAAGGTAACTGGTGTTTGCGTTTCATATTATAGTCGTACTAATGAGAACTATAAAGAAAACAGATACAATAAAATAAAATAAGCAATTAATACATGATTATTACTGTTTTTTGCTTGCATAGTTAATAATAATAAAATAATAGGTATGTTTACTTATACATGGTGTTTGCATTACATATTATAAGCATACATATATATTTTGTATAAATATGAATAAAAAGAGAATAAAAAAAAGAAGTGATAGAATCAAATGAAATATCCAATTAAAACAAAAGATTAACTGCTGCTTGGTAGCATTCTAATTTAAAAGTAATAGGTAGTTAAATACACGCACATAGTAATAACGATTAGATTATTAAAAGCTGATGCCAATATGGGGCTCATTTTGAAATCTTTAATTGAGTACGGTATTAAATCCTGGGGAGGACCAAATGTTGCCACCATTGACCAGATCATGAAAGCGCATAAACTAATTACAAATAAAGATTATTCTAAAACTACCGATCACAAGCAGTTCGGAAGAAATATTTAGTGAATCTGTATTTTGGACATTAGGCAACTTTATGCCAAAAACACACTAGCATACACCTCTTCAAACACAGAACAGAACTGACAACCTCTTCAAAAACAGGCAATGTCCAAAGTGCTTCTGACTTACAAAAAAAAATGTATGAATAACACACAAGAGTCCCAACTGCTCCCATCTTTTTTTTTACATTAACTCCACACAGGAGGCCTTGAGGAAAATAATTTCCCTCAGGGCTTATGTCATCTTTGAAGATGCTGTGTGGAGGGTGTTTTTGAGGAGAGGAAGGAGTGAACATAGGTCTTGTAGGAGGGAGGAAACACAGAGACCGGCAAATCGTTCCACAGCCGAGCTGTTGAACTCAAGAACGAGTCGTAGAAACGACCCATTACAAAACACAAAATATTTAAAATGTGAATTATACAGCAAATCTCGGATCATCAGTGAAGACATATCAAACAACAAAATGTAGTTCCAATGTAGTTCCAAATCTCGGATCATCAGTCAAGACATATCAAACAACAAAATGTAGTTCCAATGTAGTTCCAAATCTCGGATCATCAGTCAAGACATATCAAACAACAAAATGTAGTTCCAATGTAGTTCCAAATCTCGGATCATCAGTCAAGACATATCAAACAACAAAATGTAGTTCCAATGTAGTTCCAAATCTCGGATCATCAGTCAAGACATATCAAACAACAAAATGTAGTTCCAAATCTCGGATCATCAGTCAAGACATATCAAACAACAAAATGTAGTTCCAATGTAGTTCCAAATCTCGGATCATCAGTCAAGACATATCAAACAACAAAATGTAGTTCCAATGTAGTTCCAAATCTCGGATCATCAGTCAAGACATATCAAACAACAAAATGTAGTTCCAATGTAGTTCCAAATCTCGGATCATCAGTCAAGACATATCAAACAACAAAATGTAGTTCCAATGGTACAAATCTCGGATCATCAGTCAAGACATATCAAACAACAAAATGTAGTTCCAATGGTACAAATCTCGGATCATCAGTCAAGACATATCAAACAACAAAATGTAGTTCCAATGGTACAAAGCTGATTTTTTATTTTAAATGTAATATTGTGGTGTTATTTTGTTGTTGTTGTAAACTGCTTGTGTTTAATTAAAGAGGTTTTACTCATTAAGTTAAAAATAAATAAAAATGTTTGTATAAATAATAATTTATGAAGTCCTTACCATTGACGACTTCTGGCTGAATGCTCTGTTGCAATATTTGCAGATAAAAGGCTTCTGGCCGTTGTGGGTGTACCGGTGCATTGACAGAATGCTGCTCGAACTGGAAACATGGAACACCACTATTGACACATATACACAAACAAGAATAAAACAACCATGTTCATGGAGTTAGGTAGACCCTGATCTGGGTACCAGGACATAAAGGTATTGGGGTGACGGCTAAACAAGGAAAGGGGTGGAAGCACCACTTACGAGATCCGAGCCAGCCATTGGATTGGCATCAAATCACAGCATTGGAAGGAGTGGTAGAGGGCACCCGGAATGAGACAATCCAAAGTACTCATAAATGAACCAGACCCTAGACAAAACAGGCAATTATTGAATATGGACAAAGCCAGATATGGGTACTGGCATTCCGGGAACCATGTAATGGATCAACAACACCTCTGCCATAGGTCACCTGAAGTGTTTCACTTGGTGCCAGGGTTCATGGGTTGAAATTTGTCCGGGTCTTGGCAGCCGATGCGTCTGCATGCCTGAAGCATGGCGGACCGGTTCAAGAGAGACTGATTGAGGGATGTCTTTTGACCTCTCCAGCTGGAATCTTTCCACCCATCGCCTTGCAAGGCAGTTGGAGGGGTGGATTCACATGTCTACCACTCCTGGACACGCTGAACTCCTGATGAACTCTAGATTCCTACCTACCCCTCATACCTTTTGCCTTCCCAGAATTTCCTGTCTTTCATTTCCTTAAAAAAAACCCCCCAAAGATGACATAGGCCCTGATGAAAATTATTATCGTCAGGGCCTCCCGTGTGAAACTAATGTAAAAAAAATATAAATGTCATCACTGATGGATCTAATAAAGTACTAATAGGACACTGCCTCCTCAGGAGACACATGCAGCTGTTGGTAGTGGAAAACACCAATATGTGGATGTAGGAAATGCGAAGAGGATGAAGAGACTCCAATTCTATGATGCCAATGTCGGAGGATTGAGGGAGGACGGAATACAAATGGCGTAGTCGGTGGAGAACATTTTTTGTGGAGGGGGCCAAATCCTACCCTGGGACTACCACCATCATAAGCAAAAAGGCATCTAGGAATTCGCAAAAGCAACATTCTGATATAAGAGACCTTTCATCTATTTCCAGTGAAATTTAATCAATTTGATGTGGAATTTGCAAATTCCTATCAGCTCTTTTGCTTATGACGGCAGCGTAGCACCGTGATGATGTTGTTATGTATGTGATTTCTGTTGTTACCTAAAGAACTTGCCGCATATTTCACAGGTGTAGGGTTTCTCGCCCGTGTGTGTGCGCATGTGCAGGGACAGGTGGTCCTCCTTGCGGAAACCTGAAACAACAATAACCATAAGAGCATAAATAACAATAAGAACAACAATAACGATAATTCAATTTAGGAGGCGGGTACCACCTCTCCGAGAACCATTTGTTGGATAACCAACAACCCTGCCATAGGTCACCCCAAATGGTTCGCTACGTTTGGTGATTTAGCAGGGGTGCCCGGGTTCTTGGTCTTGGCGGTGGATGCATATGCCCACCTACTGCATGGCAGGTCGGAGCGGGAGAAACTGGTTGGAGTAGACCTTTGGACCTCACCTGTCTCTCTCAACCCATTGCCTTGCACTGCAGTGGGAGGGATCGATCCGTACGTCCGTCACTCCTGGACACATTGACCCCCAGATACCTACCTACCCCTAATTTTTTTTATATGAATACCGCACAAGAGTCCCAACTGCTCCCGCCTAGAGCCAGTGAGACTATGGCATTCTCAATTGGGGTATGCTGTGAGGCTGAAGGTAGTGGGGAGGGGAATGAGATGGGGAAGAGGAAGGTGGGGAAGTACCTGGCCATTCAGATCTGGTCTGGGATTCAATCCCGCGACCTTCGGATTGCGAGTCAAGAGCCTTACCGCTAGACCACGCCGGCCGTCATACCTTTTCCTTCTCATCACTTCCTCTCCTTTCTTTCCCTGAAAAGACCGCCACAGCACCTCCCTGCATTGAGCCAATGTGAAAAAAAACAATAACAATCATCACTGCTACCTAAGAACAGAGGAGAAGAAACATTCACAATGTTGCAGTATTTTTTAAATAAAATTTAAGATTTAAATCTAACACCAGACATAATTTAATTAAACAAAAAGAAAAATTATGTGCAGTTCATGTGCGGTAGAAGTGAAACCTTTAAAAAACTAAAGTAGACAAGAGTGGTGAGTCTACGAAGCACCGCATAAAGAGGAGACCGATTATTCTAACTCATTCGCAGGCTAAATCCTATAGATGTACGTGTTTGTTTCTTTTTACGCATTTTTGTTTCATCAAGTTTCAAATCACAACGGTGCTAAAGAAGTTTTCACTTCAATACACAAAACATAATATGTGCGACGTCTCTTGGAATATGCCTTCCAAATACGGAGACCATATTTTGTGGATATAGATCTGATAGTGGGTACAGAGATGATTCGGAAACATACCAAGAGCTTTGAAAGACAGGCAAAACGAAGATAGACTCAAGGGTATAGAATTACTAATTAAAATTTACAAAGATAATATTGTAAATAAAACAGCACCATTTAAAAATAATGCAAATCTTAGACAAACGTCAATTATCGCAACTCCAAAATTAATTAGTTATTTAATTAAATGAAGACATTATGAGCGAAACTCAATCGAAAATCTGGAAACAGAAAAATCAGAAAAAGATATTGGCACCTCTGGGACTCGAACCCAGGACCTCCCTACTTTCCGGGTTGGGCGCTCTTATCCACTGAGCTAAGGTGTCGATATCCAATTCGGTCACTTTTAACTGTACCATACTTCGACTAAGAACCACCCATATTATCTTCATTTTTCTTAACGCATATTTTTATTGGCTGCCATCTTTATGAATGATTGCAAGATTCAACTCGAACTAAATGCAATCTAGATGGTGTCTGGATAAATTATTATCCATTTTATTTAATGTGCGACATCTATTGACTCTTAGTTCGAGTTGAATCTTGCAATCATTCATAAAGATGGCAGCCAATAAAAATATGCGTTAAGAAAAATGAAGATAATATGGGTGGTTCTTAGTCGAAGTATGGTACAGTTAAAAGTGACCGAATTGGATATCGACACCTTAGCTCAGTGGATAAGAGCGCCCAACCCGGAAAGTAGGGAGGTCCTGGGTTCGAGTCCCAGAGGTGCCAATATCTTTTTCTGATTTTTCTGTTTCCAGCTTTTCGATTGAGTTTCGCTCATAATGTCTTCATTTAATTAAATATTACAGTTTGAGGTTTTACTCATAAAGTTAAAATAATAAATAATAATAATTAGTTATTCACTAGTTTGTTAGTTACCTTTTCCGCACTGTGAGCAGATGTGGTCCCTGATGTTGGAGTGAATCTTGAGATGAAACTTGAGGTGATGGGGGGCGCGGAAGGCCTTGCCACACTCATCGCACTTGTACGCGCGCAGGTCCGTGTGCCCGCGCATGTGCACACGCAGGTTGCTGATCTGTGACAGGCAAGCGTAATACAGATCATAATAAACGTTGCTTATCTGTGACAGTCAAATAATGTAATATAAATTTTAAAATGACAGTTTCTGATCTGTGAGAGTAAGTGTTGGTTGGTGGGATATGAAGGAACTGACCTGAACAAAGCGCTTGTGGCAGATTTCGCACTCGAAGGGCCTCTCCTGGGTGTGCCCCCTCTGGTGCACCAGCAGGTTGCAGGGCTGCGTGAAGCCCTTGCCGCATTCGCTGCAATAAGTCACACCAATAATTAATAGACCTAGATGTAAATATATATTTAGTACTCTACATTCATAACATAAAAACACAATAATAGAAAAATATAATTTCATACTGGTACACATTAGTACGCCACTCCTGGACAAACTGACCCTCAGATTCCGATCCACCCCTCGTATCTTTTTCCTTCCTAGAACTTCTCCTTCCTTTCATTAAAAATATCCTCCACACAGCATCCTTAAAGATTACAGGCCCTGAGGAAATGTGTGGATAAATGGATGGGTCAATTGGCTGATTTGGCATAATATCTTTTTCTATTTTTCTACGTCTTGTTCTCTTTCATATTTTTAAAATTTTTGGTTTAAATTATTATTGTTATCTTCTTCTTCAATGAATATATTTATTTATTTATATTATATGCCTGTAAGGGCTTTTAGAAGCGTATGATAAACATAATAATTTAGTAATCAAGAAGTAAAATTAGAACACATGCAGATGAATAATAGATGCTAACATTAGTATTTATTTATGAGGTATGTTATTATAGCATTCTTGTAACTATATTCCGTGCAGTTGAACTCATCTGCTATTTCTGAAAAGTATTGCTCTAAATAACTCAGTTCTGATTTTGTTGTTTTTGATCAAGTAGTTCTAGTTGGTGTTAATTAGGAAGGTAATTAATTAGTTTTAGAATTAACATTAATAGTTTTAGAACTAGTACTAGAGCCATCTATTCCATGCAACTGGAACTATCATAGTATTTTACCTGCAAATGTAGGGGCGTTCTTTCAATTTGTGTGTGCTCAAATATTCATGGTATGCCTCCCCTGAAACAATGAAAAACTATCAAACTTAACAAATAACTCTACGCTGGGTTATTTATATATATGTATATTATTTATGCACGGTTTAACCCCTCGGGCCTCGGGTCTGAGGGGTTAAACCGATATTTTATAAGGCAAATGTATTATAAACATTACCGTGAACTCACTATTTTGTCGTTTCGTATAAAAATAATTAATAAAAAATTCTCAAAGTTTCATAATTTTTTTTCAAATTGCTTTCGGAAATTTGGTTTCATAAAGGTGTACATTTGTAAGTATTTTATAGTTAACTTTTTTATTAAAATATAAAGCGTGGTGTTTTCTCTTTCTAACACCGTTTAATCATATTTCTAACCTTGATCGTAAGGGAGGTACAACGATTTCTTCGAGACCTATATGAGTTGTTCTGAATAGCGAACAAATTTATTTATTTATTTCTATATATTACAGTATTTACCTATAGATCAATTTCGAAAACATTTTTACATAATATATTTTGTAATTTTATTGTTGGGTGTAAGGTAGGTTTGTGAAGGTGAAACTGTGGATAGGTATTGTTGTATGTTTCGTGAACACCTCACTAGGAAAACCTGTGCTGAGGTGTTTACGTGTTTATTTATGTTTATGTATGACAAGTATTTATGTGTTGTAATAGAAAGTTTTATATGAATTTTTTTTTTCAAATTTTAATATTTATTTTACATTGGTTATTTAGAAGAGCAAAAAAAAGTATTTAAATATATTAGAGGAATATAAAAAATATATAAATATATACATATATAAACATACACATACATACACATCCATAAAAATACATGTACCTGCACACATGCATATAAATATATATATACATACGTATACATACGTAAACATACGCATACACATTCACATACACATACATATATGCACACACATATATAAATTGTAAGTGTATGTACAGTTGTTGGATACTTGAAAAACTACTTAATTTTTAGGTTTATTTAATTTTATACTTTTTATAGTTTTGTTACGTTTGGTTGGGAATAATAATGTTTTGTATAAAGTTAATATCTTGATTTTTAATCCAGTCAGGGTTCATTTTTTACAATTAAATGATAAGATACATTGAAATAAAGACAGCACACATACCATCATGCCTTTTCTTCATGTGCTGCAGCAGGTACTCAGCGGATCGATATAATTTGTTACAAACAGAGCACTTCTCTGGCTGGGCCTTGAAACGGTTTGGTCTTATGCGCTGAAAACAATATACACATGAACAACACACTGAGAGATTTCCAATGAAAACCTTTAGTAAATCTAGTTAGTAAATAATACTTTCTGAGAAATTGTGAAATCTGACTTTACTTTTCAAAATCAACTCTAAGAAAATGAAAGAAAAGAAAAATATATTGCTAATATCGATCGTCCAGTTCATTAGTCAGACATCTCTGAAAAATCAAAAATTGAGTTGAGTATGCAAATATAAAAGTCTACCTTGTATCTGGTACAATACTCAGAGTGCTGATAAACACCATCAAATCAATTATATTGCAGAAAAACTTATTGTAGTGAATTGAACAAAATCTTGATGTTTTCTGGGTCACAAGTAGGATATTTCAAATATGATATTTCAAGTATGATATTTCAAAATGTCATACTAATGTACCGGACCGTTATGCCTCCCGGTGTTATTTCATAGCATATTTAAAAAGTAAAACACAGCATGTGAAAATAATATTTAATAAATAATAAATTTTTCAAAGGTGTGCAATAGTATTGGTTAAAAATTGGCAACACCAGGAAGCACAGTCCTACCCAGTAAAAACTGCCGATAGCCCATCTCCTCATATTCAATCCGAGGGGGTACCCAAACGAAACCGAACTAATGTTGTGGTGGGCCGAGTTTTTGTAGTACCGCGTTCTGCCGCTAGGGGGCGTATAAAGCCACCATTTCCAAGTCAGTAAGCCAAACGTCATCGCTAAAGAAGGTTCCGTTCGGTTTGTGTGCATTTTTTAGTGACAGTTGTTTGTGTGCTCCTCGTTTTTGGAAATTGAAGTCTTCCACTGGTTTGATTGTTGCTTCGTTTCAGGGTCCGTAGCACCATGATTCGTCATCTGTAATGACCTTGGAAAAAAATTTGGATCATTTCGGAATTCTTCTTTCAAAGCAAAGCATGCTTCCACGCGACCTTGTTTCTGTTCAGCAATCAGCAGTCGAATTTGGCAGACATCCTTTTCATCGTCAAATCTTCTATTAAATTCACTGAATTGAACTCCAAGTCACTCCAGATGGCTCCACAATTTCTTCAATAGTCCGTTGTCGATCTTCCGATGGATGGAGGATGATTTCGCGCTGCGAATTTTTTCAACATTTTCATCAGTTCGGGCCGTGGACGGACAGCCAGAGCAAAAATGTGCAAAAACGATGAGCACACAAAACAACTGTCACTAAAAAATTCAAATAAACCGAATGGAACTTTCTTTAGCAATGACGTTTGGCTTACTGACTCGGGAATGGTGGCTATATACGCCCCCTAGCAGCATAACGCGGTACTGCAAAAACTTGGCCCACCACAACATCAGTTCGGTTTCTTTTGGGTACACACTAGTATCTTTGGTGCTTGCTGTAAATGATCCAGTAACTAATTGATTAGAAGTAAGATTGGAGAGAAGTACAAATTATTTAAAGAAATAGACAGACTTACTTTTTTGATAATTCTGAGCTTGGGATCGACGTGAGTTATTTTGTGAGACCTCAAACTGCTGCTAGTGCTGGAAGGCAAATATAAAATTGAAAACATTGAAATTCACTTTCACCAGGTAAATTTAGTAAATTCGAAGTGATTTTTTGCAGTTGTGCGACAGCCCTCCCGAACTAGAAAAAAAACTTATTTTATTTGGTAAGTATGCGGGCACACAGGACACACACAGTTTGCACTAATTATTTTAAAAACACCTTGAATCTTGAGAAACAAATATTTGAAGTTGCAAGAAACAAGTAACATCGGAAATAGAAAATAATGCATTTTAATATTTAGTAATTTCGTTAAAATTTTAAGGTTTTTAAAGGTTGTTCACTTGGCGGCCATCGTTATTGATGTGAAAGTTTTAAGGTTAGATTTTTTATTCTTTTAACCCATATTATGAGCCTTAGAATCTAAAATAGGTTCTTAGTTTGGATTTAGTTAAAAAATTAATAAAAAATAAAAAAAAAACTATCTTAAAAAACTTATTTTAAGAGGAATATAAACGCTAGAAATATTTCGATTCTGGTACCTTCAAAATTTAAAATCTAGCGTCTTATTTGCACGCGGCAAGTAAGCGAAAAAGTGGTTTTTATTTATTTTGTGCATAATTTTATGAGAATGAAAAAAGTTAGAACTTACAAAACCTCAAAAATAGTCTTAGCTGTAAAGGGGTATTTTTCAAAAATTGTTTTTTCATAGTTAAGTCATGCAAAAACATTTTTTTTTAGTGGTTTACGCTTATATTTTTTGTTATGTAATTAATATTTTTATTGTAATTCCAATACATAGAAAAGCTAGTAAAAGCTTCAATTCATCCGCAGCCTATTTTTGATGTTGAAAATGAAAACAGATTCGTCGTAGAGATGAATCTAAATAGGATTTCACATATAACTTCATCCTAATAATATTATGTCAAAACATAGCACAAAGAAATGACGTCAATTTTATTATTTATTTATTTATTCATAAAAGATTTTTATAAGGATACAATTACAGTCCAAGGCTGTATTTTTTTTTAACAGTTGTTTTTTAATCTATGTTGAAAAATTTTTCGTGTTTGAGATAGTGGAGAGAAGTGCCATTACAGTTTTAATTTAAGTATATAATATAATTAATACATATTATAACTAGCGAGTACCCGGTACGCGTTGCAATGCCACTCAAAGAAAGAAAGTATTTTAATTCTGTACATTGAAGTGCTTTTGGATATATGTACAACTTTTTTTTGTCCTGTGCAATAAATCAGAAGGTTTTCTGACGTGCAGGAAGACCACATACAGCTGCCCGTGTGAGAAGCATGGATTTTCCAAATTTATCTCCTGCTATCCCCTACTGCTACTAAGTCTCCTATTCAATTCCTTCCTCTAACCTTCCTCATGCCCCACCCATTCATAGCCCCTCCCTTGCCCGTCACCGTTCCCTCTCGCGTTCCTCTTCATCTTCCCCCGCCTCTCCCCGTCCTATATTAATAATATTCCGTGTACCTGCTTATTTACCAACTTATTATTATTAACAAGTTGAATTTATCCTTACTTGGGGAAGAACTACTGAATAATCTTGTCACACACCGCAGGGCTGGCATTCCAGGAAGTTCCCAAAATACAAATAAAGATTTTGCCAAACAATAAATATCACAAAAGATCTGACCCGAAAGCTTTTCCACAAAGCTCGCAGCTGAAGAGCTTCTCCCCCGTGTGGGTCCTGATGTGGTTCACCAGATGCTCCTCCTTCACAAAATCTGCAAAACAACATACATATGAGGGATGCCCAAGAATTAAAGACCGTTATTATTTAAGAAGTCAGGAAAAAATTATTTTTACAAATGCATCAAGGATAAAACTACTCGTCTATGTAGTGTATACACAGTTTAAGTACAAAAAGTCGACACTGTACACTGTTATCGCTACGTCAGGAGTGGCGCAGCGGTCAGTGCAGGAAACTAAGCACTTACAAAAAATGTGCAGTAAGGTGCAACAGTGTAAGGAGGGTGTTTGTACCTCTGGCGCAATAGGAGCAGACATGCTCCCTCAGACCCGAGTGGGACTTCTTGTGGAGTTGCAGGTGATGGGAGTAGTGGAAGGCCTTGGGGCACTCGTTACAGGGGTAGGCCCTCACATCGCTGTGAGTTCTTTTGTGAACGGTCAAATTGGACAGCTGAAACAGATACATGAATAATGAATCAATAAATCCGTAGTTACTTAAGGGGGGATAAGGTTTTAAAGGCAAAAATAAAACATATTTTCATGATTTATTTTTGGAGATGAGAAAAAATTGGTTTATTTATTTCATATACACGTTATAGTATAACATCTGAAGTATCTTTGAAAAACTTTTCAATTAAAAATATCAATAAATAAGTCCGTGAGAGCGAATATCTGGAGGCGCCTCAAAAAAAAGTTGTTATGCGGTGAACATCACAACTTATTATCGAATCATCTGAATTAAAAAAGTCGAAATACGTTTAAAAGATGATTTTTTTTTTTTTGGTAATTAGAGGGAGTTTTTTTTTCGATTTTTTAATTTTTGACAGCATTTTGAAGTGAAAAATGCGATTTTCGCTAAAAAATTTCGGTGAATTTGGAAAAAAACTCTCCCTGATTACCTATTAATTTGTGTGTAGAAATAGTGTACAAAATTTCAAAAGGATCGGTCGGGTAGATTTTAGGTTATGATGTTCAAGAACTTCAAAAGTGTTGTTTGCGAGAAAATCGATTTAAAGTTTTTTTATACTTGAATCAAGCAAGAAGGCCGGTCACTTGAAATTCTGTATCTTCGTTGGTTTTGCTCCGATTTACTTGAAATTTTGACACAAAACTCTCGACATGTTGCACATTCAGAAAAAAAAGTTTTTAAACCTCACCCCCCCACCCCCCTTAAGGATTCTTTTGTATTTTTACTGGTGTGGAGTTACTTTTGCTCATTGATTGTCCAAAGCGCAAATTACAGAGACTCACTGAGGGAGGTAGGAGGGTTAAAAACAAGCATAGTAATAATAATAATGGTTTATGAAGGAACAATCTGCTCTCGCCGAGCGGTGAAATCATACTGCAATAGTAAGCCACGCCCAAGTGTGCCCAGTTATGTTTGTTTGACGTGTTGTACCCAGTTGCCTTAGCGCCATCTCCTCTTTCTTCTTTCCTCTATGGGTGTAGGTTTAGGTTACGACATTGAGATTTGGAACGCATGATATAATACAGTTGTTGAATGACTGACCTCCTTGTATGTTTTGTTGCAAATGTCACATTTGTGGGGCCGCTCCTTGGTGTGTGTGCGCAGGTGGGACTTCAGGCTGCTCCGTTGTGGAAAGGTCTTACCGCAATCACTAAAAATCACACAACATTATTGATGCGATATACAGAACATTCAACTAGTTCCAATACTATTTCCAATTCGGGAGGCGAATTTGGGTACCGCTGCAAAGTTACTGCTTAAATGTAGATATTGTTACCTGCATTCAAATGGCCTGTCTTGTACATTGTGGGTTTTCACATATTCTTCATAAATTTGTTCTGCAAAAATTAATCAGAAAATATTAGATTGGATATCTATGTCATATATGTATTTTGGAAAATCACCCTGTTAATATAAAATAAAATGTGTACGATCATGTACATGTACGATCATAATAGTAGTAGTCGTCATCACAACTTATTCAAGATAGCACACGGCAGAACAGATGTTCTAGCACAGGAGGAATGGTGATATTGAATGCTCCAAGACAGTAGATAATATATTTCATTGAAGAAGACAATACTAATAAAATCTAAAGGAAAATATGTAAAAGAATAAGACACAGAAAAATAAAAAAGTAGGTAACTGGGACTCAAACCCAAGATTAACCAACCCTTAACCAACTCAGCCGTTGGGACCTCTTATTTTTAAGTAATTTTTATCTATCTCATATTTCAAATTCAAAATTAACAATATTATCTTCGACTAATTTTTCCTTTATTTTTGGCTGCTACCTTTTTAAATGATCAGACAGTTCTAAAGAATTGGTTTGTAACCTAGATAGTGTCTCGGATAAAAATGTCTGATTTCATTTATATTTACATCTATTACATTGGTTGGTATTACCTTCAAAAAGTTATTAGAGCAAAAGTACTGTAAATGGACGATTAATTCGTATTAATAATACTGACCGCCGTGACGTAACCTCAAGTGCCGCAGGAGAAACTCAGCCGATTTGTAAAGCCTTCCACACTCCAAACACTTTGTTGGTTTTGCTTTGGTTCTCCTCCGACCTTTCATGACCTGAAAATAATTAATAAGTAAAATTTACAAAATTTTAAGAAACCCCCGACACAAAAAAGGCTGATAACCTTGAAACGCCTGAACAGATTTTCATGAATTTTAGCTAAGAACCATCTCTGTTACGTCAGCTTTCAAACAAAAAAAACTGCATCACAATCGGTCCATTCGTTTAGGAGCTACAATGCCACAGACAGACACACAGACACGTCAAACTTATAACACCGCTCCTTGCGTCGGGGGTTAATAAAATATAAAAGATTAAATTTAAGGCCTTGCGGTAAGATAGTGTCCGCCGTAGAGATGGTCAATATTCCTGTCCTGTCTCAAAGAAACTGGTTCGTTTACCGTCACTGGTACTGTTGTTATTATCAAAAGTGAAGAAAATAGCTACAAAGTATTTGAAATTGTTTCTTTTTCTCAGAAAATCTATGGCAAACTGGCCATTTAGCGCCATTTAGTTTTTTTTTACAGTTGAAAGGTTCCCATTAAACGCCGATTCTAGGTCCGTTTCAGGTTTTGAACAAACTGCGATCAGCAGAAGAGGACAACAATCGTGTTGTTAAGCTTGTCAGCTTATTACAATTTGGTAGAAAGCTAAAACACACCTAAAATCTGCATTTAATGGTAAGCTTTCATACGTTAAAAAAAAACAAAATGGTGCTGGCCATTTGATGACAATGTTACATTTGATGATCTGCAAAATGACTGGGCTATAGGAATTGATTCGAAGTCTAACATACCTTTAATTTCTTAAGTTTCACAACACCATCACCATTAACTTCTTCTGCTGCGTCGTCCATTCCTTCGTCCATCTCCACTTCATCCTTGAAGCTGGCGTCGGAATCAATCACGTTTAAGGTCACTCCGGAGTCGAGGAAATCCTCGAAGTTCTCCTGTTTGATGGCTTCAATGATTACTAGGGGCTGGAATTCAGAGCGCCCTGTCGCTCCATCTTCTTTCTTGTCTACTTTACAGATCTAAAAAATTAAATAATAACACTAATAAACATAAACAATTTATTTATTTCTCAAATAGTTATCCCTGAAAAATCTTAGATATTAACTTGACTTATTAAGATAAAAACTGAGAAAAAACATTGTAAAGAGTTCACATTTGAATGTATTTGTGCACATTTATAGCATTGAAAGTTTTTCAAACTCGTTCGGAATATCTGCCCGCAGTCCCCTCTTACCCCGCAAATGCCCAAAGATAATGGGTGCAACTTTTATCATTTCCATATAAATTTAAGGCCGTCTGTTTTAATGCTTGCTAGAGTAAAAGGAAGAGTAAAAGAAATTGCTAAAGTTAAATTTCACGAAAATGAATTTTTCAATCAATTTGAACGCCTGTTTTATTTCACTTTTAACTTTTGCTTTAACTTTGTGTTACTCCACCATTTTGACATATTTGACAGTGCTGTTGGATGTAAGGCACGAAATTGCACGCTTCGAAATTGATTAGTATTCATGATTAATATTACAGAAGATGATGATAGTGTCGATGAATTCCTCACCAACATTCTTGCAGTGAAAACCAAAAATTTACAACTCCGTGTTAATAATATGGTTATTCGGGACGATCTTGAATTTTGGCAAGGTCGCATGTCAAAAAATATTATAAAATTGAATTCTAAAAATATTCTGGTTTTTGACTGGCCGCACTAATAACTATTACTTTAGCAAAAGTACACTTGAAACAGCGCATGGTCCTGTTTAACCCATTGGCCACAAACGCCGGCGTCCTGCCGGGTGTGCAACTGAGATACTTTACCACAAACCCCGGCGAGCCGCCGGCCTAGAGTATGCCCGCCAAAAATCGTAAAAAGGAGCATGATAGTGACATCTTTGAACAAAACTTTAAATGCTGAACGTTTTGTAGATAACAAACCATTCATTTGGTAGAATTGGCAATCATAAGTTTCTTAGGTTTTTCCCCTAATATTTGTATTACAAGTTTTGTAAGTAGCCAGCCGCCATTTAATTTCTTCAAAATTGCGAGTGGTTCTAGGCTTTTCGTAGTGACCCTGCACGTCCCTGATTGCTTTGAGGACTATCAAACCAAATTATTTTATTAGTTATTAGTATACACGTATGTAAAAAACAAAAATCATTAATGTTAGATTTATGAATATTATGTTTTTTTGTAACTTTATGAATAAAAATGTGAAAAAAAACTTACGAAAAAAGAGAAGGTTATATTTGTATCCTTATTTACACATATTTAAATATTTTTTAAATTTTTATTTTTATGTTTTTCTTTACCTTAATCTAATGTGTAAACAAATTTAAAGAAATTTATTCATTTGAATTTGTGGATCAAAAGTTACAATAGATTTAGTACATCAATGCAGGTTTTCAATTTTTGGTATAAAATTAATTCAGTGGTGAAGGCCAATTTTTTAGCACAATAATTCTGTGGCCAATGGGTTAATATTCTTGTTACTTTAACTAACAGTTAAAATTTAAATTTAGCTTTCTGTTGAAACAGAATGTTTCGTTAAATGCTTTTTTGTTTCATTCTTTAGCTCCGAACAAAAGTAGAATTATTATTGAATAAAAATATTTTTTGATCTTTCCATTACACCACCACTCACCACTCACAGAGGGGTCTCTTTAAAATGATTTACGTGAACTTAATCGCTTGTCTGGATTTGCAATAATTGTTTTTATAAATTTCACTTTATATTCTGTAATTTTGATTTTTAATTGTACAAACCAAGATGTCTTCTTCCTTATCGGGTTTGTGGTCGGAATAGTAACTTCTGATGCACTCATCGTCAGAGAGAGACCACTTCTCATCATTTTGATCACCAAGACCTTCAAAAAAATAATATTTAAGGTTAAAAATCAAATCACAATGCTCAGCAGTTTTGGAAGGTGATTATGGGTACCGCTGCCATTTATTGGATAACCAACACCTCTGCCGCGTAAGTAACACCAAGTGGTTCGCTATGTTTGGAGACTTAGCAGGGGTTCCCGGGTTCATGGGTTGAGGTTTGTCTAGGTCTTGGTGACAGATGCGTCTGCCCACCTACTGTACGGCGGGTTGGATTTGGAGAGACTTATTTCTCCAGCAGGATTCTCTCGATCCATCGCCTTGCATTGCAGTGGGAGGGATGGTTTCATTCGTCCGTCATTGTTGGACACATTGACCACCGGATTTCTACCTACCTCCCCTACATTTTTCCTTCACAGATCTCCTTCCTCCTTCCACTCTCTCCTTTCCTTACAAAAAACCCCTCCATACAGCATTCCCAAAGATGACAAAGGTCCTGAAGGAAATTATTTTGAGGAGCTAAAAAAAAGTGATGCTACCCAAATTTGGGTAGCTATCACTCAAGTCGTTAAATTATAAAAATGTATCTCTATATAATAACGTAATTAAAAAAAAAAATTTACTTGGATCACAGAACTCTTCCTTGACGGTTGTCTCTACTTTGAGGCTCTTCAATATTTCCTGTGATCGCTCGCAGTTCTTTATGAATTTGTGCGCCTTATTTAGCTTCCTGAGACAGCTGGCGCATATGAGCGGAGGGAAACCATCGCTGGGAGTTGCCTGAAAACAATATAGTTTTTACAGTCAATGTAAGTTAGAATGGTGCCAGCATATCCGTAGCGGATAAAAACATTTATTATTATAATTTAAAAAAAACTTCATCTCTGGAAGTATAAATGCTATGTAATCCAGTGGCGGCTCAAGCACTTCTTGGGTGGTGGGGATCGACATTTTTAATGTACTGAACCATAACCTCACCACCCGTAGAATATAATATAAAATTTCTCAAAAAAAATAATTGATGGTCTAATCATGCTAATCGGATATCTAAACACAAATTTATATAAATTTTCTATTGATATAGGTATACCAATTTACTTTAGTTTAACCCATTGGCCACAAACCCCGGCAGCCTGCCGGGTGTGCTCAGGTACTTAACCACAAACCCCGGCGCACCACCGGCCTAGAGAAGGTCCTTCAAAAAACGGAAAACCAGCACGACAGTGACTTTTGGGAAAGAAAATTGAAATGCCGAACGCTCTGTAGGTAATTAATCATTCATTTCGTAGAATTGGCAATAATAAGTTTCTTATGTTTCTTCCCTGATATTTGTGATCCAAGTTTTGTATGCAGTCAGCCGCCATTTAATTTCCTTTAAAATTGCGAGTTGTTCTAAGCTTTTGGCAGTGACCCTGCACGTCTCTGATTGCTTTGAAGACTACCATACCAAATTACTTTATTAGTTATTAGTATACATGAATGTAAAAAACAAAAATCATTGGTTTTAGATTTATGAATATTATGTTTTTTTGTAACTTTATGAATAAAAATAAGAAAAAAACTTACGAAAAAACAGAAGATTATATTTATTTTCTTATTTACACATAATTTGGAATTTTTTAAATTTTTATTTTTATGGTTTTCTTTACCTTAATCTAATGTGTAAACAAATTTAAAGAAATTAATTAATTTGAATGTTTACTTCAAAAGTTACAATAGATTTAGTACATCAATGCAGGTTCTTAATTTTTGGTACAAAATTAATTCAGTGGGGAAGGCCAATTTTTTAGCTCACTTATTCTGTGGCCAATGGGTTAATAAAAATAAAGCTTTATCTTGCAAGATTATGACCGAACTTAATTTGAACGCGAATGATTCCCGCCCGTAACTACGCAAACAAATGATTCAGTGGGGATCCGAAGCCCAATCCCCCCGGTATTTGAATTCACATACGGGTGCGCATGCGCCGTTCCATACGATCGCGAAACAACGCAAGGAATGAACCATATCGCCTATGGGGAGAGTTAGAACTGTCCTCTAAGTGCGCACTGTGAAATAGACCCGCCGTTCTCATGCGCCGTACATTGTTCGCTGTATGCGCTTCGGATCTTATAATCATCCGGAATTTTTTTTAAAATTTTATTTCTGCAAATGTTAATTACTTTTATGTTTGAAGAATTCATACATTTTGGTGAAAAGCATCGACTGTTATTTTCTTTAGTAGGTTTCGAGTGTAACTGGTGGGGACTATCCCCACTGTCCCCCTGTGAAGAACCGTCACTGATGTAATCCATTTATTAACCGCCCTGCACATACGAACGTACGTGATACGTTCGCAATATTTTCACCCGAATGCAACAAACCGTATCACGTACGTTCAGGTAAAAAATAACTATGCCCAAAACCCACAAAACGTATGCAATACGTTCATGTACATCAAGTTTGTTCCTGCGCTATCGCGAAGCTAAGGGACATGTGATGGATATTTTCATTTCTCCCGTACAAGTAACGCTGCTAATCAGCGGTACTCTCTACACAAGTGGCGCGGTTTATAAAACCGTTTAAAAAACCCGATGTTTTTTTAACCACTTTTTGAAAAATAACACAAAGGTGGGGCGGTTAATACCTTTATTACAAACAGAGAGAGTGAGATATATGCAGGACGGAGCAATAGGGGACGATTGGAAGTGAAATGATCTTTTTCAATTGAGAACATCTTTAGTATGGGGCTTTTAATTAATTTCATTTCGTTTTAAAGGAAATCAATGCATGAATTTGGATGTATCTCTGTTTACATTATAGTAAACAGAGATACATTTGCACAATGTTGGAGAAACACAACAAATTCGAGAAAATAATATGATAATGAGGAACAGAAAAGCCAATTATATTTCAATGAGCATAAAGTTAAACTTACCTGAATATTGGTGCATTCCATTATTCTGTCGGCTATTACAAAATCCGCCGACTTTTTAAATATGTCGAGAAGTTTTCCATTGTTCTTCAGACAGAGTCTGCAGACAATTTTCTCTTTCAACGGATCGTCCTTCATCTTTTTAAATTAGAAAGCAGCCATATTGAAAGCTGTTATTGTAGAAACAAAATAAGCCTCAACTCAAGTTATAAAGTGACATTTGATTTTGACAATTTGACATGTTGATTTCTGGCATTTTTGTCCTGTCAAAAATTTTTTATCTATGAGTTTCTGGTATTGCCAGATCTAAAAATTATAAAATTTTCTGAATCTAAATCATAGATTCTCAACCTTTTTTTTGCCCACCGCCCACTTTCTCTCGTAGCGCCCCCCAACTGCCCCATCCTATCCATTACGCCCTCTTCGTTGCAGGGGTTATAGGATGAGGGCGGGATGGGACGCCTGGGTCTCCTACCGCCCCCCTGAAAGCCTGAAACCCCCCAATTTTTTCTTGGCCTTCTACCGCCCCCCTGAAGGTCTGAAATGTCCCCAGGGGGGGGGGCATTATCGTCCACGTTGAGAACCTATGATCTAAATAAGGTGGGGTGATTGTGTTCGAAGCAATTTCGTCCTTACGGTCGGTATTTAAATTGTGTAAATTTAACTTCAGATTAAGAGAATATAATGTATTGCTAAAACAAAAACTACGTCACTAAAATTAGTGGATAAAATGAGGTAGTCCGGCAGGTAGGACGCTCGGCTAGAAGACGAACGGATCGAATCCAAAACTCAGCGGGTATCATGAATCTTACTCACTAATTACACATAGTTTTAGAGTGCACTATTTTCTGTATAGCAAGATTCGGGCGGGCGGCACACACACAACGGCATTGGCCCAAGACATTAGGCCATCGTTGGGCCTGTACATCAGTTTAATATTGCTTTTTATGCTTGCTATGAGAGAGATTTAAGTTCATAAATAAACCAAACCAGTCAAGTTGCTCTCTGATAAGATAAACATGAGATAAACTTAGTGAGACCATTCCTAAAAAAGTACTGATTTTCGGGCCAATGCTGTACAAATTAGCACCGGGCGGAAAAATCGGCCCAGAAGTGGAAAAAAATTTTGCGATTAAAATCATAGGAAATAATCATTGATGACACAAAAAAAAAAACAAATATTGTTTTGAATTTTTATTCCAGGGAGCTTGGAATAACAATACACTTATCTTTTTTATTGTATTGAAAGTGAAGGTTTACTGGAGGTCACCACTTTAAATTCGGAGTTCTTACGTAATTTTAATGGCAATAATAAACACCGATCATGCTCTCAGAACTACAAAGTTTTATTCGACCGAACAATGTCACGCAATATTAGGCTCTAAACAAAAGGTCTTTAGATTTCAATAACGCATAATATTGCCGAGTCGATACAACATTATTGTTTCATGGGTATGAAATGTCAAATGTGACGTTTTCTGTTTTCTTCAAACGGGAGAAGTCGGTGTACGTGCCGGTTGTATGTTTTGATTTCGTCCTCGCCCGAAAATAATAATCGTTTTTTAATAGCGGTTCGAAAAGCACATCACCAAAATGAGCGTCTCCATTTTAAATCATGCCCACAAATTAAAAGTGCTCCATCAATCTGCGAGATCGTTTTGTGTCACAAGTTATCGAAATGATAAATTTGAGTAAGTAGTGTTACCTGGTACATTACATTACATGCGCAACAAGTTGTTTTAGTGCAATTTGATTTGATATTATAATATAGGTGTTGTTTCGTGAACATTTTATTTCATCATGTTTCGTAAGATTTATTTTATGTAGGTAGTTATTTAATTAATGACGAGTGAATTTATTATTGTTTTAGTTGCAAGTTTCTCGTGGTGGGCGGGGGCTCGGCGGGATGCGCTATGGCCGCTAAAATCACCAACGACTTTCCCTCAAAGAAAGTCATAGTTCTAGAACCCAACAGCGTAAGTATTAATTTAATTTAAGCACCTTGTTATGGATCGAGCTATTCAAGGGTTCTCTATTGTGTTTATTTTCTATATATGCAAATACCGCACGAGAGTTCCACTCCTACTAACTCCTCAATGTTTCTAATTTTCTTTTATAATAAATCTAAACCAGAAATTTCTCTGAAATCCTAAGATTAGTAAGTATTTTTCAAGCCAGGTTTCAAATACGCGACCTCTTGGTTCAGAGCCAACTACCTTACCTCTCTACAGTAGAGTATTTTTTTTATAACTTTCGTAATACTTTTTTGATATAACACTTCGATTCAACTTACTATAAAATACAAGGCTAGATGACTAAATTTGACTAGGTGGCTAACTTTGAGTAGATGGTTAACTTTGAGTAGATGGTTAACTTTGACTAGGTGGCTAACTTTGACTAGGTGGCTAACTTTGACTAGGTGGCTAACTTTGACTAGGCGGCTAATTTTAACTAGGTGGCTAACTTTGACTGGGTGGCTAACTTTGACTGAGCGGCTAACTTTGAGTAGGTGGCTAACTTTGACTGGGTGGCTAACTTTGACTGAGTTATCATTTATTACGGTATCTACCTGCCTGAAGAAAAGAAATAATTGTCGTTGAGATGGTGATGTTTCTTTTGGACAATAGTTGTATAATTCCTTATTTGAAATTACGACTTCAGAGAAAATTTTGATTTGATTTAACAATACGATCAAATTAGAAACATACTGTTCACAGAACTACAGTTTAGTTAAGACTTAACATTCCTCTTTCACATCTCCTTTCCTTTCTTAGTCCCTTAGTGTCATAGCCTCTTGTGCGGTAATGATATTTTAAAAGTTATCAGAGTGTTTTGTAACAATACTTATTTTTTTATTAATGAAAACAAAAGTCCTCATTTAAAAATATATTTATTCAGAATCGATAGTACAAGATGGAGTTGCTAACTTATTTTGCTTAACTTACTTTGCATTATTGAAAAATTATACAATCAAAAATAAGAAGTACATAATTTTAAAAATTTTGTCATCACGCATTTGAGCATTTTTACTTATAAATTAAACTTGAATTTAATATATTAAAGCACATTTTGAATGTAATAAAATCGATATTGAGAAAATGCCAGTACGGATAATAATCAATCTTTCTCATTGGAACCGCCCTGTACAGTTGCAAGGGTACGATTGCGAATTTTAAATTTAATCCCTCAGCCGCTGGTTAATGGGCCTTTTTCTTTCATCTTTTTCCTCTATTTACAGTTTTGAATTTAAATTAGACGTTTCCGTTGCAAATCACGTCCCGACTTGAGAAAATCTGAGAATTGACTTATTAGCATTTTATTCTGTATAACTTAGCATATGTTACGTTCAATTGCTTTTTAGCAGGAATTGTTTATTTTGGCACATTTAGAATCATGACTTATCTAATTATATTTGCACTCTTTGGTAAACATGTCTGGGAGGTAATAAACTTTTTTTCTGATGCAATAAAATGCAAACATGTTTTCTTTTCCATAAATAAATACTTTTTCATCTTTTCGCCTGATGGGAAATGTTTTTTAACAAAAAAAAATAACTACCTCGTTATCGCACCATTTTCTGAAGAGGTAGTCAGAGAGGATGGAGTGCTACACAACTCTGTTTAGCCATATTCTACTTGCTTCATTTATATTCATACACTGTCTTATATAAACACAATGTGCGAAAACTCATGATACATCAGAAAAATGTGATCAAAAACATGTGATCAAAGTTTAAATATTAGATGTAGATGTAGACATTTTCAACCATGACTTGAAATCATATAAAATGCAGCTTAATAAATTAATAACTTAAAATACCTTTTTTTTCTCTTTTTTGTGAAAATTATATTATTATCAACCAGTAAATAGTATAACCATGTTTGTTAATAATTTTACGTTTTTCTTTATTATGTTCTTCTTTTTTATGTTTTTCTTTATTATGTTTATATATTTTTTTTCTTTGTCATTTAATAAGTTGAGTAGGTAAAAATACTAAAGCAATATTTTTTAACATAATGGAACTTAATTGGTCTACAACATATGAATTTTATTGTTATAATCATTTTTCTGTGTGACTGTTTGTTTCCTCAATAAAAAGAAATAAATAAAAATATTAATATAAGTGATTTGAATTTGAGCATTTTTATTTTAAAAACAAACAAAAAATATCTTTTTAAATGTTTTTCGGCAACTTCAGTGTTAAGAAACTATTGGATTTGTATCTATGCTTTGACACATTTTTAATTCAACATAAACAGCTGACAGTAATTCCGTAACGACTAACATTTTGAATTTGATCAAAAAAATATCCAATTTCAGACTCGATTTACTCCAAAACGAAAGCCCAAATCAAAAAATATTTTACCACAAAATGGACTCTGCGTGTAATGCAGATTCACCAATTTTTCGCTGATTTTTAAATCTTATGGTTTATTCTTCTTGAGTCTTTGCCTCAAGATGGCATGTGGGTATGGGTACTGCAGCTCCAGGAACCATAAATTGGCACATAAACACGGCATTTCCAAAGACAATATAGGCCTCGAGGGAAATTATTTTCCTCAGGGCATTTTGTGGAGTTAGTGTAAAAAGCCTCCAAGTACCCTGAGGAAGAAAGCTCCTTCACTTTTCATGGTCCTTTGCTGCATGGAAAACTATGGTAACCATTATTCCAGAAGCCTGGTGACGGCTAACGCATCGGTGATCCTCTTTTTCTTCTGCCAAACACTTTGCCAGTGAGCCGGAGCTTCTCCACTTTCCAGTTCTTGGTTTGGCGAGTGACATTTGCAAAATATCTTAGGTAAGGTTTTAGACGGCCGGCGTGGTCTAGCGGTAAGGCTCTTGACTCGCAATCTGCAATTTCACAATTAATTCATTTAAAGTAATATATAGTATATTTGCGGCAGTTCCAGAGTGGAAGATACTCTCAGTATCGTCCTGGCGTAAGATCACCTATCAGAATTGAAATGTTGCTTGCAAAGGCTTTATCCGTGTTTGGTGACCAGATCTGAATAGCCAGGTACTTCCCTACCTTCCTCTTCCCCATCTCCTTCCCCTCCCCACTACCTTCAGCCTCACAACATACCCCAATTGGGGATGCCATAGTTTCACTGGCTCCAGACGGGAGCACTTGGGATTCTTGTGCGTTATTAACATTTAAAAAAAGGCAAACAGTTGACAATCTATTGTGGACACCTAGGCTCTTCCTAAATAGATATTAGTCCACAGAATCATGAGTATTTTTTTCCAGCAGTACATTTAGAAGATGTCTATGAACCTACTTTAGCTGCTCTAAGGCCACGTCCGCATAGGCAGGTGGCTTACTTAGCGCCTAGAGCCTAGCGAGTCGCCTGGCGAGCCGCCTAGCGAGTCGCCTAGCGACGTGCCGACAAGCAAATGAGCAAGGCACCTAGCGACCCACCAGGCAAACCACCTACAGTGCGGCCACCGTGTATCCTAGCGAGTAGCCAGGGTGCAAGCCACTAGGCAGTAGGCGCTAGGCGCTAAGTAAGCCACCTGCCTATGCGGACGTGGCCTAAGTGTTCACATTTCCACAACACATTTAATAAATAAAATGTTGTTATCCTTTCAGCTCCACTACTACCAGCCCCTGTTCACACTGATTGGCGCCGGTTTGAAGGAACTGAGAAGCAGTCACCGCGAAATGAAGGATGTTCTGCCCAAGAAGGCCCGCTGGGTGAAGGACTCCGTTTGCTCCTTCGAGCCCAAGAACAACGCCGTAACAACCGAGGCAGGACACATCATCACTTACGACTACATGATTGTGGCTACTGGTCTGCAACTCAACTATGACGCTGTAAGTATTCGGTTCCTTGACAATACAGAATAGTTACAAAACAGAACATTGAAGAAAAGGAACAAACCTAACCTATTTTTTCAATCATGTTCTGTTTTGTCACTGTTTTATTTCATTGGGCTACCGTTTTATTCATTTTTAAATATATATTTTTAAAACCTGCAGTAGTGAGCCATTATGCGATTGTATCTTACGTAATAAAAATTGCTACGATTATGCACCAATTGTGGTGATATCTATGTGTGGTCTTCAGTTAAAATATTGCATTATGGAGAAGTTCACAAATTAATAAAACTTTTCAGGATAGCTTTGAAACTTTTATTTATTGCTGTAAATTGTTAGTATAAATAATTGATAATTTTTTTTTTTTTAAAATGAGCTCCACACAGGAGTCCCTGAGGAAAATAATTCCCTCAGGGCCTATGTCATCTTTGGGGATGCTGTGTGGAGGTTTTTTTTTTTAAGGCCCCGTATCCGAGCTCGAAAAGAAGAAGATGTAGAGATATGTAATTACGAATGTTGGAGAGAGCCCGCTAATATTTCGAATGATAAAATTGAAGCGAAAATTGTGAAAATGTTTAATAAAACACAACTCGTTTTTAGAAAAGAGCAAAAATCTCTTGGGGGTTGTCTAAAACAATGTTCAAAGAAACACTGTGAATTTTTTCATACATATAATTTGTTAAATAATAGAGACAGGCTTGAAAATAAATATTTTCGGAGCATACTTTGCGATTTTTTTCTGTCGAGGGAATTTCATATAATTTGCGTTTCGGTGTGGGGGTTGTATAGATATTATCTTCAAAAATAACATTTATTTTTTTAAGAGCTTAAAAACTTCAAATGTTCAAGGGAGATATGCAAGAAATTGGTAGAAATTCGGGTAGTGGCGGCTTAAGGAAAGGAAGGAGAGGAGGGTTCTGGGAAGGAAAAGGGTTTAAGGAGTGGGTAGAAATCTGGGGTTCGGTGTGTTCTGGTCATCCGCCTCCAAGACCTAGACAAACCTTACCACATAAACCCATGAATTAAAAGCGGTCCCAAGATAGAGCCTTTGGGAACTCCTGGAAAACGAAGAATTTTGCAGAACTAGCACCCTTATGAAGTGTGTAATGTTTACAATTTGTGAAATATGAAGCAAAAAAACAAATTCACATATTGGCCCCGAGACCACAGATGTTATTTACTGAATAAAAGATAAGGAGTATTTTATGTATAGATTTTGGGAGTCATAATTTCTGTGCCCAATGTCCAAAATAGTCTTGTGCATTCTTGCTGGAACTGCCAATCGATTGGAGAGGACTCCCACCCTTTTCCATGCCCTTATTATTTATGTACTGTGTCTTCCTCCCATACAGGTGCTTGTAGGATATGCTGGACGCAATCACCCAGCGCTTGCCGCCTCGTGGACTGTCACCAACCTGTCCCATTGTCTTGTCTATATCCTATCATACTAACACATATTGTATCTTGTATTTCCCGCTAAGCACTTGCATACTGCTTACTAACAACGTATGCAGGGACACTGGAGGTCTTTAAAAAAAATTGGAGTCCTTGCGAGAGTCCTGAAGGAGTAACCATCTGTTACTTATACCAGGGCGGTTACATGGTGGATAACCTCCAATGTCCAAAATAGCGTTGACAACTTGTTTTGTGATAGATCGACTAACATTTTGATATTAAAGTGTATTTATCAAACATTAAACTATCTGTTTCTTTTTTTTTTTTTTTTTTGTTATTGTTTTTGGGGTGTTATGCCGTGTTTCGCTACCTCCTTCTTTAGCCAACGTTTCGGACAGCGTTAGTGTCCATCATCAGGGCAGATGACCAGGGCTGATGATGGACACTGTAACGCTGTCCGAAACGTTGGCTAAAGAAGGAGGTAGCGAAACACGGCATAACACCCCAAAAACAATAACAAAAATACTTTTTGGCCGTGAAAACCTAAAAACATACCTATCTGTTTCTTTATCAGAAATGCTAACATTGCAAGTTGTGACATGTTCTCAGAAATAATCTAAGTAGAGACAAGCCCATTGAAGTATTTTTGCAATTTTTGTTATGCAATTGAATTCTATGGCATTTATTTGTTTAACAAAACACACCTTACCTTATTATTATAAGTTGCGTTTAGCAAGAGTCGGTAGCGTGCTGTCCATGAAGGCTGAAAAATTGTGCCTAAGGAACAATAAGAACAAATTTTAAAAGGTGATAAATTTCTGATCAAAAATATATTTTTCTTTGAATTTGGGAATGAACTTATCGCTCATTTATTCAATGTGTCATCACAATCAGCGGAAGATGATGTTCAGTATATATAGAATTATATAATAAGTGAATTTGTAAAACTACTACCACAACCTACTTTTGGTCAAACAGGGATCCTCAGGGATCTGGAAACAAACTCAAAGGAATGAGGTGAAATGGAAGATGAGGCAATAAAATGGGCCAATGGCCCGAGTGCTCACGAGAAATATCTTTGTACCATTTCTGCTTTAATAAATAATATTAATTCAAACTATTCCTGACCTTGTTTTAACCTTTAAGTTTCTTTCCATGTCATTATTCTATAAAAAAATAACACTATCCTTCACATTTTGGATCAACTTGGAGCAAAGCCAGAAAATATGTGTGTTAAAACTCTATGGCCAGTACCGTACGTACTGTAACAATGATAATTGTTATTTTTATATCAACCTACCAAAATCACTTCTCTGCTCAGGCTGGAACCCTAAAACAATGATCAAATGTTGTCCCAGGATCGCCATCAAGCAAATATTCAAGAGTAAAGGCAACTAAGGTAGATTTAAAATCAACACTCACATTGTTAAGAACAATTAATATTTATTCATAAAGTATGCGGGCAAATCATTTATAAAATTATTACTTAATTAGGAATTTCTAATTAGAGACATCAGACTATGAATAAATATGTTAAGATTAACTCAGGGGTGGCCTTCTAGAAAACTTGAATCTAAAAGATGTTAAATTCTGCTGCGTCATTGTTACATGTACCGACATATTCGAAAAGCTACAATATCAAACCTGGTTGTGAGTGCCATCCTCATGTGAAGCATGAGACACTAATAGAAACATGGTAATTCACTAAACAAAATGCTATAAAATATTAAACATGATCGACTAACAAGAAACGAATTATTCTCACGGACTCCGTCACACCAATATCTGCAAGGCTCGAACACCGTGTCTTCCCAAAGAGAGCTCAGCTGGAACTGGCCGCGCCGAAAGAGACCGCACCCGCGTTCCCTCTCTTACACACCAACACGAAGTGTTGGCAGCAGTAAAACGTCGCGTGTAGGTACTGTTATCAACCTGTTATATTACCCTCCCACGAAAAGCGAAATTTTCATCAGAAAATTTCGGGCGCCTCCTGGCGGACGCCTCCTGGCGTTGAAACCCAGTATGGACATTCTGCAGATCATGCCTAATGTTGATCCAAACGGTGGAGAAAATGATTGAAGGATTCTTCTATGGAATGTAGTCCATGGAAACGCAGCGTGACCGATGAAGAGTGATGAGTCATGATGACAAACACCAAAACATCTCAGGTGGAATAATGCCTTCCGGTAGTGAGGTATAATTGTAGCGGACCTCTTCTACGCTCCACTCAGTAGCGGTAATTCCAAGAAGATAGGTGTCCAGATGAAAGTACCAAATTGTTCTGAGTATTTCAAAGGAAGCGTTGAATCGAACTCTTCCTTCACCAGGTGCTGCAAGTGGGTATGTTGATTGGCAATCCTGGATCCAAGACACTAATCACCGACAGGTCCGAAGGAGTGATCAGAAGACATCCATCTCAGTCTTGAGCCAGAATTGAATAATACAGTCCAGCGACAACAGAAGCTTCTTCAGAAATGAAATTGGCAGACAATGTTTGTAACAGGAACCATCTTGAGCCTCTTGAAAAGCGCTAGCGTAACATACTCGCGGGGAGGAGGAGGTGTGATAACTAACCCAGAATACTCTGTATCTCTTGAAATCTTGAAAATCCACTGCATGGAGGTCCACATCTTCTTCTTGTGAGAACATTCGCTAAACTAATCTACTGCCTAGCTATAGAATTACCAATATAAAAACAAGTGATGCTAAGAATTTATAGTGCTGTTGTAAAATTGTAAAAATTACTGAACTACTGAAAATTAACAAAAAAATACTGAAACCTAAACTCAATATGACAGAATAATTGAAATATAATTAAAAATTAACAAACTTAAAATTGAGACATCTCTTGAAAAACTCTGAAAGCCTAACCACCCCAGACACAAACCAATAAGATTTATACTAAAAAAATCTAAGAACTTGCAATAACCGACTGAAGGTGTCAGTGAACTACATCAATAGAGATAAAAATCAATATTTAATATTTAATTAAATCAAATAGCGTAATCATGAAAAAAAATATAATTATCTTTTCCTTGCCACCTCTGACGATCACAAGGTAAAACAAAATAGAATTGAACAATATTAAGAAATCAAATAAGTCGAGAAAAATGTCCTCGAGCTCAAAAGACAAGATTCTCAAGTTAAATGATGTCACAATATTGATTATAAAACATGTCTATAGTCGAAAATGTTAATATATAATTATCCGGAATTGAAGAACATACGAGGATCAGCTCCCACCACATCTATCATGAAAATAACACCCGAAGGAGAGCAAGAGCTATGAAAACACCTTAATATAGTTAATATCCATAGTACTGAATTAATAAACATGCAATCTAATAAAATTTACTGTAAAATAGCACATTGTAAGAGAGCAAAAACCAGATTAATGACATTAATATGAAAATTAACCAAGAGGGTGATTCCTAAATCGTAATAGGTATTTTACAGCTCCTGAGACTTTCTTGTGAAAACTCTTGGCTAAAATTCCTAGAAATTATACAACCAACATAATCAACTTACATAAATGATACCAAACTAATTTTTAAATTATCAGTAATGAAAGTAGATCAAAACACCGTCACTTATCACATTAAAAAAAAACTCATTCCATAAATTTACACAAAACAAGTGTTAATCATCCTTCCCCGTTGAATGTGACATAAATCAATTATACATTAATTCGCTACATAATACTATGACAAGACAAGACAACATGTAAGACGAACAATGACTAAACAAAATTATGCAACATGTGGTGGACATGAATGCACAAAAAACTACCCCCACAAAATGTCAGAAGTAGACACAAATCCTTCATCACATTTTGCAAAGAAAACCCCCCTTTAAAACCAAGATTCATTGAAAACCTCTGAACGAGATGAAACCAAGAGTCTTCCCTACACATATAGGTACAAAACTACATTTTAACTTCCCCAAAATGAAAAAAAAACCCAAAATATGGAATTCAAAATTCTTAATAATATGCCAACAGAAACGAATCTACCCTCCTCTTAAGAACAAATCGATTAAGCAAAGGGTTCTTTCGTCTCCTGCGCTTGAAAGTAACTCGTCATCCGAGCTTACATACAACGGTCAATTCAGAAGAATTGTGTGTGCAACTCAGAGGCAGGAAAAGTACCGGCATGGAAACACACAAGAAAAGCGAACGAACTCAGAGGATTTTCCAGCAGGAAGAAATCATGGAACGTGCTCAAATACCGAAAACGCAGCAAATAAGAAAATCTCGTGAAACCATACCACAGAGCATTAAAGCTAAAATTTAATGTTTAACCCGAGTTCCCTAATACAAATATCCTATAATAACTTGCGGACATTAAATAATCCTGATAAAGAAATTCAAATATATCCCATTAAATTGCATTTCAATCAATAGATCACTAGCTAAGATTCCAACCAATTCTAAATAGAAATATTAAAAGGAACCATTTGTTAAGTTTACCGTAATGTGTAACTGTTAAAAAAAAAACCAAAAGATGGCAATAATCAATGTTTATCCAAAATATAATTAAAAGAAGGTAATAATAAGCGAAGACTGGAACCATAATATTTAGTTTTGAATAATCCAATAGATGGCATTGACGTAAATAATTAATTTAAAAGATTTAGCAAATGATTAACTTTAAGATGAAAAATTAATGTTAAATACCCAATTAGATGAAAACTTTAAAAAAAAAACTACGAACCTGATAAAATCAAATAAAATAATATGTGCTTTCTACGTTGTACCACTTTATAGCGAATAAAATAAATTGTAATATTTGAAAAATCCAGAACAAAGAAAATAAAATTTGAAAACCCCAGCAACAATTACATATTAAATTTAATTAGGAGACCCAAAATGTTCGATGGAAGTTATTCACCATAATGAAAACTTTTCAAGTCCTTGTTCATGAAACGCAATCAGAAATAGTTGAAAAATTCCATCAAAGGAGAAAAAAAAAATTGTATAAAATATTGTCCCAAAAGAAGATATTGACTTTAGCAAGGAACTTATCTTTCTTAATAAAAACATGCACAAGAAAATTTCATCGATAAACCCAAAACAACCCGGACAATGAATTATAGAATTTAAGAAAATTGAAAAACAAACTTTAGTTGCCTTGCATTATCAGGTCAGCTGGAAATCTGCAGAACCCAACCGTTCACGACGTCATGTGATCAGAAGAATACCCGAAGAATCCAAGAAGTCTGAAATGCACGTTTGGTTATATTTAATAAAGATGAAAGATAAAATCTGAATATAAATGAGAACCAAAAAAATAAAGGGAAATAAATCATTATTAATGTAAAAGACCACCTTGTAAAATTTTTTAAAAGTTGGGTAGACTGAAAAATTTTATTAGTTTAATCATTAGAATTGCAATGATAACCTAAAAGAAGGTAGGAAAAAAAAATTTTTATCACATGTGATCATATACTGAAATTTTTATGTGGGTTTTGATAACATTGTTAACAATCACAGTGAAATAATTACAACAAAATTGTTGAGGTAAATTAATAGATAAGATAAAATATTGCCGCCAAAATAATTGGAACCAAGATTTATGCCATCAAATCAAATATAAGGTTAAAAAAATTAGCTCAGCTATAGTTACATGAAATTAGCTTGTAAAATTAAAAATGAACTTACTAAGTTTCCATCAGAAAGTTGAAATGCTAGTTGATTGAATCTGCTTAAAATAAACCCCGTCCTATCAGCTGATCGTACTATATGTACCATTTGTGAACCGGTTCTTCCATCCCTAGCTAATAGGAAGGTAGAAAAAAAAAATTAATACATTCAACTAAAAAATTTTGTAACAAATTATTTCAGCCATGCAGAATCCAGAAATCTGTTCAAAAATGAAAAATTTCTGAGTGATGCCAGCGAACTGGGCATCAAAACAATTATAAGAGACGATAAACGTCTTGAGCAACAGCTGAGATCATGTACAAATTATGAATTTAAATTAAACTGGAATTTACTAGAAGCAGCTGTGTTCGGGCCTTGCAGAAACGGAAACCGCGGGAATAAGCCGCCTTGAGAGTCGATCTAGTTTGTAAAATATTAACAATAACGTACATTATGATACTATGACACAGCAGAAAAGAACATTTCGAAAGCCGTTGGGCGCCATTTTGTAACAATGATAATTGTTATTTTTATATCAACCTACCAAAATCACTTCTCTGCTCAGGCTGGAACCCTAAAACAATGATCAAATGTTGTCCCAGGATCGCCATCAAGCAAATATTCAAGAGTAAAGGCAACTAAGGTAGATTTAAAATCAACACTCACATTGTTAAGAACAATTAATATTTATTCATAAAGTATGCGGGCAAATCATTTATAAAATTATTACTTAATTAGGAATTTCTAATTAGAGACATCAGACTATGAATAAATATGTTAAGATTAACTCAGGGGTGGCCTTCTAGAAAACTTGAATCTAAAAGATGTTAAATTCTGCTGCGTCATTGTTACATGTACCGACATATTCGAAAAGCTACAATATCAAACCTGGTTGTGAGTGCCATCCTCATGTGAAGCATGAGACACTAATAGAAACATGGTAATTCACTAAACAAAATGCTATAAAATATTAAACATGATCGACTAACAAGAAACGAATTATTCTCACGGACTCCGTCACACCAATATCTGCAAGGCTCGAACACCGTGTCTTCCCAAAGAGAGCTCAGCTGGAACTGGCCGCGCCGAAAGAGACCGCACCCGCGTTCCCTCTCTTACACACCAACACGAAGTGTTGGCAGCAGTAAAACGTCGCGTGTAGGTACTGTTATCAACCTGTTATAGTACGAGGGGTAATAAATTGGTAAGTTTCCGCGAAACAAAACAAGTGAAATCAAAAAGTTTTCCATATAAAAAAATCAACTGTTGTATTTATTCTACCACAACGCATTTATTTCAAAGCGTCTTTAGATTCATTGTATTATTTTGGTAGAATATTCACTGAAGATCCTCAAAAGAGTCTAAAATTAATGATTTTGTTGAACATATTGTTCGAAAACTAAAAAAAAATTGTCTGGACTCAAAGGAGACATTAGGAAACTGTACTGTCTTTTGTTATTCTTGGGTTAAGAATCGTTTTTATGGCCTTGAGGGGAATATGGTATTCACTGCACAATACCATAGTTCCCTCAACCAGTACCAGGAGGTCACTGCAAGCACTGAGAGATCAGAATTGAAATTAAAAAACTTTTGCACTTTGTTCCACTTATTTATTTTCACCAGGACCGGTTTTATCCTACTATGGACATTTTCAGACTGGTAATTGAAATTCTTATGCTACGGCATTTGAGCGATCAATATGGTGATTTTTGCACCGCCTACTTTCATAGACTGATTAAACACAATAACTTATTGTTTCAAATGTCTATCGGCCACAAAATGTCAGATAAGGACATAAAACTTGGATAAAAGGTTGTGTGGAGGAAGGGAACACATGTTGCAGGGAGATATCTATAGTTGCGTCAGCACTAGATCTCTTGATATTTTCAACGTTAGCCTTCAAGAGTCGTTTTAGGCAAGAACTCTAAAATTTATTATTATTCCATTTTTCATTTATTTCTTTAAATTTAAGTATGTAAATTATTTCATGTGTATTGTAATAGGAATATATAAATCTGTAATACACATTACTTGAATCGTCGAGTATCAGATACTTGCATATCCCTGTGAATGTAGGACTTAGCTAGCAGAGGAAATGACGCCATAACGCCACAGCGGAAATCTTTAGAATTTGTTCACTCAGCAACTAACTTTGTCGCGTTTCAGATTCCTGGACTGGTGGAGGGTCTGGCCAAGGCAGACAGTGGCGTGTGCTCCATCTACTCGCCGCAGCACGTGCTGAGCACGTGGCGGACGCTGCAGAACACCAAGAGTGGGGAGGCCATCTTCACCTTCCCCGCCACGCCCGTCAAGTGCCCCGGGGCGCCGCAGAAGATCATGTACCTTTCTGAGAGCTACCTCAGAGACGTAAGTTCAATTCACATTATTCTATCTATACATAATATATGTACATAAGGTGTAAAGAATAGTGTCCTGGTATGGGTTTGTTTTTTATGTAAATATTCAGTTTTATTCTGAGATTGATGAAATTTTTCTCACTTGACCTTCAAACCATGAGGAAGGTTACTGTCTGCATGAGATTTCTAATAAATAAACCCTTTTTCCCACCCCTTAAGTGTTGGTGTGCAGATGCAAAATTTTCGCTGTGTGCCATCTGATTCTATTTTCTTCATAACTTGTTCTTGCAAATTCTTACCAGATATATTTTTGAAAATAATATGTAATTTACCATGTGTAGTTTTCCCAGACTCTAGCTGTATTCAGAAAATAAAATTTATTGTTATGAAGTTTAATGTGTAGAGCTTCATTTTAATATTTTCTTATATATTCAATAATATTATTATTCAATTTTAACACAAACATATCCTAAAGGATATGTTGGCAGTTCTGTTGGCGGTTCATTTAAATTTTTTCTTATAAATTCAATAATAGTATTACAGTGAAACCCTCTTAAGAAGTTTTCCAAGGGACCGGAAAAAACAAACTTCTTATGCAGGAAAACCTTATATGTGGGAAAAATTGGGCCTATTTTGGACCGAGGGACTGAAAAAACCAAACTTCTTAAGAGAGCACTTCTTAAGAGGGTTTCACTGTATTCAATTTTAATTATTTTATTATTCAATGTATCCTAAAGGATTTGTTGGCGTTCAAGAAGTTAAATTAGAATTTTGATACTTGATGAAATTTTGCACACTTGATGTCTACATCTGATTTCGACAAACTCTATGTAAAGCGCGAGCAACACTGGAGACCTCACCTAATTGAGACAGATAGGCGTAGCCTAGATGATGCTATGGTCTACTATGAGCTATATTTGAAAATGATGTTGGCCTCAGGAGAGGGGGTCAGATAAATAAGGGAACTTCATTGGTCACGCAGCTGTCAAGGTGATAGCTGCACCTCTCTCTCTCCCCCCCCATACTTCCTCTCCACCCTTCGCTAGGGGGAAAAGATTATATTTTCCAGATTGTCTGAGGGGTTTTGCAAAACTGACTTATTACAATTTTTATCTAATTTGACTTGTAAGTGCATTTCTACAAAATATTTTTGCAATTCGATGTTGCAAAACTTTTTCCCATAAAAAATTACTATCAAAAACTGTTTGTTGCGAACCCGTCTTACCCCATCCGATGTTACTATCAAAACAGGCTTTTTCCATTTCAGCCAATAGAAACATTTGGTCGTCACAAAATGACCGCCTAGTTTATTTGATGAAATTTGCTGTCAGTTGTGCTATATGACGTTTCAAAATCAGCTTATTCCAAGACAAAACAAAACAGGTATCACCGCCCCGGGAACCATTTATTATAATAATAATAATAAAGTTATCTTTATTCAATGAAATTTGGAACATTATAACTAAGAAAATACATGTTCAGTGTATTTTTGTTATTGTTTTTGGGGTGTTATGCCGTGTTTCGCTACCTCCTTCTTTAGCCAACGTTTCGGACAGCGTTACAGTGTCCATCATCAGGGCAGATGAGTAAATGATATTGGTGAGAGTGTTTACTTATGTGTGTCGAAGCGATACCGTGCTGCCAGCTCCATTTCTCTACGAGCTGGTGTTAGAAAAAATTCAGCATGGTTTTTTGCGTTTAGCCTTGGTGTAGCCGTCAATTACTGGATACCAAGAACTATTGAGCTTAGCTCCGTCGTCTCTGTTAATATTGATGGGGTTTTTATGGATTTCAATTGCCTCCGTAATTAGGCGTGCTCTGTAAGTTTTGGGTCTTCCCAGGACTTCAGGAACAAATCCAAAGTAATGGCCGGTTTCGATTAAGTGCTCGGCGATTGCCGATTTGTCAGGGTGGCCAAGTTTACAAGCACGAAAGTGTTCCGAAATCCTTTTGGAGATCGTCCGCTCTGTCTGGCCTACATAGACCTTGTCACATCCGGAACAGCTGAGTTTATATACTCCATCTGTTTCCAGAGGAAACTTAGTCTTTGCCGACCTCAGTAGGTCTTGGATTTTTGTCGTGGTTCCGAAGACCGTCTTAATGTTCTCTTTTCTCAACAGCCTGGCAATTCTGTCTGTTACATTATGGACGTAAGGCAGGAAAGCGCAGCCTTTTGACTCTTGTTCACCCCTGTCTTCGTTTCGTGCTGATTTGGCTCTTATTTTTTTTTTTTTTTTTTTTTTTTTTTACAGTTAATACCGCACAAGAGTCCCAACTGCTCCCGTCTGGAGCCAGTGAGACTATGGCATCCCCAATTGGGGTATGTTGTGAGGCTGGAGGTAGTGGGGAGAGAAAGGAGATAGGGAAGAGGAAGGTGGGGAAGTACCTGGCTATTCAGATCTGGTCACTAAACACGGCTAAAGCCATTTTCAAGCAACGTTTCAATTCTGAATGGTGGTCTTACACCAGGGCGATACTGAGAGTATCTTCCACTCTGGAACGTGCCGCAAATATACCATATATTATTTTAAATAAATAAATTGTGAAATAACACAAATATCAAATAAAATTTATTTGCGCACGCCGGGTTCGAACCCGCGACCTTCGGATTGTGAGTCCAGAGTCTTACCCCGGGACCACGGAGGCCGTCTTATGATTTGCCTTGTCTGCCTTGCTGGGTAGCCGTTACGCTCCAGTGCATCGGTGAGTTTGGTCAGTTCTAATCCGAGTTTTGGCTCCTCACATATTCTGGTCGCTCGGGTTACCAAAGTATGGATGAGACCTCTCTTCTGACCGGGGTGATGATGCGAATCAGCGTGGAGATACCTATTTGTATGTGTTGGTTTCCTATAAACTGTGTGTCCTAGGCTACCATCCTCTTTTCGCATCACCTCCACATCCAGAAAAGGCAGGACTTTTTGGTTATTTTCCAGCTCCATCGTGAATTTAATTTTGCTGTGTAGTGAGTTGAGATGGTCCAGGAATTCGTTCAGTTTCTCTGTTCCGTGAGGCCAGATGGCGAAGACATCATCGACATAGTGCCACCATACTTTAGGAACAGCCGAAGCTGTGTCGAGTGCCACTTCTTCAAACTTCTCCATAAAAAAGTTGGCTAGAACTGGCGACAATGGACTGCCCATCGCAACTCCCTCCACTTGCTCGAAAAGTTCACCCTGAAAAGCAAAATAACCTGTTTTGAGGCAGTGTTCAAAAAGTTTGCAAATGTCATCCTCATAAATCTCCCTGAGCAAAGTCATGGAGTCTTCTAGAGGAACATTTGTAAAAAGAGACACTACATCAAAACTGACAAGGATATCTCTTTCATCAGTCTTTACCTTCTTGAGCTTACTGATTAGATCTGTGGAATCCTTAATCCAAGATTCAGTTTTCCCAGTTTGCATCTGCAACAATCTCGATAGGTATTGGGAAAGTTTGTACGTCGGTGCACCAATAGCACTGACAATCGGTCGCATTGGGATATCCTTTTTGTGGATTTTCGGAAGACCGTATAGGGCAGGAGTTCTGGAGGCTTTTACGAAAAGCCCAGATCGATCCTCTTTCCTAATACTGGAAGCTTTAACTAGTTCCCTTGTCTTCAGGTCAATCTTGTTGGTGGGGTTGTTTTTTATTTTCTTATAGGTGCCGGCATCGCACAGGAGGTCTTCCATCTTTTTTATGTAGTCTACAGTATTAATCACGACAGTGGCATTGCCTTTGTCGGCTGGCAGAACCAAGATTTCCTCATTGGCGCGCAATTCTTTTAGGGCCGCAAACTCTCCTTTTGTGATGTTTGGGCGGGGTATTTCTGCCCTTTTCAAAATATGGCAAGTCTCTTGACGTATGTCCTCTGCTTGCGTCTCTGTCATTTTGTGGACTTTCATCATTGTATGTAATGCCGTCTCTACACCACATACGATAGATTCTATAGGTATCTTTTTAGGGGCAACTGCATAATTCATCCCCTTTGCAAGCACAGAAGTCGCGTTTGGGCTCAACTCAAGGTTCGAAATATTAATAACAACTTTATTCTGATCGAGTTGTTTTCGATCACCTTTTTTGTCTCGGTTGAGTCTCTCAAACTTTTGCTTTTGTCTAGCATCTGTTGACTGCTTGCATCTTAGTGCTTGATGGTAAGTCATGCTGTCAACCTTCTTCCAATCTTCATCTTTAAGGGTCGCACTCAGGTGTAAGTGTAAATCAAAAAGGCAACGAGATATTCCATCCAGCTCGCCACGCACATTGTGGATTCTTTCCCTTAGTAGCGCTGCTTCCGCTCTTTGGAATACCCGGTCGGCTTTCCGGGATGTAATGTGTCTTTTTATGCGGATGTGTACTGGTACAATCGATTCCTCCTTACATCTCTTGAGGAAAGCCAGGTTGCTCAATAAATGGTTCCTTCGCTTCCTCAGATTCTCCAACCGTCGTACCTTTGTATGAACTTCCTCCCCATAGAGGTTCGTCAGGTATGTTTTTAGGTTTTCACGGCCAAAAAGTATTTTTGTTATTGTTTTTGGGGTGTTATGCCGTGTTTCGCTACCTCCTTCTTTAGCCAACGTTTCGGACAGCGTTACAGTGTCCATCATCAGGGCAGATGAGTAAATGATATTGGTGAGAGTGTTTACTTATGTGTGTCGAAGCGATACCGTGCTGCCAGCTCCATTTCTCTACGAGCTGGTGTTAGAAAAAATTCAGCATGGTTTTTTGCGTTTAGCCTTGGTGTAGCCGTCAATTACTGGATACCAAGAACTATTGAGCTTAGCTCCGTCGTCTCTGTTAATATTGATGGGGTTTTTATGGATTTCAATCGCCTCCGTAATTAGGCGTGCTCTGTAAGTTTTGGGTCTTCCCAGGACTTCAGGAACAAATCCAAAGTAATGGCCGGTTTCGATTAAGTGCTCGGCGATTGCCGATTTGTCAGGCACTAAGATCAAGCACTAAGATGCAAGCAGTCAACAGATGCTAGACAAAAGCAAAAGTTTGAGAGACTCAACCGAGACAAAAAAGGTGATCGAAAACAACTCGATCAGAATAAAGTTGTTATTAATATTTCGAACCTTGAGTTGAGCCCAAACGCGACTTCTGTGCTTGCAAAGGGGATGAATTATGCAGTTGCCCCTAAAAAGATACCTATAGAATCTATCGTATGTGGTGTAGAGACGGCATTACATACAATGATGAAAGTCCACAAAATGACAGAGACGCAAGCAGAGGACATACGTCAAGAGACTTGCCATATTTTGAAAAGGGCAGAAATACCCCGCCCAAACATCACAAAAGGAGAGTTTGCGGCCCTAAAAGAATTGCGCGCCAATGAGGAAATCTTGGTTCTGCCAGCCGACAAAGGCAATGCCACTGTCGTGATTAATACTGTAGACTACATAAAAAAGATGGAAGACCTCCTGTGCGATGCCGGCACCTATAAGAAAATAAAAAACAACCCCACCAACAAGATTGACCTGAAGACAAGGGAACTAGTTAAAGCTTCCAGTATTAGGAAAGAGGATCGATCTGGGCTTTTCGTAAAAGCCTCCAGAACTCCTGCCCTATACGGTCTTCCGAAAATCCACAAAAAGGATATCCCAATGCGACCGATTGTCAGTGCTATTGGTGCACCGACGTACAAACTTTCCCAATACCTATCGAGATTGTTGCAGATGCAAACTGGGAAAACTGAATCTTGGATTAAGGATTCCACAGATCTAATCAGTAAGCTCAAGAAGGTAAAGACTGATGAAAGAGATATCCTTGTCAGTTTTGATGTAGTGTCTCTTTTTACAAATGTTCCTCTAGAAGACTCCATGACTTTGCTCAGGGAGATTTATGAGGATGACATTTGCAAACTTTTTGAACACTGCCTCAAAACAGGTTATTTTGCTTTTCAGGGTGAACTTTTCGAGCAAGTGGAGGGAGTTGCGATGGGCAGTCCATTGTCGCCAGTTCTAGCCAACTTTTTTATGGAGAAGTTTGAAGAAGTGGCACTCGACACAGCTTCGGCTGTTCCTAAAGTATGGTGGCGCTATGTCGATGATGTCTTCGCCATCTGGCCTCACGGAACAGAGAAACTGAACGAATTCCTGGACCATCTCAACTCACTACACAGCAAAATTAAATTCACGATGGAGCTGGAAAATAACCAAAAAGTCCTGCCTTTTCTGGATGTGGAGGTGATGCGAAAAGAGGATGGTAGCCTAGGACACACAGTTTATAGGAAACCAACACATACAAATAGGTATCTCCACGCTGATTCGCATCATCACCCCGCTCAGAAGAGAGGTCTCATCCATACTTTGGTAACCCGAGCGACCAGAATATGTGAGGAGCCAAAACTCGGATTAGAACTGACCAAACTCACCGATGCACTGGAGCGTAACGGCTACCCAGCAAGGCAGACAAGGCAAATCATAAGAGCCAAATCAGCACGAAACGAAGACAGGGGTGAACAAGAGTCAAAAGGCTGCGCTTTCCTGCCTTACGTCCATAATGTAACAGACAGAATTGCCAGGCTGTTGAGAAAAGAGAACATTAAGACGGTCTTCGGAACCACGACAAAAATCCAAGACCTACTGAGGTCGGCAAAGACTAAGTTTCCTCTGGAAACAGATGGAGTATATAAACTCAGCTGTTCCGGATGTGACAAGGTCTATGTAGGCCAGACAGAGCGGACGATCTCCAAAAGGATTTCGGAACACTTTCGTGCTTGTAAACTTGGCCACCCTGACAAATCGGCAATCGCCGAGCACTTAATCGAAACCGGCCATTACTTTGGATTTGTTCCTGAAGTCCTGGGAAGACCCAAAACTTACAGAGCACGCCTAATTACGGAGGCAATTGAAATCCATAAAAACCCCATCAATATTAACAGAGACGACGGAGCTAAGCTCAATAGTTCTTGGTATCCAGTAATTGACGGCTACACCAAGGCTAAACGCAAAAAACCATGCTGAATTTTTTCTAACACCAGCTCGTAGAGAAATGGAGCTGGCAGCACGGTATCGCTTCGACACACATAAGTAAACACTCTCACCAATATCATTTACTCATCTGCCCTGATGATGGACACTGTAACGCTGTCCGAAACGTTGGCTAAAGAAGGAGGTAGCGAAACACGGCATAACACCCCAAAAACAATAACAAAAATACTTTTTGGCCGTGAAAACCTAAAAAACATACATGTTCAGTGTAGTTTACAATAGATTACATCAGTACAAAAAGTTTACAAGTAGAAAGTAATATACATATGAACAGTTAGTTAAAGGTAAATTAAAGAATACTAATGTGTAGTTAGTTATATAGTTGAAGATTCTTATAACCTGCCTCACTAGGCTAGCCTGTGTGGAGGCAGTCATTTTGTACATCAATCTAAAATACTTACTAACATACCTACATTTGTATTAATAATATAATGGTTACTTTAATGATAAGCTCTAATAATACCAACCAATACATTGGTATCTTTAGTAGTTGCGGATTTGGGTGAGTGCACCGGTAAAGGCCCTATTGGATTACCGACATCTCTGCCATGGGTCACCGCAAGTGGTTCGCTATGTTTGATGCCTTAGCAGGGGTTCCCGGGTTCATTGTCCGCCGCCGTGTGTGCCCACCAACTGCGTGGCAGGCCGGATCGGCAGAGACTGGTTGAGGAAGACCTCTTGACTTCTCCAGCAGGGCTCTCTCAGATATTGTTTTCATTTTTAAATTTTTTTTTTTAATGATTAAGTACTGTTCATTATGTACATGCGCTAGGATAGGCAAAATGCCTACTTCTTGTTTTCTTTCTTTTTCCTTTTCTACCCTTGTTCCAAAGTTCATAAGGTAAGTCACCTGATCTTTCGTTATTACTAACACTTGCATGTGGCGAGCACTTGCATACTGCTCACTAACAACGTATGCGGGGACTTTGGAGGTCTAGAGTCTTGAATCTGAGTAGAGCCGTTTACAAAATTAGAGTCCTTTGAGGCCTTGAAGGGGTAACCATCTGTTACCTATACCAGGGCGGGAAAGAGGGTGGGTCCTCCAAAGGGCTCTCTCAGAACGTTGCCTTGCACCACTCATTCCTCCATCACTCCTGTACGTACCAATCCCCAGATTCCTACCCACCTTTTATACATTTTTCCTTCCCAATATTTCCTCTCCTTAAATTTCCCGAAAACACAGCATCCCCAAAGATGACATAGGCCCTTAAGGGAATTATTTTCTTGAGGGCCTCCTGGGTGGAGCTAAAGTAAAAAAAGCAGGATTATTTAAAGATTGTCTTTCAAAACAGACCCATTTCAAACGTAAATTTCTTATTACTTTTCAATTTTTGTTTATATTTGGAGTGAAAGATACTCTCAGTATTGCCCTGATGTAAGACCTCCATTCAGAATTGAAAAGTTGTTTGAAATGGCTTTGGTCATGTTTGGTGACTAGATCTGAATAGCCAGGTTACCTTCCTCCTCTCCACTGTAGTTATCGTGTGAGACTAGCATTAGGAAGACCAAGAAAGATAAATAAATATTATTTCTTTTCAAATCACAGCACAAACTACGAGACAAGGTGAAGGTGTCATACTACAGTTCGCTGGGCGTGATATTTGGCGTGAAGAAGTACGCGGACGCACTGTGGAAGGTGGTGAAAGGACGCGACATCAACGTGAAGCTGCGCACCAACCTGGTGGAGGTCAAACCCAGCTCCAAGGAAGCCGTCTTCCAGAATCTGGACAAGCCCGAAGAGAAGTTCACTGTCAAAGTAAGTGTTCAAAACAATAAGCTTAAAAGGTAACTACTATTGCCTTAACTAACTAACCATCAGGCCTTTTACGCAGGGGTAGGCAGAGGGGACGGATCGCCAAACAATTCGGTCCTGGCACACACTCTTTGCTTCATTCATGTTATATATATTCATACATCCATGTTCATACATCCTCTTCTATTATTCTGACTTTTGACGTAGCCCGACTCAAGTATCTGATTCACTTGATCGTGCCATGTCTTCCTTGGGATCCCCGACTTCTTCTACCATTCATATTTGCATCATATATTCATTCATCTTACACTACTTTCTTCGTTCATTCGCTCTATATGCCCAAACCATCTGAGGATCCCTTTCTTAATCTTACTCATTATGCTTACATCAGCCTTACATTCTTTGCGGATCTCCACATTTCTCACACGATCACGATATTGATTGAAAAGATTTGATAGTATAGCCCACTTGTACCTGCCTTCCGTGCAGTTAAATAGATCTGCCACATCTGCATATCTATTAGTAACTTCATGTAATCTAGGTACAAGCGAGTGTTTCGTATACTCAGTCCGGTTATTGTAGCATTTAAACAGGATTTTATAACGAGTGGCTCTCGTGGGTATATGAAATTCAGTGAGATTTTTAAAATCAGGACTGTCTACTCTACCATTTACAATTTTGAACATAAATATTAATTGCAGTAGTGCTTTCAGAACAAATAAGTAATAATAATTATTATATTTGACTGTAAAGGATGCAAAGCTTCCAAAGGGAAGGCAACTGTACCTGGTGTTTAGGGGTAGGGTAATATTATGGTTTCTTGCTCATCTAGTAACGATATTAGAACGGTTGCGAATTTGATGTAAAAGGCTAGAGACCGCAGACAGAGGAGATCACTTGTTAAGGAGGGCAATAATGAGTAACAATACTAATCTGGTATGGTGTTCTGTCCGCAGTACAGCATGCTGCACGTGACGCCTCCCATGGGTCCGCTGAAAGCACTGCGGGAGGCGGGGCCCGAGCTGGTGAACGAGGCGGGCTTCGTGACGGTGGACAAGTCCACCATGCGCCACACCAAGCTGCCCAACGTCTTCGCACTCGGGGACTGCGCCGACTCGCCCAACTCCAAGACTGCGGCTGCTGTCGGTGAGTGTTCCTTCTACTTATCGGCCATACGGAAAGAATGAAAGAAAGAAGTGAAGTCTTGAAGAGTAGCCAGCAAATCATTTCATTGTCAAATTGTTGAAATCGAGAATGGATCTGTTCTCTTGTGATGTATGTCAACTGTGTACAAATGATAGGCGGGAGTTTGGCTTGTTTCCTGACTGTGCACGGGTGCTGAAGGAATCAATGACGCTAGTTCCTCATAGCATCTTCCATTAAAATACAGATAGGATGAGGACAACATTCCCACCCGTTATTGGTGCTCTAAGGATTACAATGGCAAAGTCTATCAAACGGACCGTCCACGTCTGCGCAGAATCAAGGGCTATTTTCTGTTTTTTTTTTGGTGCTAAATACAAGATTTTTAATTTGGAAGGCGGATACAGGTACCACCGCCCTGGGAACCATTTATAAGATAACCAAAACCTCTGCCATAGGTCACCCCAAGTGCTTCCTTTGGTGACTTAGCAGGGATACCCGGGTTCATGGGGTGAGGTTTGTTTAGGTTTTGGCAAGGGTAGACCACCTACTGCGTGATAGGCTGGATCGGGAGACTTGACGTAACCTAGACCTCTTCAGCCGGACCCTCCCTACCCATTGTCTTGCACCGCAATGGGGGTGATGGATTCATAAATCCGTCACTCCTAGACACATTGACCCTCAGATTCCTACCCACCCCGCATACCTTTTTCCTTCTCTTTTTCCTCTCGTTTCTTCCCTTAAAAGATCCTCCACACAGCATCCACAAAGATGACATAGGCCTTGAGTGATATTTTCCTCAAGGACTCCTGTGTGGAGCTAATGTAAAAAAAATAAAAGGTGGCTGCCAAATTCAAACATAGGGTGTGCTTGCGATTTGCACAGGGTTAGGTTAGGTTTTGTGTACTATGAATGTAGCTTCTGAGATGTGATGGAACCCCCATGCCTGAGCTGGTTACTTCGAATCAGACCAAGTAGATCAACGGATAATAATTTTTGAATGTTCCAGCTGCCCAGTCCCTGGTGGTGCAGAAGAACCTTCGTAGCCTGCTGTCCGGCAAGCCGTTGAAAGCGGCGTACGACGGCTACGCATCCTGCCCCCTGGTGACCGGACACAGCAAGTGCATCCTGGCCGAATTCAACTACGACCTCGCGCCCACCGAGACATTCCCCGTCAACCAGGTCAGTTCATATCTCTGTTTGGTATTATTTACATTCAAACACTGTTAATTCTGTGGGGGCTCTCCTCGAGGTTCTTAATAATAATCCGGTTTATTATGAGTTCACATATTTATAATAATTTTTTTTTTTTTACATGAGCTCCACACAGAAGGCCCTGAGGAAAATAATTTCTCTGAGGGCCTATGTCATCTTTGGGGATGCTGTGTGGAGGGTTTTTTTAGGAAAGGAAGGGGAGGAGAGTGGGAAGGAAAAGGGTTTAGTGGGTGGGTAGGAATCTGGGGTTCAGTGTGTCCTGGTCATCCGCCTTCAAGACCTAGACAAACCTCACCCCATGAACCCGGGCACCCCTGCTAAATCACCAACCATAAACCACCAACCTTAAATCACCAACCTAAAATACCAACATATGTTGAAACATTCATATTTGTATTGGAATATATTACATATTTAATATTCTGGAATTTATTACATGTTTAATATTTGTCCAGGCCAAGGAGCGCTACTCCATGTATGTGATGAAAAAGTACGCCATGCCGCTGATGTACTGGGTCCTGATGACCCGAGGTTACTGGAACGGACCCGGCTTCATGCGCTCGTTCTTCAAACCCTTCAAATTCGACTAAACTACAACACCACCATATAAAACTTTAATCTTAGGCAAGTCACCAATATATATCCTTCATCCAGTTCATTAGTCAGACATCTCTGAAAAATCTAAATTGAGTATGCAGTTGTATGTAAAAGCGTTACCTTTATCTGGTACAATACTCAGATTACTCGTAAACACCACCAAATCAATTACAATGCAGAAAAACTTGTAGTGAATTAAACTAAATGATGATGTTTTCTGAGTCACTAGTAGGATATTTCAAAATGTCAATCTAATGTACCGGACCAATATGCCTCTCTGTTTTATTTTATAGCATATTTAATATATAAAACACTGACAGGTGTAAATAATATTTGTTTAATGGTGAGCATTAGAATATTGCTTTCCTCAAAACATATTTGGAGATGTCCGTATTGGAACTGGACGATCGATGTATATATATTCATAAATAATGTACTGCAGCCAATTGGCATGTGATCAATCATTTTAAGAATCGAAGAAATGTTTTAAATATACTTGTTTACTTTTGTAATCGAAATATTAAATACCTGGAGCAGTTTGACCAACTTAAATTTGTGGGTGACAAATGGAGGAACTAACAAACAACTATTGAAGTGTGATGCTGCCAAATTGCAGACTTTTCTACTCTTGTGCCCCAAAGAGATTCGATATTTGAAAATTTTTGATCAATTTCGTCTGAAGCAAGGTAATACAGTAGAACCCTGTTAATTCAAACCCTGAATTTGAAAAATTGTGTAATTCAAAATTTTCACCAAAAAAATCCCCCAGTAAAAAGTTTTGAAATTTAAAAAAAATTGATTTTGCAAAAAATAAATCACATAATTTCGTAATCCTGAATCTGACAAACAGCCGTGGCGATAAAACGCTGTAAAATATCGATATGCAAAATTTCAAATTTACTTTGAATATTCAAGTTTGAAGGCCGGCTAGAGTGTAATCGGCCGAGAAAATTCAATTACGCGGAATTATGTTGTATTTTTATGAATTTATATCAAATATCTGAATCGAAATGATGGGGTTATACTGTATTGACGTTTTTTCGGGCACTCGGACATAACTGCAACACTTTATCTCTTCAGTATATCGAACGAACAAATTATATTTTAAATTCATAGGTTTTTTAGTATATATCCACGAAATCTCCCCTATAACGCCACCGACTGCAAAGTTAAGTTTGTCAATCTTTTCCTGCTACTTGGAATAATGCATTGAGGAATATCTTGGTTGTGACTAGCCTATTTCTTTCTACAATTGTATGGATTCCGCCATTCACCAACTTTGCCAATCATGATAAATTATTTCCGGTTTGATATTATTATTTTTCTTTTTTTATTTTAAATTTTGAATTACGTAATCTAGTTGTCATGTGTTTCGCATTGTTTATTTACGGAAATGTCAAAAACGTATTATCATAACACAAAAATGTCTTCTTTATTACTTATAAGATACAATAATGTCTAATTTGTTACTGAGTAGATGCAAAAATGTTTATTATTGAAAAGATACAAAAATGTCTAATTTATTACCGAGAAGATGTAAAATGTCTAATTTATTACTAAGAAGATACACAAATGTCTATTTATTACCAAGAAGATACAAAACGTCTAATTTATGACCGAGAAGATGCAAAATGATCTAATTTATTACTGAAAAGATACAAAAATGTCTAATTTATTAGAGAAGATTTATTACCGAGGAGATGCAAAAATGTCTAACTTATTACTGAAGATGAAAAAATATCTAATTTATTACCGAGAAGATACAAAAATGTCTAATTTATTTCTGAGAAGAAACAAAAATGTCTTATTACTTAATTAAGCACACAATCTGTATTTTTATAAATCGAGAATATACCAAACAAGGTACATAGATTTTCATAGAGAGGCATCACAAAAAATATTGCATAAGTCATAATATTATTATTGTGATATGTTATCCGTGTACACCACTTCATATGTAATACTAATCTACTGTACTGATTCATTTGTGTTGGCTCACCTCTCTTATACTACATTTCATTCATCCTCATAATATGCTTTAGCTCTACCGGTTCCAGGCGGTTGAAACTCTTGTACTGTATTATGTAAAAATGATTTACAAACCCATTTAAATAGAGCCCTGTAAAGTTGGGTGCTCCAGTATTTTGAAACACACTGTACTTACTTTGTAATACCCTCAAATAATGAGGTTATAACTATAAATGAGGATACTACCTCAAATAATGAGGGTACTACCTTTAATGAGAGTACTACCTCAAATAAAGTAGGTATTACCTCAAATGAGGATACTACCTCAAAAATTAGGATACTACCTTTATAATGAGGGCTTTACCTCAAATTAGGGTATTTCTTCAAATGAGGGTAGTAACTTGAATGAGGTTACTACCTCAAATGAGGATGCTGCCTCAAATAATGTGGTACTACCGTTAATGTGGCTATTACCTCAAATAAGGGTATTTCCTCAAACGAGAGTACTACCTCAGATGAGGATGATACCTCAAATAATGTGGGTAGTACCGTTAATGAGGCTATTACCTCAAATGAAGGTGTTACGTCAAACGAGGATACTGCCTCAAATAATGAGGATGCTACCTTTAATGAGGTTTTTACCTCAAATTGGGGTATTCCTTCAAATGAGGATACCTAACACTCCAAATAATATGTGTTTATTTAACTATAGATTGTTTCATTAACTATAGATTTCATGAGCATAATTTAACATTCATTACCAAATATGTAAATATTTTCATTCCCATTTTTGCATGGATATTTATGTAGTTGTAAACATTGCATTTATTAGAAGGATCTCTAATGATATTAAATGTCCAGAAATTGATATTTTTGGCCAAAATTTTATTACTGCGAGCAGTGGTGGCTTGTGACTTTTTAGACTGCTAAAGTGCTAAATTTATAAAATGTTAGACGTGGTTGATGTGATTGTAGTCTAAAATGATATTTGTTTTTTCAAAAATGGTGTTTTTAGTGATGAAAGAATTTTGAAAATCTGTATTTTTATAACATGTTATTTGATTCCGCTTTTGTCAAATAAATATAAATTGCATTGTTTATTTTTATTTCATTATCTAATATGAATCTAGTCTCCTTCAACGGAAGCAATCTTCCAAACAGGACCTCCATCGATATGCTTGGTGTAACTCTACCAGCTCAGGTACGGGGGCTCTATCGAAGACAGAGTTAAGTTAGCCTCTCAGAAACTGGGCGTACTGTACAAGGTCCACAGATACTTTAATAGTACACAACTGCTAAGCCCGTACAAATCGCAAGTGCGCCCCACGGTTGAATTTGGCAGCCACCTTGGTCTGGAGTCCCAAAATACCTAAAAAAAACACTCGACTCTGTGCAGGAACGGGTGGTCCGTTTGATAGATTCTCTTAACTTAACAAACGGATTGCAATCTTTAGAGCACAGGCGTCAGGTGGGAATGCTGTCCATGTTCTACCGGTATTATAATGGAAGATGCTCCGAGGAACTAGCGTCATTGATCCCCTCGGCACCAGTGGATACTCGGGAAACACGCCAAACACGTGCCCAACATTTGTACTCGGTTGACATTAGTCGCATGAGAATGGGTCGTTTCTACGGCTCGTTCTTGAGTTCAACAGCTTGGCTGTAGACAGATTTGCCTGCCTCTGTGTTTCCTCCCTCCTACAACATGGGTCTCTGCAAGACCCATGTTCACTCCTTCCTCTCCTCAAAAACACCCTCCAAACAGGATCTTCAAAGATGGCATAGGCCCTGAGGGAAATTATTTTTCTCAGGGCCTCCTGTGTGTAGTTAATATAAAAAAAACGTGTCACTTCATTTGGATGGGGTTATAACTTCACTTCCCCTTGTTCTGAGATATGAGGTGTCAAAGTTTGCACGTAACACTTGAATGTTAAAGCCATTTTATGGCATATTTGTAAAAAGCATTAACTTTGTGGCTCGCCATAATTTACAATAAAAACACATAAATTTGTTTTATAACACTCTACCGGTTTCGGAAGACCCTTCCTTCTTCAGGAGAATATTGTAACTAATCTACGTAGACATAGAATATTGTCAGACATACAAATTTTAGGTGTGTGAGTGAGAGGTAAGCGAGGGGGTGGGGTTATTTGTGGGATTTCCGGGAAGAACAGAGCGGTTCACTGGAAATAAATTTAAAATTGGACTAAAAGATAAATTAATTTGATTATTCAAAATACTACAATTATTATTTAGGGATTTTCTAATTTCAAGTGCTTCTAAATTATCTAATTTTTTGCTTTTATTGCTACGGTGAAGAATTTTAACCCCTGTGTCCTTATTAAAAGTGTGATCCGTGGAAATTCGATGATTTGCAAATTCTGAAAAATTATTATTATTTAAGCATCTTAAATGTTCCATTTAATTTTTTTATTTATTTATTTAAACGCCATAAAATGGCGTTTAAATAAATAAATAAATAAAATGTCATAAAACTTTGTCATATATATATCTACGAAAATACAACACAGATGGTTCTGAAAATTATTTTGGGTGTAGAAATGAGCAAAAGAATTGCTTTGGCATTCAAAGATTATTTTTGAAAAAAAAATGACAACTCTATCCAAATTAGGTGACGAATGGTAAAAAAAATTTATATGAATGTATACAAACTGGTTTTATTATATCTACAAACATAACACTCGAACCCTTAAGCTTGTTTTCATGATATATTTTTTACCTCATTTTTGATACAGAATAATACATTAGCCAACGGTTGTGCCAACATTTGAGAGAAAGAATTTGATATAATATATTTTATATTCTTTGGTCTGTGGCTATGGATTCAACATGGAAATGAGTACACACAAAAAAAAATATTGTATTTTATTGGTATAACAACATAGTATTAGACATTGACCCACTTACTAATAAATGCGTTTTTAAATTTACACAATTGATAAACATATATTTACCATACATTATTGGCGGTTTTACACTGTTTAAAAAGAAAACACGTTTGTTAGTAAGGCCGTAAATAAATAAAATCTTTGGGATTTTGCTAAAATATTGTATGTTTTTGTAAAAAAACTAAAATTACATGGCTTAATTCTAAGTTTATATAAAATAATAAATAAATAAAAAAAGGATTAATTAACATGATTTATTTTTTGGGGTAATGTACCTGCCCTTCCTCCTTCTTTAATCAATTTTTCAGGCAGCATCACAGTGTTATTATCAGGGCACGTGTGCAATCGTAAGAGTAAGTAAGAATTCACATCTGCCTTGATGACGAACACTGTAATGCTGCCCAAACGTTGGCTAAAGAAGGAGTTAGTGCACAATGGCGTAATACCCTAAAAATGAATCACGATTATACTTTTGGCTGTGAAAATCTCAAATCAAGAATGGTGTAAGCCAAAGCCTTCTCTATAATGACGTGCTGTTGGATGTTTGGCAACATTGCAAATTCTGACTTTCCCGTATGACATTACGTTGTTTACATTGTGATGGCGGTTTTGATAGAAAATATTGCGATTCTCAGTTTGTAATCGATGTTGAATAAAACATCAAGATTATGCACTGACGCTCAAAATATGTCAAACAATAGTAAACATCATATTAAACATAATATTTACTGTAAAAAATGTAAATAAATATTACGTTGATGTTTTATCCAATGATGACTGAGTCAAGTCTGGATTGCAATATTTTTTATCATGTAGCACATGTATTTCGTAAGGAATCTGAAAAAAAACAACACTATAGGTTTTGCGTTGACACTTGAAATGTGTAAAACGACAGTATACATCATTTTAAGTTATATTTACTCTAAAAAATGTGTATGCACGTTACCTTGATGTTTTATCCAACAATAATTACGAAATGAAAACAGAATTGCAGTTTTTTCAATGTAAACAATGCGCACATGTCATACGGAAATGTCATAATTGTACGACTACGCGCAACGTTGCCAAACATCCAACATGATCCAACAGCACGGCATTATAGAGAAGGCGTTGGGTAAGCACATAATATGTAAATAGGTACTATGGATGCGCTCCATTTTGAAGGTGTTCTAAACAAACGAATCAGATTTATACAGATATATTCATGTTAGTCAGGCGGATTCCTCGTTATCAGGACAATGTCACCTCAGGAGACACTTGCAGCTGTTGGGTGTGGAAATAAACGCTAACGATTGTAGGAGATTGCAAGCGTCTGGAATATAAGTGTCCTTTCCCAAAATTCCTACCTACCTCCCTCTACCTACACATGTAAAGCAGTGCAGTGGCAACCTTCAACGAACGAGCATTATTTCCATGATTGAGTGACGGTGTGTATTCTATTTGTATCAAATGATAAATTACGAGTTTGCTAAAAGTCTTCTTCAGTGACCATACAATCTGTGCACAGTTGGAACATTTTATGTGGAATTTATATGGACATCATCATCCCAGTCTACAGTGACATCCCAGTTTACGCTTCCTTTATTCCCTTCTTTCCAGAAAGTTCCTAACAGCAAGAGGATGTGAAGAAATACTGATTCACAGAAGTGTCAATGTTGCTCCTTGGTGGAAAGAAGGATTAAATATCTGGGAAGCAGTGGTGAGAACTCCAAACAGGCTGATAAGCTTTGCCTACCATTAGAAAAACAAAATACATTTTTTTTTTGTCAAAGTGTATGTTTTTCTATAAATTTGTGTAATTTTTTTGTCTTTTGTTTTACACTGATAAATTTTTTATTTCTACCTGACAAATTTACACTTTTTATTTTCAAATAATTTTCAGTGCACCTTTCATAATCAAACTTGATACTTTGCCAGGCGGTGGAAGAGAGTTAGAGCGCAACCAAAAGGTTCTAGGTCATTGGCGACATTGCTTTTCACACAAATCTACATGGAAAGCATTTTTGTCAAGTGTTATCTCTATCAGTGCACACAATTTATATCTACTTGTGTATTACACTACATATTGACATGCCGTTGATGAACACTACAAGGATTATAGAATTATTGGCACCAAAAAACACCCAAAGACAAAAGTAAAATAAATAATTAAGTCCCGGTTGTTTCAATCCCCGTCACATTTGGTCAATGATTAGCGACATTTTGATTTTTGTCATTTGAACGATCTAATAATTGAAATAGCACGCCAATCGTCGATCAACAGTAAGGGGTTAGAACTATTACTATGTACATAATATTATGTATAACGATCGTACAGTTGTTTAGTCAGATATCTTTGAAAAATCTAAATTTGAGTTGAGTATGCAGTTATATGTAAAAGTGTACCCTCTATCTGGTACAATACTCAGATTACTCATTAGGGGCCATCCATAAATTACGTCACACGAATTTCATGATTTCTTGACCCCCCCACCTCCCCTCACACATCGTCACATTTGTGAGACCCCCTCCCCCCTAGTGTGACGTCACATTTTTTGCAATTTTACATCTAAAAATTTTTTGCATTTTAATAATTTAGATTTTTACATGTGATGTCACAGAACTGATGAACCCCCCATACCCTTGTAACACAAGTCACACTTCTCTACTCCCCCCCCCCCCCCCCTTGATGTGTGACGTAATTTATGGATGGCCCCTAAACACCACCAAATCAATTAAAGTGCAGACAAACTTGTAGAAATTAAAACCAAAAAATAATGGTTTTTGGGTTAAAATTTAAGAAATTACAAAATGTCCTACCAATGTACTGGACCGTTATGCTTCCTGGTGTTATTTTATAATATACTAGCTGGCACCCGACATGCGTTGCAATGTAAAGATATAAATTGTTTCTCCCAGCATTTCCTTTCCCATGCTTCCCCATTCCCCTCCCGCGTCCCCTTCCCCCAGCTTTCTCCATCCGCCTTCCACGCCTCCCTCTCCCTCGTCATCCTTCCAGCTAACCCCACCTCCTTTATTACCTTTCCCCTCATGCCTTCCCTCCCTGCTGCTAAAATATATAAAATACACTCATTTTCATTTGTACAAATTTCATAATGCCAGAGCTTACCATTATATATAGCCTATAACTTTCGCAGACGTGCGCACATAAATCACTAAAGTTTCATTGCAATCGGATGAACGGTATGGCAGCGCATAACATACAAACAAAAATTGATTTTTGTATATAAGATTTAATATATAAAACACAGACAAGTGTAAATAATATTTGATTTATGGTGAGCATTCGAATATTGCTTTCCTCATTATTTCTAAACTTAGTATTTGGAGATGTCTGACTAATCAACTGGACGTCGATATGCACTCATGAACTTATTTATAATTTTGGATATGTGAATGTTTTACCAAAATGTCGGTAAAATTGAGAATTTTGTAAATGCCGATTCGCCGTTCTAACGTTGTAGTAAACTTTTCACCACTGATGGTAAAAAGGAGAACTCTCTATCCTATCTCAAAAAGAAGAACTACATTAACCAATCCAAACCATCCATAACCTCAATCAATGCCGGTTTCACGACATCTAATATTATTTATATATTTTACAATCTTACATTTAATTATTCTGTGACGCATACATATCTTGAGCAAACTGTTAACATAATACTGGCTGTGTACGTATTTTAAAATTAATAAAATCTAAACAAGGTAACAATGTATTATTCTTTTAAAATATTTCTAAAATAAGTAAGTATATTCATAATAATTAACAAAAACATGTTGGCATAATTTCTGCTATAAATAAAATAAAATACATTTTTTACAATAAGTCATTTTAAATGCGTGTAAAACAATTGGTAAAATATTGATTATGCAGCAAATAAAGAAAAATATATGGCACCGATATTGAACTAAAAAAGTTTTGCCACATTAAAACAAATATTACTCTATCGTAAACTATGTTAACAAAATTTGTGCGAAGTCTCAAGAACAATACATTTTTAAAATTTCATGAGGCAGATAGGTATAACTATCCCTCTTCAGTAATTAACAGTCCGTTACAATATCCCTTTCCGACCGGCAAAAAATGTCCGAATTTAGATGGGCCTCACCGGTAAAGCTCGTAATTATGATTCCGCGGGGCTTAGCGGCTTACTGGTTGAAACACAAGCGCGCATAGGTACCCTGCACACGCAGCACCCGCACGTTCGATCGACACCGGTGCGGTTCCCAAAAACAGATTTATTTGCTGTCAAGATTTTTTTAAAGACAAACTCACGATCGTATGAAGCCTGTCGGAAAGGGATATGCAAAGTTATAAATATTAAATACTGCGGCATGATAACTTCTACAATACAATAATAACAAACCTATATTTTTTATCGTTTCTTCTCAAATAATTTAATTTCTTTCTTTCATCTCTTCTCCATTTCTTTTCCTTTCTATTTCTCTCATTCATTTTAATTTTTTGTTTATTTCTTTCAACTTTTTTTATTAATTTATTTTATTTTTTCTTTTAAATTCCTGCCACCTTGGAACAGGCTCAGCCTAGAGAGGTGGCATATGGGTTGTTCTTCTTTTTAACCTACATAAAGTTGTCTTCACCAGTTAGTGGAGAAAAATTTAACAGAATAACCAATATTATTATTTTATAATTACTTGAAAATCTACTGTACTAAAGACAAAACGACTGTGTGCATTTAAAAAAAATATGTGTTTATATTTTTGTAGTAAAAATTACATTACAGAGTTATCGTACAATCCTCGTGATAGAAGTGTATTTCATACAAATCGCAATTGTCTCCCGCCACCTCGACTTGCATACATTCTATAATTTTACAAAAAAATGATATGACAACATAAAATATAAAACTATTTTTAAACTCCAAAAGGTATAAACCTATCAAGGAAAAATCTCAAAAACTTGTCTCCTACAACTGATATTTAATATATTCATTCTGTCACATCGGTTGTCACCCCTGATAGGCGTTTTAGGCCTCCTTCCCCCCTTGCTACAATTTCCCCTCTGAGATCCAGAGAGAATTCATTTATAGTAAAAAAAAATCCTCACTTTAGGTGGAAATGTGACAGAGTGGTAAAAGTTATGTAGGTTAAAAAGAAGAATAACCCATATACCAAAAAAAATATTTGTATCTTGGTTAATAAATAATAAAAAATAAAAAAATAGAAAAAAATGTCAAAAAATTTAACATGCCGTTGATTGCCAAGTTGATGATGATGTTAATTGTGATGGAGGTTCAGACAACTGTGTCTAAGTTGTGGCAAGGAACATTGATAAGTTATTTAAATCTACCAAGATCACAATATTAAATGGTAACCATTGGCATAAGCAAAAGCTAGGAAAAATTGTCACCATAGATAATAAATATAAAAAAGGGAGATACGGGACAAAGGGACGGAAGCATATCGACTGTTGCCGAGCTTTGACCAGAGGCAATATTATGAAATATGCGTTTGGTATGTAAGTAAAATCAAAAGAAGGAAAGGTGAACCACAGACCAAGAAAACTATAGACAGGCCCATAAGGGTGAGGGGAACAAACTAATTTGCAAGGAGCGGGGAGGTGGCGTGTACGTTGTCTCCCTTTCAATGATCTAACAAAAAATGATTCTGGCAGTTTACAGGCAACTCGCATTGTACTATCACCACGTGGTCTTCGAAAATAAAATGTACTAGCTCTTTTTACAATGGCGCGCATCGCACGCTTCGTAATAAACATACTTGAGAACCATATCGGACGAAAAAGGTTTGGCTTGTTTCCAAAATCAAAAATATTTTTACACTCTTTAGTTAGACACTTTTACAAGCGTATTGTAATTTACGAATACTCTCCTCACTAATTTTTAGATGGGCTGTTCGGTTAAAAACGAAACATTCAAACCCTGCGCAGAAAAATCCTAGATACTCAGATTATGCATTAGGTTATGTCTATCCTTTACTTGGTCTGTTTCATCTTTAATAGTTCTTGGTTCTTCTCCCTGGTTTTTTTAATCTATGATCGTCACACTTTGAGGGCTTCATTCTGGTCGTACGCGACTGAGTTGAGCTTCTGCGCGTCGGACATGGTCTGACGTTTTTTCTGCATCTGGCGCCGCACCTTGTAGTCGTGGCGGTACTTGCCTCGCACCAGGTACACGATGAGCACGGCCACGAGCACCAGGCCCACGAAGATGCCGACGAGGATGGTGATGAACACGGTGCCGTTGCCCATCAGTATCTTGACTCCTGGCTCTGCGTTAGACGACTGCATCAGCTGGAATGAAAATTTGTCGTTATGAAAGTACTTCAAAGATAACTGAATTTGTAGAATTGGAAGATGAACTTCAATTCCTAGGTATGATGCCAGTGTAAGGATCTATGGTGCTGAATAGACCGACATTTGGACTTAGAATTTGGTCTAAGAAAAATGGTCTGCTGACTTGACATTTCTTTTTGACATTTACAAAATGTTAAAAATCATAAGTAAAATTTATGGGGTGATTTTGCCCTAGAAAGTTTAGGGTGCAAAGGGCTGCGGCTGCGTGGAATAGTAATAGTAATAGCTGTCACTCACGATGTAGTTGGATGAGCGCTGCAAGTCTTCATCTTCCCCTTCCACGTCTCCCTTGCAGAAAGCCCCCTTGCCGCGGCCGTACCATTGCACGAAACGCAGCCCCTGGATCCCTCGGGGAGAACCACATCTGCAAATCAAATACATTATTAAAATTTTTTTACTTTAACTCTACATAGGAGGCCTTGAAGAAAATAATTCCCCTCAGGGCCTGTGTCATCTTTGGAGATGCTGTGTAAAAGGTCTTTTTGTGGAAAAGAAGGATCTTGAAGAGACCCAGGTTGTAGGAGGGAGGAAACACAGATGCCGGCAAATCGTTCCACAGCCGACCTGTTGAACTCAAGAACGAGTTGTAGTAACGACCCGTTCTTATGTGACAAATGACAGGTGAGTGTTTGGAGTGTTTCCCGACTGTGCATCAGTGCCGAATGAATCAATGATGCTAGTTTCTTAAAACATCTTGCATTTAAATACCCATAGAAAAAGACAGCATTCTCACCCGAAGCCTGTGCTCTAAAGATAGCAGTATTTTATTTTTATTTTTTATTAATGACTATTTAAAAAATACAGATTAAAGCAGTCTATTCGCAGTCCTCCTCACTAGGGATTCCTGTTCCGAGGCAATAATAATAATTATTCACATCAATTATTTACTCTCTTCTAAGCGAGGCCGCACACAAACACACACACACACACACACACACACACACACACACACACACACACACACACACACACACACACACACACACACACACACACGCGCACACACACACACACACTTGTATTATGATAACTATATTTATATATATATACCCCTATATTTGCGCGCAAAAGAAAAACTTTTCTTCGTCGAACTGTAACTCTTGCGAAATTTTGAAATCACCGTAAATTGCAGAATCTTTATTGAATGGGTGAACCAATAACATCATTTTTCTCAGTAATTGCCACATCAAGAAATCCGTGTCGTCGGATGATATCGACATTTTCGAGTTATAAACCACAACTGTGTGTCTGGTGTGCGTGTACGCGACACATATACTTCAAGCAAAAATGTAGCATACATATTGTTGCGTGCATGTAGCGTGTGACTCCGGTGTGCAGCTACGCTAACAAACAGGTCTGGGAGAGAGGTTGTCAGAAACCCTTTCCACATTGGAGTTGGTGAACACAATATGGAGTTGTAAACACAACCCAATATCGTGTCCTTTATCACTGTACAAGTGTTTCACCTGTTTTTGGTGTATTTACTTACTTTTTTTTTTTTTTTTTTTTTTTTACAGTAAATACCGCACAAGAGTCCTAACTGCTCCCGTCTGGAGCCAGTGAGACTATGGCATCCCCAATCGAGGTATGTTGTGAGGCTGAAGGTAGTAGGGAGGGGAAGGAGATAGGGAAGAGGAAGGGGAGGAAGTACCTGGCTATTCAGATCTGGTCACTAAACACGGCTAAAGCCATTTCAAGCAACGTTTCAATTCTGAATGGTGGTCTTACACCAGGGCGATACTGATAGTATCTTCCACTCTGGAACGTGCCGCAAATATACTATATATTATTTTAAATGAATAAATTGTGAAATAACACAAATTAATCAAATAAAATTTATTTGCGCACGCCGGGTTCAAACCCGCGACCTTCGGATTGTGAGTCGAGAGTCTTGCCTCGGGACCACGGAGGCCGTCAGTTACTTCCTGTATTAAAGGTGTCAATGATGCTGCTTCTTCGGATCATCTTCTATTGAAATACAGTTCAAACAAACGGGCACTCCCGCCCGACAGTTGTATTTAAATACTGCAATCCGTCCGTTAATAACATAAGGGATTCTATTAAAAGATTGCCCTCCTTTGCGCAGGGTATATAGTTTTCCAGGTATCTAGAAGTGATCCAGAGGAACAGACAAATGTAGCTGTCAAACTTAAACTTAACTGCTAATTCACCTCGCTTCTGAACTGGAGGGGCAAACCTATACACTAGAGACATCTTTTGGAGAACTATAAACTTATGAAGTACTAGCACTAGAGCCATCTTTGTTTACATAGCTTGATCTATCACACTTATATTATTTATTACTTCTACTCCATCACTAAGTACTAGCACTAGAGCCATCTTTGTTTACATAGCTTGATCTATCACACTTATTTATTACTTCTACTCCATCACTAAGTACTAGCACTAGAGCCATCTTTGTTTACATAGCTTGATCTATCACACTTATATTATTTATTACTTCTACTCCATCACTAAGTACTAGCACTAGAGCCATCTTTGTTTACATAGCTTGATCTATCACACTTATATTATTTATTACTTCTACTCCATCACCATCACCAAGAGCAATGGATGTATTATAGCTGATGTATTAGTCTCACCTCAGTTCAACCAGGTATCCTGAGTGGTGCTTGTAGAGGTCCTTGAGCAGCGAATCCAGCACCCACTGCAGCGGGCAGCGGCAGTCCCAAGGGTTGTGCTGCAGGTTGACTCCTCGCGTCACCTGACTCCACTCCGCCACGTCTTCAGACAGGGTGGTCAAGTTGTTGTGGCTCAAGTCCAGCTGGAACATATATGAGAATAATAAAACTGCAGAACTGGAAACCAATTTAATGAAAATATCTTTGAAAAATCAGTGGCGAGACCAATCCTTGTTTTGTGAAACTCTTATTTAGGCATAAGTCCACAATGGAGTGCTGGTATCTACTCTGATTTATGGCAGTGAGGCATGGAACTGGCAGAGGAAGGGTGAAAGTAGACTGAATGCTGTAGAAATGAGATTTCTTAGGTATTTGTGCGGTAAAACCGTGGGTGATCGAGTGAGAAATATGGAGATTCGCAAAGAATGCAAGTGTAATGAGTAAGATTAAGAAAGGGACTCCTTAGATGGATTGGGCATGTTGATCAAATGAACAAAGAAAGGAGTATAAGGAGAGCATGTGACAAGAATGTGAATGGTAAAAAAAGTCAGGGACACGGACGCCCGAGGAAGACATGGCATGGCCGATTGAACCAAATACTTTAGTTGGGCCATGTTAAAAATCAGAATAACAAAAGAGTATATATTTATGAAACGATATATGAATGGGAATGAGGCAAATAGTGTGTGACAAGACTGAATTGTTTGCCAGTCAATTATCTTTGCCTACCCTACAGAGAAATGATGTAATGATTAGTTCATTAGTTATGCTGTCTCATTCATACTCGGTTGTCTTTTTCCTATTGATTCCCTTACAGCAGGGACATCTTTTTGACGTTGGGGGCCATTTGGATGTTTGTAGTACCATTTAGATTTTCAGGCCAAGGGGGCGGGAAGAGGGTGTTCGAATTTTAAACTACACTTGGATAGTGATAGATGATAGTGGTTTCCTTCGAAATGCGTCAGTAGATGATCCGCAACTGAAATTTTACCGATACTTTAAAAGTATCAGTACATTCGGAACACCAAACTGGTTTTGTACTTCAGAGTGAATCTGTAGCAAGTCTCCAGTTTTATTTAGGATTACGTTCAGAATATCCAATTGGTTTTCCTTTGATTTTTGCAGCGTACAGTGTGCAACTGGGAATTTGTATTAATTGTTTTTGTGTTTAATTCGTAGAACTCCATTTAATTTTTTTTTTAAATATTTAATTAAAATTAAATTTGATAGTTATAATATCAAGTTTTGCAAGTATTTTAGTATGTTTTTTTGTTACAGCTGTTTCAGTTTACAAGACCATTTTCAAACTGTGGCTAAATCCACTGTTAGGCGACTTATTACTACACTGGGATTTTGTAATCTACTCGGATCATAAGAACGGATTCCTTCAAAATGTGTCAGCAGATGAATCCTCAACTGGAATTTTATCTGTGCATTCAGAACATAAAACTGGTTTTAGCTTAAGAGTGAATCAGTTTGCGAATCCCCAGCTTTCATTTAACTGCATCCAGAACACGGAAACGGTTTTTGCAGCACATTGTCTTAAACCAGAGTTTTATAACTACTCTTGGGAAACGAGAATGGTTTTCTTCGAAATGCGTCAGAAGAATTTTTATCTGTGCATTCTGAACACAAGACAGATTTTAGCTTTTAGGCTGCTCCAAAAGTGGTCGCGGGCCGCACCAAATGGCCCTACAGTAAAAAATAAACAAGTATTGGATGCTTACATGGCACAAATCAATTCCCTGAAAGCTTTTTTCCTCCACATCCTGCAGATTTGAGTTGGAGATGCTCAAGTGTAAACAGCCGGAGTTGTTATCCGCTCGAGCCCGAACGTTCCGGAAGGTGTCCGCATCAATGATGGAGAAGCCGGGCACAAAGTTGACGGAGAGCGAGTCCAGCTGCAGCGGGCTGGGGAACTGCAGACTCATGAGGGGGTTGCCGTCTACCACGAAGGTCCGCAGCCGGGGGAAGTTGACCGAGCTCAGCACACCAGGGACACCCAAGAACTGGTTATAGGAGATATCCAGGACCCGCAGTTCTGCGATTGGACGTGATATATCCAAAGATGAAAGCGCGTTCCCGGATATGTTCAAATCCTAGAAAAAAAATAATTATGTATTTCTGGACATGATTTGAGATTTTCACAGCAAAAATTATTAGGTATTGTGATTTGTTTTTGGAGAATTATTTATTTATTGATTCTTTACATTGCAGGTAAAATATTTACAAAACAATTTGCAACCTCACTAGGGCAAGCCTGTGTTGAGGTTAACAATTCTACAAATTAACAAAATAACACAAAATTATACAGATATTGAAATAGCAATATTGTTGTCAGGGCTGAGCAAAATACATGCTTTGCTATAATTAAAATACAAATTACAAAATACTTTTTCGCATGTATTTAAAATACGAAATACAAAATACTTTCAATTCGTGTATTTGAAATACAAAATACAGTATTTTAACATTTTTTTATTTCAAATACAAAATACAAAATACAAAATACAAAATACATTTGGTTTTGGTAGAACCTTAGTTGCAATACAATAGTACCCTTTACACACAGAGTTCGGAGCGGGACGTGCCCCGTGCCACTTCAGGCCGCCGCGCAGAAAAGTCTCACAGTAAACTGCGCTGTAAACCGTTATCTTACTTTCGGTCTTTACTTTTTTGCGCGGCGGCCTGAAGTGGCGCGGGGCACGTCCCGCTCCGAACTCTGTGTGTAAAGGGTACTATTGTCGTAAGTGCCCTTATCGAAGGGTGCGTTTCCATAGAAGCAAAGCTGAGCAGAGTGAAACAGAGACGTGCAAAAATTGACCAATCATATTGCTCAGAAGACACATCTCATCGTCGCTCCACTTGTAAAGTTTTGTGGTTTTGACCGAATTTGATCATCCATTATCAATTATCAATTACCTCGCGGCTTCATGAATAAATACCGCGAAACGATGAAAACGACAATTGACAAGATATTTGTTTTGACGTACAGTGTTGCCAACTCTAAATATTAACACATATTGCTCTGGATTCTAGCGTTTTTAGTCTATGTATTATCTATGTCAGTTCATTTTTCATTATCATTATTAAGATCGCTAAATGTATTTGAAAATGTATTTTGAAGCTATAAGTAATTGAAATACAAATACAAAATACTTATTTGTATTTCAAATACGTATTTTGTATATCAACATGGCGTAATGCTCCAAAAATAAATTGCGATAAATATACTACATCTTTCGTGAACATCTCAGGAGCAGGTTACCGATGTAAACCTCAGCGTTCACGTGGGTGACCGGACAATTCAGCAATTAATAGTGACGAAAAGAAACTTTGTTAAATAAGTTAGGTTATGGGCTATTTTAAAGTTTTTTTTTCATCACTGATTTGATTAAAAAAAAACTTGATTCACAAAGCGGCTGGCATCCAGCGCACGTTGTTCTATCGATTATTCATTTGATTTTAAATGCCCAGTTGGTTTTTGAACACATCCTAAGTTGATTTATGAACGTATCCTAAGTCGATTTTGAATGCGTGCAAAGTGTACGTCGTAGGTTCTCTACGCGGGCGATAACGCCCCCTTGTGGACATTTGAGCTTTCATGGGGCAGTAGAAGACCCGGAGAAAATTAGGGGGCATTGAGATGGCACAGTGAGGGCGTGGGCAGGTAAAAAAAAATGGTCTAAAAAGATTAAAAAAACACGCTAATTACTAATAAAGCAAAGTAAACGTTAATATTGGTTAATTTTTGTTATTGTACGTATTGTAATAATTTTTATCACGTGTGAGAAAATTCACATATTTCGGTAGTTCGGGAAGTGGATGAAAATTGAACTGAAAGATTCCATTACATTCACATCTACATTTTTTTTAAAATTTTATTTTGTGCGTCTATTTAAAAAGGTTTACATATATTTTTTTTGGCCTTGCCTGTCTCACTAGAAAATCCTGTGTCGAGACAGACTAGTTTACAAATATTTTATAAATATTAAATAAAGTACATTTTTCAATAAAGCGAAAATATTTGACAAAAATTTTTCGGTTGGTATGTAGTGGTAACAATAATGAGATAGAGGATTATATTTGGGTGAGGTGACTAATTATTGCAAGACCTTTTTCGATGATCCATTGTTTGATTTTGTATTTGTTAATATAATTCGATTGTCTTGTTTTGTCAGGTAGGTTATTGTATATTTTAGACGCAATGTATTTGAAATTTCTTTGACCAAATGTTGTGTTTGTTTTAGGTGTTTTATGAGTTGTTTGGTTTTGTGCCGCGTTTTTCCAATATTTTGGGTATTTTCATAAAATGTATGTGTTTTATTTTTAAACAGATGAGTTAAGAGAGTTTTTGTGTAAATTTGTCGAATATCTAATAAATGGAATTTTTTGAATATATCTGCAGTACTTGTTATTATGGGAACTTTAAGATTAACTTTCATAATTCGATTATGAATCTATAGCTGATAGTGTTGCACCTCCCCATGCGATTATTCCATATTCAATGATTGATTGACAAAGAGAGTAATAAACAATTTTCATTAAATTGGATGATATGAATTTTTTTATTTTTTTATTATATAATATTATTATCATCTTACGTGTATTATTATTTAGAATTGACGCTATATCATGAAGACAAGAAGTAAGGAGGTAGCAATCCGGTACTTAATATATAAGAATTGGCTTTTTTAACTTCATAAACAAAAAGGCATAACAAATAATTTAATATCTATGTTTTTAATCGATATTGATGCCGTGACAGTTGAGCCTACCGGAGGCACCACTATCAAGTTTCTGTCCCGGTTTGAAAAAGTCGTAGATCCAGAGCCGGCTAGGGGACATGGGTTCAGTGTGTCCTGGTCATCCGCCTCCAAGACCTAGACTAACCTAACCCCATGAACCCGGGCACCCCTGCTAAATCACCAAACGTAGCGAACCACTTGGGGTGACCTATGGCAGAGGTGTTGGTTATCCAATAAAGGTTCCCGGGGCGGCGGTACCCATTCCCGCCTCCCAAATTGAAAAACGCATTCTCCATTCGCCGGACTCCACGTTACGTCACTTCACGCCTTGTGAATCATTGTATAATAATATTATGTATCGGTTTTGATACATGTATTAGATTAGGTAATGTTTAATATGTAAGATTAGGTGAGAGAGCTTACGGTGAGAGAGCTGGGTGACGTATAAACCTCACTGTTGACGGCAGCCAGCTGGTTCTCCGAGAGGTCCAGTATCTGCAGGCTGTCTGGCAGATGGCCGAGGCTAGACAGTAAGTTGTGGCGCAGCTGCAGCGCCGTGAGGGAGGGAGGCAGACTGTCCAGTCGCTGCAGCCTGTTGAAAGAGAGGTCCAGTTTCCGCAGTGAGGAGCACCCTTCCAGGCTGCCCGTGGGGACGGACTCCAGGATGTTGTAGGATAGGTCTAAGGATTCCCTGGAAACGAAAAATATCAATAATAATAATAATAACAACAAGCATTGGTCCGCCACTCACATACTGACCCTTAAGGCGGCGCTTCCCGGTTCAAAAAGAAGAAGATGGAGAGATATGTAATTACGAATGTTGGACAGAGCGCGCTAATATTTTAAATGATAATATTGAAGCGAAAATTGTAAAAATGCTTAATAAAACATGACTCGCTTAAAATAGAGCAAAATTCTCGTGGAAGGTATCTTAAGTATCATTTAAAGAAAAATTGTGATTTTTTCACAAAATAACTTATAAAATAATAGAAATATACTTGTTTTCAATAATTTTTGGAGCATACTTTGCGATTTTTTTCTATCGAGGGAATCTCATATAATTTGCGTTTCGGCGTGGAACGTATCTAGATATTACCTCAAAATATAACGTATATTTTTTTAAGAGCTTAAAAACATCAAATGTTTAAGGGAGATATGTAAGAAATCGGTAGAAATTCGGGTAGCGGCGTCTTAATTCCTACCCACTCCTCATACCTTTTTACTTCTCAGAACTTCCTCTCCTTCCTTTCCTCAAAAATACCCTCCACAATGCATTCCCAAAGATGATGGAAGCCCTGAGGGAAATTATTTTCGTGGCTTTAGACGTGTTTGGTGACCAGAAACAGTCTTTTCATTCTTCTTATAAGACAACTTCTTCCAATTGTCACTTCCTCCAACCTCAAAAATGTACTCAAAGTAAGGATGCTGAAGTGGTGTACTCCAGACAAGACATCATGATTGGTTTTCAATTCATTAATTGTTTTGAAAACATTACAAAATTGTACATTTTAGTGTGTTTTTAAAATACACTTGTAAAAGAGTATTACATAAAACCTAAGCACTACGTATATCAACTAAACTGGAATTAAGAACCATTAACCAGCGGTCGATAATTCAAATTTCGTCGAACAATGATCTTGCGATCGTACCCTTGCAACTGTACAGGGCGGTTCCGATTATAAAGATTAATTATTCTCCATACCAGCATTTTAACATAATAACTCAATATCGATTTTATTTCATTCATAAATAATGCTCAAACTCGTGATGGTAAAACTATTAAAATTATGTTCTTGTTGTAATAATTTTTTGATCATAAGTATTTATAATTTTTCAATAATGTCTAAGTAAAATAAAAATGTTAATTTTTTTTTTAAATATATTAGTTTGTAAGACCGTAAATAAATAGACAAACTGACGTATTTTCGTCACAAAACAAGGGCGCGGATCTTTTTTTAATGATTAAAATTTTATTTAAATTCAAATTATAATTCTGAAAAGTAGCTTTACCAAATAATTTATTGATTTATTTTACTGTATGATTATGTGATTTGAAATGTATGTTGTATAATACAAAATTTTGTTTGAAAATTTAACAAATCTGCCGACGACCTACGGTAAAACCTTATTGTACTCAAAATAAATATGTTTTCTCAAAATTAAAAAAAGCTTTACTAGATAAAAGAACAGTCTTTCGAAATCAATTTATAATTTTGTGAAAAAGAGTCAATGCCTTTAAAATTTGATTTAAAAATGACATATTTCCAGTTTTGTCTGGTTACTCCCTCTTAATAGAGCCTGCCTTTTAAAAACAGCTTCGCTGACAATATGTCAGTATTTCATTGGCAACTTAGTCCTGCAGGCTGGGAGATAGAAATGTTTAATTCTGAGAACATTGAAAAGATTCCAACTGGCGCCCGACGTGAATAAAAATCCAGGAAACCTTTCGTCCTTTTTCAGTGAATACTCAACGAGGGGTAAAACGCGCAACCCTGCGTCCTTACTCACCAGTGTTGCCAAGCCCGGATTTTGAGAAAGACGTAGGCCTGACTAGAAAATTACGTAGATTTAGCCAATGTGGTGGAAAATACGTAGATTCTGAGACTGAAGTTCGTAAATGTGCAGGAAGGGCCTAAAATACGTAGATCTACGTAAAAAGACGGAGACGTACTCACGGTCCCGAGTTTCAACATAAGTGACAACTTTTTCTCTAGCGTTTTTCTAATGCGTTTTACGTTTTAAAATAATTGATCCCAGAAGGTAATAATTGATCACAACACGTTTAATACATCCATAAAAGGTAAAGAAACCAGTGAATATATCGTATAAGTCAATTTCAAAATGGCCATCAAGTTTGACTCAACCTGGACAGCCAAGCTTTTGAAGACATTGTACCTATATTGGCTTCGTCTGCTCAGAGTCTTCGGGCTGTGGTGGCGAAGAAGTACTGATCTAAAAGAGTGCACTCGAACCTACAATGGCAATAATTCCGTAGCGCTGCAGTACCTTGGAAACCATAACAATAAAAATATAAGAAAATGAATTCACTTACAATTTGGATGCGCTCTGAAACATTTCCTTTGGCAGAACCGTCAATTTATTTGAGCTCAAATTCAGGCGGGTTAACTTCTTCAGAATATGCGCGGGATCTCCCGAGTTGCCAAACTTCAGGGATTCAGAGCCTATCTTGTTCCCGCTGAGGTCCAGCTCTTCCAAAGAAGTCAGTTTCTTCAGCGTTTCAACTGGGATCTTCGCGATCTTGTTATTGCTGAGAAGGAGAACCTGCAGAGAAGTCAGTTGTTCGAAGTCCAGGCGGTTGAACTCGCTGAGTTTGTTGTAGGAGAGGTCCAGCAGAGTGAGTTTGCGCAGGTTCTGGAAGATGTCCGGACTGACTTCCTCTAGCGCGTTGTGCGCGATGTGTAGGCTGGTAAGGCTCAGGAGGTCCGCGAAGGCGGAGAAAGAGATGCTTCTGATCTCATTATTGTTGAAGTTCAAGTAGACGATGCGGTGGTCCTTCGGCAGCCTGTAAATAATTATTAAATATTAATGATGCACAGTGCAAAATACTATTTGAAAAATGAATTTACAAGGTATCCGGAAACTTGTGATACAAACAGGAAACTGGTGAATCTACATCACATATATTTCTATCAGATTGAGAGAAAAAAAATTCTTGGATCAGAAAATTTAGATGTTGTAAATTTTTTTCGTTTCTATTCGGCAATTTAAAAAAACATTAAACAGCGGCCAGTGAAGTAGAGGACGTCAACAAATAAGATAGGAAGATGACCTAAAACTCACGGCTGGACATCATTGGAGAAGAGTAGCACGTGACAGGTCCCAGTGGAAAATGTTAGAGAAGGCCTATGCCAAGAGGCAAACTGAGCTTCGGGATGTATTGTAACAAATAAGAACATGAAAGATTCATACCTAACAGAAGTCCAGAATAAAAAGGCTTATTATTATTATTATTGTTATAAACAGCGGCCTCCTTAGACGATTTTTTTTGTTTTAATTAGAGAGAAAAGGCTCTCGACTATCATCTGAAGGTCTCGGGTGCGAACCCGAAACATGGCGTGCGCAAATAAATTTAATTTGATTAGTTTGTGCTTTTTACAATTAATAGTGTATTTGCGGTACGTTCCAGAGCGGAAGATACTCTCAGTATCGTCCTGGCGTACAACCATCTTTCAGAATTGAAATGTTGCTTGAAATTGATTTAGCCGTGTTTGGCGATCAGATATGAATCAGCCTCACAACATACCCCAATTGGAGATACCATAGTCTCACTGGCTCCAGACGAGAGCAGATACGACTACCGTGCGGTTTTCACATAAAAAGTAGACATTAACCCCCCTTGCAACCTTTCTTAAACTAATGAAAGCTCAAATCCAAAAAGTTACGTTCACCAATTACCTGATTTTAATATGAGTTTTTGGACCTATCTATATTCTGTAATATAACAAATATACATCAATATTTATTATATTTACTATGGGTTTCTGGACACCATATTATCTCTATCCAATATCCATATATATCTATTAGATTTACATGGAATCGAGTGATAAACTAGAAACTAGATGGTCCGAGATGTGCTTTTAGCATAGAGTCCGGCTAATATGCACTTTTTTGTAATATCTTAATGAGTAAAACCTCCATTTGTAATATTTATTCATTGAAGATAATAGGTATCTCTCAAACGAAAATTTGAAACAAAAATCTCATAAAAAGATTCGGTCGCATCTAGGAATTGTACCTGGGACCTTAGTCTTGCCGGGGCTCTGCTCTAACTACTAAGCTAATTGACCCTATCCCCTTCGGTCGTATTTTACTGTAATTTTAATTTTCTTAAGGCATATTTATACAGGCTGCTATCTTTTTGTATGATATATATTTATGTTAGCAAGAATCAGAAAAAGATTCCGTTACATTTAAGAATTGAATTGATACAGTTAAATACGACCAAAGGGGATAGGGTTAAATTAGCTCATTGGTTAGAGCTGAGGGCTGAGGACCAACAAGGTCCTCAAGGTGAAGTTCAATTCCTAGATGAACCGAACCCTTTTCTGATTTTTCTTTTTAATTTAAGAGGCGGGTATGGGTACCGCCACCCCGGGAACCATTTATTGGATAACCAATCTACCCCAAGTGGTTCGCTACATTCGGTGACTTAGCAGGGGTGCCCGGGTTCATGGGGTTAGGTTTGTCCGGATCTTGGCGGCGGATGCGTCTGCCCATCAACTGCGTGGCAAGCTGGATCGGGAGACTGTCTGAGGGAGATCTTTTAACCTTTCCAGCAGGGCTCTATCGACCCATTGCCTTGGGAGGGATAAATACATATGTCCGTCACTCCTGGACACACTGACCCTAATTCCTACCCCTTGCACCTATTCCCTTCCCAGAACTTCCTCTTCTTCCTTTCCTTAAAAAGAACCCTCCACCCAGCCTCCCCTAAGATGACATAGTTGTGGGGAGCTGTGTAAGAAAAACAATCAAATCTATATGGAGGAGCTGATGTAAGAAAAAAAAATCAAATCTTTATGGAGGAGCTGATGTAAGAAAAAAAAATCAAATCTATATGGAAGAGCTGATGTAAGAAAAAAAAATCAAATCTATATAGAGGAGCTGATGTAAGAAAAAAAAATCAAATCTATATGGAGGAGCTGATGTAAGAAAAAAAAATCAAATCTATATGGAGGAGCTGATGTAAGAAAAAAATCAAATCTATATGGAGGAGCTGATGTAAGAAAAAAAATCAAATCTATATGGAGGAGCTGATGTAAGAAAAAAAAATCAAATCTATATGGAGGAGCTGATGTAAGAAAAAAAATCAAATCTATATGGAGGAGCTGATGTAAGAAAAAAAAATCAAATCTATACGGAGGGCATTTCTAGTTCGTAATATCCATTCAGCGAATCCGTACTATCAAAAAATAATATCTAGAATTTCAACAGAGACTCATATACTTATACGGTAAAATAACATTGTTTGCGTTGTACTTGGAACTGTAAGTGAAATTAAATGTTATCAGTTCTTATCTACTGATATTAACTACCTCACCGATAACTCCCCCCCCCTCCCTCCCCGCCAACCTGGCTAGGCTAACAATGAGGTGTCACTAGTGATGTACACTCGGGAGTATTCTCCGACCTACTCTAAATTCCCCAAAGCCGGAATTAAGAGGAATATAAACGCTAGAAATATTTCGATTCTCATGCTTACAAAATTTAAAATCGCGCGTCGTATTTGCACGAGGCAAGTAAGGGGCCACCCATAAATTACGTCATACCTTAAGGGGGGGGGGGGAGTAGAGAAGTGTGACATTGTGTGACAAGGGGTATGGGGGGGCCATCAGCTCTGTGACGTCACATGTAAAAATCTAAATTATTAAAACGGAAAAAAAATTTAGACGTAAAATTGCAACATATGTGACGTCACACTAGGGGGGAGGGGGTCTCATAAATATGACGATGTGTGACAGGGAGGGGGGAGGAGGGTCAAAAAGACATCAAATTCGTGTGACATAATTTATGGATGGCCCCTTAGCGAAAAAGTGTTTTTATTTATTTTGTGCATAATTTTATAAGAATGAAAAAAAGTTAGAACATGCAAAACCTCAAAAATAGTCTTAGCCATAAAGGGGTATTTTTTAAAAATTGTTTCTTATATTACTTCATAGTTAAGTCATGAAAAAACTTTCTTTTTTGTGGTTTATGCTTATATTTTTTGTTATGTAAATAATAATTTTATTGTAATTCCAATACATAGAAAAGCTAGTGAAAACTTCAATTTATCCGTAGCATATTTTTTGATGTTCATAATGTACATCGATTCGTAGTAAAGATTAATCTAAATAGTATCTAAATAGGATTTCACGTAAAGCTTAATTGTTTTTATGAAAAAGTTATTCTGAATGAATTATCTCCTAAGTATTTTTAAGAAAACGTATTATATTTAAAGTGTAACTAACGTCAGTAAAATTAGTTTTTCGATATCTCAAAAAATGACGAAATTATGAGCTTTCAAACTAACTGATCGTAAGTAAAACGTATACAATCATGTCTCGTTACGTCACACGAGGTACAATTCATAATTTGAAAACATTGTTACAGTTCCTGGCACCGCGCCAGTCATTATGTGTACCGTGACATCGCAGTGGCGTATCCACAGGGGGAAGATTTTCGGGGTCGGAGAAATAATTGACTTTAGTATGAACAAGCCACGAACCACAAGTAATCAAGCACTGGTGTTGCAAGTCCAACGATTATTATTGCATCTTAATTAACATTCTAGTTTTGGATCAAAGATTCTCGGAGCACAAAACGATTTTAATTGAATATAAAGAAATTGTTGAAGTAAAACTTCTTTACGCACGCTTGACTTGGGGAGTAAACTGGTGAATGCGTGACGAGAGCGTTACGAAAACGAGGCGAACGAAAGTTGATAGGGAGATGTAAGTTAGTGAAGAAAGAGAAAGAGTTACGTTGCGTATATTACTGTAGGGGCAAGAAAGAGAGGTGCGAGCACACATTTTCTTTCTATTTTTCTCTCACAGCCAGTTACGTTTCATATATCTAAGACACAGTGCAGGCCTATTGTACGTATCACACTGTAGAAGCAAGAGAGAGTAGTGCGCGCGCATTTTCTTTCTCTCTTCCTCTCACAGAAGTTTTATTTCAGTCGTGTGGTCTAAAGCACACTCGTATTTTTTTCAACATCACATGAACCATATTGTCTACAGTGATGCCAACTGAAATCATACATATGAAAATAGAGATGAAAATAGCGATCGTGTAAAGCGAAAATTTTTGTCTTTGGTCTCTATATGGGAATCGGGCTGAAAAAAGAGATGGTGTTAAACGGCTATTAAAGAACCATTACACCATCTCTTTTTTTAGCCCAGTTCCCGTACAGACAAAAGTTCCCAGTTCCCAAAGACAAAATTTTTCGCTTTACGCGAATGCCTTTTTCATCTCTATTTTCATATTTACGAAAGATATGAAAGATTGATTTTCGATTTGAAAGAAATGATTTTCATATTTACGAAAGATATGTAGATATGAAAATAGAGATGAAAGGAGCGATCGCGTAATGCCAACATTTTTGTCTTTGGTCTCTATACGGGAATCGGGCTGAAAAAAGAGATGTTGTAATACTCGTACGTCTGGGATTTCACCATTTATTTGTTGAACATTCCCGCATTATTCCCTGTTTCGGGAATATTCCCCAAAATAATTCTGGGCAATTTATCCATCACTAGGTAACACGGGTGGATATATCTATGACAAGGACTGGGGCTGGGTAGCGGGTATCTCCACCTTTGCCGAATCGCGCCAATGACTAATTCATAATAAGATAACTGTGTTTACTTGATGACGCAACGTTTCTCTGCGTAGAGGACTTGTAATCTGTGCACTGCGTTCGGAAACTCGTGGATAGTGTTATCAATTTTGATGAAACACGCATAAGGTATTTCAGAATCAGTTTACATTATAAATACAAAAATATGCGTTGAAGCTTTTCTTACCGTTTCCATTGAGTAGGTACAATCAAAATAAAATTGTTAATAACTTTCTAAAAAAATATAACCTTAAACTAATACAAATATGTTTTTTCCCTCTCTCCTGTTTAACGGCCGAGAGGCGGTCGTATAACTTTTCGCATATCGCCTCAGCAGCGGTTTCGGCTTATAACTTTGAGCTTCGAGCACATCATCTGCTTGGGTGTGACAGGTCTGTTCATGTATTGCGTGCGATGATCTTTTATCTTTGGTGTGACACCCGTCTTAGTGCCATAATTTCTATAAGTTTGTTGGAATACCTATTACTTTTAAAATTTCATACAAAAAAAAATTACGTAGATACCACAAACAATTTTCTACATGATTTAATTGTATGCTTTCAACGATACATTTATGTTATCAGGGGTCTAGCACATTGAAATCGTTAACTTAACAATATCGGATCGATAGGCATAGCTACCGATATCCTGAGCGCGGTTTCTTCGCGGACAGCCGAACCGATATTGACAGGGAATTAGTAAGAAACCGATATACGCCGGAAAAACTGACGAATTCGTCGAGCATAATCGATAACTTTACCATTTCGGATCGATCGGAACTTCCGACGATTTTATATCGATATCTCGAGCATGGCTTCATTGTTAACAGCCTAATCTATATTGACAGGGAATAAGTAAGAAATCGGTACACGCTGGCAACACTAGCGAACTCGAAGTATTACAAATCTAAAAATAAGTTGTTCCGGGCAGATACTTTTATACTGTGCAACGATAATATCATATTATTTTTGCGGATAAAATTATGAACGAATAAGTATGTAAATAATGTTATATATCTACTTCATCGTTACCGTAGTGTGCGTTTCACGAAATAAAGCAATTATTTTTTTTTGCTTATTTTTAAAATTGGCAATACCACAATATTTCTACTATTCAAAGGCAACATACGTTCGCGAAATGTCTGTAGAAATATAAATGACATTCGATGTTCTAGTATATTCTGTTTTTTTCGTTTTCGTACAAGACATGTGAGAAGTAAGATTTTTGTGAACGGCATTTAGGAAGATCGTCGATGACGTGCATACGATCTATCCCTGGCATTAGTTTATAAAACACGAACTTCCAGACACCGTGCATTCTTACCTGTGTACGTGTGTATTGTGTTGTGTGTACGCACTGTTGACTTTTCCTACCTATTTTAAATGACTATTTTGTACGATAATGTTTTGTTCAAAGAAATGAAGCTATCAGTCCATAGGGGAGTGCTGGTACCAACCCTGATATATGTAACTGGCAGAGAAAGGATGAAAGTAGACTGAATGCTATAGCATTTCTACAGAAATGAGATCCTCGAGGCGCGTGCGGGGGTAAAACCATGTAAGGTCGTGTCTATTGGGATATGCTGTGAGGCTGAAGGTAGTAGGGAGGAGAAGGAAACGGAAGAGGAAGGTGGGGAAGTACCAGGCTATTTAGATCTGGTCACCAAACACCGCTAAAGCCATTTCAAGCGACTTTTCAATTCTGATTGGTGGTATCACTCCAGGGCGATACTTAGAATATCTTCCACACTGAAACCTGCCGCAAATATACAATATATTATTTTTAATGAATTAATTGTGAAATAACACAACTCAAACGAATACAATTTATTTGCGCACATCGGGATTCGATCTTGCGACCTTCGGATTGCTAATTAAGAGCCTTATCCCTCGACTACGCAGGTCATCAAAAATATGGTATGGCCCATCTCCTTTGTTTCTATTACCTATTACAAAATGGTTCACGATTACATAACGGTTCTGAAAAGAAAGAATTGTATCAAAAAAATAGGTAAGAACTTACTTTGGGATGGTTTTCCAGTCGAGGTATTGGAAGGATGCCTCTATGCGACCCTCTTCTATATTCTCCCATAGCAGGTCGTCTAGGTTGGGCACCTCCCCGCCCGCCAGCCCGTCGCATGCTATCTGCATGTCTCCACCGGGCCCCTGCGCAGAGGTCACTACCTGGCACGAACAGATCTCGCAAATTCCCACCTGCACTGCTTCTACCTTCGCACAATCCTGGCTAAATGACAGCAGTAACATCACCAACAAAAACACCGAGGGCCGCCAACACTTGTCCGAACTGACAGATTTGCTCTCCATTTTAGCGGATAACACCACTCTATACGTTATGTCAACACTGTGCAGTTATGTTCACCTCGTTAAAGTTGTGCCCCCACTGTCAAAATTATGTGTCCACCCTGTCAAAGTTACGTCTCACTGTCAAAATTATATGTCCACCCTGTCAAAGTTACGTCTCACTGTCAAAATTATATGTCCACCCTGTTAAAGTTACGACCCCACTGTCAAAATTATATGTCCACCCTATTAAAGTTACGACCCCACTGTCAAAATTATATGTCCACCCTGTTAAAGTTACGACCCCACTGTCAAAATTATATGTCCACCCTGTTAAAGTTACGTCCTCGCCATCAAAATCATGTGTCCACCCTGACCATGTTATGTGTCCACTGCCAATGTTACGTGCCCACCCTGTTTAAGTTATGTTCACCCTGTTAAATGTATGTTAACACTGTCATCATTATGCGTCCACCCTATCAAATTTGTATCCACACTGTCAAAGTAGTTATATCCACAACGTCAAAGTTATGTCCACCCTGTCAAAGTTATATATATCCACTTAGTTCAATGTTTGTGCACACTGTCAAAGTTATATCCCACTGTTTATCCACACTGTGTCTCGCGTTACAACTAATGCACGACTTATTTAGAAAACAGTTCTGACAGAACAAAGTATTTATGTGCCATCTAGAAGGGATTCACACAACAACTAAAACTGGGGCTGCCGCAACGAGCGACGGATGTGCTCACTCATTGATAAGGCGTAATTAATCCATCTTGGAATCAGTCCCTTATCTTTCCGAAGGGCCACCTAATGGGTTCTGAACCCTTGGTACAATAACACTGATAACACACACACACCTAGTTTTTACCTGGAACAATTGAGATGTTTTCAATGCACTTAACAAAATATTATTATTTAATTAAAACCTTTTCGCAAACGACTTTCGTTGTTAGTTGTTACAGCAAATTTATCTCTACTAGGATATAAATTCAATAATTATTGCTGATATGGAACATATAGATTATTTTGACGGTCGGCATAGTCCAGCGGTAAGGCACCGAAGGTCACGGGATCGAATCTCGGCATGGCAAATAAATTTTATTTGATTAATTTGTGTTATTTCACAATTAATTCATTTAAAATAATATATAGTATATTTGCGGCACGTTCCAGAGTGGAAGACACTCTCAGTATCGCCCTGGTGTAAGACCAGCATTCAGTTCATTCTATTATTTTCTTAACGCATATTTTATTGACTGCTTTTTTTAAGTATGATTGCAAAATTCAAACCCGAAACCACTGGAGCGATTATGGTCGAAAAATGGACCACTTTTAATTTTCTGCGATTGATATCGGTCCAAAATTGGACCACATTTTCCTACCATTCGTAAAACATTTATTGTAATTATTTAAAATATTTCCATGGCCAGCCATTTATTTTAAAACGAAGTTATTGAAATGCTTCATCTATTATGACCATAGCTGTCGCAAATACGAACTTCGTAGACTTTAGAACGATGTTTAAAATAAATTTTTTAAATATTTTTTCACGCAGAATTTCTGACCAGCTGTTTACGGTTAAAATTAAGTCATTTTTCCATAGATATGACCTTTCATTATCAAGTATAACCACAGACAACATACAGAAATCGAAAATATTCTATGTTTACTCCAATAAGTACCTCTCACGGAGTTTCAAACACGCAGGATTCGCGCGGTTATAAACTTAACGATTTTTTTTATAAACCCTACAAATATGAGATAAACGGTAAAATATCGGTTAATTCATTGGCTACATAGCACTATAATAAGTTGTTGTCTTCATGTTAAAATTCGAAGGTATGATTTTTTTAATGTTGGCGAAAAAATTTTAAAATAATCTTCTGGAAATCTCGAACAATCGAGGCAAATTTATTTATTTCGCGTTGTCGCTCCAGTGGATGCTATCTAGATAGTGCCTGGATAAATCTTTATCCATTTTATTTAATATACGACATCTTTTTCTGATTTTTCTGTTTTCAGATTTTCGATTGAGTTTCGCTAATATTGTCTTCATTTAATTAAATATTACAATTTGAGGTTTTACTCATAAAGTAAAAAATAAAAAAATAAAAAATAGTGAAATGTATTTTCGTTTATCTAATCATGGATAGATTGATAGCGTACCATTGATTACTTTCTGTGGCTATCTGTAGTTAGCAGACACTTTTAAAAAAAGCTATTTTTAATTAAATTGAATATTCACTTAGACTTAGACTTATAGAAAAGGTCAAAAGGTGCCCAATGTAAATAAAATCATGTATCCGAGACACTATCTAGGTTACAAATAAATTCTTTAGAACTTTGTAACCATTTAAAAAGATACCAGCTAAAAATATGGAAAAAATAGTTGAAAATAAAATTGTTATTCTGAATTTGAAATATGAGATCGACAAAAATGACTTTAAATTAAAAGGTCCCAATGGTTAAGTTGGTTAAAGAGCTATCTCGGTAAGTCAAGAGATCCTGGGTTCGATTCCCAGTTGCGACCGTTACCTTTTTATTTTTCTGTATCTTGTTCTGTTTCATGTTTCGCTTAGATTTATTAGTATTATATTCTTCTTCAAAGATGTGCTTTTTACTCTTACATTCACTTTGATATTTTTACTATTGTGATGTGAATGTGTTCACTATGATATTTTTATTCTTACATTCACTATGATATTTTTACATTCCCTATGATATTTTTACTCTTACATTCACTATGATATGTTTACATTCACTGTGATATTTTTACTCTTACATTCACTATGATATTTTTACTCTTACATTCGCTATGATAATTTTACATTCTTTATGATATTTTTACTCTTACATTCACTATGATATTTTTACTCTTACATTCACTGTGATATTTTTACTCTTACATTCACTATGATATTTTTACATTCACTGTGATATTTTTACTCTAAAATTCACTATGATATTTTTACTCTTACATTCACTACGATATTTTTACTCTTACATTCACTGATATTTTTACTCGTACATTCACTACGATATTTTTATTCTTACATTCATTATTATATTTTTTCGTAACTAACAAACTTATACCTATATTCTTTTTTCACAGAATCGCAGTAGGTACCATTGTCAAGACATACTGTTGACATTTGATATCACAGACACACGATCACACAACAACAAATCCTTTAGCAGCGTATACAGAAGTTGTCTATCAACTATTAAATAGTAACTTTATCATATTTATAGATATCCAGATATAACGTTAGTAAATCTAGCTAGTAAATATCTTTCTTGTAAATGAAAAAGCGCAGATCCTTGAAAAATCACGAAATCTGACTTTACTTGTCAAGAAATTTGAACAAATGAAATCAAAATTTCAAATATAGAATTAAAGCAATATTCTGGTAAAAAAATATTGCAGTAGGTATAGGTACTGAATTCTTGGCACATCAGTAATTCCAATTTTGAAAATGACGAAACCTGACTTTACTTGTCAAGAAATTTAAACAAACGAAATCCAAATTTCAAAAATAGAATAAATTTTTTTAATATAAATGAAATAATTTTCTGGTAAAAAAATATTATAGATAGGAATTGCTCGTCATTTAAACAATTTTAATATAATTGAAATAATTTTCTGGTAAAAAAAATATTATAGAGAGGAATCGCTCGTCATTCTCAACATCAGTGGTTCCAATTTTCAAAATGACTGAAAGAAATCTGACTTTACTTGTCAATAAGTTTGAACAAACGAAATTGAAATTTCAAAAATAGAATTAAAATAATTTTCTGGTTAATTTATTTTTAAATTATTGGTAGGTAGGTATTTTATCGCTTGTTTGAATTCTTGTCACATCAGACGTTTCAATTTTGAAAAATTTCACTTATGTTCAAAATATATCAGAGTTCATGTATTGGTACCAATAAACCAAAGAAAAATGGTCAATTTACTTCTCGCTTATTTAATTTAGAATCGTAATTTTTCGGGAAACCTTTAATTTATTGCCTAATATCTTGTATCCACCGAATATGTAGCTCCTAGAACTGTCTAGCAAATTGTCTACAAACTCAACTTTCAACTTCTAAATCCCAACAAAGCAAACGATATTATAGATTATTCATTATTACCTACATTTATGTTAAAGAAAATTTTTCGATATTTAAAATTACAAAAATTAATATTTAAATTTAAAAAATTGACTTATATATGATCTGTTCTTCATTGCATTTAACATTGCCATCATCAAACATACGGATTTCGGTTGTAGGTCTGTCTGTGAGTGATTGTTACTCGGATTTGTTTTGAATTTAAGTGTTATTTCCAAAAATGGAACTGATGTGTCAAGAATTTAGACAAAGCACGCACGCCGATTTCGACTGTTTGTGCTACGCGTTAGTCCTGCTTGAAATCTTATTAGATTGGCTTAAGGCGGCGCTTCCCGGCTCAAAAAGAAGTAGATGGAGAGTTATGTAATTACGAATGTTGGACACAGCGCGCTAATATTTTAAGTGATAAAATTGAAACGAAAATTGCGAAAATGCAATTAAACATGACTCGTTTAAAATAAAGTAAAAATCTCGTGGAAGGTATCTTAAGGATCATTTAAAGAAACATTGTGAATTTTTTCACAAATATTACTTGTAAAATAATAGAAATGGACTTGTTTTTAATAATTTTCGGAGCGTACTTTGCAATTTTTTTCTATCGAGGGAATTTCATATAATTTGCGTTTCGGCGTGGAACGTATCTAGATATTATCTTCAAAAATAACATAAATTTTTTTAAGAGCTAAAAAAATTCAAATGTTTAAGGGAGATATGTAAGAAATCGGTCGAAATTCGGATAGCGGCGGCTTAAAATTGCTTTGAATTAAAGTGTCATTTTCATTATTGGAACTGATTGCGTGAAGATTTCAGCCAAACTATAAACCACCCAAAATATATGTGTTTTTAATAGAAAATTATTTTAATATCATTTTTGAAATTGAAACTGATTTGTCAAAAACTCATCCCGTGATTTTGAATCAAAAAAATTTTTTTTAGTGGCAACTCTCAACACCAAAAACGATCATTGATTCTGCGATATTGTTCTTGTCCCGATGTGTTCATTACGTAAACTTTCAGCTTTACAAACCCTACAATTATAATATCCCGTGATTTTTACGAGTGTTGGTAAAATCATAAAATCGACAACACCATTTCACAGCAGAAGTAAGAAATCTCTAATATTCTTCGGACACGCTCACAACACACATTTAATTTATTTACACAGGTAAACACATAAAGTCTTTATGTCGCTTTCTAATTGTTGTTTAGTTACCCTCCGCGCGACGCACTCAATTAGACTGAGTTGTTAGTAGTTGTTAAGCAACTAGTTGCTATCAGCTGATTGTATTTAGTTGTAATACCTGGTCTTTGTATAACTAACATTCCTCGCACAATGAGGCGGTGTTTGCAGTATTTCATAACACGAATGGGCTCGGTGATTAACGAGTTAATTGCAAACCTTCGGCAACCATTAGCCGTTTTTATTTTATTTTGAACATTATCGCTCATTGTGTTATCACTGATTATTATTGTAAATGATAATGGACGGATATGTTTACGAATCGCTTTATCATATACATAATATAATACACTGGTGTGATAATGATTTCGAACTTCGTATTTATTAATTATTTTTAAAAAGTTTCGGGTAACCGTTTCTTTTTAAGAAACGAAAAGTTTCGGATATTTTGAAAAAGAAGTAAGTTTACATTTTTTTTAAGTGAAACTTCTTTAGCGCCGTTAGTGACTTGAAATTCGAGTGAGACGAAAGTGCGTCACAACTCAGTTGTACACAAACACTCGGTTCTTATATAACGCCGTAAATTTGCACCTCGGCGTTTGCCCTTCATAGCGTAGTTGGCAAGGAGCCTGACAAGTCTTAGCGGCGATAAAGACAGACATCAAGCGAACGAGGGTTCGAATCCTATGAAATAAAAAAAAAACATTTTTATTTTGTGAAATCAATATCCAATCTTCAAACCACTTTTAAAAAACAAGCAAAAGAAAAAAAGCGACATCTTGCGACTTTCTGGTTTCACTTCTAAGGCGTGTGAATTACACACTCTTATTTTTTTTTACGTTAGTTCCACTCAACCACGAGGATTTTTTTTCTCCGGGGTCTATTTCATGTTTGAAAATTAAAGAAATACGAGAGGTGGGTTGGAATCTGGGGGTTAATGTGTCAAGGAGTAACGGACGTATGAACCTATCCCTCCCACTGTAGTGCAAGGCGATGGGTCGAGAAAGTCCGGCTGAAGAGATTAGGTCTCTCTCAATCAGTATCTCCCAACCTGGTCCACCACGCAACATGTGGGCAGACGCAATCACCGCCAAGACCTAGATAAACCTCACCGCATGGACCCGGGCACTGAGCCACCAAGCGAAGCAAGCCACTTAAGGTGGCCTATGGCAGGGGTATTGATTATCCAATAAATGATTCAAATTATATATATATATATGTACATATATGTTACAGTTAAAACCTGTTTTTAGTTATAACGCGTTTTCTCTAGTTAAAACTAGTTTTTACTAACTGCCTTTGTTAAAACTGAAATTTCCTAGATATAACTAGAATTTAAATATTTAATTTTTTTAAAACTAGTTCTAACATTGAACCTTAGTTATAACTAGTATTAGAGAAAGTTGTTGGGGATTGAAAGTATTCAACTTTGAATCACTTCAATCTTCTGTACTGTTAGGTTCAGAATCAGAATGAAAGCGCGATGAACTTTGACATCGATTGAAACAGTTTTAACTGAATCATTTCGAGAAAACGCGTTTTGTCTAGTTAGAACTAGTTTTCCGTGATATTCATTTTTGAAAAGCAGTTAATTCTAGTTGTTACAAAGTCATTTAGTGAGAACTAGTTTATACTAGAGAAAACGCGTTGTAACTAAGAATGGATTTTAACTGTAACGTATATACCTATCTGAGTGTATAATTCTTGTATTGTCCATAATAAAATAAGTCTTAATCACCTTCCTTAATCAGGGGTTAGATTCTGGAGGGTTGGCAAGGGGTAAAGGGAGAAAGGGAGAGGAGGTTGAAAAATTTATTAGTTTTTTGAGACCTCTTTTTAACTTATTATTTACTTCACATTGATAAAAGAGATGGTGCAAATAATACTGTTGTATTTGAGGGGAGTTTGAATCCACTAACCCCCCCCCCCCCCCCCTAATATACACCCTTGATAACAATGAAATATACTTTAGCTAACATTGATATGTTCTCTTGATATGCTTGGTTTAACTCTAAGTGGCCAACTCAGATATGGGGGCTCCATCAAAGTCACAGTAATGTTAGCCTATCAAAAACTGGGCGTACTGTACAGGGTCCGCAGATACTCAATACTAATAGTAACTGCTAACCCTGTACAAATCACAAGTGCGCCCCACGGTTAAATTTGGCAGCCACCTCAGGTTTGGAGCTCCAAAATACCTGAAAAATACCCTAAATTCTGTGCAGAAACGGACGGTCCGTTTTATAGATTCTCCCATCTTAACAGACGGATTGCAATCTTTAGAGCACGGGCGTCGGGTGGGAATGCTATCATTGTTCTACCGGTATTTTAATGGACGATGCTTCGTGGAACTAGTCATTGATCTCTTCGGCACCGGTGCATAGTCGGGAAACACGCCTGCCCAACATATGTACACGGTTGACATTTGTCAGAAGAGAATGGGTCGCTTCTTCGACTCGTTCTGTGTTCAACTGCTCGGCTGTGGAACGATTTGCCCGCCTCAGTGTTTCCTCCTTTATGTGTTCATTCCTGTTCATGTTCATGTTCATTCCTTCCTCTCCTCAAAAAGACCCTCCACACAGCATTTCAAATGACACAGGCCCTGAGGGAAATTGTTTTCCTCATGTCCTCCTGTATGGAGTTAATTTTCTAACTTCGCCTCCAAATAATAACAAATCTTTGAATGTCGCTTGACGCCAGAAGACTTTCATCGTAGTAGAAGCTGACACCTAGACACCTAAAAAAAATAATACATTATAGATCTTTTCATCAAAAAGTTGGTGCGTCGCCTGAATCTAAAATTCTGCAATCTACATAGCTTACAAGTTACGCAGTTTACATGGCAGACAACTAAATGTTTTGGCGCACACTTGGCTAAACCGTTACGCCCTTCGACCAAGTATATCGCCATTTCACCGATGGGGTAGCCAGAGAGAACGAGTCCTTAAACAACCTGTCCTGGCAACACTCCTTCATCATTCACATTCATACACCCTGCTTTTTTATTCTGACACGTCGCATGGCCGGATCAAGTATGTGATTCACTTCCTCATACAACCGTTTTTCGAACCTTTTGTTTATAGCTGCGAAGAAATTCATTCCCAGAGGCTACAGAAAAGTGTTCATCCCAACATGGAGCTCAGAAAGTGAACGCCTTCTAGCTGATTTCGAGAGGAATAATGACCCAGACACTGCTTCTGACCTTCTCCAGTCTCTGGATGACGGGCGCATGAACAGGTGGAATGAACTAATGGAAGAAATGAGTTTCGAACACTCAAGCAGAAAAGCGTGGCAAACACTCAGGCGACTAGGAGCTGCAAATCAGCCAATTAAGACAACCCCCAAAGTGTCTCCAAATGCTGTTGCTCACCAACTACTCCGCAGTTCAAAAACGACTACAAGGTCTAACATAAGCCACCAGATTAAAAAATCTCTGAAAGCGGCTCGGCTAAAATGGCCGGTGAACCCTAACGATGTGGTCGCCGTTACAGTTGATGAAGTAGACATCGCTCTCACTTCAACAAAAGCTGGGAAAGCAGCTGGATGCGACGGAGTTCTTCCAGACTTTTTGAAATATGCTGGGCCACGGACAAAACTATGGATCGCAAAACTGTATACTGAAATTTTTAAAACTGGAGAAATTCCAAATATCTGGAAAAAAACTAAAGTTATTGCGATTCTCAAACCCAATAAGCCACCAGAGGATCCAAAGAGCTACCGGCCCATCTCGCTTTTAAGTACCATGTACAAACTCCTAGAGCGAGTGGTGCTCCGCAGACTTACCCCAATTCTGGAGAAAGTGGTTCCACAAGAGCAAGCTGGCTTCAGACCAGGCCGCAACTGCTGCGATCAGGTGCTAGCTCTGACAACACATATCGAATCTGGTTTCCAGGAACGGCTTAAGACTGCGGCAGCGTTCATCGATCTCTCTGCGGCTTACGACACGGTGTGGCACAAAGGCCTCCTTGTCAAGCTCTACGACACCATAGAGGATGGCAACACAGTACGACTTATTGAGCAACTGCTAACCGGCCGTACTTTCAGGGTTTTTCTAGGCGGACGAAAAAGCAAAAAAATACCCCTCAATAATGGCCTTGCCCAAGGCTCAGTGCTGGCCCCATCGCTCTTTAACATCTATATTCGAGATCTTCCTCACACTAAAGGCAGAAAATTTGCCTATGCAGATGACATCGCCGTCACAGCCCAAGCCAAAACCCTTAATGCAGCAGAAGAGATCCTTAATTCTGACCTCAAGGCTATGGAAGAATTTTTCCTCAATTGGCGACTAAAGCCAAACGGGTCGAAAACAGTCGTGACAGCTTTCCATCTCAGTAACTCACAGGCAAATTCAAAACTCTGTGTTCAGTTTGATGGAAAAAATATTTACCATGACCCCCACCCCCGCTATCTTGGAGTAACTTTGGACAGGAGCCTGAACTATCAGCAACACATGGAAACAGTGGGCAAAAAAACCAGGACAAGACTAAACTTAGTCAGTAAGCTAGCTGGAACTAGCTGGGGATGCGACGCCAACACGCTTAGAACGGCATCCATAGCTCTGGTTTTCTCAGCAGCTGAATACTGTGCTCCAGTATGGGCTAGAAGCGCCCACACTTCCATGGTCGACGTTCAGCTTAATGCCACAATGAGAACCATAAGCGGAACTTTAAAATCTACGCCTCTGCCTTGGCTCCCCGTACTTGCAAATATAACCCCGCCAAATATCAGGCGAGAGATTGCAACACTAAGGGAGTACAAGAAGGCGCTGCAAAAAAGTGCAATACCTTTGCACGATGATGTCGTCTCTCACCCGGCATGCCGCTTAAAGTCTCGAAAACCCTTCTGGACAGAAGGAGAAAGACTCCTCCATTCACCTCTCACCCCAGAAGATAGGTGGAAGCTTGAGTGGCAATCGGCCAAGGTGAAAAATGCTCATCTCGTAAAAGACCCCACTGAGAGACAGTCTGGGTTCTCATTGCCTCGCAAACTCTGGTCCGCCATCAATAGAATAAGGTGCTCCCATAGCCGTTGTGCCCATATGATGTATAAATGGGGCCTTAAAGAGTCGGAGATGTGTGAATGCGGTGAAGTGCAGACCACTGAACATGTGGTCAACGAATGCCTGCTCCATTCATTCCCCGGCGGGATTGATGAGGTCCACAGGGCAACGCCTGAGGCCCTAGACTGGCTCGCAGACTTAGATGTCCCCCTCTGACCCCCCCACCATACGAAAGAAGAAGAAGATTTCCTCATGCTACGTCTTCCACGGGCGATCTTTCTACAATAGTACCCTTTACTCGTAGAGTTCGGAGCGGGACTTGCCTCCTGCCACTTCAGGCCGCCGCGCAGAAAAGTCTCACAGTGAACTGCGCTGTAAACCGTTTTCTTACTTTCGGTCTTTACTTTTCTGCGCGGCGGTCTGAAGTGGCGCGGGGTACTCACTGTACGTGTGTAAAGGGTACTATTCATCCGCTCTACACGATGTAAAAAAAATACGGTGACATTGAATAATCGGATACCATATGACAAGAAGAACTGATCAGAATAACAATAATGGCCCGTACAGACTAGGCTAGTAGTTTAGTCAAGTAGCGAGTATTTTAGCAACTAAACGTGTCCGAACACAAATTCAGTAGTTAGTAGTAGCATTTTAGTCAGTCAGGTAGCAAGTAGGTATACTCGTTATTCGACTAACTACTTGATCAATGTGAACAAGCCTTTAGGGGCAGTTCAGAAAGGAGTATCAGCAGTTCTAGCTGCAGAAAGAAATACCTGTTATTTATCCTGCATTATGGACTACCGCAAAAAAGTTTTTGATAGGTTTTTCATATTCATACTTGCTGCTGTAGCCATGTCCATCATCAGGGCATATGTGTATTGTCATCAATAACATCGTCAGGGCAGATATATATCGTCGTCAATAACATCGTCAGGGCAGATGTATATCGTCGTCAATAACATCGTCAGGGCAGATGTGTATCGTCGCCAATAACATCGTCAGGGCAGATGTATATCGTCGTCAATAACATCGTCAGGGCAGATGTGTATCGTCGCCAATAACATCGTCAGGGCAGGTGTATATCGTCATCAATAACATCGTCAGAGCAGATATGTATTTTCGTCAATAACATCGTCAGAGAAGATGTGTATCGTCGTCAATAGCATCGTCAGGGCAGATTTGTATCATCATCAATAACATCGTCGAAGAAAACAGATTGAATGAGGAAAATTAAACGCTGATCGAAGATAATAGAAAACCACATGATTTATTTTACTAAACAGATTACAGAAAGCAGGTTTTGCCCTAATTCCAGTATGAAATAGTGCAATGATCGTGATTTGCGCGGTGTGAATCATGAATTTATAAAAATGGTTTATTTGGTTGATTGTTACTAAATAGATGTATCATAGTTGTCATTGGTAAGGATCCTTGTAATAATATCTAATACCTTGTGAACTGTTTGCCACTCGTTTTAATTATGTAATGTTTGTTTCTAAAATAATAAAAATATTCCCGTTAGTTAATATTCTTCTCGCACATGAACAGGAGGGGCAAAGAAGCACATGGAATGTCGTTCAGCTCGACAGGTCCTTCCGAGTTGCCCGGGTGCGCAAGCGTGAGCGCTCCGCAGTGCTCCCCAGCGCGGGAGGGACTAACGGGCCCCCAATTGGCGTAACCTGCTTCAGAAAGCGTCTTTCCTGAAACATCCGAAGGTTAAGGCTCCGTTATAAGGGTTCAAAAAGAAGAAGAAGAGAAGGAGATAATATTGTAATATGTATATTCGAAGAGCTACTACGAAGAAAACGATTAATATGTAAGCGACTGTTGTGAAAATTATTAAAAAAAACACGTCTTACATGAAACAGAGCAAAAATATTTGGATATTCAAAATAATTAGCATTTAAAGAAATGCTGTGATTTTTTATCACAATCTGATTTTTTTTTCTTTCGCTCCACACAGGAGGTCCTGAGGAAAATAGTTTCCCTCAGGGTCTTTGCCATCTTAGGGGATGCTGTGTGGAGAATTTTTTTAAGGAAAGGATGGAGAGTCCTGGGAAGGAATCCGGTATGAGGGGTGGGTAGGAAGTGTTGTCTTCTAATTCAATGATGTATTGGATTAATCATCACTGTAATATTCGGGGTCTCCCATTAACCCTTAAGTACCGACGTGTGGTCTGACAGACACCTCGAGCTTTCGAAAAGTCTAGTTACCTATGTTAGCGTAGTAGTTTAACCCTGTATTTCTCTTTACCCCTCGAGTAGTCGCCCAATAGCATTCTTGGAGAATGGCAGGGTCGGCGCGTGCGATTTCGGTTAGTTATGGCTGTTTGAAAATCACGAGTGGTCTGTCAGACCACACGTCGGCACTAATGTAACTTTTTTTGGATACGACTTTTTTCAGATTATATGGGTTTCCTCTTTTATTTTTAGTCAAATGTTAAAATGAATCATCCAGGCTTTTTGGGCAACCTTAAAATAGGAAATGACAGTGTTCCTGACTCTAGGAAGAAATATGAAACACGGCCTCATTCCAAGGGAATTGCGCTTGTCGATAAAAAGAGTTCTTGGGTCAGATGCGCCGGAAAACGTAAGGGAAGAAAATTAAATGGGGAGTTACCAACCTATAAAACTATGTCATATCTGTCCCTCAAAACTAAAATGAAAGAAAGCTTACAAATGTGACACTTCGTTACATGTGAGCCTGTGTGCAAAGACTGTTTGTAATATTTGATAGTTCAAACAACTTGATGCCTTGTGGTTTTTCATAAAACTGCTGATTATTTATCTTTTCTTGGTTTTCATAGTTTACCAAGTTATTTAACTGTATGAATAATTTATTTTTGAGAAAAAAGAACAATTTTATAAATACATAGTAAGGTTAAGGTAAAAGTCCATTTTTTATCCCAAAAAATCGACGTCTGTGATTTAAATGCTTATAATTATTAATAAATGCGTAAATCTTTATATATCATCTTACTTAAGAAGTATATAAACAATATTTAGAAACAACGTTTTTAGAAAAATACAAAAAAAAAAAACATTTTTTTTTAATATTAAAACTATGGTGGTCTGGCAGACATCACGTCGGTACTTATGTAAGTAAAACGGCACCTCGGTACTTAAAGGTTAATGTTCAAGTATTTTTATTATTAACCTACTTGCTAATTGGTAGCAGATCAGGAGCGTTTTGCGGCCCGTCTGTAAATGAAAAAGCGTTGTCCTTACCATCGATTGTCCTGTACTCTCCTGGAGTTAGTAAGTCAGTAAAACCCACCATGATGTGATCCTTGTTAAAGTTACCCTCTGGCGTACTTTGAACATACTCGATGAAAGTGTCTGCGCAGAATTTTGCTTCCTCCGCACTATTGAGGATGATGAGGTGTGCTTCTTCGGATGCACACATTTTGAAGGCATCGTTCCAGGAACTTGCAACGGTATGAAGTTTGTAACAGCTTTTTGCCAATGATGAACTTTTTTTATATCCTGAAATAGAAAAGTGGTATTGGTATTGGATTATTGATTTATTTATTTATTTTGAATTTCACGCCCGGTTGGGCTTTTACATGTATTTTTTTTAACAAAGAACATCTAAATGTGCATAACAAAATCAAAAAAACAAAAAAAAAGAAACATTAACAAAAACAAAATCAAAATCTTAACCAAATCTGAAACAAAAACACAGTCATAAGCGAATTTAAATAAAAAAAAATCCACAATGCAAGATGGAAAAACTTAAAAACTCACAAATAATTGCCATAAAAAAAAACATACACACTCCAATTGCCTTTACATAAAAATTATACATATAACAAGAAAGAAAGAGAAAATACACATAATTTGCCCACATCTTCTTCACAAAATATCCCAATCGGGGATGCCATAGTCTCATTAGCTACAGATGGGAGCGGTTGGGACTTGTGCGGTATTCACATAAAAAAATATATATTATTATCGCGCTTTCATTAATCCGATCCGGTCACCTGGAATAAGCTTTACCCAAATATATATTTTTAAATGCATGTAGGTACCTACCTCACTGGTAAAGTTAAAACCTTGCGCCAAATAAAAACTGATTGAAATATAAGCGACACGCGTCGTACAATTTCTTACAAAAATAACGGAACAAATAATCACTCGATTATTATTTATCACGGTTCGACATTCGACAGCTGACTGATGTTTTGTTTACGGATAGATAGGCAGATACCATAAAAAACAATAATATAAATAAATATCGTTTTGTTTCTAAACGCATTGCATAATTATCGCAGGTGGGAGGGAGAAAAAACATAGAACTTAATTTCGCTTTTTTTAGCAGGAGTTCAGGGTCAGGAAGTGGGAAGTTTCGCCCTAAGTTGACGGCTTGGCCGCGCGGGAACTAACGACGAACCCAATCTCTGCCAGCATTAAGGGATGAATTAGGAACTTCTGACTAATAGGTGTCTTTTGTCTTGCAGTGACTTGAATAACTTGCATTCCGCGGACCTAGTTAATCTTCAACGGACTTGAGTTGTCCGGTCAGATCGACTCGACACGTGGGACATAGGATTTGAGACAAAGACGTCACAACTGAATTAGAAACAAATGTTTTGATTCCTTGAGTAAGTGAAACAGAGATTGGGATTGAGCGCCACGGTCCGCACAGACATTTAGGAATATGACGACACAAATGAATGAGGAATAAAATTATTAATTCCTTGAATAAGTGGGAGCTGCGGGACGACTGTGAAAAAGACGCGACACCGGAATTCGGAATTACTTGGTTCTTGACTGACTCGTCGTGACTTTGTTGGTTGGCGGTTTTGTCGCTTGGGCTAGGGGACTTGACTCTCTGGCCTACGGGTTTATTTTTTATGGATTTACTGCGCGGAATACTACACGTGACAGGCATTTCGCGGCGCGCCGCCTATCTGCCTGCCTATCTACCTACCTGCCTATCCGCGCCGCAAATAACCAGAATAATATTTAACTAAATTCCTACAAAATACTACAATATTTACAGAGCACATTATTATTTTCTTACCTCAATATAACATGAAATAATTTAACTGTAAAATAAATAAATAGAAATAAAAAGAAATATGGTGCTGTTAAAAAATCGTAGGATGCAAGGCCAATGGTAAGGAATTAAGATTTAATTCCTTTTGAAAAAGAGAATCAGATCGAGTATGTCACAAGATTGAATTTATTCATTTAATTCATTCATTCAATTTTGCCCACGTCTACTCTAAAATCATATAACACTAAAATCTTTAATGGCCTTTATCTTATAATTTAAAGCAAAAATAAATAAAGTAGCTCACATCCGTATTAGATATTTGATATATCTTTTGATTACAAAAATAATTTTTCAGTTTTATTGGGTATTTTGATCTCTAATCTAAATTTAACCCATTTACCCCCAAGACTAAGTAATCATAGAAAAAAGAAATAACCCGTATTATTTAGTATAAATGTACCAAGGATATCTATATTCTTTGAAGAAATTCTTTTTTCTACGATTATTTTAGTCTTGGGCGTAAATGGGTTAAGATTTGTATGAAACTGGCCGAAATGGGCCGCGAATACGTTCTTCTTAAGGTATCACCACCGGCTATTCATGTAAATACATTAGTTACGTAAGTAAGTACATAAGTATTCTTCATACCAGTATTATAAGTCCCACAATCTCTGCATGCCGTGATAGCACTGGAGTCCGTATTATTTAAAGTGTCTTTCTCGCATATAAACAGGAGGGCAAAAGTAGCACACGGTATATCGTTCAACTGGAAAAATCCGCGTGGAGTGCCTGGATGTTGCGTGAGTGCCCCGCAGTACTCCCCCCCGCCGGATGGGCTCCCGGGGCCCCATCCACTAAAGCCTGCCTCCGAGAGGGTTTTTCCTGGAACATTCAGATGACGTATGACCAATGCAAACAGGTGCATTGCAAGCAAATATTCCCACTCAAGAACAACAGTTGGAAATTTATTTACCATCGATTGTCCTATATTCTCCTAGATTCATAAAGTCAGTAAATCCCACCATAACATGATCATTGTTAAAGTTACCCAGAGGTGTGCTTTTAACATAATCCATAAATATATCTGTGCAGAGTTTTGCTTCCTCGGCGCTGTTCAGAATGGCGAGGTGCGCTTTTTCAGCTGCACACACTTTGAACGCGTCGCTCCACGATTTAGCGGTGGTGTGAAGTTTATAACAACTGTCTGGCATAGATGGATACCTCTTGTAACCTGTAATAAAAATATTCATGGTTTTAACTTTTTAACTCTGGTATGATAAATTTTTGATGTATCCACCCAAATGCAGCATCGGACCGTGCACCGAACCACCAATTTTCTAGTCACCGTCTTATCGGCTACTTAAAAAGTTTATAGGTTCTTAATTTTTTTGTCCTCTTCTCCAAATAATTTATTGATTTTAATCCCAGTTAGCAAATGTCTAAAGGGTTGATCTCAAAATGTTTATTTCGTAGATTTTTTTTTAAATTTTCGGCGGAACCCGAGTCTGTGTTCTATCGAAATGAAGCACGATAACACAAAAAATACTATTCATCCGAATTACTAGACTGGATTTAACTTAAGATTGATTCTGCGTAAGGGTCCACAAACTTAATTATAGTTGCAAGCGGAACAAACAAATGGTTTTCTGCGAAATTTTGCAGCGTCTTGTCTGTAACAAAAATTTTGTAATTGCACTTGGGACATGATAATGATTTCCTTTAAACTTAGAATTTATCATTTTGTTTTGAACACACAGCAAGAACCCACAAATTGGTATTTATGCTCGGAATATTCACATGGTATTCCTCAGACTTTTAACATAGCAATTGGAACTCTAAACTAATTTTACCTTAAAGCTTCGTTGACATTGAGCGAGTTTACAAGCTACTCTCCGGGAAAGTAACTTATCTGTTAGTAAACTCGCTCAGTGTCATCTTATTACTTGCCAACAACTAGCAGATTGTAGACAATCTACGAAAAAAGTTAAAAGGTGGTTAACTTTACTCGCTACTCGCTAGTTTGCCTAAAGATGGCGGGTCCAACAGCTGATTTCGTAACTGTCAGAATTAGTTCGGGCGGGAGTCGTTATTCTCGCTACTGGCTAGCGTGTGGTGCTAGCTGCGAACTCAAGTTTTCTACAAAACGTCGACAGAATTGGTTCGCGCGAGAGTCGTTATTTTAGCTGCTACTGTCGCTACTGAGCGAGTAGACAGTTTTGTGTGTCTTCATGACAATCTCACTCGCCGATTCACCCGCTTTTAAACTTACCGACTAGTAGCTTAAATGTAGCTTATTGTAAACACGCTCAATGTAATCGAGGCTTAACATCGAATTTATTTGCGAGTCCCCGATAATGAATGCAAAGATGAGAACTTAGAAGATGCAACTGCTTTTCCTCTTAATTTTGAAGAATGTTATACGGTCTGCAACTAGAATTCTATAGGTAACTGCGCTTGGAGAATGGTTTCCAGATGAATAGTGTTCGTTAACAAGCGTTATAACATGCGTTATTTATTTCGCAACATGTGCCATTAACATAAATGGTATTTATGTACGTATTATAATACAATAACAAAACGAAAGTGACAACATAAATGTAAAGTTAAATATAAAAACAAAAGGTAAAAAAAGGAGTTGAGGTAGTAAGCAGTAAGTAAAAAGTAAGATAGATAAATGAAAGTATAAAGTAAAAGCATAAATTATAAAATATAAAGTATATTGAAAAAGTTAAAGATTGCAATAAAAAGTTAAAAGGTAGGAAATAATACAGTCAAAAGTAAAATGTACAGACTGTAGATAGATATCTTAAAAATAATAAAAATTACAAAGTTATAAATATAAAAAAAAAAAAGTATAACAAGTAAAGAGTAAGAAATGCTCTTAGGAGCCAAAAATTGAAGATAATATAAAATTACCAAATATAAAAGGTATCACTGATTATGATATGTTTCTAATCCATAGATATTAGGAACGCACATACAGTTGCGTATACATAAATCTGTTTACAAAGTTAATAATAGCGAGTGCGTACTGGTAGGACAAGATTAATGATTATATTATGATTACGTGGTAGTAATAGCAGACAAATTCTGTTTTATGCATCTTTTGTATGATGACAGACTTCCGGCATGATCGATATGAGCAAATTCATTACCTAAAGAGTGTAGACAATGTATTATTGAATTTTGTTCAGCATTACTGAGAGTATTGTTGCAATAATAAGGTGTTTTGAGTCGGGTTGTTCTACTAGGTACGTGATAATTACTGAGAGTATTGTTGCAGTAATAAGGTGTTTTGAGTCGGGTTGTTCTACTAGGTACGTGATAATTGATCAACGAAACTAGTTCAGGGGAGTCAAACCAGTTATTGTTTATTTTAAATAAAAAAAATTAGATCATTAAATATTCTTCTATCTTTTAACGATAACAGTCGCATTTTTTGTAGTAGAGATCATAGTTAATGTCGTCCGCGGGAATTCCTAATTTAAAATTTATTGATCTAAGAAATTTGCGTTGGATTCTTTCATGACTTTTGTAAAAAGGGTTTCATAAGGGGGAATTACATTCCAAATTACTTCTAACCAGAGTTGTATAAAGTATTTTAAATGTTTGGATGTTTTTGAAATCTTTAGATATTCTTATAATGAAGCCCAACATTTTCATTGCTTTACTAGTAATAATATTAATGTGATTAGCAAATAATAGTTTCGTATCAAAGGTTATATCGAGGTCCCTTATTTCAGATACTGACAATAAACTATGGTTGTTCAGTGAATAACTGTATTTTAAAGGGTTTTTTATTCTGAAGAAACTCATGATTTGACATTTTTTAATATTAAGTGTAAGCTTGTTTATGGAACACCATTTTGCGAATTTTATAAAATTGGATTGGAGGGACAAGCAGTCGTACATATCTTTTATGATTTTATATATTTTCATGTCATCAGCAAATAATAATATATTAACATCAGAGAATATAGAAGTGACATCATTTATAAATAGAATAAACAATATTGGACCAAGGTGCGAACCCTGAGGCACGCCACTAGTGGCTTCAAATTCGTAAGACAAGTGATCTTTAATAGAGACAGTTAGTAAACGTTTTGATAGATAATTCCTAATCCAGCATAATAAGTTACCACTTATACCAAGTTTTGACAATTTATTTATGAGAATTTTATGGCAAACCTTATCAAAAGCTTTACTAAAATCTGTATTTATTGAGTCAACTTGTTCTCTGTTAGCAAGGGCACCTGAAATAAAATTTTCATACAGTGTAAGGTTAGTTAATGTAGATCGTCCAGAGACAAAACCATGTTGAAATGACGAGATATTAAATTTTATACAAGAACAAATTTTTTGAAGAATTAACTTTTCAAAATTTTTCGGTATCGACGATTATATACATATTGGTCTGTAATTTTCAACTAGAGACTTGTCTCCGCTTTTAAATATTGGAGTGAGAAAGCTGTTTTTCCATATTAGCGGGAACTTGCCTGTTAAAAGTGATTGATTAAATAGTAGGTATCAGAAGAATAGCGTTTAGAATTCAATTTTCGGCTGCGGGCCGGTTTCTTTCCGCCGCTGTTTTAAAGGTACAGGTTATTTAATAAAAATGCTTAAATTATCGACGTACCTGAACCGCAAGGATTACACGCTGGTTGAGATTTGTTCCTTTTGGAAATAATGTTTGATCTGAAGCCTCTCTTGTTACGTGATACCTTTCTCTCGCACACGTATTTGCTCTTTGTATCGCAGGGTAAGTCGTTCAGTTTCAAATCGGGTGTCACCTCAACACAATGTTCATTGTTGCCAATGCTGTTGGGCTCCCCGCTTCTCCACTCGCTGTAGCCCGCTTCTTCCAGTGTCTCTCCTACAATATCATAATGAGATCTGTAATACCGACACAGTTAACGTAACATCAACATTTTTCATTTATCAAGAGCAGCATTAACAAACAAAAATGTACAGATCTTGCTGATGATGATATCCATACCAGAGCTGTCATCCAAAAATCCATGACCCGTAGATGGTTTTCGAAACCATGTTGAGCAAGGTGTTTTAAAAGGGCTATGATTAAAACAAATAAAAAATTATCGTGCATGGCCGTCTTATGAGTTAAACATGCCCACACAACACTCTAACATTATTTTTTTTATTTAATTTCAAATCATCTAACTATTTATAATCTTATTTATATTTTATATAGGTCGTACAAAATGCTTAGTTTTGTTCTACGCATAAGTAGAGCATTCAGTAACCCGCGTAATGTTATATTTCGCATTAGTCAGAAATGCACTGGAATATGCTTCGCCAATTTGGAAACCGCAATATAAACTGTTCATCGGTAGCATATAGCATAAATATTCAAAATGAATATGTAAAATTGCTTACCTTCAAATTCAACAAAAACTTCGAATGTGCATTTCAAACTTTGCAACAAAGGCGAACAGTGCTGATTTAACATTTTTACATAGAATTTTAATTAATAAAATCGACTGTACCGATCTTCTAACTATAATAGAGAACTCCAGTCCAATTTTTTTTATTAATAATGACCTTCTAACTTAAATAACTGCATATTAATTTTTATTTTTATAGTTAGTTTTAATAGTTAAAATAAATGTCAAAGTTTTAATTTTTCAAGATCCCCCGAAAACCACCGAATCTAGTGTGACGTCATCAAGACCAACCGAAGTATGAATTTTGTAGGGAACTGAAATTAGCTGTTCGACTTCCGCCATTTTGAATTTCAGCAATGGAGCGTTTTACTGAGCAGTAAGATCGTTTTTTGTACAGTTAGAGTTTTTGAATATATTAAATAATACAGATAAACTAATAGAGATACTTTATTTTTGATACTGAATTATTTAGGCCTAAATAATGTTTCAATAAAAACAAAACTATTATATGTCCAAATCTCTATAAACCAATAACACAAAATGTCGAACGGCTTGCGCCTTACATTCTATTGATTTCTATACAACTTTGACCCAGGTGACGCGGCGCGGTGACGTCACGCCGCCAAAATCCAGCAATACCAACTTGACAGGGTGTTTTAATGACACGTTTTAAAATGGACTTTTTAATATTTTTTTAAAACTCTACGTTAAATATTATTTAATACAACTTATATACCTATTCAGAATCAGCGATTATTGGTCTATATGAACATATTTTTTTAAAGCCATAATATTTTTCACTGGAGTTCCTTATTCTCCAATAACCATGCTGTTCATACATTCAATAATATTTGCTTTAACTCTAAAGCTGGATCTTCAGAGATAATATTACTACAAACATTGAACCAAATGTATGTGCAAACATGAAATATTTGGGTAGGGCCACATTTTTTTGGTTTCCGTAACCGATGGAAAACAAAAAAGTTTGTAGTCCGACCTAATGTTTTGTTTTTGTACGAAGTTTTGTTTTGGTCGCTGGAGACCCGACTTTACGTCAACATTTTCTCGGATTCACTGTTCAAATTTAAAAGGAGAAATTTCAATGATATATACTGTCCAATGCGCATGCATAATGTCCCTTCACCCACAAATATACTCTAATATATGCCTAAACACTTACACTACTACTACGCACATCACCCGGTAAAGACTAACAGCCTTACTAAAAAAAATCACTCCACGACCGTTAAACAGCATTTGTGCACCACGAATGTGCAATAAAAAAATCCACCAGTTACCAATAAAAATCATTAAATTTATTTTTTGTACTATCAACACAGAGTGTTCGCGCTTGTCCCGGTGTGAATATTGAAACGGCACGCTGACTATGTGTGTTAAAATTGTTTTTACCGAAATATCTACGTGAATCATTTACATAAATCGATGAATTTATTATAAGATTAGTTTAGATTAGTTTAATAAATTTAAAACACACCTGCGCTTTGTTTTGTTAGTTTTACTCAATAAATTGTACAGTAATTGAGTGTTTTAAAATTAAATTAAATGAATCAAAGAAATTAACGTATTTTGAGTTGCAAGCAATCCATTCGAAATGTCGGTTTATTTTTAGGTTATTTTTTGGGCATTAAAGGCAAATTTCAAAATTTGTTTTCATTTTTTTATTGCACGAACGAGGAAAAGGTGAGGTAACAGTTTCCTTCCAAATTCATTAAATAAAAGGTTTGTGTTTTTTTAATTTTGTGTGTGTGTTTTTTTTTAAATTTCTGTACATTTTGGTTAAAAATATTTGTGGTAAGGTTTTTATTCAATAGTGTTTGGTGCTGAAATATGGCAATTTTTAAACGCTTAAGTATATTTCAAGTACAAAAATCTAAAAGGTAATTTTATCTTGTTTCTAAAATGGTAATTTTATTAACGACATCTTTAAAAATAAGAAATATACAGGACATTTAAAATAAATTAGTTCAGAAATTATTGATAATCAAGCTTATACAGTAGATAAACAACACCTTCTGGCTGTGTTAGCAATGTATGGGTAGTTCTACAAAGTGAGGAAGAATTTCGGCCTGATTTCGGAAAAACAATTTTTAAACATTCTGGTAGCGGAATTCATTCTAATAACACGAGTACAGCGCCTTTTAGCTAATCCTTAGCGGAACAGACAAAATAATGAATAATTTTTGATTTATTGCCATTTAAAGAAAATCAAGCCCCAGGAAACTAAGAATGTAACCAGGAAACTAAGAAAAATAACTAAACTCAATTGAGATCAATGTTATATTTATATTAAAAGTATCATTTATCTCACAATTTTTAAAATGCTTTTTAACATATTTTTTTTATAGTAGGACGATCTTATATAATAACGAAAATTTGCTTAATGCTTGACTTTGATACTAATTCTATACCATTTACCAATTTTCTATACTATACTATTTATCAAATATTCTATACTATTTATCAAAAGCAAAGTTAAAAATCAAATGATCATTGAGCATTAATTATTGTTCTAAATCACATTATGTAAAATCTCTCTTATAGATAAGGTAACAACATGTAAGTCTAAGAGTAAACTACTTTTTAATCTAGTATTACGCTTAAAGATAGTAACAGAAACTTTGGCAGTCTAGTTTTAATTATTTTTATGCAAAATTTTTATAATCACAGTCAGCTGAACATTCAGGACATTTCTCAGGATCCTGAGACCAGGATCCTGAGAATTTCTGACTAAAAGTAAAAAAAAAACATATCAATTTATAACATTACACAAAATTAAGCATAACTAAGCCTGTGTGCTAGCAACTTACATATCAAAGCGCTAAAATTACTTATATTAATTATTTATTTCGTACATAAATACCTTACCAGGATTCTGGGAATTCCACTGATTACGACACCACTTGCCGTGCCGACCGGACTGGGCTGACTAAACTATGCGCTAGATAACAGCAGATAAATGATATTCTTTGTCTCTGTCGTAGGTACAATCGACTAAGCAGTACGGCAACATCGCACGGCAAAAATCGTAAAAAATATTTGATATTTTACATTGAGCAGGATCCTGACATTACATCGCGGGGACAAAATTGAAACAAGATTTTCTGAATATATTTATGAGAAAATAAGATAATAGTTATTTTACCCAGTTAGAAAAAACAGTAAACTCATCAATTAGAAGTTCATTTATGTCCTTGATGTCGAAATAAATAAAACACTTTGAACTAAAATTAGTTCGAGGGACATTGCAGGATTCTGAGAATTTGGTTTTTTGGACAATAATTTAATTTAGAAAATAATTATGAATCTTAATAATTTTTAGTGACCAACTAGAAACAACTGAAACTAACAGTATGCCGTAAAAAACAAAAAATTGACACACAGATCCGTATCGTCGATACCGTCACTAAGCAGATCTTGATCTCTATTCTTTCAGGGCATCAAAGACAATGAAGGTGATCCCTTAGAAGCGGGGTTATACGGCAATTCTTAGATTCACCAAAAATCATTCTCGCCGCAGCATTGCAAACAGACTGGATTCTATTGAATTGTTTTTTAGGCAGGCCAGCGTATGCACTATTACAATAGTTCATAAGTGAGACATATGAGTACGAATGAGTAACTTTGCTCCATCAGAGGGAAGGCATCGCCTGCCTAAATGGAAAAAAAACTTGAACTCACAGCTTTTGAAATTTGTGATTCAAGAGAAAAACTATTGTCTATAGTGAAACCCAAAAGTTTTATTTCTGTAGAAGGTGTTATATCTGTACCCTGAACATTGAGCGGACTGGAGTCGTTGAGGGCTTGTCTTCCAGGAGAAGCTACCCAAATAAATTCCATCGTTGTCAGATTAAGTTTGAGTTTGTTGATAGACATCCAACTTGAGACTGTGTTAATGAAGCTAGCCACCGTTTTTAAGGGCGTCTTTTTCATCCGGGGAAAAAACTTGAAAATCAAACGATCGTCTGCGTAGCCTTGTGATTCAAAGCCAGCTGAGTAAATGAGTTGCTCGAGACGATTCTTATAGAGAATGGGACCCAAGACAGAACTCTGCGGAACTCCAACTTCTGTGGGAGTTTCAGGTGAAGTACATTTATTGAAAGTTAATTAGGCTACTCTTAAAGTTAATTAGGCTACTCGACAGGTACGATGTCGTCCATTGGAGTTCATCACCTCAAACGCCAAAATCGGTTTCAAGCACATTTAATAAAATACTATCTACCGTGTCAAATGCCATGTCAAGAACAGATACCAAACCCAACTTACTTGCTTCCATCCCGATGATCAAGTCTGAAAGCAGATTGATTTATGGCAAATAGACCGGCGGAGTTCAAGTACCCCACCAATTGTTTGGCAACGATTTTCTCAAGCAGTTTCGATAGGAATGGTTGGTTGGATATTGGCCTGTAATTATCCATATTGTCAGTATCAAAATTTTGTTTTTTTAGAATCGGAGTTATGATTTATTTTTCAAGTGTTCCCGGTACAAGTGAATTTACTCATGACTTCTGGATAATTGCGGCAATTACACGCGCTATATCCGGAAGACATTGTTTTAAGAGCCAGGTAGGTATGGAGTCTTGAGCGCATTGCTTATTAGGACATAATTAAGCTATGATCCGCAAAACACCTACTATTCTGGGTGTCCGGGGGTAAAGTGCATTAACTTGTGGAGGTGATTCTACACGAAAGTATAAGTAAAAAAGATAAATAACTTTTTTCGAAATTCCAACTTTTAGGGGTAATTTTTTTGGTAAAAAGATAAAATTAGGCCGGCGTGTACGGCCAGCATTATTATTCTCCGCTGAGGTGGGTCCAAACCCTTGCCAAGCCTCGGCAAGCGTTCACAAGTCCCAACGTGTGGAGCGTGAGTTTGGCTTGGCTTGCGCAGGCTTGCAAGAGCTTGCGAGAGCTTGCCGCCGATCCGGCCGCCTATTTCCAAACCCTATACCGGTTCTGTCGCGGTAGCGACATTTTATATTTTAAATACACCTCTACATTGGTTATCTTTGATCACTTTGTAAATTTTTTTTTCTAAAATTAAGGTAAAATAATCTTTCTAATGTGTGTATTAGAAATTAATAATTTTATTCCTAAATATTTAAATTTTGATATTTTTCCCATATTTTGTAAATACACCTCTATATTGGTTATTTTTTATCACTTTGCAAAAACAAAAACTGTTTTAGAATCTAAATAAAATTATCTTTCCAATGTGTATATTAGGAATCAATCATTTTATTTCTTAATATTAACATTTTGATATCGAAAATGTACCGCGAATGAATCGGTATAGGGTTTGGAAATAAGCGATCCGGTCGAGGTTGGATATTTTGGCCACAAGCGGCAAGCTGCGGCAAGCGCTCAGTGGAACTTCCGAGTTGGCGGCGAATGCACGCCGTTTTTGCTCCGGCGTATCTGATTTATTAAAATGTACACATAATTATAATGCATTAATGTTTTTTATTGCTACTGGATTTACGTAAAAAGCCAAAATAAAGGAATAATATTTTATTGCTGATTCATTACAATAAAAAAATATGATTTTTGTTAGAATGACTTTTTTATAATGCCTTATGAAGGTTATTCCCGTTATGTAAGACGAATGATCTTCGAGTTCGAGTCCCAGTTGCGATCGTTACCTTTTATTTTTTTTAGTATTGTCTTCCTTTTCAATGGTATAAAAAATATAATTTTTCCTTATTTTTTGTTTCACGTTAAAATAAAAATAGATTAACGCAAAAAAAACATAGCCTGAATAGACGTCCGCCGCGCTTGGATGCTCCGAACGTACTGGCGCACTCGCAAGTGTGGGGAGGCTGACGTTTGGCTTGCGTAAGCTTGCCTGAGCTTGCGACAAGCTACCTCCTCACCCTAAAAAAGGTTCGAAAATCGATCGTAGGAATTCGGCTTTGATGGTATGTTATCCACAACCCTGTCAACATATTCCGAGAACTCTCGCCATTTAGCCGTCTTAAAATCCACCGTGGCATCGGGTTACTGGAGATTAACGGAATTTGTATTCCTATGTTTAGCATGACTGGCCTGTGTTGGCTATGTGGGAAATTGTTCAGTACAGTTCTCGAAGCCCTCATAGGTTTTCTGTTTGGCGCTTTAGAGACAAAACACAGATCAGGCGTGTACTCACGACGCCATCGCGCAGAGAAGAATGTCCCCCTTTTCTTAGCATCGTAAATAAGTTGGCAATCTTGTACTGATGCCCAATCGGTAATTTGCTCTCCAGCTTTGCCGGTCGTTGAGTAGCCCCATTGAAAGTGATGGCTGTTGAAATCTCCTACATACACCACTGGATGGTTGTGTGCAGAAAATGCTGGTGACTGCCATACTTCATTTGGCGGTTTGTAGATATTAAATATAGCAAGTTTTCCAACCTGAATTCCGATTGCGTGAAATCCATCCGTTATTTTTCGGGTAATAATCTGTAGTTCCGGCCTAATGTAGGTCGCAAGGCCATATTTTGGGTGTCCCCGCACTGCCGCTAGAAGATAGCCGGGGATATCCAAGCGTGGTGGGTCGTTTTCTGCGACATGTGTCTCCTGGAGAAGCAGAATATCAAAGTGTAGCGAACATTCTACCAATCGCAATGCATTTGTTTACGTTTCGCGCAGAGCCGGCTAAGTACTTGCAACAGTGGGTCGCTGCCGGCACCTACCTACCTGACAAAGATTTTCTCCTGGAAAGTTCCGGAGTTTAACGCCCGCTTGCCCATACGGCGGTGGAATATTCGAGGGCATTCTCCGTTTGGCGTCATGACCTGATTTCACGGCGTTCTAGAACATTACTGCTTTCGTCGGCCACGCTATAAAAGCGGACGCAATCTCGAGCGCGCCCAGTCAAGTCACAAATTTCAGTAAGTCATCTCGGGCGACTCTAACATAATAAGCAAGTGAGATAAACAGTTCTGTGCAGTTTTCAAAACTGATCATACAGTTAATCCAGTGTGACATTCAGAGCAGGGGAACAACGGCAACTCATCGGATCCCCCTGTACACCTTCGAGGCCTCCTTCTTCCATCTTCACCGCAGCATCTCGCTGTCCTGCCCGTCGCGCTACGACAGAGATGCTTTCATCCCGCAACTACAAAGCCCGCCACGCTTTCTGTTCGGGGCACATCACATCCGTCATCTGAATATCGAAGCCCATCGTGCTTCGCTTCAGATCTCATCTTCTTCGCCTCATAAGGTACCTGCGTCACGTGTGTGTCCGACCCACTGTGACACAAAGCCGCCATATCGCGTTACTACCACGTCGATCGACCGCCTGGATCTGGTTATCCTCCACCACGCACGGTGTAGCGCAACGCACCGGTGATCTGAAGATCTGGGATCTTCACCGCCGCATTCACGACCTCATCACGCCATGACCTACGTACCCGTCTACGCTTCGCTCTCACTTCGCTCCGCTCCGACTCCAGCTACGTAGCTCAACAATAAATGACTTCGACTCACTACTACGATTCACCGCCTTTCATTTCATCTCTCTCTCCCTCCGTCTCCATCGGCATCCGGAGTCCGTTCCCTCAAATGCTTTTGTCGGTGAGTGTTTTTGTGAGGGGGCAAGGTTTTAAAACTTTTTTTTCTAAATGTACAACAAGTCCAGAGTATTGTGTCAAAATTCCAAGTAAGTCGAAGCAAAACTAACGAAGATGCAGCATTTCAAGCGACCGGCCCTCTTGCTCTTTTCAAGTATATTTCGAGTATAAAAAAACTTTAAATCGATTTTCTGGCAAACAATTTTTTTAAGTCCGTGAACATCATAACTCAAAATTTACTTGACCGATCTCAAAATTTACTTGACCGAGAACACGGAACAGACGTTCGGCTTACGACGCATCTATCTCTCTTCCACTCGTTATTATATGACGTTATCACGTAAAATTATCGTCCGTAAACCGACCTTACAGACAACGAAATTTTTTTTTTACCATTTTTTCCATTTTATAATAACAAATTCACCGAAAATTTTTGCGAAAATCGCCTTTTGACTTCAACATGCTGCAAAAAAAACGCTTCATCACTACCTGGGAAAACATATTACCTTTTAAACCCATTTCATTTTTTGTGTTTCAAATGATTCGTTAACGAGTTATGATGTTCATCGCGTAACACCTTTTTTTCAAGGCGCCTCCGGAGATTCGCTCTCATGGACTTTTTTTTAATATTTTTAATAAAAAAATTTTTAAAAGATATATCAGATGTCATACTATAACATGAATATAAAATAAATAAGCCAACATTATTCATATCGCCAAAAAAAAATCATGAAAATATGCCTTTTTTTCGCCTTTTAAACCTTACCCCCCCCCCCTCTTAATAAAAACTCCACCTTTGAGTGAGATGTTCAAGAACAATATTTTTAATTGTTCCCCGATATTTTATACACCTAAAATAAATTACAGAAAAAACAGACTTCGCTTAATTGAACGTTAAGGTGGGGCATAATAAAAATGTACTCAATTTTAATCTAAAAAGAAATGTACAGGTTCCACAGACGTACGTTCTGACTGAATAAAGTAAATACATTAATAAATATATACGTTAACAATGGTGATACTTTTCTTCCATATGTTTGCATTTCTTGTTCTTGCAGTGTTATTATGTACAGTTATACAGGTTTCTATTTTTGGGAACCCGTACATCTTCCTACTATACAATTTTGTAATTACTATTAATACCAACCCTGTATGTTAGTATAACTTATATAATCATATGAATATTTGTCTCGGCCCATCTGTATTTGCTAATATAATTTATATATTCCATGTAATCCGTATTTAAAAAAAAAAATGTAACTAATTTTGAAAAAAGCTGTTCTTGTATATGGCGAAGAACCCCGTACACAGTCTCATATTTTTATAATTCTTTGTTACCTACTATTGCAGGTAGCTCTGTTCTGTTTATTTTAAGAAACTGTTCTATAATTACATGTAAATTTGTCTACTCTCTCATGCTGTATTTGTTGATATTAGTTTGTCTATTTCATGTATCCACAGTTTTGTGGGGGAAAAAAAATGTAACCAATTCTGGAAAAAATCTGTACTTTTGAATGGCGAAGAAGGCTCACTATTAATATACCTAGGTTCCTATTTCATAATTCTGCGATTGTCTCTTCAACGTATTTTTTTGCTAGAAAAATGTAACTAATTTAAAAAGCAGAAAATGTAACTAATTAAAAAAAAAAACTGAAAATGTAACTAATTAAAAAAAACTGACAATGTAATTAATTTAAAAAAAAAGAATATTTATTTATTTATTCATAAAATTAACGCCATTTGGCTTTTACATAATAACATAGATAAGGTATAGCAACAACACGAAAAAAAAGCTCAAGTGAGCTTGTATATTTAAATATGACAATATTGCAACAATGAAAAAAAAAATTTAAATATGATATATAGGTATGCAAATAACTTAACTTAAGAGGTACGTTGAAAATGTTTAATGGTAGGTAAATAATAAGTCAAATATATAACAAATTAGGAAACAAACAAAATCTGTGAATAAAATAATAAGAAAGGCCACCATTGTAAGGTAGTACCAATATTTGTAAGTTGGTAACAGTGATGAAAAGAAAAAAAAGTTTTTTTTTTTTTTTTTAATAATTGTGATGGTTTATAAAATTACTATAAATCATACAATTAATTACAAATATGCAATAATACGATAATACGTAGAGATATGTTATAAATATACTAGGTAAATTTATTTTACAAATTTACCAAAGAACTTACTTATTTATTAAGTACTTGAATTATGGATAAATGATTTCATTATTTCGTTTTTAAATTTTGAAAGCGACACATTCCATAAGTATATGCGAATACATATTGCCTAAATTTTGAATTCTATGTAGTGGTATATTGAAATGGGCCATGGTCGCGGTATTACCACAATAAAATGGAAGTACTGACCTTGTGTTTCTGGCTGGCACATTAAAATTTATGAGCGACAATAATTCAGGGCTGTTAATTGCATTATACAAGATTTTAAATAAAAATACTAGATCAAAAACAGTTTTTCTGTCACTCAAATTTAATAGATTAGATAATCGCAGTAGATAAGAGTAGTTTAGTTGTTCTTTCGGTATTTTTAATTTGAAATTTACAAAGCTTAGGAATTTTTTTTGTACTCTTTCTATTGTTTGAGAATGCACATTGTAGTGAGGAGACCATACAGTTGAGTTATATTCAACCTGACTCCTCACTAGTGATGTGTACAGAAGTTTTAATGTTGGTAAAATCTTTGGCCACTCTTAATTCAAAACCAAATTGTAACTAATTTTTAAGATACGTAACTTACTTTAAGAAATGGCCAAGATCACCCTTAATGGGTGAAAGCCAAATAAATAATAATAAAAAAACAATGGTGACCGGACGACTCATAATTATGCAATTTCAACACCTCCTTTGAAAAGTCATTAAAAGTGATGAAAAAAAATTTTATGCCAGGTTCAGTTATGAACAATTTCAATTACGTTTTTCATTACTTTTAATGACTTTTCAAAAGGGTGTTGAAATTGCAGAATTCTGAGTTGTCATGGAACTGCTAAAAATATATCATTCTCCAATATTCTGTTATTACGCAAATCGTAGGACATGACAAAAAAACACAATTTTAATAATAATAATAATATTTGGATGATTTATATTTTTTTGAAAATCACCTCAAAATTTACTTAAATTTTTGCTTTTGCAGTTACAATTTTTGTAGATAATCATGTTACTTGGTAAATAAATTCTTACTTTTGTAGTATTTATAAGCTAGTTACCACTTGGTCGCGTTTATAATACGGCAATAAGCTTTTCTCCGCAATGTTGAATATCCGCCCTATGGCTAGTTGGTACTTATATCCATTGATTATATTTTCGGAGCTTACACAATAGATTAGTTTCAAGTGTGTTAAATTAAGTAGTGAAACTTACCTTCGATTGTCTTAAATTGTGTTGGAACCATCAAACAACTTATGCCTAACCACACGTAACTTTTACCGTAACCTAATTTTTTTAATGCGTTCAAGTAGCCTTGAGCCTCATTGTTACTATTGAGAATCAAGAGATGAGCTTCTTCGGCTGAACAGATTTTAAAAGCATCGTGCCAGTTCGTTGGCGTGGCATGAAATTTGTAACAAATGTCTTCTGTGGGGTGAAACTTTTGGTAATCTGGAAAAAATATTAAATTTTATCACCTGCAATTCTAGAACATGAAATTGTGTTGCAACGTATTTACAATAAGCTGAAATTCCTTGATTCGTAATGTTAGACCACACCGTAACGAGGATACTGATCTAACGACTCTGCAACCAATATTATTAGTCATTTACTTACCCGGATCAAAGTTCCCACATTCAGCATTGATTGTCAGAGTGCTGAGGTCTTTCTTGCAGATAAACCGGTTGGCCACATCACAGGGCCCATCGGAGTACTGCCCATTGCGCAACATTCTCACACAGTCACGTCCTTTACCCGGGTTGGGGTCTTGGTGGTTCAGGTATAACTCTGAACTTGAAACTTCTACAAAATAATTAGAACAATAAAAGTAATGTAAAGAAGAGGCAAAATCTTACGGTCGAAATATAGAATTTCTTTAAATTGAAATAGAATAATATCTTTAAAAAATAGTTAAATACGCCTAATATAAACATTTTTCATGTTTTGAAATTTAAGAATCAGTGTGGAATTCGTAATTTACTGGCAATTTTTTTAATCCTAAATTCTCATCGAATAAAATGTGTTATTTTGAAGTCTAGCAATATATTCAAGACCTGATAACGAACCCAAAATCAAAAATCTTTCCTTCATCCTTCCAAAGACAGATTACGTTGCTGATCTAAGCCATACGCACGCAAAGGTCCTTCAGGGGAACTTAATAAAGATCACCTAAGTTATTATCTTTTTAAACTTCAAAGTGGCATAAATACCTACTAATGGGAAGAGCTTTTTCAAGTAGATTTAAACGGCAGCAAAAAGAAACGTATCTGCAATTTTTTTGTTTTACGAAAATGGTTTTTAAAGACTATTTGATTAATTTTCGTAAATGTCAAAAATCGAACAGGTGCAATTTTTCTGTGATCAGTTAATAAGAGTTTTATTTTTATGGAAAATATGTTTTAGGTGAAAATATATGATTTTTGTAATAATTGCAAAGTATATATACTATATCTGAAAATAATTGACTAATTAGATAAAAGGCATAAGCGGTCTTTTTGTTCAACAAATTTGGAGGATTCGTAAATATTTCTGAATTTTTAAATCAAAATCGATGTGTTTTTTTTTTTAATTGCATGAGTGAATATGCGTTTCAATAATATCAATAAAATGTATTCAAAATCCGCGGTCAACATTTTGGAGAAAATTCACAACCTGTTTGACAACAACGAGCTTTCATTTTTACACATCGTGTGCATACTGGCAAAAAAAGTTATTTTGAAAATTTGACATTTTGACTACTTACTGAAGTTATTTACACTCTATGAACTGACAGAACACACTGAGTCGTGATTAAATCTTTCTATAATTTAAAGTTAAGTTAAGTTTAACCATCAACCTCCTGAACAAAATCGCTATTTTTCTGAGCTGACATATCGCAGATTACTCGAAAAGTAATCTGCGATATGTCAGCTCAATAATAGTGAGCTCGAAAATAGTGAGTTCTGGCATCATGAAATTATTTTCTGGCATCATGAAATTATACGTTGCTAACAGTTCATCCAATTGTGACGAAATTTTGGGGAATGAATGAATAAGTGAGCGAGTGAGTGAATGAGTGATTGAATCAGTGGAATTTCTACCTAATACCATGCGAGCAAAGCCGCGGGTAAAAGCTAGTTGTAAATAAATGCCTAACGGACAAAAACGCTTAGTAACCTGGTGTATTTTGCCGGAACTAAAACGTCGGTAAAAACACCGTTTTAATAAACCAAAATATACCATTTCGGCTAGAAACTTTTTAAAACATAAATTAATTTAAAATAAATAATAATTAAAAATCAAACACAAATGAAAACAATAATTTTAAATGAACCCACTTCTTGATATCATATTGTTAAATAACACAAACTGCAATTTAATGTCATTAAAAGTTTGAAGTTGGTACAAAACGTTCGTTTTCTTCAAACAGTAATTTTATATTATTATTTTTTATTTAAACTTTTATGAGTAATTATAATATTTAATTAAATGAAGACACTATGAGCGATACTCAATCGAAAATCTAGAAACAGAAAAATCAGAAAAAGATATTGGCACCTCTGGGACTTGAACCCATGACCTCTCTACTTTCCGGGCGAGCGCTCTCTCCACTGAGCTAAGGTGTCGATATCCAATTCGGTCACTTTTAACTGTACCATACTTCGACTAAGAACCACCCATATTATCTTCATTTTTCTTAACGCATATTTTATTGGCTGATATAAACTGATCTTGCAATCATACATAAAGATGGCAGCCAACAAAATGTGCGTTAAGAAAAATGAAGATAATATGGGTGGTTCTTAGTCGAAATACGATACAGTTAAAAATGACCGAATTTGATACTGGAACAATTCCAAATAATAAAAATAACAAATGATCCAAATAATCAAAGAAAATTTTTCTATTCTCAGCTTCTTAGTATTTTTAAGAAATCGAAAAAATATAATTCATTAAATAATTCAGGGATTTACCTAACACTAAATTCATTTTCATGACAGGGTAATAGCAAATGACTTTCAATTAGTTCAAATAATATTCGCGTCGATAAACTGCTAGCATTAAAGCAGGGGTGGGTAACCTGCAGGCCGCGGGCCGCACGGCTCTTTGATGCGAGCACTTTTGGTGTTCAGAATGCACCACACAAAATTAAACTCAGAAAGCGAGAACGGTTTTCTTTCACAGTGTTTCAGCTGTATTTTAAATTTATTTTTACTAAACCCAGAAAAAGTTATAACACAGCTGACAATTATGTGCTTACATTGCACCTGTGTTCCAAGAAAAAAGATATAAACGTACATGATAAAACATCCCTTTTTAATTTAATTTTATTTCTTATTATTAAACGATAGGGAAATTGAAACATATTTCAGTTTTGATGACAATTCTATTTCAGGAAGAAAAAAATATGATGTGCTTTCTCTAAATGTATTGCTACATATGCTCTAAAAAAGTTTTAAAAATTTTTTCAAAATAAATTATTCTAAATAGTTAAATAAATGAATCGTTGAGTTCCAATATCCGGCCAAATGAATTTTGGTCAAAAATTAGGTGTGAATGCCATCTGATATGATTTCTCACAAGGAATGCATTGCCGTTGTTATTATTTCCATAAGTCTTCTAGTTTCTCTATAAATCGTGTTTAAATATCGACCTGAGTTCCAAAATACTCCCTAATTGAAACAGAAAATCAGAAGTCAGTATTTTGAAAAAATCACAATGGCCGCCAGATTATTTGCATACAATTTTGGTGCGGATCGTTGATTTTTGTCTCGCTTATTTTACTACATAGTTTCTCAACAAAATCATGTCTAATTATCTAATGATAGCGGCTGAATACATATTAAACATTTAAATAGAAAATATTGTATCAAGATCGTGCTAACGTGTAAAAAAAAAAAAATAACTGGAATCATGAAAATACATCAGCCTACACGTTTTTCTTGATTTACTCGAAAGTAAGAAAATAAATTAGGGTGGGTTTTGGAACTCAACGATTGAAATATAAAATTTAAAAAAAAAACAATTGCAGCCAATAAATTTGCTGTAAAGTGCAGGAAAACCGTTCAAGTGTTCTGATCAATAAATTTAAGCTGGTGGACTGGTGAACCCCTAGGCAGATCCATTTCTGAATTCAAACCACTCTTCTGTGTTATAATATAATATTATTTTCTGTATATTATTTTGTAAATTCCTGTTACGGATTCATCTGCTGACAAAATTCGAAGGAGAGAATCCAGAAGGGTTTCTAGTGCAAAAATCGAAGGAAAACCATTTGCGTGTCCTGGGTGTAGTGTCAATTAAAGCTGGGGACGCGCCTGCAGATTCACTCTTAAGTGAAAACCAGTTTCATGTTATGAATAATCTGTCAAAATTCCAGTAGCATAGCAGTAGCAATATACTGCAATATACGTATTTCGAAGGAAACCGTCTAATGTTTTGAGTGAATTTAAAATGTTTGTTTCAAACCATACGCTGCAAAATTCGTAATTGGTATGAAAACCATACGCATATTATGAGAATAATAGTAATCGGAGCTGGCGACTCGCTTGCAGATTTACTCTTAATTTAAAACCAGTATGTTCAGAATGTAACGATCAAATTGTGGATTTATCTGCTGACACATTTTGAAGGAAAACATTCTCTTATTTATAAGCATCCTGTCGTTTTTTGAGTTCTTCTGACAATGTATCAATTATTACCAAAAAAGTAGTGATTCTGAAATTTTCGCGAGCGTCATTTTGTTATAATTTCGCGACCGTTTATTTCTTGTTATCATCAGTGACTTTTTTGTCACGATTAGCCGCCCATGATATCTGGCCGCCCTAGACCCGGGCGCGTATTTCCTTTTCCGTGTTCAATACGAGGCAAGCATGCCTCGAAACCAACACGGATTTGTAACGCTATTTACCTTCCAAACCTGTGTTCAATAGAAGGCAAGCGGCATCCAATTGTGCACGGGTTTGTAACGCCAATTCTCTTCCAAATCCGTGTTCAGTACGAGGCACGCGTTCTCGGCGATGACGGCGATGCATGGTACATACCCACGAAGTTCGCACGCTTACTTCACACCGTTTTGTCAGTCACATTTTTTCTTCGCTGTGCAGTTTGCAGCGTTTGACGTTATAATATTAAAGACTGCGTTTCATTGCCCATTGTGAGTATACACATCCACTTACTATTTACTATACACTTACTTTTTTATTTTATACTTTTTTTACTTACTCTTCCAGAATAATAGTATCTACTATAATATCATATCCAATCATCGTATTAGTAGATATTTTGCTATGTTACACTAAATTTTATTACTTACATTTGTGTTGTTTTCTTACAATTACATTTTTTCATTAAAAGCCCACTCTTAATAAAAAATTAATAACAATAAAAAAATTATTAAAATAAAAAAATTATTAAATTAATAAAATATTTTTTATATTATATTTACTGTTTTAATTTTTTTATTTATTTTATTAGTAAGACTGTTTTCGTTTTATTGTACGTTCACTATATTGTGCGTATGTGCGCACACTTCCTTTTTATGTTATACTTTCTTTTATTTACTATTGTAGGATAATAGTACTATAATATTATATAGAATCATCGTATTAGTATTTCGCAAAGTTGCACTAAATGTTATTATTTACTTTTTCTTACAACTACATTTTTTTCATTAAAAGCTCACTTGAGCGTTAATAAAAAATAAATAATGAAAAATTATAAGATAAAATACTTTTTTATATTTAAAATTGTTTTTTTATTAGTGAGGCTGTTTGCGTTTTATTGTCCATCCATTATATTGTGCGTACACGCACACACTTCCTTTTTTATGTTATACTTTATTTTACTTACTATTTCAGGATAATAGTATCTATTATATTATGTATTATATGTATAGTATGAAATTTTATTGTGTATATATATGGTGTTTTCTTACAATTACAAAATTTTCATGTTAAAGCACACTAGGCACACTAGCACACTAAGCGTTAATACGTAATGAATAATGAAAAATACAATATTTAAAAAATAAATATAAAATACTTAATGCGTTTTATTGCCCATCCATCCACAGAAAAAAAATCTGAGATCTGTAGTGCTCAATCAACGCGTATAGTCATTATAAAGCCTTGCACGTTTGGAGGACGCATGCCTCGTACTGAACACGGATTTGGAAGAGAATTGGCGTTACAAACCCGTGCACGATTGGATGCCGCCTGCCTTCTATTGAACACGGGTTTGGAAGGTAAATAGCGTTACGAATCCGTGTTGGTTTCGAGGCATGGTTGCCTCGTATTGAACACGGATTTGTAACGCTATTTACCTCCCGAACCCGTGTTCAATAGGAGGCAAGCGGCATCCAATCGTGCACGGGTTTGTAACGCCAATTCTCTTCCAAATCCGTGTTCAGTACGAGGCATGCGTCCTCCAAATGTGCAAGGCTTTATAATTACTATACGCGTTAATTGAGCACTACAGATCCGTGTATGTTTCCAGGCATTTTTTTTTCTGTGGATGGATGGGCAATAAAACGCATTAAGTATTTTATATTTGTTTTTTTAAATATTGTATTTTTCATTATTTATTATTTATTAACGCTTAGTGTGCTAGTGTGCCTAGTATGCTTGTAACATGAAAATTTTGTAATTGTAAGTGGTTAGGCCCAAGCACGCACCTACACTTATACACACCTACTCTTACACATACATACTGTCACTGCTTGAGATTTGGTAGTAATATTGTTGCCAATTCCTTTTTCCTACCCATTGCCTACCCGTCCTTCCTTAATTCAGTGTCTGTAATAAACTGCCCGCCGCATCATATAGCCATTTGCGCTCCGCTCCGCTTTTAACCTAATTCCGCTATTAAAATAAAATAGTTCGCGCATTTTTACTGTGTGTGCATGTTGGATGGAGAAGACCAAAGAGGGCCGGCCTACAGATTCCTTTTCGGTGAGTCCTTCCTCTCCATGCAATTATTTTACCATATTTTTCAGGCAGTGATGGTAGACACAATCAAGGTCATTTTTAATACACACACAGTAACAATTCCACTCTGCACAACTGCATATCTCACCCATCTTGGTCCTAGCGAGCCGCATATTTTTGAACATATTTACTATTAATCAAATCCAGCAGAGTGTGAATACGTTTTATAATACCGCATTTAAATAATTACCCGCATTCAAATAATTTGTTAAATGATAATAAACGCAATAAATAACTTTGTTTTCCCGCACGGCATATAATTCCGTTAACCGTTTACATCGCGTAGTCGGTTTTAACCCCGTGAGGATCACAGTTAATTAATTGAATAAATTAAATATTAATTATTTAATTCCGCATAAATAATACAGACACATTAATTTAACCGCATTTTTAGTTGTATTACGTTTCATATTTTGTAAAATATAACCGGAATAAAGAAAATGGCTACGAGCGCGTCATCCGGGTCGTCTCGGGACGAAAGACGTCTCAAACGTCTAAACGCTAAATTATCAGCTAGTTTTGCGAGCTTGCAGTCGGTGTATGACAAGATAAGGAAAGCTTCGGAAAGCATTAACGATCGTCAATCTTTTTTATCAGGCGCAACTACTGTTGAAAAAATTCGTTCTGAATTTATAACCACTTTAGATGAAAAGGTGGATTGCGAATTGGAATTGAATCCGGAAGCAATCGCTGAATACGCTCAATTAAATGCATTTGAAGAACTCTTCGGTATTATTAAATATACCGAAGCAAATATGCTGTCAAATACAGTTGCGAAGCCTAGCCGTCAAATTAAGTTACCCGTCTTGGAAATAGCGTGCTTTGACGGTAATTTAGAGAATTGGTCTCTTTTCTATGAAACATATAATTCGGTTATACATTTGAATGATTCTCTGGATGATACGGAAAAAATGCAGTATCTGATGTCTAAATTAATCGGAAAAGCATTAAGTATTTGCAAACCTATTACGCATACAGGTACAAATTATCAAGTTATCTGGGACGCATTATGTACTAAGTATAATGATCAACGCGTTCTTGCTGAATTATACTTTGGCCGATTGCTGAAATTATCTCCAGTTAACTCGGCCACGCCTGCTTCTTTAGAGAATTTTGCAGATCCATACTCCGCTAACATCGCCGCGCTGAAGCAATTAAAAATAAAAGACCTCGCAGAATTCATATTGCTGCAACTAGGTCTTAAACGTCTCGACATAGAGACTGTAAAGGCTTTCGAATCTTCTTTAAAAATAATGAAAATCTACCGTCCAGCGCGGAATTAATCGACTTCGTAAGGGTACAGCAACGAATTCTTAATCGCGCACAAATCACGCAACCGACATCGAGCCGTCTTGGCTCAAATAATAATTATACCGCTAAACCGCAAAAAAACTAATTCCGCAAAGGCATTTATTAATGTCGAAAAAATCGATAATCACTCCATCGGAATTTGTTTCTGCTGTCAAAAGGGATCGCACCCTTTATACCAATGTTCTAAATTCACAAGTCTTGAACCACGCGAGCGATTTAACTGTATTAAGTCATCGAATATTCGAGTTTGCGTGAACTGTCTCAGTACTAGACACATCACAAAAGCTTGTAAATCAAAGAGTACATGCAAAACATGCGCGCTCAACCATCATACTTTGTTACATTTCAAACAAACTGATGGGCGGAAGTCACAAACGGACCCAATACCGTCTCCCGCGTCACGAACAGATGCCGATAATGATAACTTACATTCGTCGAATCCGGTTTCACTATGTGTAACAAATTCATGCCCTAGTGCAAATACTACTGCCCTCTTAGGAACGGCTGTTTGCACTACCAGAGACGCTAAGGGCCAGGTACGGACGATACGGGCTCTAATAGATAGCGGCTCCCAAAGGGACATAATTACGCGCAAATGCTGTTCACGCTTGAATCTTAAGGTGCGGTCATTTCCAAATACTTACGTCACGGGAATAGGTGACGTAAGAAATGTGACAAATGGCGTAACTTGCTTAAAATTACTCTCCCGCTATGACATCACTCAGTCGTATACGATTAAACCATATGTAGTAGAAACCATAACCAGTGAGTTGCCTACTGTTAACGTTAACCGATCCACCTTGTCGTATCTTGACAATTTGCCCTTAGCAGACACAACATTCTGCACGCCCGGTGAGATTGATATTATCTTGGGATGTGACATGTTTGCTCGCATTCTAAAGGCAAACAAAATATCAGGTTCTCTCGGCCAGCTATTTGCTATTGAAACTACTTTGGGATATCTCATCTTGGGTACTGCCCCAACGATGATTGAAAACCCAAGTATAAACGCCACGCAATCATTTTGTACGTTCACGCAAAATGATGAATTTTGCTTTTCGCGCTTCTTTGAATTGGAAGACATTCCAGATGAGAAGTTTTTAACGCCTGATGAACAAGAGTGTGAGGATACGTTTAAACTCACTACTTCTCGTGACACGGCAGGTCGTTATATCGTCGCATTGCCGTTTCGAAACAGTCCCTCTGTTCTCGGTAAATCGTTACCCGCCGCCGAACGCAGATTTCGATCTCTCGAACGCCGCTTAATATCTCAACCCGCAATAAAGTTAGAATATGACAAAATATTGCGCGAATACCTACAGAAAGGGTACATTTCGCCGGTCGACAATTCTGACTTACCGCATTACGTAATACCGCATCACATTGTAGTTCGTGAAGATAAACTGACTACTAAAATTCGCATGGTGCTAGACGCTAGTATGAAATCCGATTCGGGTTACTCGCTTAATGACATCCTACATACCGGAAAGAATTTACAAGGTGATTTGTTTCGCATTATCCTCAATTTCCGATTATTCGCCATAGCTATAACCGCTAACATAAAACAAATGTATCTACAAATTGTGGTGCAAGAAGAATGCCGACGTTATCAGCGCATGCTGTACAGATTTAACGATAGTGACCCTTTGCAATTGTTTGAATTTAATCGGCATGTCTTGCAGTCCATTCCTTGCGATGCGTACTTTGCGTCAACTTGCGTCGCATGAAAAACCTCGTTTCCCACTATCTGCAAACCTGGTGGAAAAGGGTTCATTCTACATGGACGATTTCGTCACCAGTTGCTCGTCGGTTGAGGAAGCTTCCGAGTTGTCTACGGACTTGATTCAACTATTCGCTGCTGGAGGATTCGACCTTGTAAAATTCTCTTCTAATTCTCCAAAGTTTTTATCCACGATTCCTACAGCTCGTCGTGTTAAGGAACATGTGGAATTTAATCCCGATGAAAACCTAAAAATACTAGGGCTTCATTGAATACCCGCTTCTGATCATTTTGTATTTGTCGTACACACCGACGAAAGAAGTGTACTAAACGAAACATTCTCTCAACGATTGCTCGTCTTTGGGATTTGATGGGTTTCGCCGCACCAGTTGTATTATTGGCTAAGGTGATAATTAAGTCTCTATGGGAGTATAACCTGGATTGGGATGATACTCCTCCTGAAACAGTTGTCACACTTTGGCGACAGTTTAAAAAAGAATTGCCATTACTACAATCTATTAAAATTCCTCGTTTTTTAGGAATCGAACCCGAGTGTGTATTAACGCTTATCGGATTTTCAGACGCTAGCGAACGCGCGTTTGGAGGTGTTATTTACCTACATGTTTACTGTCCAAATACTGATAAAACCACAATTAATTTATTATGCGCTAAATCCAAGGTCGCTCCGGCTAAGACGATTTCACTTGCGCGATTAGAACTATGTGGAGCGCTAGCACTTGCACGATTAATGCATACGGTCAGTAATAGCTACACATCAAATTCGAAAGCTCATACGACTTTAGCTTTTTGCGACAGCACGGTTACTCTAGCGTGGATAAATTCACCGCCCGCAAAATGGCAGACCTTCGTTGCCAACCGTGTCTCACAAATACAAAACCATCTGGGGGCTGAATGCTTCCATTATATAAAAGGTCAAGACAATCCAGCCGACTGCTTGTCGCGGGGTCTTACGCCCTCTCAGCTAATAGACCATCCGTTATGGTTTAACGGCCCCGTATTTGCCCGATTACCTAAAAGTGATTGGCCTTTACAACGTTTTAATACGAAATCTGTGACTGATCCTCCCGAACGGAAAACAAAAATTTTGATGTCCGTTCAAGACATTAACCGCCTCAAAACAATTGCTCCTCCTTTATTGTGTGCACTAGCCTCTCGTGTTAGCTCATGGCCGAAATTAATCCGAATAGTAATTTATGTTTTTCGTTTCATCAAGAAATTACCACGAGTGTTTGAATTAAGCCATATCTTAACTGCAGAAACCGCTGTTATTAAATCTATACAGGAAGAACATTTCTCTGAAGATATAAAGGCAGTCAAAGATGGGAAGAAGGTTCGGCGAGCGATCGCAAAACTGAATCCGTTTATTCATGACGGAATTCTAAGGGTAGGAGGCAGATTGCGAAACGCGGAAACAGAATTTGACAGTCGTCATCCAATTCTATTACCCGTTCGTGATCATGTAGTCAATCTAATAATAGACTACTATCACATCAGAAACCTACATACGGGTCCTACGTTACTGATGTCGCTGCTAAGACAAAGATTTTGGATACTTTCTTTGCGTAATTTGGTTCGGAAACGTGTGCATCAGTGCAATACTTGCTTCAAAGTCAATCCCAAACCGCAATTCCCAATAATGGGAGATTTACCCGCATGCCGCGTCCGCGAAGCTAAGGCTTTTCTTCACACAGGTGTTGACTACGCGGGCCCGCTTCAAATAATCCCTTATAGACGTCAGGGGGTGCGAAGTCAAAAGGCATACATTTGTTTATTTATTTGCTTGGTGACCCGCGCAGTTCATATTGAACTCGCTTCGGATCTTTCCACCGAAGTCTTCCTCAACGCTTTCAAGCGTTTCCTTTCTCGTCGAGGTCCTGTGAGTATAATGTACTCCGATAACGGGACGAACTTTGTGGGAGCTAAATCCCATTTACGGTCTTTATTTGAACTTATAGAGTCACCCAATTATAAAAAGGAATTCTCAGACAATCTGTTGGAGAATCGAATCGAATGGAAGATGAATCCACCGCAAGCTCCTCACTTTGGTGGGATCTGGGAAAGTAACATTAAATGCCTGAAAGGTTATTTAAATAAAATAGTAGGCACCTCTCTACTGACGTATGAAGAGATGCAAACAGTGCTTTCTCAGATTGAAGCAATTCTTAATTCACGCCCGCTATCTGTACTTAGCGTTAACGACGTTTCGGCTCCATTGCCGCTAACCCCCGCGCATTTTTTAACGCTCACTCCCTTAAAATCTTTACCTGCTGCTGATTTGTCAGACGAGCCAGTCAACTTGGTACAACGCAAACATCTCGTGGATCGTCTTGTTCAGACATTCTGGAACCGATGGCGAATTGAGTATTTGAATACTTTGCAAGCTCGCCAGAAATGGAATACAAATGCGAATCCGGTAACGACAGGCACCGTAGTAATGATTAAGAGTGACAACATTGCGCCACTTCAATGGCCTATTGGGGTAATAGTCAATGTCTACCCCGGGGCAGATGGGGTGATCCGCGTTGCGGAAGTTAAAACTAACTCCGGAATATACCGCAGGGCAGTCGTTAAACTCTGTCCCTTACCGTCACAATAGATTTAACGACATTTTTAGAAGTAAGATCATAATAATTTTATTCTTAAAATCAATTAGGTTAGTTTCGTTGTTAAATAGGTACCAAACCCTACTTCTAGTTTTATCTACCGCAGGTTCAGTATTATTTATTGAATCCTTTCAAATCATATTTTTACGTTTCAATATTTTTTATTTTTTTATTTCCTTGCTATATCGGTCAATTTGACCATTTGGTAAAAGCATTTATATAACGAACATAAATATTTTCATAACTTTTACATAATTAATTACATTCTACCGCGTGTTACAATTTTGTTTGCGCATTAAAACGTATTGGCACTCTTTTGGTTTATGGAAGTGGATTCTTTCATCCCCTTCCAGGCGGGGGGCATGGTTAGGCCCAAGCACGCACCTACACTTATACACACCTACTCTTACACATACATACTGTCACTGCTTGGGATTTGGTAGTAATATTGTTGCCAATTCCTTTTTCCTACCCATTGCCTACCCGTCCTTCCTTAATTCAGTGTCTGTAATAAACTGCCCGCCGCATCATATAGCCATTTGCGCTCCGCTCCGCTTTTAACCTAATTCCGCTATTAAAATAAAATAGTTCACGCATTTTTACTGTGTGTGCATGTTGGATGGAGAAGACCAACGAGGGTCGGCCTACAGATTCCTTTTCGGTGAGTCCTTCCTCTCCATGCAATTATTTTACCATATTTTTCAGGCAGTGATGGTAGACACAATCAAGGTCATTTTTAATACACACACGGTAACAATTCCACTCTGCACAACTGCATATCTCACCCAGTAAGAAAACACCACATATGTACACAATAAAATTTAGTGCAAATTAGCAAAATAATAATACGATTATACGATATAATATAATACATACTATACATATAATACATAATATAAAAGATACTATTATCCTGAAATAGTAAGTAAAATAAAGTATAACATAAAAAAGGAAGTGTGTGCGTGTACGCACAATATAATGGATGGACAATAAAACGCAAACAGCCTCACTAATAAAAAAACAATTTTAAATATAAAAAGTATTTTATCTTATAATTTTTCATTATTTATTTTTTATTAACGCTCAAGTGGGCTTTCAATGGAAAAAAATGTAGTTGTAAGAAAAAGTAAATAATAACATTTAGTGCAACTTAGTGAAATACTAATACGATGATTCTATATAATATTATAGTACTATTATCCTACAATAGTAAATTAAAGAAAGTATAACATAAAAAGGAAGTGTGCGCACATACGCACAATAAAGTGAACGTACAAAAAACAAAAACAGTCTTACTAATAAAATAAATTAAAAATTTAAAACAGTAAATATAATATAAAAAATATTTTATGTTATATTATTTTAATATTTTTTAAAATTATTATTCATTTTTATTAACGCCCAACTGGGCTTTTAATGAAAAAAATGTAATTGTAAGAAAACAATACGTAAATAATAACATTTAGTGTAACATAGCAAAATATCTACTAATACGATGATTGGATATAATGTTATAGTAGGTACTACTATTCTGAAATAGTAAGTTAAAAAAAGCCCGCTCTAACGTCAAACGCTGCACACTGCACAAAGAAGAAAAAATGTGACTGACGATACGGTGTGAAGTAAGCGTGCGAACTTCGTGGGTATGTTTCATGCATCGCCGAGGACGCGTGCCTCGTACTGAACACGGATTTGGAAGAGAATTGGCGTTACAAACCCGTGCACGATTGGATGCCGCTTGCCTCCTATTGAACACGGGTTTGGGAGGTAAATAGCGTTACAAATCCGTGTTGATTTCGAGGCATGCTTGCCTCGTATTGAACACGGAAAAGGAAATACGCACCCGGGCCTACTTGGTATTAGGGCAAATCCGCCAATGGGTCCAGGTCTTAAAATGTCTCCATATATAACGCTATTCCACAATATGATTTTTAGTATGTCAAGCTGAATTCATTATAGTACCAAAAATACCGGCGACTGAGTGATTTGATACACTAGCTTTAACACAATATGGGCCTTTTTAATAAACGTGTTTTAAATTTTACACAACTAATTAAAAATCAATTTGAATCCACCAAGCATTCATTTGGTAGACGGATATCGTTAATTGGATACTGGTTCGCTATGTTTGGTGACTTAGAAGGGGTGCCCGGGTTTGGATTGGTGAGGATATGATGGTGGAAAGAACATTGTCCAGATCTTAGCGGCGGATGCGTCTATCTACGTACTCAGATTTGGAGAGACTGGTTGAGGGAAACCTTTTTACCTCTGCAGCAGGACTCTCCCATCCATCACCTTGTATTGCAGTAGGAGGGGTGAAATCATCTCCGTCTCTCCTGATCACACTGATACCCAGAATCTTATCCACCCCTCATGACTTTTTCCTTCCCAGATCATCCCCAACTTCCCTTCCTTAAAAAACCCTCCACACAAAATTCTCAAAGTTGACTCTGAAATTATTTTCTTCAGGGTTTTCTGAATGGAACTAATAAAAAAACAATCGTAAATTGTTGTTTATCAGTTGTGTCAAATATAAAACAGGTTAATTAGCAAGGGGAAATAATAATAAAAATATATATAAATACTTTGAATAGCCGCGTAGTTCAGTTCGGTGTATAAGTCATGTACTCCGATCCACACATGGTTGGTGGTGCTGGATATGAAGGTAATCAGAAGGTTCACCTCCTCCTCAGAAGTTGGCACCACGAGCTCGGCGCCTTCCAAAGAACACGTGGATATAGCCTCCCTCCAGCCCAGTGCATCTTTATGTTCTTTGTAGAAGGCTTTAACGGGAGCGGAGTAAAAGTAGTCATGTCTGAAAACTGGTTCCGACTCCTCCGCTGATCCTACAAGGAAAAAAAACGATGACTTTAACTCTTTGAATGCTGTCCTCCCCCAACCTAATACACAAATTGCCCGGCGTACGCCCACAGGTACTACTTTCTTCATCTTCATCATCATCAGCATCTTTTTCCCCTTATCCTATTCGGGTCGGGGACCCACTGAATCGATAAGGCTCCTCCATACGTTCCTATCTTGTGCTGATTGTTCGGCCTCCGTCCATGGCAGTCTCATCCTCTCCTCACACAGTTTCTGGAGTTGCCTCACCCAACTGTGTCTGGGGCGGCCCACTAGACTTCTACCCTCTGGAATTGCACTTAGTATTTTCCTCGGAATTCGGTCATCAGACATTCTTAGTACATGCCCAAGCCACCTCAGTTGCGATTTTTCTATGAAGAGTAGCAGTGGTTCAATGTTTAGATCGTCTCGGATCGTCGAGTTTCTTATATGATCCCATTTCGTAACCCCTGCCACTCCTCTCAAGTACCTCATTCCGGCAGCTTGTACTCTAGAGCGTGTTCGTTTATTTAGCATCCATATCTGGTGGCCGTAAGTGAACGTCGGGCGGTATACCGTTTACAATACTGCCATATTTGTCTTAATACTGAGCTCGGCTTTCCTAATCTCTGAGTGACTGCGAGGGTCAAAAGCCTCGATAATATACACGATAATATAAACAAACATAAAAATACATTAAAAGAAAATTGGAAAAAAAGTATCTTTTTTGGGAAGAATTCGGCAAAAACTTTCTAGAAAAACTGCAGTCACTATTTATAATTCAATTATTGCTCCACACTTTAACTACTGCTCAACTATCCTTTTCCTGTGTAATGAACGAGAACAAAATAAGTTTCAAATTCTCCAAAACAGGGCAATGAGAATAATACTTCCGCGAAATAGATTCTCAAAAGTAAATAAAATGTTAAAGGAACTAAATTGGCTAGCTGTGAAACAGATCCCTGCACACGATGATATTTATCCATAAAATAGTGAACATGTTACCAAAATACTTCTCAAACAAAATTATATACAACAAGGACATTCACAGACACAACACAAGGACTTGCAAGGAAATCAGGCTACAAAAAAAGGACAAAATAAATACGAATATAGAACAGTTTACTATACAAAGGGATGAAGTTATACAACACTCTACCAGAAACTTTAAAGGCCACACCAATTGGAAAGTTCAAAATGTATTGTAGGAGATACTTAAAACAAGAAAAAATATAGTTTGCAATATGATATGATATAATTAATTAGGAAATTGTAAACTTAAATGTACAATTTACTAAAATAAAACTAACAAAAAAATATTCTTGAAGTATATTGATTTCCCACAAAACTAAATAAATTAAATAAAGTTGTTTTTACTATTATACATCTATAATCAGTTTTCGACCTAGTTGCGGCATCTCTTAGTCCGTTTGGAGGCCAATTTAAAAAATATTTTGGTTAGACTGAGGATTGAACCTTCCTCCCCAGGGACTGACTTTGAGTGAACACCGCTAACAGCTAAACCAAATCCTAATTGGATGGTACTGAAATTTAATTGTAAATAACTGTATATTCAATTTTTAAAAATGCGAAAATTGAATTGTTATCCACGACTAGTCCGAGTTTCAGCTTGATCGGATGCTCGGAAGTGGGTTAATTTCCCTTCCAGATTTGCGTTAATTCATCCACGAAACAAAGTCGAGGTTCAAATACAAATGTATTTAAAAATAATTTATATGAGGCTCTCCTTAATTTTATTCACTTTCACAAATATTAAAAATCGAAAATAAAATGAATGCATTTGCATGTGACGAAATGAATAATAGTCTACAATGTAAAGATACTTTATTTCCTTGCTGAATTGCTGAAACACAATACAACCGGAGCAAGAGGACCACTGGTACAAACGTCAGAAATCCACGGTATTTTTTTTGGCACACTGTGGGTTAAAATGATCTATTTAAGTGCAATGCATCTCAGATGACAGGGGAATCAAGTGGGTGTCCAACTGAAGGTCACCCAGAATCAAAAGGTGGAAGAGAAGAAATATAAATAGAGCAGGAGTAGACAAGTTATTAGAGATCACAATTAGACACTCCGTTCATGGAGATACTTACAAACTACGTGATTGTGATGCAACCACAAGTACCCTGCAGATATACTAACTACTCTTTGATGCTGGTTTCCGTACACGGCGCTACCCAAAATATACTGAACTTGATCATTTTTCATGTGCAGCCGCGGAGTTAACACGATGTCAAATGACTTTTTCCAATTTCAATCCATGCCTTCTCCATCTCTTACATATTCTGGTAAAGTAAAGCTATACAAACATGTATTTTTTTCCACTTCCAGAACAAATCTAACATTACTTTCATGTATCGACGCCATTTCTCTCAAACGTCAAACGAAAAGTAGCAGACACGAATGATGCGACGCGTATCGTGCGATCAGCACCGTCAGTGCGTGAAACTGACTTCAAACCGACAGCTGCCGCGTAGCGCCGTGTATGAACACTAGCAAAATCGTACGAGGGTACTCACGAGCGGTGCGCATGCTACGAGGCTCGAGTAGCTTGTAAGTAGCGTCATGTACGGAGGCACTATAACAATCTTTGTGGAAAAGGTCAAACTGCATTCTGGAATGATGCGCGGTGATTTATTTATTTATTAATAAACGCCCTTTTTCGGAGTTTTTACAGATATAGTGTTAGAAATACACATATTTATTGTACACAACTGAACTGCCTCAATAACAATATTTTATATTTGTTTAAAGATAAATTGAAGATGTCCACTACTTGGTATAAATGTTTCCATCCATTAGTATTCTGGGCAAAGAGGAATACATATGGTAGTTAGTCCCAGAATTTCTGCACTGAAATAAATCCTAACTTCTAGTATTACGTGGTGGAATTCGGAGGCTTATCAATTCAAGCAATACCGGACTATAAATTAAATCATTTAGAATTTTATATAAAAATACCAAGTCAGTGAAAATTCTTTTGTCTGACAGTTTGAGCATATTCATCTCTAGGAGGCGGATTGCGGAGGCAAAACGAAAATTCCAGACCCGCTAATTATAGGCAAAAAATTAAACTATCGTTATTCGACCGGTCTAATTTGTTTTATGGGGCCAACAGACTTAGCTATAAAAGACAAAAGATCATTTGGTTGTAGCCTATTTCAGCATATCGCTCGCCATACATTCTCAATGGTTTTGCCTCCGCATTCCTTCTCCTATTCATATCGTTGTAGTTCAACATAATTGCTGGAATACCCATTTTAAAATTAAGAAAACGCAAGAATTTGCTTTCTATTCTTTCTTGTACAAGTATATTATAATGTGGATTCCAGACGGGAGAATTGTACTCAAGTTGACTTCTGAGATTTAAGTTGATGAGAATTTAAAAAAAGCTAGTCATATTATATTACACAGTCGCGTATGACAAGAAAATAGATAATTGATTGGTCACTTACCGTATACATGAGGAGTGGCAACAGATAAGAATCCCAGTGAAAAAAATATACTTCGATACATTTTATATTTTATGCGGTTAACAGGATCCTTCCCCTTGCGAATTGAAAAGATCAAGCGTTCAAATATGAATGCCGTATTTCTTAAAAGAGCTCAATACTTTCAGAAATACGGAATAAATACTTATGTATGGGTTGCAGGAATAAATATTTATGGTTTCTGATAAACTTTACCCGAAGATAAAGTTTATCAGAAACTTGTTACCCTTGTGATGACCCTTGTTTATCAGAAACTTGTTACCCAAGATGAACTTGTTACCCTTGACCCGGATATCTTAAGCCGCCGCTATCCGAATTTCGACAGATTTCTTACATATCTCCCATAAATATTTTATGTTTTTAAGCTCTTAAAAAATACATGTTATTTTTTAAGATAATATCTAGATAAGTTTCACGTCAAAACGCAAATTATATGAAATTCCCTCAATAGAAAAAAATCGCAAAGCATGCTCCAAAAATTATTTAAAACAAGTCTATTTCTATTATTTTACAAGTTATATTTGTGAAAAAATTCACAATGTTTCTTTAAATGATACTTAAGATACGTTCCACGAGATTTTTGCTCTATTTTAAACGAGTCATGTTTTATTAAGCATTTTCATAATTTTCGCTTCAATTTTATCATTGAAAATATTAGCACGCTCTGTCCAACATTCGTAATTACTTTCCATATTCTTCTTTTTGAGCCGGGAAGCGTCGCCTTAACACTTCAACACTTCGAGGACCCAGAGAATAGTCATTAGGCCATAATTTTCGGCAAAACTCTCAAAACATGTATCTTTTTCAAGAATGTTCTGCGACTGAACTGCACGTCACAGAAATAACGATTTTAATATTAATTTTTATATATTTTAATGTTGTGAAATAAAGATATTTCACTGGTGAAATAAACTGAACCGGCACTACAAATAGAGCGCCACAAGAAGGGAACGCTCTCTTTATCACAAAAAGTGGTCGGAACAACATCACCTATAAACGTGCGACCTGAACACCTTGCCAATGATTCGTCGCTTGATTTCGCTTCTGCTGGTCTTACTCCGAGACTCCAGTCTCTCCTTTTCTTGTGCCGGCTTTATCAACCTGTTCCCTCTGTTCTATTTTATTTTATTTGGAAAACCGTTTTACAATTGTTTATAATGTATGACGAAATAAGTGTTAATTTTATTTTATTTGGAAAACCGTTTTACAATTGTTTATAATGTATGACGAAATAAGTATTAATTTTAAACCAATAACAGGTTTTCACTTTTTTTACATGAACCCCATACAGGATGCCCTGAGGAAAATAATCTCCCTCAGGGCCTATGTCATCTTTGGGTCTTTGGGGATGCTGTGTGGAGGGATTTTTTAAGGAAATGGAGGAGAAACCTGAGAAGGAAAGGGGTTTAAGAGGTGGGTAGGAATCTGGGGTTCAGTGTGTCCTGGTCATCCACTTCCAAGACCTAGACAAACCTCACCACATGAACCCGGGCACCCCTGTTAAATCACCAAACGTGGTGAACTACTTGGGGTGATCTATGGCAGAGGTGTTGGTTATCCAATAAAGGTTCCCGGGGCGGCGGTACCCATTTCCGCCTCCCGAATTGTAAAGATTTATTAAATTATTTAGTGAATATAAAGGAGAAAAAGTTTAAAAAGCTATGCGGATGGGATGGTAGGAGGGAGGGGAAAGAGATGGATTTATTCTATGTAAATAGTAGTGTGTATGTGTAAATGTTATTTATTCATTTTAGGCTTAAAAATGTTAGGTACTGTGTTAAATAAGTCAAATTCGCTGTATGAATTGTCAAAGGTATGTGAAGCGCGGTGAATGAATGTATTTTGTTTAGAGTTAGTGTTGCATTGAGGAATGTTTAATGCGTGGTTTTGTCTGGTTTGTCTGATGGGCACTTTTAATTGAATTATTTCTAGTAATTCCGGGCAATCTATCTTAGAGGTAGCTATTTTTTGTAAGAATAGTATGTCTGCTGAATTTCTTCGACTTTCCATGACATGTTGAAGAACGCAGCTGACTCTTCGTGGCTCAGATGAGGACGATAGCTCCGAAAATCAAGGTATCGTAGAAATCGGTTTTGCACTTTCTCAATCCTTTCTAAGTGAGAAATATAGGTACTTGGGATTCCAGATTTGAGAGGCGTACTCCAAAGAACTACTTACATACGCAAAGTAGAGTTTTCATGTTATTTTTTTTTTTAATCTTTGCAGGTTCTAATTACAAAGCCTAGTACCTTGAAAGCCTTTGCTACCATGGATTCGATGTGGCGGTCAAAAAGTAATTTTGAATCTAACATTATTCCCAAGTCCTTGGCCTCCGTCATTTTTATTATTACTGTACCGATAAGGGCATAATTGAAAGTAATTAGGTTTTTATGCTAAGCTGATGGCGCCGCTTTTTTTAACGTTTATTTGAAGGTTGTGCTGAGCACAATAAATATTTAGACGATTTAGATCTTCTTGTATGCGAGTACAGTCGTTGGTGGATGTAACAGGGGAAAATATTTTAATGTGATCTGCGTATAACAAAGTTCTGCAGTGGTGAAAGCATTTTCCAATGTCATTTATGGATATGTTGAAGAGTAACGGTCGCAGTAAAGATCCTTGGGGTACTCCCGATGGTTCAGTTACCCAATTCGACTTGTAGCCACCGACAACTACTGCTTGGCTGTGGTTTGCTATTTAGGAAGAGAGGACGATGGAGGAGATCCCCATGTACGCCGATTTGTGAGAGTTTGATCAATAATATATCACGAATTACTAAGTTCTGATGATGATGCCACGCAATGTCAAGCCAGTCTTCTTGTGAGTCGCTGCGACCGCCCCTTCCTTGGATACTGGTGCCGGATATGTAGCAATCAACCACCAAGCAATGATAAACCAGTCTACTCGTGAGTTTGCTGCGACCGTCCCGACCTTAGATGCTGGTGCCGAATATGTAACAACACACTGCCACGCTATGACAAACCAGTCTACTCGTGAGTTTGCTGCGATTGTCCCGATCTTGGATGCTGGTGTCGGATATGAAGCAGCCCACGGCCAAGCAGCCCACGGCCAGTCTACTTGTAAGTTGCTGCGACCGTTCCGGCCTTGGATACTGGTGCCGGATATGAAGCAGCCTACGGCCACGCAATGAAAAGCCAGTCTACTTGTAAGTTCGCCGGCGATCGTCCCGGCCGCGATGATTCCCGCCTAACATGTTCCGCTCCGCTCCGGTTACCGAATGCTCTCTCCTTGCAATGCGTATGAGTATCTGTAGTACCCCTGCTGCGCACTACCCGGATCTTCAATAGCTGTTAAACCGAGAAAACATATTTATCAAGACATTGCAAAGGTCAGGCGTCTCTGTATCCCGGAGCTTATTATTACAGTTTTTGTGCTGGCCGACAGGTCTTGTATTTAGATTACGAGAGCAAAAAGTATGAAATACCAAATTCATTAAGAAGTTTAAAGACTGTGTTTGCTTAGCAACTTACACTCGTTGGTTTTACATCACAGACCGTAACAAATGCCATGTGAGCATGTTTCGTGATCCAAAAGTCTTACGATTGTCTGCTTAAATTTCGAAAATTACGAAAATCAAATGAAATTTATTTATTTATTTAAAATTTACGGCACAAAGTGCCATTTACAAGCTTGTGTATATTTAATTACAGTCATAGTACATTATACAGGCATTAAAAATAAACAATAATATCAAAAAATCATTATGTAGTGACCTCGTTAACGTATGATTGGCTGAAATATTCGATCAGTACAACCTTATATTTCAGTATGGAAATATTAAAAATATCAGCCACATTGGCATAAAAATTTCCAGTGGTGTGTAATCTATTTACAACTGAATTGGAGCCTGATACCGACATAAAATGGCGATATACGATGGCAGAGAGATGTGAATGCATGCTAAATGGGCTAAAAGTTTGGGTACTAAGTGACTGACGGATGATCAATAAATAATTACAAATAGTATAATTTTAATAGTATAATTAGTATTTTATTAGCATCACGCGTTTTAGCATTTTTTTTTGCTAACTTGAATGCAGGTATATATTAAAGCAAATTTTAAACTCAATAAAATGGATATTGAATTAAAGAATGTATGCATAATATCAACCTTTCTCATCGGAACCGCCCCTTGCAGTTGCAAGGGTACGATCGCAAGACCATCTATCGACAAAGTTTGAATTCTCGGCCGCTGGTTATTAGTACCCTTTACACACAGAGTTCGAAGCGGGACGTGCCCCGCGCCACTTCAGGCCGCCGCGCAGAAAAGTCTCACAGTGAACTGCGTTGTAAACCGCTATCTTACTTTAGGTCTTTACTTTTCTGCGCGGCGGTCTGAAGTGGCGCGGGGCACGTCCCGCTTCGAACTCTGTGTGTAAAGGGTACTAATGGGTCTTAATACCTACTTTCTTAACTCTACAACACGCCTACATGCCTGGCAAGCATGATTAGATTATAAACTGTTATACCAACTACCATCCCCAGCCGCCATGAAACAACAGTATTATTCATTAATTTCATTGCCGGCAATCCGGGCATTTATTGACATTTAATATCCATAAATATACAATAACGTTACTCGCCCCACTAGATAAATGTAAATATGTTAGCAGTACAAGCCTTAATAATAAAAAATACAATTAAATGTAATATTAACAAAAAATGAGATGGCAAAAAATTCAACAAGTACATAGTTTCAAATATTTCAAATATTACAAAATTACATATAATGACTTTCTATTTCCTTAGAATGTGGATTCCAATTATGAATACAAGGGTTACTGTGGGACATCAATATAAATCGTCAGTATCTAATAGCCATTTCCTTAGATTATATTTGACTTAGCAGTAAAAACGTTAATATTTTTAATTGTCTTTGGTAGTTTATTAAACATTTTGGGTACAATATAGTTTAGGGTTCTTTCACCGTATTTATTGGTACATTTCGGAACCACTAATCCTTCATTTTGAGTGAATCTTGTATTATGTTTATGGTAAACTCTTTCCCTGTACAAGGAATCAGACAATATAACACGTTGACTTACAATATTATAAAACAACTCTGACAGGTAAAACATTCAGAGACTTGTAAATTAATTTAGTGTCGCTTCTGTGTGCGTTGGTATATTTATGATTAACAATTTTGTAATAGAGTTTTGTAAATTTTGGACATAACTTTTATTAGTTTTACAAGAATTTTCCCAAGAAGTAATTCCATAATGGATAGTGGATTCAGCCAGAGATATGTAGATTAATTTTAAAGTACTTACAGGCACGAAATATTTTATTTTAAAAAATTCTACCCACAATAGCCCGTAGACGTTTACAAACATTAGTAATGTGTATATCCCATTTCATGTAGCAATCTATAGTAACACCCAAATATACATAATTTTTGACAAAATCAATGGTTTTACAAGAACAGGGCTGTGAAACATTTTCATGCAAGCAGTCGATATTACGAGTGCCGTATCGTCTGCGTACACAAAATGTTTAACAAATGAAAACAATTTAACAATTTACTCGTAATTGAGACGTATATAATATAAAGGGTTGGCCCTAAAGTTGACCACTGTGCAACACCTGTTGAGATGTATTTTCTTTTGCTAAATTTGTTAGGATAACTTTCGGTAACTTAGACAGGACAGAAGAGCGTGTTGAACGCGCAGGTACATTAAATTGAATCTTATTTAGCAACTCTGGGCATTGATTATTATTAATTTATACAGGTATAGTGCATCTATATGACACCTTCGTGAATGACTTAATGAATCAATTATAAAGTATGAAGGTGCCTCTGCATAATTATAAAATCTTAGAAATGACCTGTATCAAAATTATTTTAGGAATTTGTTTTGAATTGCTTCGTTTTTTTATGTGGATTTATAAAATGCAGACAAAAAAACTGATGCAAGCTTTAGATGACTCCGTACGTAGGAAAAGTAGAGTTGCCATAGACGACAGCGCCCTCCTTTTTTGCCAACATACACTGTACGTATTCTTCGTTTGTGCAAACACTCTGTTATGAATATTTGTTCTCCATGCTCTCACCATCATGATGTTGTCGAGTCCATGGAAGTTGTTTGAGAGATATCAGTGAGGAATGTCACCACGCCTGGTTGATGGTAGAGTCGGGCCACTTCTGCGGCCGTGCGCAGCTGCGTGTCTCTGGAGTTGAGCACAGCCACCAGGCGCTGGTCCATCCCGCGCAGCCTCGCCATGTCTCCCCTCCGGGCACTGCCAAACACCTCCTCCGTCAACTCCAGGATTGAGATCACGTCTTGGCCGCAACTTCCCTGGAGCGGCGTGTACTCACTCTTGTCCAGAGAGTTGTAAACGGCGCCATTCTCTAGCAAACATGTCACAACGTCGATAAACCCATGCTTAGCGGCCACATGCAACGCGGAGGCACCCTCCTCGTTCCTAGTGTTGATGAAACTGTCGTAAGAGTTGATTTTAATGGTCTTCACGGTCTGCAGAAGGGCTCGCACGATGTCTGCGTTGACTTGTGTTGCGGCGGCGTGCAGGGGCGTGTTTCCCATCTCGCAAGCGGCGGTGGCATCCGCTCCACTCCTTAACAACAAGGTCACCATATCAAGGCACCCCCTACCAGCGGCAAAGTGCAGTGGTGTTCTTCCGTCACTGTCTGTACTGTTCACATCGGAGCCATTTTGTATTAAACCCTCCATAGCCGAAATATCGTCTTCACTAACCACTTTTATTAAATCTGATTCCATACTACTCAGAAGAATCTCAACGCGAATGTCGAATCGTTGAAGCAATATATCTTCAAATTCTCTGATGATTGGAACTATGGATTCAATCTCTCTATGATCTGGTCTAAAATGTGCATTCCCTCGATGGATGGCCTGCTTATAGATTGTCAGGGCTTCGTCACACTTATCTTGTAGGAGCAGGAGAACGGCTAAACAGTATTGGAGTTTCAAGAATATATTATTGTATGACCCCGGCATGTCCTTCTGATTGTCTAACACTTCTTGGATGATGACTATGAAGGCTTTACCCAACGGGTCCACATTCCTCAGAGACAACGCCATACCGACGCGAGCCTCTAGGGTAACAGCGTGCTTTGATCCGAAATGAATTTTAGCATTTGTGTAATTATTTTCACGTATCGCATATGCTTCTTTGTCATGACCTTGCAGACTCAAAATTGAAGCTATGTTGTTGCTAACAAATAAAGCATGAGAGTGATGTTCGTGATACATTTGAACCATGTGTTTGTGAACTTCCCGATATAATTTCAGAGCTTTTTCCCAGTTTCCCATTGAGTGGAGAGTTGCAGCGGCGTTTCTAAGTGTTCTGAATACATTAGCAGGATCTTCGTTCAGAAATTCTATCTGTTTCTCCATAACCTCCTGAAATATATCCCAAGATTCCTCGTTTTTCCCTAATCGATTAAATAAGGTGGCAATTTCACTTCTGGTGTTGAGAGATATTGAATTATTTGGTCCCAAAGACTTCTTTTGCCGTTTATAAATTTCCTGATATATCTGTAAAGCTTCGGGATACTGAAACTGTGCCGTGAGTACTCGTCCGATATTGTATTGAATGTCCAGGGTGCCCAGATCTTCATCCCCTAAAATATCCTGTCTTTCATTCAACAGTGTGGTGAGAGTGCTCAGAGCCAGTGTGTAGTTCTGGTTCTCTATCATTTTCTCCACCATTGAGAAGGTGAGAAACAAATGTCCTTGTAGAAGTTGCTTAAGCTTTTCTACTTCGGGAAAATCGCATCGAGTGGCCACTTCCAGCAGAGTGTTGCTGCCTTCGTTGCGGGCTTTAAGCACCGCTCTCAGCATTGCATTATCGTCAAGTCGCGTCAGATCCTCAATTACTTGGATATTATGATCTCGAACCTTTTTGAAAGTGTCATCTATAAGGCTCAGTAAATGGATGATATTGTCCTGAGCCGCGCAGTCGAGTGGTGTCTTGCCGTCAACAGACTTCTGGTTGTACATAGATCCATTTATCAACAAGCATTTGGTGATTTCAAAATGGGAACATAAAGATGCGTAATGAAGAGGAGTATACCCGTCCCTCCCGATGATGTTGGGATTCGATTTGTTTTTTAGTAAAATCTCACAAATCAGTTCAAAACCATTCAAAGTCGCCAAGTGTAAAAGTGACAAGTTGTCAGTTTGTTTAGCGTTTAAAATAATCTTGTTTTCCGCAGTTAGAATTTCAACCCTGGAAACATTGTTTTCTGTAACGGCTTTAAACAGATTTTCAGCGGACAGGAGAAGTTCCTTTATTGCAAGGTTCTCAGTCAAATCGAAAGGTTTCTCTCCGTGTAGGTTCATGGCGTCATACGTGGCTCCGCTTCTCAAAAACAGCTCCACAACGTCTGGGTGGCCTTGGCGAGCGGCGACGTGAATAGGCATGTCTCCGCTTAAACTTGGCGCATCGACGAGATCTGCTTTCTGTTTTATTAGATACTGAGCCACTGCCGTCCGTCCTGTGAAGGCAGTATAGTGTAGCAATGTTGCACCGAATATATCCACATCTCCAATACTCATCCCAGTCTCGAGAAAATACTTCACAACATCCAGGTGGCCGTTAAGGATCGCAATGTGGATCGCTTTCACGCCAACTTCATTATTAGTAGCATTTGTGTCCGCCCCTTTTTTGACCAAGTACTTGACGATTTCAACATTTCCTCCTTCACCTGCCAGGTGAAGCAAAGTAAGATCATTTCTCCCGCCCGCGTCATTTACGTCGATATTCTGATTTCGGAATAATATCTCAACAATTTCCATATTGCCTTCAGTGACTGCAGCTTCCATTGGCGTACGGCTGTATTCTCCCTTTTTGGCGTCTCGCCTGGCTCCCCAGTGCAGCAAGCTCTCCACTATGGCGGGATGGCCTGAAGCGATCGCCTGGTGCAGGGGAGAGTCCTCGCCAGGCGGTGTAAGATTAGCGTCTGCTTTATTTTCTAATAAAACATCAACAAACTCTTTATATCCTTTTTTTACGGCCACCAACAGAGGGGTAACCCTGCCGGTGATTACATCGATTGCAACTCCCTTGTCTATCAGCATTTTAGCAATATTCCAATCACCTAATTCCGCCGCTGCTCCCAAACTGCTCCGCCCATAATGGTCCATGTGGACATCTATGCCCTCACACCTAAGTAAGGATTTCAGTGCTTGCCGACCCCCATATAATATTGCAAACATCAAAGGTTCTCCACCATTTTCGTTAACTCTGGCTCCCTTTTTTATCAATAATTCTATAATGTCTTTATTATTTAAGAGCACTGCGTGACACAATGCAGAAGAGCCATCATTCGTTAAGGAATTGACATCGGCACCATTATCTAATAATAGTGAGACTACTTCCTTGTTATTTCCGCTCACAGCCATATACAACGGACTTTTACCATCTTCGTCTAGAACATTAATATCAGCTTTGTGTCGAATCAATGCGTCGACCATATTGATATTGCCGAATGCAGCGGCATTATGCAATGCCGTGGTATTTGATGTGTCCTTCAAATTAATATCAATATCAACACATTTCAACAAGATTCTAACTGTTTTTTCATTGCTACTCCTTTTAACAGCTTCATGTAATGGTGTACTATTATTACTGTTTTTCGCGTTTACATTAGCTTTTTTATCGATTAGGATTTCTGTAACTGATTCATGGCCTTCCCAAGTACAAAAGAATAATGGAGTAAAACTATTATCCGCTAGAGAATCAACCTTAGCGCCTGCAGATAATAAAATCTCGACAGTTTTTAGATGACCATTTGATGCAGCCATGTGTAATGGCGTCATTTGCTGTAAATTTTTTGCCGCAATACTGGATCCTTTTTTAATTAAAGATTTGACCACATCATTATAGCCAAGCATGGAGGCAAAGTGCAGTGGTGACATCCCGTAATCATCTGTGGCATCTAACTCTGCACCACTCTGTACCAGCAGGTCGGCGAGTTCACCGTCATGGACTTCTGCTGCGTACATCAGAGGAGTTCTATTCTCGTCTCCTACACTTACAGCATTCACATCAGCCTTGTGCCACAAGAGAAGGGAGACTATTTCTTTGTTACCATTTCGAGCAGCTGTATGCAAGGGTGTTCTATACATCACCTTGTCACTAACTTCAGTATACGCCCCCCCCTCCAAAAGGACCTCGACAACGTTTGGGTGGTTTTCTTCGACGGCATTGTGCAAGGGGGTAAAACCTTTTAAGTTACTCAAGTTAATATGAGCCCCCTTTTCCAGAAGAGCTATTGCAACACCCGTGTGGCCATCCAGAGCCGCCAAGTGCAGGGGGCGATCCCCTAAGAAAGATTTGGCATTGACGTCTGCTCTATTCTGCATCAGGTACCGCACCAGCTCTATGTGGCCGCATTCCGCAGCTTTGTGGAGGGCGGTACATCCGCCGTCACTTTTATTGTCATCGACGGTTGCATCTTTCTCTATAAGAACTTTGACTATTTCTAAATTGTTAATTTGTACCGCGTAATGTAAAGGAGTTTGATAAGCATGATCTTTAGTGGTAGGCTTAGCTCCCAAAGACATCAATGTTAGAACAGTTTGCTCGTTGCCTTTAGTAACAGCCAAGTGTAGGGGTGTCCTTCCGTAGTTATCGGCGTGATCAACACTGAATCCCGCTTCTCCAACAAGGATCTTAACAACACTGTCCCTACCGAACGTCGCTGCCACATGCAGTGGACTCTGGCCATCTATATCCAATGCATCGATCACGTTTCTTGCAATCAGAGCTCGTATGACTTCCAAATTAGATCCTTGTGCGGCCACATGCAGCGTGGTCGACCAATTCAAATTATTTCTAGCATTTGCATCTGCTCCTTCTGCAAAACACATTTCTAAACTCTCGAGGTTTCCTTGGACCAAAACTGTACTCATTTCTTTATATTTTTTGATAGTGAGTAAGCCCCTTTTAAAATTGCGTACAAATTGTTGAATGTCATTTGACCGCACTTGGCCCATTTTTTTCTTATTTAAAATAAGATCATTTTTTGTTTCTGGCAGAGTCAGCTTCATAGCATTCAAGAGTTCAGCGGCTGAAGAATCAACGAGCGATATGCTGTCAACCAAAGCGTTCCCGTGTGCCAAGTAATTCCGTAAACATCTGCCGCTCAAAAGAGGCGCACTGTCTTGCAGATAAAGCACATTATTAGGCAGACAGTCATTATCTACCAAGGACATGATGTCCAGCATCAGAATCTCGATAGCAGACATTTTGTTAACTTTCCCGGGCACGACAAGCTGATTACTGAAAACGGCATCCCTTCTGGCCGGTTCTATAATATTCCCGAGCTCAGTTAGCCTTTCCTCTAGCTGTTTATCCAATTCGCCCCTGTCATAGGTGATGGTCATTTTCTTTGATTTTTTTCGTTTGGATTGGCTCTCCTCCGGAGTGAGTTTCTCCCTGAAGTCATCGATCCAATTGATGTTTCTTTTATCGCGCCAAGTTATTACTCCAATTTTACCAATTATGTTTTTAATTCTGCCCATCACTTCGGGGCTCACTCTCGGTTCCACGCTTTTCGCGAACTGTAATATCAACATAACGAAATCGTCTTGTTTCCTTTCCGAAAAATGATTATTACCAGGTGATAGTTTTGCGGTTTTAGCGATAGGGGATGTGTTGTGAATATCATATTCATCGATTAAATAGGAGATAAATCTCTTTGTCTCACATTTTGTTGAAAATGTGTGTTGGCTGAGCGCTTGGAGAAGTGCTATTATCTTAAATAATTCTTTTTGTTTACTTCTATTCTCCGATGTTGTTGTGTGTAGTAATTCCTTTAACTCGTCTAAGAGGTTATGTTCCCTAGGGGTTTGGTTAAGTATTTGCATATCTATTTCTTCAAGAAGATCCTCAATCAGCAGATCTTCTCGAATGACTACCTCATCAATTTTCATTATCTTATTTGTATTGACATTTGTTAGATTACTAAATATTTGTAAGATTTCTTGTGTTTCATAAATATTTTCACATTTAACAATTTCAACCAAAGTGAAGAGTTTTAAAATATTAATTTTGTATCCGTACAACATATCATTTATTGCGTTACCAATTTTTTTAAGATCATTTTGTATTTTGTAATATAATTTGAGATCGTCGTGCAGGGGAGAGTGTAAGTGCGATAAGGAGTCGCGTACAGTCTTAAGAATGTCCCTGGTCTGCTTGGGGGCCAACATCAGCAGCAGCTCGCTGACGTCAGTAGACAGGTTGGGGCTGCTCACAGTGTTCTTCAGGTACTCCCCCACCACCTGCAGCGCCCTCTCAATACTCAGCTGCCCCTCCCGAGCTGCCGAGTCTGCACGCATAGCCAACTTGATACTTTTAGACATAATATCCAGCGAAGTTAAGTCTCGTATCTGTTTGTAATCATCATACAAGTCCTGGAGCGGAGGATGTGTCTTGATGATGTCTTCAACGACTCGGTCGCGACGAGATCTCACGCCCTCATTGAGTTTGGAAATATCCAGCGTCTGCATGGTCTCGTAGAATTGGTGCAAGTGCTGTAGTAACCTCTCTCTCCGCAGTATGGAAAGGTAGTAAACGTTGATTTCCTGACGCCGAGTTTGGGCCACTATAAAGCACAACAGACAAAACTCCATCTCGTCCCAAGGAACGGCTTTGTAAGTAGACATAACTTGTTGTTTTATAATATGTATATTCAGCGCTATAAACTTAGCAATATAAATAAACTTTTCGTCTACCTTCTCCGTTGAATATTCTGTTGTAACAACTGTGATATTTTGAAGAAGAACTTGTACCCGCAGTTTTATTTGTTCTTCCTTTATTGTTAATTCTTTCATTGCAGTCGTTTTAGAGATAGTCGGCTCTACATTTTGCGGAATGAAGAAGCGCAGGTCTATCAGCTTGTGCTGAACACACGCCTCTATCTCATCCGTCAAGAGAATATTAAGTAGCTTTAGTTCCGCATAAGACTCTGACAGAAGTTGATCCAATAGTTCTGAATGGGAATTGGACCACAGACCGAGAAGCGTGTCGAGCAGCTCCACACTGCCGGAGCGGATGGCGTAATACACCGCATTATGTCCTTCATTCGTGGAACTCTGGCAGGTAATGATATCATCTTCATTCGGGAGTATCTCTGAGGATAATACCATAATTTCGCTCACTAGAAACTTGAGTATTTGGGTCTGCTTGTGCTTGCAAGCCAAGGTGACGAGACTGTAGTTATATTGAAGAGATGTTCCACTGTGTTCCCGCTGGAGAGACAGATACAAGCCTTGGAATTTATCCCAGTCTCCTCTACAAACTGCATCCACCAGCGCATCCAATAGACCCTGCCTGGTACTGGACTCATCGCATTGACTACACGCCCACGCCGTGATGAAATCATTCTCGGATTCAGACGGGTCTGGTAAATTCTCAGTGTTTGTAAATTTTGCTTTTTTGCTTGGATTCATTTTCACCTTTATTTTAAACAAATCACCGGAACAAACCTGTGGAAGAACAATGGCATTTTAACAATTTTACGTTTAAGGATTTGAAGCAGTGTAAGAATTGCTGCTGATGTAAAAAATGTCCCTTTTCTTAAAAGCGAATAAATTAGTGTTTTTTTTCAAAAATCTCACCCTTTAAGTGTATTCTAGGCCAGTGTTCCGCAAACTTTTTGTGTTCACGGTACACCTACCAAATCAAGAAATTTTAGAGGTACACCAAAGAACAAATCAATGTTTATTTAATATGTATTATTAAATCAATATAATATGAAAACATTACGTTTAAGAGCCCATGAGGGATTTTTTAATATTTTATGGTTTTGCATGTTTTCATAAAAAAAAATATGCTTGTATGTTATATATATCCCATCAGTTAAATCTAAATATTAACAAATAGGGAATCTCAGGGTAAATTTCTCCACATTATATAAAATTGAAATCCAGCGATCCACGAAAAGATATAATACAACACTTTTTAATTTGCGTTCGGGAATGATCGCTGCATCTTCGGGTTTTTACGAGCGGATAACAGGATCAAATCCGTTTGCGTAACAATATACAATAACTTTTGGTGGAATTGGTTTTAAAAATTCGATGAGGGCGACACAAGCAACACAAGCGACAAAATTTTTAACTATTTTGGCAAATTTAGAGAAAATCGATTGCCCTGCTTAGAAATGTGAGCCTGCCTAACTGAGCACAGGAGATCAAAATTTGGAGCAATCGTTGATAATTTGCTCTCATCTCTTCGTCGATCGTCCTCAGGCGTTCTCTTTTTTTTAATTTAATCGGAGCTTTGGTATTAATTAAAACCCCAATAGTAAGAGAATTGAAAGCAGTGGATACTCATTTTTTATATGCAGCCAAAATGTGCTAGCGCTGTTTCGGAAAATTTTAGTTTTATCTTCATGAATCCAGTTTTTAGCTTCATGAATTCTTCCTGCACGTTTATCGGTAAGTGTCCAAGAGAAATGCTCTCTGATAATGGATTTCGTACCCAGTCCATGGTCACATGTCTGAAAATACCAGCTCATTTTTTTCTGAATCGGCAGCCGTGACACTCGGAAACATTTCATTACTACCATTAGTATCGTGGCTGATCCATAACACCAACATAGCGCGAAAGCTTTCAATCTTGCCCGATGACGTTAAAATATTAAAATTCCGGCTTTACCTTTTTTTTGTTGAGCTCATTTAAATGAGCAAATCGAGATATGCAACTTTTGCTACCCATTCATCCTTTTTAAACAGAGAAGCAAAATCTGAATCCTGGGTCTCTAAAAAAGTCTTTGTCTCATTTTTTAACTCGCTTGCGGTGAGGCACACCAACTAATGACTATGGCACACCAGTGTGCCGCGGCACACGCTTTGCGGAACACTGTTCTAGGCCATCATTTCAATTTATGGAGAGAGAGAAAGGTGAATTTACATATAAATTTTATTAAAATGGATCAATTTCAAAATTATTGATGGAGTGGAGTTAAAACATAAATAAACTAAAATTTAATGTAACTAAAGAAAATTCATGGTATTAGGGAAAATACATAAATGTAGACAATGAAAATATTGAAGTCGAAGAAATTAAATACTCGGGAATCATAATCGATAACAAGTTCATACTTAACAATGACTTTGAAATGTTTAGGTACTAAAACAATGGCCAAAAAGGTTAATTTCTTAAGTAGGATAAAGGTAAAATAAGACATTAAAACAAGGAAATTTGTCTACAACACCAATGTAGCATTCCACCTGAATTACTGCATAAATTTAATCTTTCTGAGCAATAAAACACAAGTTAAAATATTGGAAATAATTCAGGACAGAGGTCTATATTGTGCTCTAGTACCGTGGTCATTATTTGGTGTGGGGTTAGTATATTTATGTTGGTGTGCCTCGTTGCAATGTTACGTTGCGACGCTGCGCCCGCTTAGTCATCCCAGCGGTCCCACGTTTTTAGAGACCCAGGGTTCAGATTTTGCTTCTTTGTTTAATTAATAAGTAAAATTTACAAAATTTGAAGAAACCCCCGACACAAAAAAAGGCTGATAACCTTGAAACGCCTGAACAGATTTTCATGAATTGTAGCTAAGAACCATCTCTATTACGTCAGCTTTCAAACAAAAAAAAAACAAAAAAAACTGCATCACAATCGGTCCATTCGTTTAGTAGCTACGATGCCACAGACAGACAGACAGACAGACAGACATAATTCATGCTAAAGAAGAGTGAAATTCTTTTTTTTATTATATAGATAAGAATTGTAATCATAAATAAATATTTCCTGGCTGCAGTCTGCTGGCAGCTTGAAAATTTCAATTCGAAGATATTTTTGCCATTGCAATGACAGAAAACTAATAAATGCAGTATTTGTAATACATATATATTTTTTTAGGAAAAATAAACATTTCCGGGTTACGAAAAATCTGAAATATTTGAAAATCTCCTACTACCACCACAGTAAGCGGAAAATGTTGTCTGGGTCTTGATGGCCAGCCGAGGAATCGAACACACAATGCTTGGGTGGGACCCAAACGCAACGTCAACTAAGCCACCGACCGGACACCACTGAATTAAATATTATAAATTTGAATACATGCCTCTTCAGCAGTGTGGAGTAGTGCCGAAATTATTTAGAAGGTTTTCCCGATTCATCACAACACACTCTATTTGTCTTTATTGAGCACTTGTTTCGTGAACATTATTTGTTACTAATTATTAATTATAGTCGCAATGACACATATTGACTCATTCCGTTGCCACAATAACCACATATAGAATTCTTGAAGTGGAAGGCAAGTTTCTGAATAGACTAGGTCAGTGATGCGCAACCTTTTTAGCAGAAGGCAAAAAGTCAATTGACAATGAAGGCAAACAACATATCGACAGATACGTCACAATAGTCTCCCCCACACGTAGAGTTCGGAGCGGGACGTGCCCCGCGCCATTTCAGGCCGCCACGCAAAACAGTCTCAAAGTGAACTGCGCTGTAAACCGTTATCTTACTTTCGGTCTTTACTTTTCTGCGCGGCAGCCTGAAGTGGCGCGGGGCACGTCCCGCTCCTCACTCTACTTGTGGGGGGTACTATTAAGCCGCCGCTATCCGAATTTCGACCGATTTCTTACATATCTCCCTTAAACATTTGAAGTTTTAAAGCTCTTAAAAAAATATGTTATTTTTGAAGATAATATCTAGATACGTTCCACACCGAATCGCAAATTATATGATATTCCCTTGATAGAAAAAAGTCGCAAAGTATGCTCCGAAAACTATTTAAAACACGTCTATTTCTATTATTTTACAACTTATATTTGTGAAAAAATTCGCAACGTTTCTTTAACACTTCCGTACCGGACCGGGGGAACGCACTTACACTAACGAGAGTTTTACGCTGTATCTAAGTTGTTTTTTAAACCACCTACTCAATAATTTGGGTAATCCTAGAAAAAATATTTGGTTACAGATCTGCATTAAAAAAATTAATATTGCATTACCACTTTTCTTAATATTAAATAATTTCTATCAAATTCCGGCTGAGATATGTCCCGCCCGCCCCCCTTCTCCTCTGTTCGGGCGTTACCCCGTACCCATCTGCTGGAAGTATCCGGACAATTCTAAGCGATAGCAAGTAATTTCTAAGTTGTTAGTGAAAAGGACTAGATCCCGTTTGTTTACACTGCGCATCTCATTTGCTCTTTTTACAATGCTATGATGTTCGCTTGCCGGTCAAAGATCATTCGGTCTGGGTCGTTTCCGGTAAGCGCCAATCGCCAGTCGAGATTCGGAAACAAAGAGTTATGTTGGCTATCAGCCCGCCTTCTCTGTTTTCTATGGAAAAATATACATTATGAACTAAATTCCATAGATTATAAATAAAGTCACATTATTTATCAAAGGATTTTGAAAATGACTACTGAAATACGATGAATATACTTCCCTCTAATTATTACCAAAACAAATTACAAAAATTATGTCATTAACACCCTTTAATAAGCAAAACAAAATGGGGTCCCCGAGTGACCCCCCTTCGGATCACGTGTGATTTTTTTCTTTCCGGACGAAAAGGTTAAATGATACTTAAGATACCTTCCACGAGATTTTTGTTCTATTTTAAACGAGTCATGTTTTACCCAATTTTCGCATCAATTTTGTCATTGAAAATATTGGCACGCTCTGTCCAACATTCGTAATTACATATCTCTCCATCTTTTTCTTTTTGGGCCGGGAAGCGTCGCCTTAATGTAATGGAGCCAGGACAGAAAAGGACAAGTGGGTTGCCGCGAAATTCTGACGTGTTTCCGCTTGTGCTGGACATCATTACGCTAGTTCCTAAAAATTAGAGCCGTAACGGATATCCGGATACTATTCGGTATCCGGCTATATTATTACTATCCGGTCAGATGCCGGACAATTACCTTATATCCGGCCGAAGCCGGATAGTTGAAAATTGAATAAAACCTGCAGGTATAATTATTTTTTCATTTCCTCTAAACATTTATTACAAACCATGACCGGTTAGGTTAGGTAAAAAATTGCAATACATTTGTTAGATAGGGGAACGAATTAGCCTGTGGGCTGTGCACCACTGAATAAGGTTCTGCAGAATAACAATCCTAATCTAATCGGTAAGAACTGATAAGAGTCCGATTCGAGCCGCGGTCAACAGTGGTTGTGTGTACCTTACCTATTGCTTAGTGCCGTTCGCCCGTTCCCGTGCCTCATACAGATAAGAGATTATTGTTACATTTTATTTAATTCTGTTTATCGTATACTTATTTGTTTGCATTCCTACTTACGGCTAATCCGTTTTTGTTTGTACAGTCAATGAAATAGACTGCGTATTATTTTTTCAGTTTAATTTTTAAAAGTTAAGTTTTTTTTTTTATATAATGGAGGAAGACGAAGATAGACCTCCCGACCCAGGATCGATATTAGATTTTTCTGATTCGGAATCTAACACTAGCCAGGCTTCTATTACGCTTCCATCTCGTAAACGACGACCATCGCATAGCCTTTACATCCCATCGAAAGTTAAATCTATACCGCCGATTCAACAAACCTCGACCTCTAACGACCTTAACCCCAATAGTAACACCCAGACAAGTACTTTAGCTAGCGATAATACAAAAAGTACTGACTTACTTTATCCTGCTTCCGCTTCCGGTCCTTTTATCGTAATTGTTCAGAGAACTGAACAAGGAAAACTTATTCATCCTTTAGATTTTGGAAAATTCTTATTTGACTCAAAAAATAATAACCTTGGTATTGTTAATGGTTCAATTAAACCGGAAGGGCGATATAAATTATCTATCGAGTTTAATACTGCCGCTTCCGCAAATGGATTTGTAAAAAAAATTGACTCGCTCTCAAAACATAAATATAAATCGTTCATCCCGTCATTTAACCTTACGAGAATGGGTCTTGTTCGAGGAATTCCCACGGATATCCCAGAGGCTGAAATTGTTGATGCTTTGAATAATTCCCAAGGAACCCCGAAAGTAATAAAAGCACGTCGACTGAACTACAAGGATTCTACTGATGGAAACAAGATCTGGAAACCTTCCCAATCTGTTGTTGTTACATTTGAGGGACAATCCCTTCCGTCTCGTGTGTTTATTTATTATACCTCGCTTCCCGTCGAAGTTTATAAATTTCCAACTGTTCAATGCTTCAATTGCTGCCGGTTTGGACATACAAAATCCGTATGCCGCTCCCCTCCACGTTGTTACTTTTGCGGAGAAGGTCACCCATTTGATCAATGTCCAAAATCTTCCAATAATCCCATTTGCATTAACTGTTCGGGTGCACATACCGCGGTCAGTCTAGCCTGTCCGGAATTGACAAGACAGAGGAACATAAAACATAAAATGGCTACCGACAACATTTCGTACTTCCAGGCCTCAAAGTTATTCTCTCCTGCGAAAAAATCTTTCGCAGAGATGACATCGTCCTCAGCTCCTTTCCAATCAACCACCTTTTTAAATTCAACGTCATCTTCTCACAGAGAAACCATTCTCAAGCCAGTCAAACCCAACCCAAAATATACTCCTTACCTTGATAAAAAACAATTGAATAATATTTTGACCAGCCCGAATGGGAATGCCAAATCTCGGACCCCCAATGGGTGTGCCATTAATAGTAATACATCCCCTCCTGCTCTCCCCGAAATATTGAATAATAATTCTTTTATACAAACTTTAATTACCCTTTTAATTTCTATCCTTACAAACAACAATACTGTACCGTCCAACGCTGCCGATTACATTAAATCTTTATTATCTTGCCTCCCCAATGACTTCGAAACTGAACAAAATTCTTCAGTGGAACAGTAGAAGCCTCTTCGCTAACAAATCTGACCTAATTCAATTACTCGACGAACACGACGTTTCAGTGGCCGCCATTTCTGAAACGTGGTTAAAACCCTCCTTTCACTTAAGAATTCCGGGTTATTATTGTCTCAGACACGACAGACCGGATGGTAAAGGCGGCACGGCTCTGATAATCCATAATTCTATCCCGTTTAAACAAATTAATATACATACTCCCTCCGACGATATCCAGATAATAGCAGCTGTCTTATCTGATATCACAATATTATCAATATATATTCCTCCCTCTACCACTTTTATTGAAAATGAATGGGCACCAATCTTAACCCAGATTGGTTCACCTTATATGATCCTTGGAGATTTTAATGCACATTCCCCTTCTTGGGGTAGCAAAATAACAAATCGTTCTGGCCGCAATCTTTTAGATTTTATTGATACCCATAACCTATGTTTTTTAAATGACGGATCTCCAACCAGATTCACCCCTCCTCATCAACGGAAAAGTGCTGTTGATTTATCTCTTTGTTCATATCCGTTAGCATCTAAATGCTCTTGGGACATCCTAAACGATCCCCTCTATAGTGATCATTTTCCAATTATAATCCGATTCCAACATCAATCTAACACTTATCCTCCACCAGTTAAAAATAATCTCAAATTTAGAATAAATGATGCGAATTGGAGCACTTTCTCTTCTGAACTCAGACATCAGATTGCAATGTGAGACGTTTCCCTCTATGGTTATAAATGCAGCAGAAAAATCCATCCCGAAACGCAATGCGAACATTAAAATAAAACACTCTAATCCGTGGTGGGACGAGGAATGCACTCGCTCCGTCAACTCTCGTAAAAAAGCAATTTCCTCTTTTCGTAAGTGTATGACACTAGAAAAATTTTTATCAGTTAAAAAAGCCCAGGCAGAAACCAAACGAATTTTGAAAAATAAAAAACGCGCTGGATGGCGGAAGTTCTGTGAGAACCTGTCTCCGGAAACTCCCCAATCTTCAGTTTGGTCTAGCTTAAAAAAATTCGGATCATCGTATTCTCCGCCGAGTACCAAGCATATATCAGAAGAAATTCTTATAGGATTTGCGGATAAAATAGCCCCCCCATCAGTGGCCGGATGTGAAGAAATGCCTTCTATTAAGCCATATCCATCTCACTCTAACTGGCTAGATGCTCCTTTCTCCATTGATGAGATGAAACTAGTAATAAGAACCCTTTCTGACTCTGCTCCGGGTCCCGATGGAATACTTAATAGTTTCATTAAATCATTTTCTGATATGGCGGTTGAATATTTCTTATCTCTTATTAATAATATGTTTGAAACAGGACTAATTCCGGATGATTGGAAAACTCAAAAAATCATTCCCATTTTAAAACCTGGAAAAAATCCATCTGAAATTTCGTCTTATCGGCCTATTGCTCTTTCATCATGTTTGATGAAAGTAGCGGAGCGTTTGATGAAGAACAGATTAGAGTGGTTTGTTGAAAGTCAAGATATTATCTCACCAAATCAGTATGGTTTTCGGAAAAAGAAATCTACAATGGATAATTTAAGTTTGTTCACAACTGATATCCGAGTTTCCCAATCCCTAAATTCTTATACATTGGCCACATTCCTTGACCTTTCATCAGCTTACGATGATGTTTTACTGAATGTTTTGAAAGAAAAGCTAATTAAAAAACAAATCCCCCCGAAATTAGTCCAATTTATTATTAATTTGCTCTCAGATAGGTCCATTATTATTGAGTCTTCCTCTAAATGCTTAAGGCGCAAACTATGGAGAGGTTTGCCCCAGGGTTCTGTTATTAGTCCTCTGTTGTTTAATATTTATATAAGCGACCTAGACTCAGTAATTCCTTTTTCTATCAAGCGTCTTTACTTTGCGGATGATATCCTTATATATTTGTTACATAAAAATATTATTCTTGCAGCTAAGGAAATGAATTTGGCTTTACAATATATTAAAAGCTGGTTGTCAATAAATGGGATGAATCTGGCGGTATCTAAAACAAGGGTCGTGGCTTTCACGCGCAAAAGAAAAATTCCCCAATTCTCAATTTCTTTTGATAATGTGCCTCTACAAACCGCTACTCAAATCAAATTCCTTGGTCTTCTTTTGAACCATAAACTTTCCTGGCTTCCACACATTCAGATCATTTCTACAAAGTGTGAAAAGGGACTTAATATGATGCGAGCAGTTTCCAGAGTATGGTGGGGATCTCACCCTACCACTCTTAAATTAATGTATAATTCCCTAGTTCGGAGCCACTTGGATTATGGCTCATTCCTTTTTGACCCACTCCCTAAATATCTAGATAAGAAAATGGAAAGAATTCAATCAAAAGCCCTCAGAATGATTATTGGAGCTGTGAAGTCTTCTCCAATTAATGCTCTTCAGGTGGAATGTGTGGAGCCTCCATTATATTTCAGAAGGCAATTCCTTGCCAATAAATATATTTTCAAGGCTTTATCGTTATCACATCATCCTATTAAACAAAGTCTTAATAGGTTAAGTGTTAATTTGAATTCTAACAAAAGATTGAGAGAAAAACAATGTTTTCCTCTCTTAATTAAAAGTTTTCATCTCTATAATTCTCTATCATCTTCCCTCCAATATCTTCAAGAAGTTCCCAATCTTCCTATATACAATATTCCATTTAAGGCAATCACTTTTATGCCGAACACAATAACATCAGTCTTTCGGAAGAATATTTTATCTTCCCCAAATAAATTTCAAAATGTGGATGATTGTTTTAAAAGCATAGTGGCTTCGAAATTCCCTGGATTTTCCATCCTTTTCACGGATGGTTCCAAATTTGAAAATAAAAGATGTGGAGCATCTATATATAGTCCAGAATTCAACATCAATCTCACTTATAAATTACCGAAAGAAGCTTCCATATTTACAGCCGAATGCTTTGCAATTGAACAAGCGCTAAATCAAATCCAGGTTCTCAACATTCATCGAGCCTTATTATGTACTGATTCGCTAAGTGCTCTAACTAAAATTAGGTCAAATATTTTACGTTATCCGGAAGACAATATTATATGTAAAATAAAAAATCTTCTCAATTCTCTTAGTGAATCTGGGTTTGAGACGATATTGGCCTGGGTCCCTGCCCATTTGGGTATCGAGGGTAATGAGATGGCCGATTTTCTCGCCAAATCTGGTTCAGATTCCGGAACTATCCCATTAAATTTTAGAATTCCTATATCCGATGTCTTTCCGATTCTTAAATCTAATATGACTCGTGCCTGGGAAGAAAATTGGGCAGTCTCCAAAATAAGAACTGGATCTTTCTATGCGGGAATTCAAAACCATATCCCTGCTAAGCCATGGTTTCACGGTAAAAAACTTTCAAAACGATTCATTTCATGTATCATGTTCAATTGCATCTCACTTGTCTAGAATTAGAGTTTTAGATGATCCGTTCTGCCAGTGCGGTGTGGAAGAGGAAACCCTCGACCACGTTTTCTTTAACTGTAAAAACCATTCATCTTTCAAGAACATATACCGCCGGCTTATTAAAATCACACACCACTCCCCCCTTAACATTTCATACCTTTTATCTCTTAACAATTCTCGTGTTCATACAGCTTTATGTAAGTTTATTAACCTGAATGAATTCAATATTTAATTTGTTTTAGTGATCTAAATGAGTCCAATATTTAATTTGTTTTGAATATTTTCCCATTAGATTAACCGAAATTTCTTATCCATTTTAAATATTACCGGCACAAAGCACTCTCTCCAGGGTGAATTGCCTAAAACCAAAAAAAAAAAAAAAAAGAACTGATAAGATTAACTATATTTTTTCTCTCAAAAGACAATTGTGAATGAAGTGAAAACTGTTGGAAGAGTGTTGTGGGTGTGTCAGTGTTCCCGAATTAAGCTCATTTTCCCTTACTTCTGTTGAGTTAAATATTATCTTCAAAAATAACATATTTTTTTAAGATCTTAAAAACTTCAAATGTTCAAGGGAGATTTGCAAGAAATCGGTAGAAATTCGGATAGCGGTGGCTTAATGCAGCAGTTATATTGTGTGATTATATTTTAATATAAGTGTAGGTGTGTTTATAAGTATTATAAATTGACTTAAAAATAACTTTCTCAACACAGGCTAGCCTAGTGAGGCGGCTTATGAGAAACCTAAATGTATAACAGTTCTTTTCTTCAAGTACCTACTGTTCGTATATATATTATTTTCTGTTGACCTTTTGTACTTATCTAACTTATAAACCATTGTAAACATTAACACTGAATATGTACTTTTTTAGTTATAATCTTGAAAATTTCCTTCAATAAAGATATATTATTGTTAATATTAATTGCACCATATATTATTTTTTTTGCTGATTGTATTGTTTCACTAGACAGGTCACACCGGTCATGCGTGGGGTTCATCCGATCCGATAGTCTGATCAGACAATCGGACATGTGGTGTCTGAGTGGTGAAATGACTTATTCTCAATTTGGGATGTGGGTATGGGTAACGCCGCCCGGGAGCCATTTATTGGATAATCAGCACCTCTGCATCTGCCCACCAACTACAAGGCAGGCCGGATTGGGAAAGGCTGGTTGAGGAAGACTTTTGACCTCTCCAACAGGACTCTTCTCGGAATATTGTCTTGCACCGCAGGATAGATTCATACAGCCGTCACTTCTGGACACACTTACCCCGGATTCGTACCCACCCAGTACTTCCTCTCCCAAAAAGACCCTTCACACAGTATCCCCAAAGATGACATAGACCATGATGGGAATTATTTTCCTCAGGGCCTCCTGCATGGAGCAATTGTAAAAAAAAGGTAGAGAGTAAGACACACATTTTTGTGGATAAATAAATTTAATTTTGACTCCAGTGTTAACCTAGAAAGTGACTTTAATCATAATTAAGTCAAGTTCACACCTTTTCAAAATGGTACATATTTCTATTTACAGTATTTTTATTAAACCTACACCTAAAAAAGTACAAAAATATAATTTACAACATATTTAAAAAAAAAAAACAGTCTCAAATAAAACAATAACTTTGTTTATAATGACAAAATTTGTTTAATTTTAAGACCGACTGGTTTCGCTAACACAGGCATCATCAGGGTACAAATCAAAAGGTGACTCGACAGTTGATCCGCCGATAGTTGACCGCCTGAAATTATTAAAAAATTAAAAATTTTTGTTCATTATTTACCAATTTCAAACCTAAAATTGACTTCAAAATACCTTTAATAATAAGTAGGTACCAATATCAAACAAATACATTTGCAGTGTCGATTTTTTTAACTTATCCACTGGAGCGACCAAACGAAATAAATAAATTTGACTCGATTGCTCAAGATTTCCAGAAGATCACTTTAAAATTTTTTCGCCAACATTAAAAAAATCAGACCTTCGAATTTTAACATGGAGACATAAAAAAATTATTATAGTGTATATATCCAATGAATTAACCTGTATTTTACCGTTTATCTCATATTTGTAGAATTTATAAAAAAAATATAAAAAAATCGTAAAGTTTATAACCACGCAAACCCTGCGTGTTTGTTACTTTGAAACTCCGTGAGAGGTACTTATTCGAGTCAACATAGAATACTTTCGATTTCTGTATGTTGTCTGTGGTATACTTGATAATGAAAGATGCATATCTATGGGAAAAAGATTAAATTTTAACGGTAAACAGCTGATCAGAAATTCAGCGTGAAAAAAATATTTTAAAAATTCATTTTTAACATCGTTCTAAAATAGTCTACGAAGTTTGGATTTGTGATATCTATGGTCGCGATAGATAAAGTATTTCAATAGCTTCGTTTCAAAATAAATGGCTGGCCATGGAAATGTTTTAAATAATTACAATAAATGTTTGACGAAATGGTAGGAAAATGTTGTCCAATTTTGAAAAGCTATCAATTGCAGAAAAATAAAAGTGGTCCATTTTTCGACCATAATCGCTCAAGTGGTTATCTTTTGGGTAAGTAGAGACTCTGTATTTTCTCTAAACCGACCGCATATTGTATATAAGTATGCTAGGGGCCAACTGTCATGGAACCAAATTAAACTAATCAAAAAGTATATTGTGTGTGCCTACACATACAGGGTGTTAAGGAACATACTTGACTTACTTTAACCAGTGATTCCTGATATTATTTGGAGTAAAAAATGTTAATGAAATTTTGGTCTTTGGTTTTGAAGAAAAAAAAAAATAATAACATCAAAAATGTCACCGGAGACCAAAATTTCATGCACATTTTTACTCCAAATAATGCCAGGAATCACTGGTTAAAGTTAAGTCAGGTACATCTCTTAACACAGAGGCAGAGTGAGACAAAATATAAAATAGAATACAGGAATGTTGAGATAGAATGAAATTAAAATTTAATAGAGAGAAAGAGACTTGATAATGTGCATAAAAAATATACTCTGATGTTAGGTATGTTTTTAAGTTTTCACGGCCAAAAAGTATTTTTGTTATTGTTTTTGGGGTGTTATGCCGTGTTTCGCTACCTCCTTCTTTAGCCAACGTTTCGGACAGCGTTACAGTGTCCATCATCATCTGTCCATCATCATCCACCAGTCATCTGCCCTGATGATGGACACTGTAACGCTGTCCGAAACGTTGGCTAAAGAAGGAGGTAGCGAAACACGGCATAACACCCCAAAAACAATAACAAATATACTCTGATGTTGTTGATATTTTTAGTACATCAATTTTAATATGTAAGCATACCTTATTGAAGTTTTTTTCATCAAGTAAGGGAATATTCTGATAAAGTTATTTAAATTGACTAACACATGTTGGCTGATAGAAAAACAAAAAACTATTTTGGATTTTTTATATTCTGTACCTACATATTGTGTGGATCAAATTCAATAATATTCTTATTTAATATTTATTTTTGTGTAAATGTTTTAAATAGTCGTTTCCTGCACTATTTACAAGTATAATTTTGTAAATATTGTTATGTATATATGTAAAAGCCTAAAAAGGCGTAAATAAATAAATAAAGGGTTATCACATTATATCTACAGAGACAAAGCTGTGTCAATTGAAGGGGTGATTAACCACTTGGACCCATTAGCTTGTTTCAAACTACCTACAACACGGCCAGACATATGTAATAACCGCGTAACGATACCTGAGTTATTAATGCGAAATATACCTCGTATAGGGCTATTGGACACAATGAATTGATTATTAAGAATAAGGCTTAGTTTTAAACGCATTTTTTAAATTTCTTTATTTGGAGGGCATCTAAAACCAGTCGGTAATAAATTAAACATATTTCGTAGATATAAACAAAGTTATTTTTTTATTTCATTAATATGTCGAACCACAAAGCGACTGATTTCTACCAAAAGAAAAAAATAAAATAATAGCAAATTCTCATCAGCATTTATCTTTATGGATATATTCCTTGATCAGGGCTTGCCCGATGACCATCATTTGGATGTCCGTGGCCCCTCCGTATATCTGCGTGACTCTGGCATCTCTGGAAAATACAAATTAATTTAATTATTTTATTTAATTAATTAATTTAACTCAATTGCCGGCAACCCGGGTGTTTATTCAGATAAAATAATCGTGTACAAAACAAGTAAGTTACGAACAAGTAGTTAAAAAGGAGTACATAAAATTAACACAAAATGGACATGAAAATGCAAATTGTAGGCCACTTAAGAATTTTTGAAAAATAATTTTTTTTTTAAATTGTCCCCTAAGACCTCAAAAATGATGTCCCAAATGATTTTGGAAAAATCTCTAAGTACTCGGATTTCGAATTTTAGTACAAGGCCCCCTTTTGAGAGCGCTCGAGGGAAGGTATGTTAGGGGATTAGAGCAGGTATACGGCAGATGTTATTGAAATCATTTGTTTGTTTTTGACTAGTCTAGACAAGTTTAGACTTGTCGAACGTCTCTTTCAGTCAGTTAGGCACAGCCAAGCATTTGAGAAGAACATTAGTCGACAAACGCTCATTTTTATCGATTCTCATGATTTTCTACTACTCAAAAGGGGCCATCCATATATTACCCCCCCCCCCCCTTCCCACCCCTTAAGTACATAGGATTTTTTTAAATTTAATATATTGAAAAAAACCTATGTACTTCTGTAGGAGTTATTACACAAAATAAAATAAAAATTGGCTTATTATAATTAAAAAATTACAGGAGTTGTTTGTCCGGCCGTGGACCCTGAAAAAATGGAGACGTCATCGGAAAAATGCTGCACAGCCGCCATTTTGAAATCAATCACTTAAAAATTTTTTTGTATACAGTCACTGATATGTATAATAAATACTCTTTATTGGAATCTCGATTTATTTTGTAGTATTTCTGAAAAAAAAATCCTAAAAAAGCCTATTTTTTCGGCCTCCAAGAGTGGCCTAACCGCTTAAATCAAAAGTAAAAAGAGATTATAGTATTAATAATATCTACTTAAAAGATAGCTATGTTTAAATATACATCTGAATACCTACACCTGTACATACATATATATCTATATACACATACCATACAAATACATAATGTATACACAAACAAATAAATAATAAATACAAAAGCATTTTAGCACAATTTCAACTATTTGTGACCAGTTGCATATTTTTAATATGTTTGCCGGATGCGAGTCCCAATTGTTTGGAGCCAGTGGGACTATTGGCCAATTGGAGAAGATTGTGAGGCTGAAGTTAATGGGAAAGGCAAGGTGACGGGAAAGGTTGGGAAGGACCTGGCTAACCAGATCTGGTCATCAAATATTTTAAGCAACATTTCACTTCTAAATAGGGCGATACTGAGAGTATCTTCCACTCTGTATACATACATATATTGGAATATTTTATACTATTTACATAATGTCCGGAAACTCGTAGTAAAAGCGGGAAACTGCTGAACCTACTTCACATAGAGAACCCAAAAAAATTTTTTTTTTGATCTGAGCATATCTAAAAAATATCTTTTTACACTCGATGCATTTTAAAAGACATTAAACAGCTTTTATATTAACCCCTTGATAACCGTTTTTTTTTTTTAAATTTGACCTTAAAGTTTCAACTTGAAAAAAAAAGATACCACAAAATCAACCTAACTTGAACTGTGAATTTCCCTTTTTTTACGTTAACTCAGGAGGCTCTGAGGAAAATAATTTCCATCAGGGCCTATGTCATCTGGAATGCTGTGTGGAGAGTCTTTTTGAGGAGAGGAAGGAATGAACATTGGTCTTGAAGAGACCCATGTTGTAGGAGGGAGGAAACACAGAGGCCGGCAAATCGTTCCATAGCCGAGCTGTTGAACTCTAGAACGAGTCGAAAAAACGACTGTGACAAATATCAACCGTGTACATATGTTGGGCGCACATTTGGCGTTTCTCCTGACTATGCACCGGTGCCGAAAGGATCAATGACGCTAGTTTCTCAGAGCATCTTCTATTGAAATACCGGAAGAACAGGGATAGCATTCCCACCCGACGCCTGTACTCTAAAGATTGCAATCTGTTCGTTAAGGTTCCCTGTAACGTGTTAGTATTATTTTTTTGAAATAAAACAAATTAATTAAATTTGAACATGCTGGAATTTGAACCCTCATCTCTGGATTCGTATCGAGGATTAACATATTTCAAACATGGAGGCCGTCCAACAGAAGATAGATATATATAGAAGAGGGTGCCAGAAGAAGTAACACCGAGGGCTGCAGTTACCTGTAGAGGCGTTCAGCAGGCAGCCCCCGTACGAGGCCCATGGCCCCCAGCACCTGCACACAGCTGTGCGTAGCGAGTGCGGCGCACGTACTGGCCGCCACCTTGGCAGTGCAGCTGTGCCGCGTGTAAGGGGCCCCCGCGTCGCACTCCCACGCTGCTCGCCGTACCAGCAGGCGCGCTCCCTCCAGCCGGATGGATATCTCCGCCAGTCTGTTCTGCAAGCGTTGTTAACAAAGCAGAATCAGTTACTAATTAAGTTAAAGAATTTTATATATATCCTTAGTACGTAGTCAAGTCGAATATAACTCTTCGATCTGGTCCCCCCATTTTAAAATACATTCAGATTCATTCAATTCAACATAAATTCCTAAGGCACAATAATTTTAAACTCTTGAAAACAGAATTACTTGATGAAGGAAATAAATTTTTTTTTATATTAGCTCCACACAGAGGCCCTGAAGAAAATAATTTTCCTCAGGGCATATGCATAATTTCCTTCGACATCCGTCCGTACGTACGAGTGTGAACTTTTCAAAAGTAGAATAGTAAAACAGTTCTATTAATAAGTAGTGGCAAACCTGAACGGCTGAGATCTGCGCCAAAGGGGCCCCGAAGGCCTCTCTCTGCAGCGAGTAGTCAATGGCGCAGTCCAACGCTGCCTGAGAGATACCTGAGGATTAGATTAAACAGGTTAGGTTCAGGTTTGGTTGGGTTCGCCCATCGAGGCGGGTTATATCCAACTCTAAATATACTATATGCTTTTTAGGCCCTACGTACTATCCGATTAGCAGGACAGCTTGCTGGACAGCATGTTGAACCGCCAACTGAATTATTATTATTCCGATGACCCGACAAAGGAAAAAATAATAATTCAGCTGGCGGTTTTTGCATGCCCACTGTCCAATTTGCAGAACCACAGCAAGCTGTCCAGCAAGTTGTTCTGCAAAATCGGAAGAAGAGTAGGACCTTTTATCAAACATAATTCTTTTTATTACTGTTACTTCTAAACCCGTCTATTTTTTCGGTTTTCGGAACAACTCGTGCAGATCTCATAGAAATGCTGCATATAAAATTACTATCATAGTGAGAGATAAGATATGAATGGTGTTAGAAAGAGAAAACACCACGCTTTATTTTCAAATCTAATCCATACTAATATTATAAATGCGAAACTGCTCGAGTTTGTTTATGACCTTTTCACGCATAACACAATATAAAGACTTTAATAATTCTTTCACCAATATAAAGCTAAATTATATGCGCAGACTACAGGTTGTATATGATGGTAAGCTCTGGCGTTATGAAATTATAAATATTAATATATTATATTTGTTATACGTTTTCTGTCCCTAACAAAAGCGAGTTTTTGCTAACATCAGAAAAAAATCTTTTCCATGGAAACAATGTTGATATATTTTTGGGCTCTATGCTGGTAGGTACTCAGTCTACTTGGTCAGCTACTACTGCAGAAAATTCAAATATTAGAATTCGTTTTTTTTTGGACAAGCTTGGAATAAATGTCAGATGAGAGTTGCTATATTAAAAATATAATTCGTAGCGATTATAAAGACTGAATGATAGAGTATTTTTTTATTGTATTAACGAACTTCCAAATATTTAAATAAAAATAAACATCCGAAATGTTTGTAAGCGCATAAATTCCGAACGAATGAACAAAATTGGATAAGTAATTCTTTTTTTCTTTGAGCTATAGCATTATGAAATTTAGGTGGTAGGCGAGATGTTTGAAAACTGAATGCAAGGGAATTAATATATGGAATGCGAGAGGGGATGGGGGTGGGGTGGGGGGGGGAGATAATTGATAAGTGCAAGCGCTACAGTAATTTCCCGTAATACCATGCGAGCGAAGCCGCGGGGAAAAGCTAGTAATTAATATGTCCACTTTTATGAATCCAAAGCTATAGATTGCAATTTGAAAAATCAAAATGATGAAACTTTGGGAATTTTTGAATAATTATTTTTACTTGAAACTACAAAAAAGTGAGTTGACGGTAACGTTTATAAAACATTTGCTTAATAAATTATGTTTGTGTTTTTTTATTTTTTTTCGTTTTCAGTAATTTTAGTTAGAAAAAACGTAAGGTGAACCATTTTTATGTTTTTTTAAACTTTTTTATGTTTGCGTGCAAAATTTTATATTTCAAAAATTATATGTTTATTTCGATTTATATTATTTGAAAGCGTATTTTATCACCTTTCGAAGACAGTTTTTAGTTTTCAGATACATTTAGAAATATTCCATTTATTTGGACCTTCTGATAAAATATGGTTGAGGCCTGAGGGGTTAACACTAAAATGTAAACTTTGTGGTAGACTCAAAGAATTAAAAGTGTCATAAATTTAATATTGTAATAGATAAGATGTATATTAAAAAAAGCACCTAAAAGAATGTTACCGTGAAATAGTGTGTAATAATATATTCTTGTTTTTCTTCAATAAAAAAAAATCATCATAACCACTGGAGCGACAGCGCATATTAAAAATTTTTTCTCCGTTTGCTCGAGATTTTCAGAAGATCATTTTTTAAATTTTTCGCCAACATTAAAAAAATCGTCCCTTCGAAGTTTAACATGGAAACATAAAAACTTATTATAGTGCTTTATAGCCAATGAATTAACCTGTATTTTACAGTTTATCTTTTATATGTATGATTTATAAAAAAAAATATAAAAAAATCGTAAAGTTTATAACCGCACTAATCCTGCGTGTTTATTACTTTGAAACTGCCGTGAGAGGTACTTATTCGAGTCAACATTCAAGTAGAATATTTTAAATTTCTGAATATTGTCTGTGTTATACTTGATAATGAAAGATGCATATCTAAGCAAAAATGACTTAATTTTAACCGTAAACAGCTGATCAGAAGTTCTGCGTTAAAAAAATATTTAAAAATTTATTTTTAACATTGTTATAAAATATTCTACGAAGTTCAGATTTGCGACATCTATGGTCATAATAGATAAAGCATTTCAATAGCTTGTGGGAGTGTGGGTGGGAGCTACAAATATATATGCTTTTTTAATTTGCCGAATCTAGGATGCATTTAAAGCAATCGGAGACATTTAAAATTGCACCGATATGTGGCAAAAATCGCTCCAAAGGTTAATTAATCAAATAATTATTCATAATAATAATAATGGTTCATGGCCCATCTCCCTTGTTTCTATTATCCAAGGTTTCAATGATTGCATGATATTCTCTGAATTCCCAGAAATCTACAGCTTTGGCCGCTGGACCATTTAACAGTCTAACTGATCATTCAAAGTATGTTCACTACTGGAGTCAGAAATACAGTTATAAATAAGTATTAGTTGTAAGTCACCAACTACTTATAATATAAGTCTTAGTAATAATTATAAGTAGTAGTTGCTAATTACATTAAGAGCGGAGACGGTTTACATATAAAGTTCCCGTGAGCACTTAGGCCGTAGGCCCATTGTGCTATCTCCCATTTTACCTCATTCCTTTGACAGTAATCCAGTCCCTTTTACAAAGTTCACCAGGATTGTCATTGGAAATGAAGCTATATCTTCTGTTGATAATGTGTCTTCCCAGGTCTCATTTCTCCTCTTCACTCCTCCGTGGTTCCCTGAAGGCCCCACGAGGGAAGAGGGCTTCATCTCTCCTCTCCACTCCTTAGTTCCCTGAAGGCTCCACGACGGAGAGTTCACCTCCCTTTGGTTGCCTAAAGGCCCCACAAGGGAAGAGCTCACTCCACCTTGGCTCCCCAAGGGCCCCAGGAGGGAAGAGGACTTATCTCTCCTCTTCACTCCTCCTTGGTTCCCTAAAGGCCCCATAAGAAAAGAGTTCACAGAGATGGCCTCACTTCTCCTCTTCACTCCTACATGGTTCCCTGAAGGCCCCACATGGGAAGAGGACATCATCTCTCCACTTCACTCCTCCTTGGTTCCCCAAAGTCCCCACGCCGGAAGAGTGCCCTTCCCCTTGGTTCCCTGAAGGCCCCGCAAGGTAAGGGTTCATGGAGGTGGCCTCAGCTCTCTTCTCCACGGCTTCTCCTCTTGGTTCCTCCTAAGGGCCCCAGGAAGAAAGTCCACAGAGGTGGCCTCAGCACTCCTAGGTTCCCAAAAGGCCCCTAGTTTTCGAATGGTCCAATTTTTTGTCCCACGAGTGACCAGGGAAATAGAAAGTTCACTCCAGCAGAGCCCCGAATGCTGGAGTAAGGTCTAAATACTCCGAGATGCGACCTTGTTTCTCGGAGGCACCGTTCTTGACACTGTTCCCCAGGACATTCAGCCTGAGCACGGTAGCTCACACCTTGGCTTGGGATGGCTACTGCAGGTTTGTGTTTCCACTCCCTGAGCGATGGGTTCGCCACACTCCCCACGCTATAAATTACATGTCTTAGTTGTAAGTCACTAAAGCCAAATTTACATTACGCGACTACTTGCATGCATGTTTCAAATAATTGCATTACACCAAAAAGTTGATGTAAGGTGAATTTACATTATGCAACTAGTTGCATGCATGTTCCGATTAATTGCACGATACCAAAAAGTTGATGTAAGGTGAATTTACATTATGCAACTAGTAGCATGCATGTTCCGATTAATTGCATGATACCAAAAAGTTGATGTAAGGTGAATTTACATTATGCAACTAGTTGCATGCATGATCCGATTAATTGCATGATACCAAAAAGTTGATGTAAGGTGAATTTACATTATGCAACTAGTTGCATGCATGTTCCGAATAATTGCATGATATCAAAAAGTTGATGTAAGGTGAATTTACATTATGCAACTAGTTGCACGCATGTTCCGATTAATTGCATGATACCAAAAAGTTGATGTAAGGTGAATTTACATTACGCAACTAGTTGCATGCATGTTCTGAATAATTGCATGACACTAAAAAGCTGGCGTAAGGCCGAATTATCATGCAACTAGTTGCATGATGTTCCAAATAATTACATGACATCAAAAAGTTAGTGCAAATTGCGCAAATTTTGTGTTGTGCAACCTTCAGTATCACAGCAACCATGGCACCATCAACATCAAGGCTTTTTTCTGCAATGCACAATTTTGTTGTACATAATTCACGCAGTTACAAGGAACACACATGTGCGCTCAGCTGAAATGGTTTTGCGACATTAGCATCACGTTTTTACAATTAGCAATTAGTTGCATACCACTAGTGGTGCCATAATTACACGCTAGCGTGATCCTTGTACAGTACAATTAATTGTACAATACAACTAATGCATGCATGATGAAACTATATTTTTACACATGAAACTATCAGTGCAACTAGTGTCATGGAATAACTAGTTTCATAATGTAAATTCGGTTTACTAGCTACAACATAGATAACAGTTTAAGTTGTACGTCACTAGTTATTTATTTATTTATTTATTAAAAGAAGTTTATACAATGAACAAAAAATTGTGTTAATTCATCCGCCATGCACGGAGAGAAATCGATTTCTGCTCTAACGATAAATTAACAGGCCCAATTAATAAAAATATCAATCTAAGGATATATTATCAATCTGCTCTGATAATATATCCTTATACTGATATTAATATCATGACGATCCCGAAAAAAAAACGTTATAACAATATAATATTAGTAAATAATTTCATGCCTGATAATTTAGCATGACAATTTATTGATAAGATATTCGTACTTCGTCATAATAATTCAACGTTATTCAGTCGCTGTGTTATTTAACATGACATCCTGATATTTATGCGGTACAACCCCCTACCTTTATTTTATTTTAGTAAGTGACTCATAAAAAATCATTACTGAACGAATAGACATCTAATATTTCCTGATAAATTATCCGTACAAAACTGCAATATCTTACAATGCAGCAAACAGAACAAACGCTCACTTCACTTCAGTCGAATCATAAAATGGCGCGTCGCGGCGGTCATGTCAATATTGTTGTTTTCAACAACCGATAAACATTAGTTTATTTTCATTTTAAAGAATATAAAATCACAATCTCTTGAAATGGATCGACACCCGACAAACTATCAATTTGTTAGAGAAATTGGGAGAGTGGATTATTAGCTGGTAAGTTTGTCATATTATTATTTCCAAATAATTCATTTTATGGCGGCATTGGCAAATATTTACCTAATAGGGATACGCTTTATGCACTTTTTATTACAAAAACACCAGTTAGATATATAGGAAGTAAGTATTTCAGTTTCCGGAATTGAAAAATAATGAATTTGAAAGTGATTTTGTTAAAATTAAGAACGATTACTTGTTTGACGGCCATTGCCAAATGTCAAAGTTTTAAGGTTAGTTTTTTCTTCTTCTCTTATTATTCCAAAATATTATTAACACATGACCCTGAAATAGGTTCTGAGGTTCTTAGTTTGGGTTTAATTAAAAAAGGAAAAAAAAACTAGCCTAAAAAACTATTTTAATATTATTATGTCAAAACATGGCGAGAAGAAAAGATGATAAATTGTCTGTTTTTTAATGAAATATCTACTAAAATGCATTATTTTCCAATTTCGGAAACTGAAATACTTACTTTTCATTATTATCAAACCGATACTAAAGTGTTTTTGAAATAAAAAGTGCACATTAAGCGTGTCCCTATTAGGTAAATATTTAATATTTACCACTTTCTCTCTTCAGTTGACGGTTTCATTTATTTGGTTTTATATTGAAAAACATTAAGTACTTTCCGAATTTCTTATGTTTACAGATTGACAAGGCTGGACATTATTCAAAACTGATTTGTCAAAATCCTTTTTACAACGCCAAGATGTAAAAATTAGTTGACGCTAAAGTAAAATTACCATCGAATCAATCAAATCCAATTAAATACTTTCAATATGTGATGAATATAATTATGTAAGTATAATATACGATATAGGATATTATTTCTTCAGACACTTTTCAAAGTAAAATACTTAGTTTTAAGGCTCTGGAAGTACTGAATAGGACAGGAGAGAGGAGTACTGTATACCACATCAAGTATTAATAATTTATTTTGTTTACAGAGTGACAACGCTGGACATTATTCAAAACTGATTTGTCAAAATCCTGCATTTTACAACGCCAAGATGTAAAAATTAGTTGACGCTAAAGTAAAATTACCATCGAATCAATCAAATCCAATTAAATACTTTCAATATGTGATGAATATAATTATGTAAGTATATTATACGATATAGGATATTATTTCTTCAGACATTTTTCAAAGTAAAATACTTAGTTTTAAGGCTCTGGAAGTACTGAATAGGACAGGAGAGAGGAGTATTGTATACCACATCAAGTATTAATAATTTATTTTGTTTACAGAGTGACAACGCTGGACATTATTCAAAACTGATTTGTCAAAATCCTGCATTTTACAACGCCAAGATGTAAAAATTATTTGACGCTAAAGTGAAATTACTATTGAATCAGTCAAATCTAATTAAATACTTCCAATATGTGATGACTATAATTATGTAAGTATATTATGCGATATAGGATATTATTTCTTCAGACACTTTTCAAAGTAAAATAATTAGTTTTAAGGCTCTGGAAGTACTGAATAGGACAGGAGAGAGGAGTATTGTATACCACATCAAGTATTAATAATTTATTTTGTTTACAGAGTGACAACGCTGGACATTATTCAAAACTGATTTGTCAAAATCCTGCATTTGACAATGCCAAGATGTAAAAATTAGTTGACGCTAAAGTGAAATTACTATTGAATCAGTCAAATCTAATTAAGTACTTCCAATATTTGATGACTTTATTTATGTAAGTATTATGAGATGTAGGATATTTTTTGTTTAGACATTTTTTAAAGTAAAATATCTAGTGAATGTTTTTAAGGCTCCGGAAGTGCCGAATAAGACAGGAGAGAGGAGTCTTGCTTCTACTACATCATTTCCGTATATTTCTGAATGTCTTTTGTTTACAGAGTGACGATGCTGGAAAAACTGACTTCACCAAGGAAGGAACGCAGGCGGATTATTGAGTTCGGCTCAGCCCAAAGAGCTAGCAATCAAGCATAAATTAGAGAAAAACTTTACCACTTGTATCCTAAGTAGTATTGTATGTAATATGTATATTACAGTATTATTGTGATGTGGTATTGTAACTACGGCTGCGATCTAGTAATGAAAAAAGGTTTTTGTAAGTAAGAAGTACAACGAAATAACTTAAATGATAAAAATAATTGGATGATTTATAGAACACTGTCATCTCACAAGGGCAGCTCAGCGGTAAAATGCCTGGTGTCTGCGGTCTAATTAAGTATAAACTCAATCACCGATTACAACAGTGAAAAAGTTTACTTCCTTTACAAAGTGAAAGATTTATGAAACAAAGGAAAAAAGCTCTATAAATCATCATAAGTATTATTATCATTGAAAGTCATCCTTTGACCAGTCCGTATTCTCGTTATTTGTTTTTGGGGTGTTATGCCGTGTTGCGCTACCTCCTTTAGCCAACGTTTCGGACAGCGTTACAGTGACCATCATCAGGGCAGGTGTGTAATTGTGTTTCGGACACTGTGACGCTGTCCGAAATGTTGGCTAAAGAAGGAGGTAGCGCAACACGGCATAACACCCCAAATACAAATAACAAAAATACTTTTGGCCGTGAAAATCTAAAAACGTATCAGTCCGTATTCTGCTTTAGATATTGTACTTTTGTAAAGTATTACAATCTGTTATTATTTACCCTTAGTAATTTGAGATACCACATTAATTGAATTTTATAATTTACACAAAATGTCATTTATGATGAGTAATTAAATATACACTATATAAAATTTCACTCTTTATGAATTATTTTCTAACAAACCTTCGTCTTCCCTATCTCCTTCCCGCTCTCCAACCCCTTCAGCCTCGCAACATACTCCAACGGGATGCCGTGATCCCACTGGCTCATTGGAAGATTTTATATAAGATTGTAAGTATTTTTAATTTGTTTCATTTTTATGATTATTTTTGTGTACTGCCATGTTAATTACCATTGCTTTTGATAAAGTTATACGACTTCTTGCATTTTTAATGATTGCGCTGACATTCCATCATTCCAGTCCTAGTGCAGTTAGGACTGGAATGATGAAATGTCAGTGGAATCCTTAAAAATGCAAGTAAGAAGTCGTATTTCTATCAGTACAAAGCAATTAACATGACAGTACGCATAAGGTATTAGTGCAAGAACCTAACAAAATATCAGAAAAACCTAATAAAGTATTCGTTTAAGAACGAACTAATTATCAGTATTTTACTTGCAGAATATCAGTAAGAACGAATGAATGGTTAGTAATTGCTGAAAAAATACAAGGAGAACTGTCAATATTTTCGTAAAAGAACTAACAAAATATTAGAACTACTGTTAAAATAGCATGAATCACTCCTGCTATTCGTAATTGTAATGCGAAAATATTAGTATTGTCATGCTGGCAGCGTTGAAATTGCGAGCCGTCATGATAATATATCCGTAAAGATTTTGAATTTTGACAGTCCCGTCCGAATATTTATTAGGACGCCGTTTCCTGTTAATTCATTCGTAAGAACTGCAATCCCGTTTTTAACCGTATTTCCGAATAAAATGACAAGAATTCCGAATAAAGTCGCAAAACATTTTTCTCCGTGTGCTAGGGATGTCCCTGTGTTATGGCGGATGAAGTTTACAGATTGTGTATGTACAGTGTACAGCTATTAACTTATGCAATTCATTTAAGTAGTTTAAGTAACATATTTAGTAACAAATTAAGTTAGTAATTTAATTAACACATTAAATTAATTTATGTTACAAGTTGTATCAATTATATTACAATTCAATTAAAATAGCAAATTTTTACTCATCATCGTTACTGAATGTAAGGATCCATTTTGATAATTTTTTTTTAAAGATATGGGGTTGGGTTTCGGATTTTAGTTTCTCGGGGAGAAGGTTAAACATTTTAGGAGCTAGGTACATGAAATGTCTTTGAGCTGATGTGGTGCGTAGTGTAGAAACATTGTAGTGTCGTTTGGTTATTGTTCTGGTGGTGTAACTGTGATGTAAAAGAGTTTTTTTCTTGTATTTGAACATGAAATGTGTTAGTGTAAATTTTAGATGAAGTTGCCGTATGTTTAAGACATTATATTCTGTGAAGAGTCTATTGGAGGAATATCTTGTTGGTCGCTTGTTGATAGCACGTAAAATCGTTTTTTGGGCTTTTTGCAGAGGATCAATAAAATTAAAAGCACAGCCGCCCCAAATTATGATGCCATATGCTAACTGGGATTGGCAGAGAGCATAGTAAACCGTTTTTAGTGTTATAGGAGTAAGTATATTTCTTAGAGTTCGAAAAACATAAGAGAGCTTGCGAATTCGGGGAGTTAGACTGGCTAAGTGCTGATCCCAACGAAGATGGTGATCAATTAGGACCCCCAGGTATTTTATATGAGATACTTTTTCCAAATTTGGGCAAGTACAGGAAGAGTAGGGACTTGGACAGGAGTGAATTGTTATTTTCTGATTGATAGAAGGTTGGGTTGCAGCAGATAGACTGAAGGTTAAGAATTTAGTTTTACCAGCATTGAGGGTGAGGAGATTATCATCTAACCAATTCTTTACCAGACCTATGTCATATTGAGCTATGTCGAATGCTCCTTTCCAATTTTTATGTCGAGTTATAAGTCACTAGTAATAAATCTTAGTTATAAGGTAAGTGACTGTAAGACTGATAAGGGGGAGGGGTGTTGAACGCACCTAGAGCCTGCGAGGAGATGCCGATGCGAGCTTGGTCCAGCTGCTCCATGGCTATCTTGAAGCCCTCCCCCACTGCGCCCAGCACCTGCTCCTGAGGAACCCTCACTTCCTCAAGAGTCACATTGCATGATGAGAGTGCTCTGGAATCAAATCAATTTTTTTCTACATTAGCCTGACAACACAGGAGGTCTGAGGAAAATAATTCCTCTCAAGGCCTATCTCATCTTTGGGGATGCTGTGTGGAGGGTCTTTTTAAGAAAGGAAGGAGATGAAGTTCTGGGAAGGAAAAGGGTATTAGGGGTGGGTAATGAATCTGGAGGTCAGTGTGTCCAGGAGTGACGGATGTAAAAATACATCCCTCCCGCTGCGGTGCAAGGCGATGTTCCGAGAGAGTACGGCTGGAGAAGTCAAAGGGACTCCCTCAACCAATGTAAAAAAAAGTTCCGTTTTTATTACTGTATCTCTTCAGCGAACTGACCTTATTCCCATGAGGTCATCCTTTGGCCCCAGTGAGACCCCCGGAGTGTCCAGGGACAAGATGAAAGCTGCAACAGAAACGAACATCAGATCACAGTATGATAAAACAATATTCTAAAGAAACGCACCTGGTGTTACTCGTACCTGTGATACCCCGATGGTTCTTGGTCTTGTCTACGCTGGCAAATACAATGATGGCTTTACCCTCCCGGGCCGAGGTCACCCACGACTTGGTCCCGTTCAGAACCCAAAAGTCCCCATCCTTCCGAGCTGTGGTCTGGATGTTAGCCACATCGCTGCCAGCATCTGGAATTATCACAATAGCATTAATAATAATAAAAACATTTATTAATTGTAAAAATTATTTTCCCATTTGGTCTCTAGTAGGTTGACATGTTGTTCTTGTATTGTTTTGTATTTATTTTACTTATATAATACACTTGCATAGCGTGGATTGACTAGATGATCATTTGTGGATAAGTGTGTGGAAGGGTTTAGTTTTTACTAAGAGGAAGATTTAACCAGGACATAAAGTCGAAAAATATAAATCAATAGACTTTTACAGTTTTAAAAATTTGGTTAATTTTCATTTATTCTAATGACAAAAAGGTCACTGCTCAGCTATACTTTCAGGATTTCTCCTGGAAAGCTGGTTTTCAGCAGTGCCTATAATATAATACACAAAACAAATAATTAAATTAAATTAAAATAAAATAAAATTACATACTTAATAAATAAATAAAAATGAATCAATTTTCCATACACGTAGTATAATGCAATACAAATAAATAAATTAAATTAAATTTAAAAAAAATTATAATTTAAAAATTCATTTATAAAATATAATCAATTCAAATATAAAATATAATCAATTCAAATACAAAATACAATCAAAATAAACAAATCAAATCAAAAACAAGTAGGCATTCCTTCAATTGCAAATATTATCAATTAAGATGTTTTGCGGTTGACTGTACAGTCAGCAACCATTCGCCGCAGAGCTTCTTGAAGCGCTGCAACGATGTCGATATTTGAATAGACAGTGGTATTTCATTCCAAAATTAGTAGCAGACAAGTAGTAGCAAATATGTTACCAACTGGGTTCACTGGAGAAGGAAAGGGGACTATAGATAATGAATGAAGCTTGAAAGGTAACAATTAGTGTTACCAATTGAGTTCACTGAGAGAAGGAAAGAGGAACTATAGATAATGAATGAAGCATGAAAGGTAACAATTAGTGTTACCAATTGAGTTCACTGAGAGAAGGAAAGAGGAACTATAGATAATGAATGAAGCTTGAAAGGTAACAATTAGTGTTACCAATTGAGTTCAGAAGAGAGAAGGAAAGAGGAACTGTAGATAATGAATGAAGTTTGAAAGGTAACAATTAGTGTTACCAATTGAGTTCACTGAGAGAAGGAAAAAAGAACCATAGATAATGAATGAAGCTTGAAAGGTAACAATTAGTGTTACCAATTGAGTTCACTGAGAGAAGGAAAGAGGAACTGTAGATAATGAATGAAGTTTGAAAGGTAACAATTAGTGTTACCAATTGAGTTCACTGAGAGAAGGAAAGAGGAACTATAGATAATGAATGAAGCTTGAAAGGTAACAATTAGTGTTACCAATTGAGTTCACTGAGAGAAGGAAAGAGGAACTATAGATAATGAATGAAGAATGACAGGTAGCAAGTATGTTACCAACTAGGTTCACTGGAGAAGGAAAGAGGAAGTATAAAGCACGCCGGATAGCAAATATGTTACCAACTAGGTTCACTGAGAGCGAAGCAGCCCACGGTTCCCTGGGTGAAAGGAAGAAGGAACTCCTCCTTCTGGCTGGGAGTGCCTCGACGGTCCAGCAGGTTGGCGTACAGACAGTTGTGGATGGAGAGGATGACCCCGGTGCTGGAGCAGTGCGAGGAGAGCTGCTCCACGGCCACGGAGAGGGTGAGGGTGTCCAGCCCCAGGCCGGAGTAGGTCGGAGACACGCACATGCCCATCAGACCCAGCGCTCCGAGCTGCTTTATCTAATAACAAATCAAAATGGTAATCACAAATAGAATTCAATGTTTTTAAGAAATAAAATACAACATATACTCAATTGGGTCTTATCTTAATAAATTAGTCAATCAAAATCTGATTCAATAGATTTAAGATTAGGCTGAATAAGTATTGTATAATGACAAAAAACACAATCTAAAAACGCCTGAATTGCTGGCTAAGAATAAACCGAAAGTAAAAAATCATTAATACTACCAACATAATTAGTGCTTACGCAAATTATTAATAAAAAAACATGCACAATATGACGTACTCTAAGGTACAGATATAGCTATCATTTTGTAAAAAAAAAAGAATCAACAATATTTTTTTAATTGACTGACTATGCTATCGGTTGAGTTGTTCATAGTGTTGGGTTCCTACCCAGACATTGCAGGTTTAATTCTCTGCTAGCTAAACCCTTAATCAGTGCACAAGCAACAATTTTCGCGCATAACAATGATACTAGGAGGAAAAAATGTCAGATTATTCGTAACCCGGGAATGTTTGTCATTCTTTTAAGAAGAGGTTTACCAACTTGTTTTTCGGGATAGACGGCGTCCCTGTCCAGTTGGGCAACCACAGGCTGCAACTCCTTCCGCCCAAAGTCCTGGCACGTTTTCTGTACCATCAACTGCTCAGGGCTCAGCCGAGAGTTGAAGTGGCGCACTGGGACCTGACCCTGCGCAGCCCTACGCCCCAGCGATGCTGCAATACGCAAATAATAATTATGAGTTATTAACTGAGCGTAATGAAGTCCTGTTTTAACTCGACCATAGTGTTGTTTAATTTGTATGTAATTTCAAGATGGTGGCCATTTTAATGGTTCAGGAAAGATTATTTTTTGAAATGTGAAATCTTTGTGTTAATTTTAACTTTTTTATTAGCATTTTTTCAATATTATGGTTCCTACCTGCCTGCAGAAAGTTTGAAAAAAGAATTATCGTTACTGTGAGATGGTGATATTACTTTGGTCAAATTGTACAATTCCTTATTTTAAAATAAAAAAAAGTTAAATAAAATAATGTAATATTGGTTATAATTAAGTAGGTAGGTATTTAAGTACCTCCTTACAAATCTTACGATTTCAGAGGAAATTTTGATTTCGATTTATTAAATACAAGAAAACTACAATAATATCGTTTTGGTGAGAGGTCCACTGTTCATAGAGCTTCTAATAAATGCCTCTTACCATGTAGCAAAAAACAATATATAAGAATTAATGCCGCACAAAAGTTTCAACTAACCCGAATCAATTGGACTCTGGTATTCATAATTAGGATATTTAGGGCTTTAGAAATGTTGGCCCAAGAAAGAAGAAGCAAGTAACATTGTTGTAAAACTTTAAAAGTCTTATAATCATTTCGTGTATTTGTTGTAATAAATCAGAGAAACTATGAGAAAGAAAATAATATTGTATAATTATCAAAACTCACCGGCAATGCTCTTCAACATCATTGCCGAGGTCATCTTGCTGCTAATGATACTTGATAAACGTGCAAAAATACAATTCACAACTTTAATCTACAGAGAAAACAAATAAATTACGATAAGATAGCGATGTTTTCGTAGATATGCAAAAAACAACAGTAGGTAATTTGCACAGAATGCTACTTTACGAATTGAAATGAAGTCTCAGTTAAAAACATTAAAAAAAATTATTCTGATTTTATAACTGAAATAATTGCTAAATCATCGCGCCTGTTATCGAGTTCAAACAGTTCGGCCATTATTATTCATGACATGTGACATTTCAAACGTCATTTGTGGCTGTCAAAAAAATAACAACTGTCACGTTTTTTGCTTTATCTATGATTTATGCGACAGAAGCTAGAACTAGAAGCTACAACCAAACTCTGCACTAGTGATGGACGTAATCGAATTATCAATCCGATTTTTTTTTTCTATAACTCCAATTTCAATTAATTTATTTTTTAATAATAGATATCATTACTTTGTTAAAAATGTGATGCGATGATGAAAAAATGATGTGCTTTTTAGTTAATATAATCGTGATAACCATTTAGCCTTCGAAATTAAAAAAATATATACTTATTGATATATAAGCAAGCAGTTGGATTTGATTGGAGATTTTTACGGCCAAAAGAATTATCATGATTTATTTTTGGGGTATGGTGCCGAGTTGTGCTGCTTCTTCCTTCTTTAGCTAATGTTTTTGACAGCATTAGTGTTGAAGTGTTATTCCGAAGTGTTTGCTAAAAAAGGATACAAAACACAACGTAATACCGACGCAATTCCCAAAAACAATTCAGCTGTATAAAGTAAGAAAACTAAGCGTGCTTACTCATTTTGAGTTTTTTATATACAAATATTTGGACGATCAATGATAAATTCTATCAAAATTAACAAAAAAACCTTTTTTTTAGCAAAATTACCCTAAGCTTACAGTACTCTAATAATATCTTGATTGTAAAGGGTTGTTAAAAATGCTACTATTAAAATTTAAAGCACATTGTATGAAACGTATAGAAATTTTAAAAGAAAATTTATTATTGTCGTTTTGGAAAAGAGCGATTGGAAAAACGTAGTTCCTACCTGAAAATACTGTAGTGTGATGGCAGCACTGGGAAAACAGCTTCATCATCTGAAACTTCAGTGCGGTAGAAATTTTCAATTGCGATCGTTCTAGAAGTGTTCTGTGCGTGTGAAAATTTGTGATTTACAGTGCAGTTGTCAAAAATATTGTTTCTTTTCGTGCTATTTGAGATACAATAAGGAATAGGAGTCCGCCCAGTTTGTGTAATACGTATTATGCCATTTAGGAGAACCGTAAGTATTGTTTGCTGTGTACACTAGATCCATATTTCTGTAACTATTTTTATTTTTTGCTTATCAGTTTCTGAATTAACCCGATTCTAACATTTACCCATATTTAACATTAACAACATAAGTAAATCCGCCTGTCTATCGGTAATTAGTTGAATCTACGCTTGCGCTTGCGGGGATAATGTGTATTTTTCACTTATTGTCGAGAATGTGCTCATAAATGTGTCTAATAATGTAATATCTACATGTTTCATAATGTCAAGAGTTTCTTTTTAAGTCTCATTGATCACCCGAGCCTCGGAGCTCTCCAAATAAAAAGAGTTGCACATAAGCTGGAATTGGCAATGGTCCAATTTTTTAGAAATTCATCTCACATCAGATTAATCTCTGTAAATGTTTCAAATGTGTTTGAATATGGACCGGAAGACTTCACATTTTAAAGATTTGTCCATTTCTCTCGAATATATTTGAAATTACCACCAGCTTCCATTGTAAAATAATACTCCATTTTACCTGAATATCAAACATTCATTGAACCATTACTTATCATTGAAATAATAATGATTTGTTTCATCCGAACAGCATTATGTTTGAAAATAGATTGTTTATTTCAGTTCATAAACAATCATGTACCTGTTGAAAATAGTTAGTTCTTTACTCCAGATGAATTTGTCCATTTCATTAGAATGTCCCATGCATTGGATTGTAGAAGAGCATCCCGACACTGTTCACATTTTAAGACTTGTCCATCTTTCGCAGGAAAGAGTGGGAAAGTACTTTACAGCGGAAACTTACCAATTCTGTCGAGTGCGTTTTTGAGTGTTGCCTGTTGTAACAGCCTGTCTGCAAGGTTAGTGTTATTTGTTTACAACCCGTATTGCACCGTTATCCACATTCATACATTATGCATTACACATTATTATTATTCTTATTTATATCCTGTGTGTTTTTTGACTGCCAACATTGTACCATATCTTACTATATGAAATTTGTACACATTCTATACTAGTTGCAGTATCTGTTTTAACTATAAACAAAAATCAAAGCATAGAAAGCCCCAGAATATGATATTTTAATTAAGAGCAGTTATGTAAAATATACTGGATAATGAACCCTTCGCTATTAGAAGTCTATTCAAATTTGACCTCTGATATAAGTATTGACAATATGAAAGTAATCCTGTATCTTATGGTCCGCCTACACGCAGAGACTTGCATGCGCAATTAGTTTGTGCAAAATTTTGCTCAAAAAAGCTACACTGTGCGGCATCCATATGACAAACAGTTAAAGTTGCAATCATTTGAAGTGTATGCGAGTCATTTGCACATTGTACAGGTTTGCCGTCTTGTGTAAAGTAAGATTGTGCGTGCAGACATACCTTTAGTTGCTGTTTTGATGTAAATATAAATAACAAGTAACACTAATTACTTACAATGATAGTTTTACATCACCGCTGTACATTTGGTGCAGGGCAAATGATGAAATAGCTGTTACAATAATTATTTGTATGGAATTGTGCCAAATTATTAGGTTTTTTTTCTGAAATTCTAGGCCTTTCTATGCTTTTGGATAATGATGTACATACGTTTTGATGTTTGTTCTGACATTGGTTGATCTTGGAGTTAATTAACCATAAAATTATAAACCTGGAGTTAACTATAAGCTGGAGTTACCTGTAACCAACCAACAAAGAAGTTACAATATTAACTGAGCTTTGGAATATGAATCTTGGAAGCAACCGACATACATTTTAGAATTTGCCTACAAAAAAAAAGTTACATACAAAGCTGAACTTTTCTTTAATTGAAATAGGCTCCAATTGCCCTATATATATTCTTATAAAATTTTTAACTATATAAAAGAAAATACAGATCTACAGAACGTATCTCTGCAGTCAGAGACTTGTCTGCTTTGAATATTATTGTGAACATAAAAATATACATGAATGAAAAATAATAAGGTTCTTTTGACTGCCTACAGATAATTTTGTATGTTTGAATTTTTATTTTGTAAAATATGTGTGTTATGTTTATGCTTTTTACTGTTGTGGAATTTGATGTATTAATTTAATAATAATATTTGAAAGTAGAACTAACCAATGGTAAAGTAGATGGTTTGGTTCTAGTTTGTGTGGATAGTTTTTTTTTTATAGAAAAGGTTCTCTTGCTGTGTATATTAAAAGTAATACTTATAATGGGTGATATTTTGCCTTTCCCTTATTAATTAATTATGTATGTCTAAGGGTGTTTGTGTATTTCTTACATGTTGTTAAATTCTGTTCCACCGTTCCTACAGGAGAAGAATTTGATTTTTAGAGTTTTCTTCTTATTCATTTATATCACTGTAATATTCATTAATACATATATTGTTTGTAGGTACCACTGAATATAACTATAAACCACTAAGCATAAAATTACTAGAATTTTGATCTGTAGCGATTTGACAGAAAACTGTCATCGCTAATTTACATAAAGCCAATTTGGAAGGCGGGTACGGGTACCATCGCCCCGGGAATTTATTGGATAACCAACACCCATGCCATAGGTCATCTCAAATGGTTTGTTATGTTTGGTGACTTACCAGGGGTGCCCGGGTTCATGGGGTGAGTTTTGTCTACGTCTTGGTGGCGGATGCGTTTGTTCACCCACTGCGTAGCGGATCGGGAGAGACTGGTTGAGGGTCTTTTGAACTCTCCAGTCGGACTCTCTCGACCAGTCACTTTGCGCCACAGTGGGAGGAATGGATTCGTCACTCCTAGACACATTGACCCCCCCACATTCCTACCCACCCCTCATACCTTTTTTCTTCCCAGAAGTTCATCTCCATCCTTTCCCTAAGGATTCTTCACACAACATCCCTAAAGATGATGTAGGCTTTGAGGGAATGGTTTTTATCTCAGGGCCTTCCTAGGTGGCGCTAATGTAAAAAAACCTTTGAGTTCGTTTATGAGTACTTTGGATTGTCTCATTTTGGGCGCCCTCTCCCATTCCTTCCAGTATTGTATTAGAACACAATGCATTGTTATAGTTGATAATCATTTAACAAGTGCTTGGCGGGAAGATGTTATTAAGATGAGACAATCACGTAGAGTTAGGCATAAACAATGTCATGGAGTTATTACAATTATACCAACGCTGAGATTCGACCCACATTTCAATATGTAGTTTGGTGAAGTAAGTGGTGCTCCCGCCCCTTTCCTTGCTGGTCTGTTAGGCCACATGGTAGCAATTTCTTCAATAATCTTTCCTTCCTCTTCCTCATCTCCTTTCTCTCTTCAGATTTTTCAGACAACATAAATATACCTCAATTATCTGAGATGCCACACTTTTGCTCAAACGTACTGTGGTGTACTGGATTGTACATTTAGTTTCAACATCCTTCAACAGATGTCATCAGTAAAGATAGTTATATGTAGTTTTGAAGTATCTCAGCAGATGTCAGTTAAGTAGTAGCTTAGAAGAGTGGTGACTATCATCGCTGTGTTTAATGCACGAATAATTGAGGAAATTGCCGATGATGCACGATAGTCACGACGTCTGGTCCAGTTAATATTCATTGTGAACCTTACAATAACGTAAATAACACAACTTGTAATCTCGATGAACCTCCACCTTTATTGGAGTTTTCCCCAACATCTTACAAGTATTCTCAATCAATGGGACACATACTCTTGTGGGTGTTCACATTAAATCAAATAAATACTTCTCGTTCTGTGTGCACCCGTCAGTGAGGAAAGGGGAAGCAGAGGTTATAAGCAGTAAGGTAATAAGGCTCGTGACTGTGTGCTAGAGTAAATTATATTTAAAAAATGGCTTTATTGATGTATAAGGTGAAAAAATTTTTTATTTTTTTTTCGAAAATAGTTTTTTTTTGTGTGAAGATTTTCAGAGAATCTGTGCGGCACACGGCCAAACTGAAATTTCCTGAAATTTCTCATACAAAAAATCGATTTTCGAAAAAAAAAAAATTTTTTTACACATCACTAACAACGGCTACAACATCATTGATGCTCTCAGCACTCTATGGTTATAAGTTACAATGGATCTATCAGCGGTATGCCTTCAATATTACTTACAAATATCGTCACTTCCGTTGAAGTTCAAACGACAGAAATACATTAGATCATAGATTCTCAACCTTATTTTGCACACGTGATAAAAATGATTTCAATGCATGCAATAACAAAAATTAACCAATACTAAAGTTTACTTCTTTATTAGTACGTGATTAGCGTGTTTTTTTGTCTTTTTCAGACCATATTTTTTTACCTGCCCAAGTCTTCATTATTCCATCTCAACGCCCCCTACTTTTCTCTGGCTCTTCTACTGCCCCCTGAAAGTCTCAAACGCCCGTAAGGTGGACACATTGAGAACCTATGCATTAGATAATATCGACATCATTTTTTTTAAAATGCATAATGAAAATCATGGATTCCAAACACTGAAAATATAATTATGAGTTGTGGGAATCTCCGTGCATCCGAAGTAAGGACGATTTTTCCTTACTCTTGCTGAAATTTTTCAAACATTTTCAAGTATCAAAATTCTTTATTCAACAGATAAACAGTTTCATTGGTATGTCAAGAAATGGTTTTGTCATTTCAAAAGGTTTTATGTGAATTGGTGACATCAGTTTTTTTTTTCAAATCAGTTTAATAGTGTAATCACACTTCTTCAAATTATCTATTAAAACTCGTTAAATGCCAAGGAGGAAACATTGTAAATTCGCGATGTTTTCACTTTGACGTAATATTTTGTGGGTTTATTTTGTGCTATCGTATATTATATTTACTGAAATACATTCCTTGAACAATAAACTATGCATAAAAGCAACATTACTTGCGTTTATTTGATGAATTTATATGTTTTACGATCTTTTTCACGAGAACGACGCTACCCAATTTGACAGCTCAAATACCGGGAAAAATCGGACAGAGAATTTGTTAGAAATTATTCCGCTTTTCTAGGTGTGTTCGCGGTATTTTATACCTTAAGAACAAGAATGCCCCAAGCGATTCTGACCTTGTTTTTCATACGTTTTCTTTATACATAAGGGTTAAAATCGCATTCCAAAATATTTTTTTTTAAATATTTTGACGTGTGCGCCGGCGCACGAGCGGCAAATGACGAGAGGGATACCATTTTTTAATTCACAGTTATAAAAAACTTATAAATTGGATAAGTTTTTATAACTTCTGTAGTTGATGGTTTCTGTTCAGCCGAAGTACAGTCCAGTCCATATGGAAGTTAGATTAAATAATATTGAATTAGTTACCTCCGAAATAACACAGCATAATTCACAAATCACAAGTACATTTTCTAATTCGCTGCCAAATTATCCTTGGAACCAATTATTATTACCCACAAACAATATTTAGTGAAATAATTCCTACTCTCAGAAGAGTATTCTTGGAAGATATTAAATCTGGTGGTAGTTTCACAAGCTGCTAACTTCTATTCTTGCTGCGCTCTCACTGAATAATACAAGACTGCAGACTGCATTGGACAGTACGACAGGATTTTAAGAGGAAACCGGGCGGCGTTTTGTCCATACAAACATATTTCTTAATTTCCTCTCTGGATTTTGAAACTAGTGCAAATATTTTTTAATATATTATGTAGAACTTTAGAACACAGGCGTCGGGTGGGAATGCTATCCATGTTCTACCGGTCTTTCAATGGAAGATGCTCTGAGGAACTAGCGTCATTGATTCCTTCGGCACGCCAAACGCGCGCTCAACATATGTACACGGTTGACATTTGTCACATGAGAACGGGTCCTTTTTTCGACTCGTTCTTGAGTTCAACAGCTCGGCTATGGAACGATTTGCCGGCTTCTGTGTTTCCTCCCTCCTACAACATGGGTCTCTTCAAGACCAATGTTCATTCCTTCCTCTCCTCAAAAAGACCCTCCACACAGCATCCCAGATGACATAGGCCCAGAGGGAAATTATTTTCCTCAGGACCTCCTGTGTGGAGTTATTGTAAAAAAAAACTTAATGCAGATATCGACCACTAGCGTGTCGTTTTGCTTTTTTTTTATAGTTGCATCTTGTAGGAGTTGGGATCCTCCAAAAATCATTAAAATTACCTGGTTTGAACGCCACCAGGATACAAACTGAGGTGCAGTTGTCCTTTTCGCTCAGTATTCGGGGGGATAACAGCGACAGTGGCAGCAACAGTTTGGTAAAATGCATTAATTGTTGTGGTTCCTTGTTAGTCCACAATGGAGCGCTGATACCAACCCAAGTCCCTGATGTATGGCAGTGAGGCGTGGAAATGGCAAAGGAAATATGAAAATAAACTAAATGCTGTAGAAATGATGATCGCTGAGGCGGACGTGTGGTGAAACCATGTGCAACCGTAAAATTGGTAAAATTGTGGAGATTCAAACATAATGCGATACTTACGTAAGCAAGAAGTGTAATGACTATGGATTGGCAGAAGAAATCGGGGACGCCCGTGGAAGGCGTGCGGTAACGATCACGTGAATTTAATATTTTAGCCGGATCTACAGCTCGATTTCTACAGTTTATTTTATGTCGAGAATAGTTTAACCCAAAACTCGACTATTTTCAGCTCAAAACTTCTTTTCCATCTTGAAGCTTGATTTGCACTTCACATAAAATAATTACAATAATAGCACAATCTCTGTTATTTGTTTTGTAATCATGCTTCAATGCAGCCCAATCCTTGTGAAAATGCATTATAATATGTGGTGCACCGTTGCACCATTGCACCGGGTGTTTCGTGGAAACGGTTTGGCGAAGAACGCAGTAAATAGTCGGTTGGGTGGTGATTTACGGCGCCTGTCGGTGTTTGCAGCGTTGTGAAACAACCTCACGTGTGAAAGTGTGAACCCGCTAGCTGATGCCGCTACTGCAATACTGCATACAGTGCATTCTGCATTAGCAGTTCTCGGGAAACGCGACCATCCATTATCCATTACTGGAAAATCGCGGCAGTGTTATCGCGGACTTGTGAATGTGCTAACAATTTCTAACAATATTATTCTGATAGTCGTTATTTAAGAGCCATTAACCAGCGGCCGAGAATTTAAATTTCGTCGAACGATGATCTTGTGATCGTTCCCTTGCAACTAACTGTAAGGGCGGTTCCGATGAGAAAGATTAATTATTCTCCATACGAGCATTTTTTTTACACGAGCTCCACACAGGAGGCCTTGAAGAAAATAATTTCCTTTAGGGCCTATGTCATCTTTGGGGATGCTGTGTGGAGGGTTTATTTAAGGAAAGGAAAGGGCGGAGAGTTCTGGGAAGGAAAAGGGTTTAAGGGGTAGGTATGAATCTGGGGTTCAGTGTGTCCTGGTCATCCGCCAGGACAAACCTCACCCCATGAACCCGGGCACCCTTGCTAAATCACCAAACGTAGCAAACCACTTGAGGTGATCTATGGCGGAGGTGTTGGTTATCCAATAAAGGTTCCCGGGGCGGCGGTACCCATTCCCGCCTCCCAAATTGAACATAATCTCAATATCGGTTTTATTTCATTCCAAATTTGTTTTTATAAAGGCCCACATTCTAAAATGCTCAAACTCGTGATGATAAAACAATTTCTTTTCTTTCGTATGGTGGGGGGGGGGTCAGAGGTGGACATCTAGGTCTGCGAGCCAGTGTAGGGTCTCAGACGTTGCCCTGTGGACCTCATCAATCCCGCCGGGGAATGAATGGAGCGGGCGTTCGTTGACCACATGTTCGGTGGTCTGCACCTCACCGCATTCACACATCTCCGACTCTTTAAGGCCCCATTTACATCATATGGGCACAACGGCTATGGGAGCACCTTATCCTATTGATTGCGGACCAGAGTTTGCGAGGCAATGAGAACCCAGGCTGTCTCTCAGTGGGGTCTTGTACGAGATGGGCATTTTTCACCTTGGTCGATTGCCACTCAAGCTTCCACCTATCTTCTGGGGTGAGAGGTGAATGGGGGAGTCTTTCTCCTTCTGTCCAGAAGGGTTTTCGGGACTTCAAGCGGCATGCCGGGTGAGAGACGACATCATTGTGCAAAGGTATTGCGCTTTTTTGCAGCGCCTTCTTGTACTCCCTTAGTGTTGCAATCTCTCGCCTGATATTTGGCGGGGTTATATTTGCAAGTACGGGGAGCCAAGGGAGAGGAGTAGATTTTAACGTTTCGCTTATGGTTCTCATTGTGGCATTAAGCTGAACGTCGACCCCATACTGGAGCACAGTATTCAGCTGCTGAGAAAACCAGAGCAATGGAAGCCGTTCTAAGCGTGTTGGCGTCGCAAAACAATTAACATTATGTACTTTTTGTAATTATTAATTTTTATAATTTTTCAATAATGTCTAAGCAAAATAAGAATGTAACATATTTTCGTAAATATATTAGTTTGTAAGACCGTAAATAAATAGACAAACTGAAGTATTTTCTGTCATAAAACAAGGGCGCCGATCTTTTTATGATTTCATTTCAATTAAATTTAAAATTCTGAAAATTAGCTTTCCCAAATAATTTATTGATGTATTTTACTGCATGATTATATGATTTGAAATGTATGTTGTATTATACAATATTTGTAAAACCTTATTGTACTAAAAATAAACATATTTTCTCAAAATTTAAAACAAAGTTTTACTAGATAAAAGAACAATATTTCGAAATCAATCTAAATAAAATTAACGATAACGAAAAAAACATTTTATTAGGCATTTTTTTTATAAACATTATCATCAACTCACCTTTTTGTCTTCATGTAAAAATAACTAATAAAAAATTTCCAAGGTTTCATAATTTTTTTTTCAAATTGCGGTCGGAAACTTTGATTTCATAAAGGTGTACATTTTAATCATTTTGGCGTTAACTTTTAGATATTGATATGAAGCGTGGTATTTTCTCTTACTAAAACCGTTTATATCACATTTCTCACCATGAAAATAAGGGAGTTTCAACGATCTCTTTGCCGAGACAACAAGACCTACGTGAGCCGTTCCCAAAAGCGAACAAATTAGCCCGAGGGGTTAAGGTAATGTCATATTACTCGCAGCATCTCCAAGAACACAACTGGACTATTCCATCCGGCGCCTTTAGACTTGTGCTATTCTAGCACTGGTTTAGTCCATGTCATTGCTAAACGTTCCTTATAAGCAGCTTATTACAGCTGACAGCTGACAGCTGGACCTCGGCCAACCCTCGGGGCTTGGAGCCATCAGAAGTCGCCACACGCGCACAAACTGCGCTACTTCTGTCGAACGTCTCTTGGTATCCGACCTTGGATTTGTGATTCATTCGGCTTCGATTCATTATTATCAGAGCCGATCTCTAATGGACCAGTTAGTAACATTGCCATTTTAATTTGATTCGCTTTATCGGAACTGCGCTCGTTTGTTTCATCATTGTTGTATTGAATTTCTATACTAATGTTCAGGGAGAGATAGTATGCACCTACGAGTACGGATATTACATAGTTCCATGGTATTTATTTATTGTTTGAAACATTTACAGAGTGTTAACAATTATTATTAATTAATTAACAACGGCAATTCTATTATTATAATAATAGAATTGCCGTTGATATTACGTGGATAAATTAGAAATGTTCATAGCATAATCAATGTTAAGTTGTTACTAGACGAAAATGTTTGTAGTGATAACAGAAATAATGATAATCAAAATGAAGTATAAAACATAGTAGTGTCAAATATAACCCTGCAGAGAAAGAGGAAAAAGAAAGAATGGGTATAACAATTATTATTTATTTCTATGCATTACAGTATTTACCTATAGATCAATTTTGAAAAATATTTTTACATAATATATATTGTAATTTTATTATGTTGGGTGTAAGGTAGGTTTGTGAAGGCAGCAATAAAGCAGCTACATAACTGTTCTCCACGAATAGTAATGGTAGGAGTTTGATTTTTTTTTTTGAAATATGTGAGATTGTTTGCGTAGATATCTTATAGACGGCCGGCGTAGTCCAGCGGTAAGGCTCTTGACTAGCATTCCGAAGGTCGCGGAATCGGATCCCGGCGCGGCAATTAAATTTTATTTGATTAATTTGTGTTATTTCACAATTTAGTCATTTAAAATAATATGTAGTATATTTGCGGCACGTTCCAGAGTGGAAGATACTCTCAGTATCGCCCTGGTGTGAGACCACCATTCAGAATTGAAAATTTGCTTGAAATGGCTTTGGCCGTGTTTGGTGACCAGATCTGAATAGCCAGGTACTTCCCACCTTCCTCTTCCCCATCTCCTTCCCCTCCTCACTACCTCCAGCCTTACAACATACCGCAATTGGGGATGCCATAGTCTCACTGGCTCCAGACGGGAGCAGTTGGGACTCTTGTGCGGTATTAATATAAAAAAAAAATTATAAAAACATGGTCACATTCAATGGTATTATATAAACGACACATTCGAGACAGAGGATTGAAGTATGCAATATTGTTATTAAATAATTCAAGATGGAATATTTTATGACTCCTTAAATTACGTCTATTAGGAACTTTAATATGAAAAAGTTACTAATTTTTTTGACTCCTACCATAATGTAGAATCACCTCCCGAAGTTTATGCACTTTACTCCCGGACACCCTGTATATAGTTGAAACACCGATGTAGGCAAGTACTACGTTATTTATACGAAATTATTTTCTGAAATTCCAACTTTTTTTTCCCACAAAAAACATACCTACTAAAAATCCTTAGCGTAAGGTAACACTTAACCGATAAAGTAGCTTGCCGGGCGCGATTGTGGCAACGCTGTATGGTTGCGATTTGCCCGTATCGTAACAGCGGAGAATAATAATGGTGGGCGCACACGCCGGACTAATTTTATCTCTTTTATCAAAAAAGTACTCATAAAAGCTAGAATTTCGAAAAAAGTTATTTATCTTATTTACTTATACTATCACGTAGAATCACCTCCCGAAGTTAATGCACTTTACCCCCGGACACCCTGTACGTATAAATAATATATTATATTGTAAAGATCCCGTCAATTATAGGAGAATGGTCATTGTCATCTATATATATAAAAATCGATTGCTGTTCGTTTGTCTCTCTAAAACTCGAGAACGGCTGGGCCGATTTAGCTGATTTTGGTTTTGAAATGTTTGTCGTAGTCCAGGGAAGGTTTAAACGGTGAGAAAATATGGAAAAATAGCGAGGAAGATAGTAAAAACAACAATTTTTCCAATATTAGTTTTTACCGGGGTTGAATGTACGGAAAGCTTGGGGGGTGAGGGGGGAAGGGCGGAGGAGAACTCGGGTAGGGGCTCGCGGGAGGGGGGGAGGGGAACTAAGGAGGGGGTTCGTGGGACGGGGGAAGGGTGGGAGTGGAGTGGGGAGAGGGAAGGTGAAGGAGACGGAGTGGGAACGCGAGAGGGGTATGCGGGAGAGAAAGGGGAGGCGGAAGGGAAACGGGACGAATGGGAAAGGACACGCAGGGAGAAACAATTATTTTTTTTTAAATGACATAACAACGCATGCCGGGTACCAGATAGTATATCAATATTATAAGAAGCAAGTTGCCACGATGACGCAGATACGACTTCTGCCTGGTTTTACTTTATAATAATGGACGACGGAACGGTCTTTGTTTTGGTCGAGCTGTAATTGTTGTTGGCTGGTTGGTTGGATTTGTTGTGTGTTTAGTTCGGTCAACTATTAATAGATGTCGGCACCTGTCGTGGTCGAAGCGGGTATTCCCCCTTAGTCCCAGTGGCTCCGTCACACGCGCTGGACTCAGGAAATAACAGAGATACCATCGCGTCTGGATTTTGCTAATTTGGAGATGAAGCTGTTAACTTATTTATTAAATTACTGTATTATATTTTCACAAACTATGGGGGTATTTTCGCGTTTTTTTTATAGTCCAAAAATGTGTATAATTTTCTATGACGATTTTGTAAGTGCCATTTTTTTGATTTTTCGCCTAAACGACGCGTTCCGACTAAATTCAGTGACAGCCGTCTATATTAGCAGTGCGTTTTCTGCATCATAATGTAGCCAGTCAAACCGTTTCGGAATGTGCGGTTTTAGATAGTTTTTAAAATCAGTGATTATGAAAGAAAATACATATTGAAATTACCTACTCGTTTTTTATTGCTATGATCAGAATTCGAAAAATAAAAAAAAAATCTTCCGCACATTGTGGCCATAGTTTGTGAAAATACCTCATTAAGGCAGTATTCTAGTCTAGAAAAAAAACACATTTTTTTTCTTCGTATTTCCAAAGTATAAATATTCAAAAATATCTCCCTTAAAAGGATTTTTCGAAATTCGCATTATTTCAAAAAGTATAACCATTTTAATGTCGCGGTTTAGACGGAATCTAACCAAAATCTAAATAGAACAAATTTTAAACCCATTTTTCTCCAAACCACTTTTTTCGAGACGGTTGACACGATATCTCAAGTATTTGAAATTTGGTGTGAGCCTTCTGTATACATTCCTCTTATCGTGTCAACCGCCTCGAAAAAAGTGGTTTGGAGAAAAATGGGTTTTGAAATTTTGTTCTATCTAGATTTTGGTTAGATTCTGTCTAAACCGCGACATTGAAATGGTTATAACTTTTAAAATAATGCGAATTTCGAAAAATCCTTTTAAGGAGATATTTTTGAATATTTAAACTTTGGAAATATGAAGAAAGAAAAAAATTGATTTTTTTTTTCTAGACTAGAATACCCCCTTAACCAAACCATATCCTAGAAATAGAAAGTTCAAAAAAAATTTATGTGTTACTACCTGTATAAGAGGGAATGTACATACTACCCATTCCTGTATATATCGTTGTTCTTAACAGTAATGCTCGATCTTAATTCATTAGAAGCCCGCCGAAAAATATTTTTGGGTAAACACTTTTTTAAGCTAATCTCCCACATTATACTGAATCCGCTCATGTTGAAGGAGATTAACTTATATGTCCCTAACGCGTATACTCGTGGGAGATCCCACGCACTTTTTTATGTTCCGAAAGCGAGAACTTCTTACTATCAATATGCGTCATTAAACAGAGCAATTCAACTGCTAAATGAATCTGTATTGAGCATCGACATCTTCAATGTCACCTACAGAGAGTTCAGCAACTCAGTAGTGAAACTGCCCCCATACACTTTTTTCTTTATATTTTGTAATCTTCTCCATAATATTCTGATGTATAACTGTTTTATGGAGAACCTGATAAAATAAATAAAAATAAATAACCGGACAACTCAACACAGTGACAAATCAACACACCTTTGAACAGTGATGAAAAAAAAGTTAGGTTTAACTTGTAAGTTTTTTTTTCAATGCATTTTAACTCTATTAAGAGTTTTCAAAGGTGTGTTGATTTGCCACTGTGTTAAGTTGTCATGGAACCATGTTTACGTACATACAAGTGTTTCAATCCTCTCATGGCTGACATTTCAGTATGGTAATTAGTCAAGTTCATGTGGTTTTCGGCGTTTAATTTTCATGTAGCCGTTGAGATATCAAGAACTACTACGCTTAGCCACGTCGTCTCTGTTAATATGGTTTTGTGGATTTTTATTTTGTCCGTATTCAGGCGAGCGTGCTCGATGCGTTTTGGGTCATTCCAGGACTTAGATATCCTAAGTAATGGTTTCAATTAAGTTCTCGGCAATATCTGATTTGTCAGGATGGCCGAGTTTGCACGCTCGAAAGTGTTTTGAGATGCTTTCGGATCCGTTTGAAAATGTGTTTATTTAGCTACGTATGTTTAATATCACCGTGGGTAACGTATTATGTGTGGCTTCACGGAAATGTGGCTAATTAGTTTGTAAGGTCACCCAACTATGTAATCAGTCTGTCTGACTGTCCACTGCACCGGAGCATTGTGTGTTGTGTGTGAAGCAATTCATTCTGCGCGAATCGCACGTGAGTTACGTGCATCAATCACTTATTTATAATTGACGTTAGACTTGAGCGAAAACTTAAAATGCATTTTTCTCAAAACCACGATTTTCAAGTTGGCTGTAATCGTAGCTCATCCGATTCACTCCATTCAAAATTTAAATAAAAGCATCACCCGCGTCCTCCTCCCCTCTAGAGTTCCCCTCCTTCCCTGCCTTCCCTCTCCCCTCTCCTGCTCCCTGGTCCCGCCAACCCCCTTCCCGCATTCCATTTATTCAATCCCAGTACATTCAGTTTTCAAATAGCTCGCTTGCCACCCATCACAATTCTTTTATTCAAATTCTCATTTTTCATATATTACAGATATTCATTTTTGTATATTATAGGAACAATCAATCAAATTTGGTAACTAACATAGGTACCTATTTAATTATACATATATATACTTCCTGATTCGATTCAAATTATTGTGTAAGTACGTCAAATTAATTCATTAATTTAAAAAGTTTTGAAAATCGAATTTTGACTTAATTGTTTTGCAAAATGTCATTCTCAAATTTTTGACAGTTTCGCAAGTATTTTAGTAATGATGAAAAAACTTTTCTGATGTCAGATTTTCATGTGTTTGTAATAATCCAGGCCTTCGCGGGGTTTTAAACAATGTATTTTCAAACAAACAATAAAGTTTCAAACATTTCCTATGCTTAATATAGCAATACATAGACATCTCTCTAATTCCCAAACAAATTTAGATTTTTTTTATATATTTATAGATAGGACAAAGTTATTGCAAAATTAAGGTCGATTTTTTCGTCAATTTTCATTTCTTGTTTGCCATTATTGCAATCAACATTTTTTTCTCCACATGTATATGAGATTTTTAGGTAACAAAAAAGTCGATTTTTGGATTGGTTGGACCAGTCTTAAGTTTGTAGATTTTCTGAATTATATCAACTAGTTATCGGTACAGATAATATTGTTCCTAGCTCGCCAAGCGCCTGGTCCTATTATTGACTGATTACCATGTTAACGCGTTATTACATTTACTCTGGCCTTTCTAACATTCTAACCACTGCACCCACGCCAGTTTAGGCCTCAAAGCCGTTACTCGAACAGTTCAACGATTTCTATTCTTCAGCTCCGAACTCGAAAATGGCGGACGTCGAACAGCTGATTCGGCGCTGTATCTTTTCAGTTGCCTACCAATAATATTAATAATGCAGATCGTGGAACACTAATAAACTGTTTATCAGGTGCGTTCACAGATGTATTATTGCACTTTGGTACAATACAATAACAGTAGCGATGAGATGTTGACATTTTACCCAATGTTTTTCAATACTAAAAGCAGTTAAGCTTGAATTAAAAACGCCTCGACTCCTGACACCTCCATTGATTTTCCATACAAAATGACAACACCTGTTGAAGATAACTATATCTTTTGGTCACGATGAAGTCACACAATTCACACAAGATACGGTGGTTTTCGGGGATCTTGAAAAATTAAAACTTTGACATTTATTTTAACTATTAAAACTAACTATAATAACTAACTATAAAAATAAATATGCAGTTGTTTAAGTAGAAGGTTACAAAATTACAAAAATTGGACTGGAGTTCCTTATTGCTCAGCATCAAAGTGAATCCGATAATTAATTTGTTTTGTTCCTGAAGTCCTAGGAAGATCCAAAACGCATCTAGCACGCCTAATTACGAAATAAATTGAAATCCACCGATTTAAAAAATAATTTAGGGTCGGTTTTATAACCATCCGTTAATACTTGTTAAAAAATGGTATCAAGCGTAACGAACGATGGCTATAAAACTGGCCCTAAACTGCCTAAAAAGTAAAGTAACAGCTTACTAAATATTGAATTCTTTTAAATTTATGGACTTTTTGTGTCTAAATATTTCGATGAGTCTTTTTGTTAACATTTTCATATTTGATATTAAAATGTTATAATTATCAATACACACGTGTGCAGTTCACACGCGGTAGAAGTGAAACCTTCAGAAAACTAAAGTAGTGAAGAGCGGGGAGACTACGAAGTACCGTATAAAAAGGAGATCAATTATTCTATCTCATTCTCTCGCCGGCTAAATCCTAAAGGTGTGTGTATTTGTCTGTTTTTAGTGTCGCTTTTTCGTTTCATCGGTTTCAAATCACAACTTTTTTCACTTCAAAATATTTATTTCAAATTCAAACATTTGCGAGATCTTGCAAATAAAAAATGGTTATTTGTGTTTACGACAACTTCGGACAATAAGAAATACGTAGTACATTTTAAACATACCTCGGAATCCCAAAATTCTATGACAAATTCATTCACCGCGTCAGGGGGACTTGTAGAAAAACATATTTATGTTTGAAAGCCCGAGGGGTTAAAAGTGATTCACTGTCAGTGACTCACTCACAATCTCACAGCCCTTCTCACACGGTACATCATACCTACCGCATTCCCTAAGTCTGGGGTCTGGGCCTCGATTCTCCAATAGCGATCAAGAGTTATGCGCCATCTGCGAACGACAAATTACTACTCGCCGCCTCGGCGAACTTTGTCGACTGTTTCATTTATACGTATTCTTGAATGTCCGAAGTGTTGAAGAGATGATTACATTGGTAGCCCTATGAATATTGTTATTTTTGACGTTTCTACGGTGTGAATTTAAAATTTATTTATTTATATATATATAATACAATATAATACATTTCAAAGTGATGCTTTGTCTGTCCAACTGGGAACGTTTCCCGTTTCAGGACAGCCAAATTGCACATTAGTTCATAATATTCTTAACAGAGGAATGATTTCGTGCCAGATATCACAAGAATGAGATTCTATCAAGACAACTTTTGAGACATTCATAGTTGAATTCGGAACGAAAAAATGGTTTCTTTATGTCCTTGAAAGTATCACAAGTATTTGATTGATTCTTTCAAGGTCATTTTGGAGAACATTTATAATTGCATTCAGAACAAAGGAATGGTTTCTTTCGAGAGATCGCAAGGATGCGATTCTTTCAAGGTCGTTTTGGAGAACATTAATAATCTTACAATTAAAATTATAGCGTGTAACTATCCATATCCATACTAATATTATAAATGCGAGACTGCTCGAGTTTTTTTATGACCTTTTCACGCATATCACAATATAAAGACTAATAATTCTTTCACCAATATAAAGCTAAATTATATGCGCAGACTACAGGTTATATATGATGGTAAGCTCTGGCGTTATGAAATCATCAATATTAATATATTATATTTGTATAACAAAAGCGAGTTTTTGCTAACGTCAGAAAAAAATCTTTTCCATGGAAACAATGTTGATATATTTTTGGGCTCTATGCTCATCACCCGCGGAAAACAAATGTAACGCCGCTAACACTTGCAAAAAGACATTGCAACAGATTAATTAGGAAGTTAATTTTCACGTGAAAACTTTCTACCCTCCGGCGAAACGTTCTCGTTGGTCTCAAATCATAGGCCTCCGTTTTGCTCTGCGGTTTGTATTGCAGCCAGTATAATCATCCATTAATGGAAACTTAAAAAAACTCTATGTAAATATGCAATGCTAATCCTTCGAAGAAAAAACGACCGATAAAACCCTAAATCAATACGATATTGCTTAAATCCGTCATCTATGGTCAGTTATCATTATTTGCGATCACGGTCAACAATTGGTAAGAGATATTCCGACTGATGATTGATAAATTTTAACTCGATCTCCATAGTATCAGATAACTGTCAATGTACGCATTTATTTTGTGCAAAATTACTGGCTTATTAATGAACGGTGTTAAACTAACGAAGCCCTCGATTTGAAAAAGTCGTATACGCGATCCATAACTTAACCACTTAAATAATTCAACTTAGACGCGACCAATTTATTCCGTTCGATCTTTGAGTAACTAAAGTGGTTGAAATATGACTAAGACCTAGTTAACTAATTCACTCCCGTTTAGTGTCAATAAATGCGGACTGCCAATGCATATTTCGGTTTATTTCAATTTAACATTGCCAAGTTATTAATATTTTTAAGTAATTGCTTAGCGTTTGACGACAGACACTACGTTGTGTCAATTGAGCCAAAATTCCTTCAGTATTGCCAGCGTAAATCGTTTTCGTATTTGTTCCCTGTCAATATCGGTTCGGTTGTCATTGGTGAAACCGTGCTCGGGACATCGATATAAAATAATCCGAAGTTAGTTAGTTCAGAAGAAACTTCTGAGATTTCTGAGGGAGTATGGCTACTACTACCCTGGGCTCTACCCTACCAACTTTCTCTCGGGTGTGCTTTGTATGAACCATCTACGGATCAGAAGGGACTGATTCGTGGATGGTTCGAAAACTCGACCATCAGTTTATAAGTTCCCGATAGTTATCTCCGTCACCGACAGCGTAGACTGTTTTATCTCCCGGATTGCAGAACTAACTTACCAATGGTCATGCCAGTCGGGAGAGCTGTCTTGTTGTTAAATAGAATCACTTCAGATATCGATATTTTTAACATCAACGAAGCATAATTTAGACGACAAGCTTTGTTGCTGTTAGCTTAAATCTGCTTATCTGATCTTGAATATTTTCTCTAATAAGTTATAAGTTAATTTTGTAATGTTTTTAAAATGAATGAATTGAATTGAATTTCACCATGTTAGAGATGGATTGGAGAATCTAACCCCTGGGTCATGCGTGCTCGTAATGTGCGGTGATTAGCAGGACCTGAGACTCGAGACCCGGGACCCGGGATCCTCGACCATCGACAACTGGTAATTTATGAGCTCAGGTCGCGGTTCCTCGCGCTTGGCTCAAACTAATACGCCCTGCATTTCAGATTGCGTTCATCATCGTCATCACCGAGCATTTGGTGTAAGAACTACCAAGCCGTGTTGAAGATCGATTCGTTCCTACCAACACATTCATTTGATAACTGTCATTTATTTAATACTGAAATATAAAACTATAATATTATATTTGCAAGATTTTGTGAAGCCAAAAGTAATCTGATGAATCCGGACACCCCTGCGAAGTCACCAAATGTGGCGAACCACTTGAGGAGAGGGTTCGTTATCTAATAAATGTTTTCCGGGCGGCGGTACCCATACCCGCCTTCCAAATTGAAAAGTTAGAAAAAATTCATGATTTTGAAGATTTGTCGGTTTTATCATTATTTACATATCTCAAACCTCTGCCAAAAAATAAAAAAAATAGAATTACGCGAAATTCCGACGTCGCCGTTATTTTTGATTTGTTTACAAAACATGTTATTCAGTTTTACCTTTGTACAATTCACGTGCAATGATTTTGCAATGTGACGATGGAAATTTTAGTGTTTTTCATTCTTACACGTTTTCGCTTCTATCGAGACCATAATAAATTATGTACCTGACATTGATAGCTCTACCTTGTAACCCCTCGTTTCTTTGTCGTTTGTGACAGAGAGGACGAGGTCAGGATGAATAGCGAGATTTGATCCATCTTCTCCACTGATGCTCTCCGCTCACTCCGTGATGTAGGATGCAGTCCCTCGCCATTTTCCTCTAGTCCTCACTCCTTCATGTCGTGCTCCAATTCTCTTCCACGCTGTCTATCCACCGCTTCCCCGGTTTGCTTCTGGGTGTAGTGATGGCTAAATTCACAGGAATTTGTTTTTGGGGATTTTTAAAATTTATTTTGATTATTATTCACCTTCATTAATTCTGTTACAATTGGTGATGTGCTATGCCTGTCTCGTTAGAAACTCTTATGTTGAGAGCAGGCGCAGTTTATAACAAAAATACAAATGACAACACAATATTTCGCTTAAAATAAAATACAATCAGCATCGTACCATTGGAAATGCTACTTACAAATGCAGACCCAGTTTATAACATTATGAGTTTATAACAAAGTACAAATAACAACATAACATTACGTTTAAAATAAAAGATAATCAGTATCGTACCATTAAAAATTTTCATACTTATAAGTGGAAGCGCAGTTCATAACATAATTAGTTTATACCAAAAAGCAAATAACACAATATTACGTTTAAAATTAAAGACAATCGGTATCGCACCATTGGAAATGCATACTTATAGTGGAGGCGCAGTTTATAACGTAATTAGTTTATAACAAAAATGCAAATAACATCGCAATATTATTTTAAAATAAAAGACAATCGGCGTCGCACGATTGGAAATGCATACTTATAAGTGGAGGCGCAGTTTATAACATAATTAGTTTATAACAAAAATGCAAATAACAATACAAATTACGTTTAAAATAAAAGACAATCGGCATCGCACCATTTGAAATGCATACTTATAGTGGAGGCGCAGTTTATAACATGATGAGTTTATAACAAAAGTACAAATAACAATACAATTTTTCGCTTAAAATAAAAGACGATCACAGTCGTACCAACGGAAATGCATACTTACAAATGGAGGCCCAGTTTATAACAAAAGTACAAATAACAACACAATATTTCGCTTAAAATTAAAGACCATCAGTGTCGTACCATTGGAAATGCGTACCTACTTACAAATGAAGTCCCAGTTGATGAGTTTAAAACAAAGTACAAATAACAACAACGTTTGGTTGTTATTTGTATGCTTGTTATAGACTGCGCCTGCTCTCAACACAAGAGTTTCTAGTGAGACAGGCAATAAAATTAAGAGGAAACCCGGTAATAATATTTACACATTCCCCACGCCAAAATGGTAATTATATAAACTTTCCTCGATAGAAAAAATTGCAAAGTATGCTCCGAAAATTATAATAAATACGTTGTTTTTCAGTTATTTTACAAGTTATATGTACGAAAAAATTCATAGTGTTTCTTTAAATGCTATTTTAGACATTCCCCGCGAGATTTTTGCTCTGTTTTAAACGAGTTGTGTTTTATTAAACTTTTTCACAATTATCGTTTTTAATATTATCACGCTCCCTCCAACATTTGCATTTACATATCTCTCCATCTTCCTTTTGGGTGGTTACACCGGCTTTAAGGTTCAGTAATATTTTCAGATTGAGCCGCCGCTATCCGAATTTCTACCGATTTCTCACATAAACCCCCTAAACATTTGAAGTTTTTAAGCTCTTCAAAAAATATATGTTATTTTTTTAAGATAAAACCTAGACTCGTTTCACGCCGAAACGCAAATTATATGAAATTCCCTCCATAGAAAAAAATCGCAAAGTATGCTCCGAATATTTTAAAAAACACGTATGTTTCTATTATTTTACAAGTTATAGTTGTGAAAAAAATTACAATGTTTCTTTAAATGATACTTGACGCCTTCCACGAAATTTTCGCTCTATTTTAAACCAGCTAAAAAAGAATAAGATAGAGAGATATGTAATTACAAATGTTGGGCAGAAGCGAAAAGTTGAAGCGAAAATTGTGAAAATGTTTAATAAAACATGACTTTTTTTAAGAAAACTTAAAAGAAGTCATGTTTTATTAAACATTTTCACAATTTTCGCTTCAACTTTTCGCTTCTGCCCAACATTTGTAATTACATATCTCTCCATCTTATTCTTTTTTAGCGGGGAAGCGTCGCCTTAATGGTTAAACTTCTGTCTGTGGCGTGCACCAAGGATGTAGACGTCACTGATTGCATCCCACACTGATGCATTTGCGTATTTCATTGCAGTTAGTAATTGTCTGTTGTTTGTCTAAACATACATTGTCCGTCTGCCTCAGTAGAGGTGCAGACTGCAGACATTGCACGCTCCGCTGGGCAATACCAGTAACTGTGTGTACATACCGTATACTGTATATGTACATAGCACGTACACCGTACATCCACCTTAATGATAGTTATTATTGTTACACGGTCCTCTGATTACAAAACGTGACAATGCTTACATTGACTAATTATTCATTATTATGTATGCACATATTGCGCTTTGCATTGGATCACTTTGTAATACACGTCAATTTAACGTATATTATTTTATGTATTTTTAATGCATTTTATGTCCCGTTTTTTATTTAATGTCTTACAAGAATGCAATTTGGGGATTTTTTTTCCACAGGAGGAGGCCCTGAGGTAAAACCATCCTTCAGAGCCCATGTCGTGTTTGGGGATACAGTGTGAAGGTTGTTTTTAGGGAGAGAAAGTTCTGTGAAGGGAAAAAGGCATGCGGGTTGGGTAGAAAATTGCAGGTCGATGTGTCCAGGAGTGACAGACGTGTGAATCCATCCCTCTCACTGCGGAGCAAAGCGATGGGTCGAGACAGTCCGGCTAGAGAAGTCTAGGCTAGGTCTCCCTCAGCCAGTATCTTCCGATCTGGCCCGCCGAACGCATTTGCCGCCAAGACGGACAAATTTCACCCCATGAACCCTGGCACTCCTGCTAAGTCAACAAATGTAGCGAGTCACTTGGGGTGACCGGCAGGGGTATTGGTTATCCAATAAATAGTCCCCGGTGCGGCAGTACCCATATGTCCACTCCCAAAATGTCGCGAGTCTGACAGGAATGGGTATAGGCAAGGAGCTATATAATTACTTCTGTGTACTAATATCTCGTCGAAACGTTTTTCACTGGCGATAATCGGCGCTCTGACCGAATTTTGTAAAGGGTCCGCCAAATAACTTTTTTTTTTGAAAATGCTATAAAAAAAAAACTACTGAATATTTTCTCAAATTTCTTTTTTTATTTATAAGTACAATCCTTCCGGTTAATAATGGAAAATAATTTCATTCACCCGCTTACATACCCGCCAAGATCAAAATGAGCTTCATCCGAAAAGATGATTTTTTTGGCAAAATCGGCATCTTCTGTAAGTCGATCGCAGGCCCACTCAGCGAAGCGAAAACGCATTGGATGGTCAGTTGGCTTCAACTCCTGAACCAATTGGACTTTGTATGGCGTCATACCAAGGTCTTTATGCAAAATTCGTCTCAATGATGAATTTTCGCACACATTCTGCAACATTACCATGATTTTCAAAGTAATGTCGCAATATTTCCCAGCGTTGTTCAAGCGTATACACAACCATATTCGCTCCCATATTCGCTCAGCGGAAGGATAAAACTAATTATCTGTCAAATCAGACATGAGCTAAGTGTTACCATTCACGAAATAAGCACTAGTTGAAAAAAAAAACTTTAGATTGCGGACCCTGTAGTTTCCGGTCGTTCGGCGTTGGAGTGTTTGTAGCGTTGGAGGTCAAATTACGAAAGCGGAACCTATTTCTCATCCATTGATATATCATATTTAGATGAGACATGAAGTGAGATAATAGGTTCCAATTTTGTCCCTCCAATTAGTCCAAATTGGCCTCCAACGATCTATCGCCGTCCTACAGGAAACCACGAAATCTGGACTACCGCAGTGCGCACCGATTAACGCTAGTGGAATATGTTTCGACGAGATATTAAGTTTATTTAGGAAACATGGTCTCCTCCAGTTGTATAACTCTATGGTCTCATCTGAATATAATACACCAATGTGGACAGGAAGGTTGGGTAGTTACGGTAATCCAGATTTATTTACCAAAAGTAAATGACGTAAGCATTCTACCGCTGCTAAATTTCTCCATCCGAATCTCGGATCATAGAATTATTGTGTAGTTGAAAATCCAAAGGTACTTACTTAACCACCATTTTGACTTTTTTTGTTGATATTTGAATGCCAACACGTTAACTTGGATCGAAGGTATGTTTGAAATATTATTTCATTGCCAAAACATGGTTAAATCCTTAGTTATAGCTTGTTAAAAATCGTCTTCAATTTCAAAACGTACTTTAACCCAAAATCATTTGTTTTCAAAACGTACTCAACTCCAACAACCAATAAGGGCCATGGAATTGGCAGCCATATTGGTTTTTTAATCAATCAATGAGCTTCTTTTTGTGCAATGGACACCATTACAAGAAACGCATGTTTTGTGAGTGGTTTTTAAGTTGATGTGATCGTGATTTTTGTGAGATATATAAATGATGTAATTTCTCCACTACACCCCTGGCAGAGAAGTATTACCAAACACAGTTTATGAGTTTTAAAATGTGACTAAATCAAAAGACTTCACTTTCAAAATGTATCTAAATCCATGGTTCAATATCAAAAAGTATCTAAGTCCAATTTTAAATATTAAATAACTATTTTTTTTAATATTAATACCGCGCAAGAGTCCCAACTGCTCCCGTCTGGAGCCAGTGGGACTATGGCATCCCCAATCGGGTATGTTGTGAGGCTGAAGGTAGTGGGGAGGGGAAGGAGATGGGAAAGAGGAAGGTGGGAAAGTACCTGGCTATTCAGATCTGGTCACTAGACACGGCTAAAGCCATTTCAAGCGACGTTTCAATTCTGAATGGTGGTCTTATACCAGGGCGATACTAATAGTATCTTCCACTCTGGAACGTGCCGCAAATAAACTATATATTATTTTAAATGAATAAATTGTGAAATTACACAACTTAATCAAATAAAATTTATTTGCCACGTCGGGATTCGATCCCGCGACCTTCGGAATGCTAGTCAAGAGCGTTTTTTTTAATTTTTTTTTTATTAGTATCTATAGCAAAATTTGTACATAATGTATTTATAAATTGTATTATATTAAGTTATTATAAAGTTTTTTTTTTTTCACAGTCCTCCTCACTAGGGCTCCCTGTTCTGAGGCGGCCTGTAGTTTTTCCACATTTGTATTTAGTATCCAGTTGTCTTTACATGGTCTTCAGTATGTTTGATAGTTCATTTTCACTTTGTTCTCTCAACCATATTTTTACTTTTGTTTTAAATTTATTTATTTCTGTTATTTTTTTTGTTTGAGTTGGTAGAGCGCTGTATAGTTTTGTCGCATTGTTTGTTACCACTGGACTACGCCGGCCGTTATTAATTATCTATCAGATTTATATTTCAAATATGCATTTAAAATGTTTTATTTTACCGTTATTTTTACAAAACATTTAATTTTACTTTATTATACTTAAAAGCTATGAAACAATTTTCTTGCTTTTGCCACAAATTTGGTTCGTGGAGATAAGTACGTTTTGATATTCAACTACTCTATTGTCCGTGATCCGAATTTTAGCAGATTCCCGTATTACTTGTGCCTCCAGTTTGCGTGGAATATCGTTTATTTACGTTGTTTGTGCTTTATCGGTAAACACTTCCGCAAGATATTGAAGAACAGCAGATCTGGTAGTTGGTAAATCAACAAGCTAGTAGTGCAGTACCCACTAGCAGTCTTGAACACTTGACCTTTGAATTGGCGCCGGTAAACTTGGCATTGCCCATGGGGACATTGCATCTCCGGTGTCTCTCTTGTAACCACTAACCACTAGTGATCAGTCTCTGGTCTCTGGGTACCACGTCTATTATATCTGGCAGGGTCCGCCCAACAAACTAATGTTTACACTAAACAGCGAATGATCAATGATGGTATGATTATCGTTGGGTTCACGCAACCATAGTTCTGGCAGTGGGCCTAATGTGACCTATTTTACAATGATCTATTGTTTTAAGCATATTATAAAGAAAACACAAGAAGTGCCATGTGGGCGTGTTTCGTTATCCCAAAGCCTCGCAAATCGGGACTTACTTTACATAGAAAGCTGTATTTCATCATTATTGTGAAATTCAAATGTCCTGGCGATATGCAATTTCCTCGTCTCTCCCCGACCCCAACAATGTCTCTTTTCGTTCCCCTTAATGTATTTAACCCCATCCCTCCACTCCGACATCACACTCCCACCTCCCCTTAATGTCTTTCCACGACCCGCCAACGTCTTTTCACGAACCCAAACATCTTTCCACGAACCCCAACATCTTTCCCCGACCTCCCTACGACTCCACGAAACCAACAACCCCCCTTACTACGACCACCCTAACGACTTTCCACGACTACCCTAACGTCTTTCCACGACCACCCTAACGTCTTTCCACTATCACTCTAACGACTTTCCACGACCACCCTAACGTCTTTCCACTATCACCCTAATGACTTTCCACGACCAACCCAACGACTTTCACGACCCCCTTAACGATTTTACATGACAACCCTAACGTCTTTCCACTACCACTCCAGCGTTTTTCTACGACCTCCCTAACGACTTTCCACGACCCCGCTGACGTCTTTCCACGACGCTCCCCACAGGATTATTGATATTACGTAATGTATAGGCAGGTTATTATTTATTATAATAATGATTATTTCCTGCGTGGTCTCCCGTGTGGAGTTATTTTTTTAAATGCGTGGATAATAACGTTAAAAATACATCTGACCTACAATTACACATTTTTCATTATTTGATCAGCGATGGTTAGCCTCCGTCTATAATTTACTAAAAAATATCCCGTCATTTGGCAAATAGAATCCGACAGACAGATTACTCGATGACATAATAACCGGTGGCTCGCTTCACCCCCATTGCCCATCCCCCCTCCCTTCTCCCTAGACTACAGTTATTCGTTGGTTTCATTCATGTACTGCAGGGTTTCCCAAACCGTGTTCCGCGGAACACCAGTGTTCCGCTGAACCTGAATAGGGGTTCCGCGACAATTTGTCGGAAGAATTTCATTTTATATAGTGTACATGTATATTAATATTGCAACACTACTGATATTATTCACAAGAATTTGTATAATTTTTTTTCAATAGTTCTTAATGTATGTAGCAGACCCTGACATCGGCCCTGAGAGAAATTTATTTTCCTCAGGGCCTCCTGTGTGGAGTTCGTGTAAAAAAAAAAGACCCTTCCAAGGTAGAAGATCAGCCTTTAATGATTTCTGGGCGAGTTTGTCGAAGAGTACCCCAATTTATCAAAACAAGTTATTATTGTTTTACTTCCGTTTTCTACAACCTACTTATGCGAAGAGGGATTTTCCAATTATGCTGTAACAAAATCAAAGTGCAGGAACAGGCTCTACGCCCCACCAGATATTAGAATCCAACTTACCAATATTGTGCCTGTATCAAGAAGAAATGCAATTCACGTACTCAAAATCATCAAACATCATTTTTTGTTTGTTTGTATTCCATTTATTCATTTACATTATAAATGTGTAAACAAAAAATGGAATATAAATAATTTTAATGAATTTATATGTAAAAAAAAAATGAATATAAATGATAAATTATAAACAATGTGCTTAATATATATATTTTTTTTTAATTTTGGCTGTTAGAAATTGTCCAATCTAAAAAATCAGCCAAGTGTTCCATTAAAATTTACGGGTTTGCAAAGGGTTCCGTTGCGGAAAAAGTTTGGGAAACCCTGATGTACTGGATGACGTAAAGTTTACAAATTTTTATCTCACTTTAAATCCCGCTGCCTGCAAATGTTCCAGACTGACGGTCGGCCGATCTATTTTTTTCTCATCTTTTAATCTACCCTATCGCAAGAAACCATTCTAGTTAATGTATCTTGTGGCGTAATTTTGTTGAAAAAATTCGTTTATTTTTTCCATGACTGCGCAAAACCCTCCGATAGGCTCACTAGCTTTTTAAGGCTTACTAAACGTTCATTCTCACTACAAAGTAGTTTCATCCGTCTACTCGATGACGTAGGGTTTGTCAAAATATAAATATTTGCGCATTTCAGTACACCTTCGTCACCTTCACTGGCTCAAGTGTCCTGAAAGAATACAGTATAAACTGTGCTAGATGGTGTTCCATCGATGAAATGGCTCTTACATCTCTAAACTATGCATCCCAGAAAACACTGGTCCAATGCAGTCAACCCTTAGATCAGCAACAACGTCAGAACCTAAACGCAAGACAAATACTAAGTTTGGAGATCGCACTTTTGGAGTATTCCACTCCCTCCGGAACTAAGATGCATAACAATCCCAACAGGATTTAGGTCCAAATCAAAAACTTACCTTTTTAGGCTCTTATGCCCTTAAATTAAATATCTGAGAGTATCATCCTTGTATTGCCTATAATATATCTTAATCACACTTTTCTTATTTGATTTATATTATTTCGAAGTCTTACACATAATCAATATCAATATATATTTTATTTTATTTTTTTATTTTTATTGATAAACAGAAACAAACAGTACATTAGTTACAATGGTGAAACAATTTACAATTATTAAGTACATTTCATGATGAGTACCTATGACATGTTTCTTTGTAGTGTCTATGTATATTAAGTAAATTACCGGGTGATGTGCGTAGTGGGTAGGTGTGTGTGTGTATGTGTGAGTATGTGTGTATGTGTGAGTATGTATGTATGTGTGCGCATTGAACAATTTATATCATTGACATGATGCTCTTTTTAAATTTGGGCAGTGAATCGAAGAAAATGTCGATGTTAGAATTTAGACAGATAGTATTAAACGTATGAAGAGCACGATTGATTGGCGAATTAGCTGCTGCATTTGTCTTGTAATTGAGCGTGTGAAATAGTTCTGTATGGCGTGTGCGTCTTACTGGTATATTAAAATTAACTAGGGAAAGAAGTTCAGTACAGTCAATGTTATTATTTAAAATTTTGTGTATGAATGTCAAGTCAGCTATTGCTCGTCTTTGTTGCAAAGTTTGAAATGTGCAGTCGAAGTTATTGTTGAATTTGAGGGTTAGATATTTTATAAATTTGTTTTGAATTTGTTCTATGCTATCTATGTATACTTTGTACTGCGGGTTCCAAATTGGCGAGGCAAATTCCAGTGTACATCTGACTAATGCAAAATATAACAATACTATTGTACGCGGGTTACTGAACACTTTACTTATTCGAAGAACAAAACCAAGCATTTTATATGACCTGTTAACGATCGAGTCAATGTGCTTATTAAATATAAGTTTTCTGTCAAGGTAAACGCCAAGATCTTTACATTCCGTTTTAGAGATGACAGGTTCATTATTGAGTGAATAAGAATACTTAAATATATGTTTATTTCTGGTGAATGTCATAGTGTGACATTTGGAAACATTGAAATCTAAACAGTTAACTTTGCAATACTTGCAAAGCCTATCTAGATCACTTTGTAACGCTTCACAGTCAGAGAGAGAATGCACCACTTTGTATATTTTCATGTCGTCAGCGTAAAGTACATATTTGGAATTTTGAAAACATGATCCAATGTCGTTTATATAGATGTTGAACAAGAGCGGACCTAGGTGAGAACCTTGCGGGACTCCAGATATTACCGCTATAAATTTTGAAAAGACACCGTTGATTAATATTACCTGATTGCGATTACTAATATAGGACTTAATCCATCTAAACAGGTCGCCATGTATACCGAGTAGGATGAGTTTTTTTAAAAGAATTGAGTGAATTACGCGGTCGAAGGCTTTCGAGAAGTCTGTATACATAGTATCAACCTGCTCCTTATCATCCATCTTGCTATGCAAGAAGTTAATGAAAAGGGCGAGGTTGGATGTTGTAGACCTACCTTTCATAAATCCGTGCTGATTCGGCGAAATGATTGTCGAAATAGTCGAGTACAATTGATCAAAGACAATTTTTTCAAGAACCTTGCTTAATATAGGAAGTTGGGAAATTGGTCGGTAGTTTTTAACGTCATGTTTATCACCAGTCTTAAAAATTGGTGTGATAACAGCTGATTTCCATTTAAGAGGAAATGATCCTTCTGTTAATGATTTTTTGTAGATGGCGCAAACCGGAAGACAGATATATTTACAGCAGTTACGTATAAAGATTCCGGGCAGCCTGTCTATTCCTGGACCTATTTTAATATCTACGCTTGAAAGGTATTTTAAGGTGATTTCTTCGTTTATTCCGATTGTAGATATTAATGTATTATTAAGAGGATCTTCCTTATTATTAGCATCATAAGCTGGAATCTCATTTGTAAAGACCGTTGAAAAGTAATCAGCAAGAAGATCTGTGACTTCTTTGCTGTCGTGTGCTGTTGTAGAATGATATGTCATATGTTCAGGTATAGTAGGAGATATTATAAAAGAAAGTCCAAAAAAACGTGCGGCTCGCAAAAACTCGGAAACGAATCCCGGTACGATCAAGGATAAGATATGGTGTGGTAGATCTCTACCCCACCTCCAGGAAGACGGTTACCGTTTTTACCTAAAGGGCGTGCTTTTGAATATATAAGGGCTGGAAGTTTCGCCCCCTTCAAATTTCTAGAACAGTCTTCCGGAAAATTCTAGAAGGTTCCGTAAGAACTCTAGAAAGTTTTGGAAGGAGTGGCGGAGTAATGTCGTGGAACGTTTTGGAATAGGGAATCGGAAACATTGTGGAACATTCCAGAACACTCTCGAATGTTGTCCTGAGCGAAGCCGGGTAACCCAGCTAGTTAGAAATAAATTTTAAATTTTTGCTTTCAGCGCCCTTGAGGTAATTTTTCACAAAAACATCCAAATATTATTATTATTAATGAGTAGTAGGCGGCTGGCGGAGGCAAAAACATTGGGAATGTATGGCGAGCAATATGCTGAAATAGGCCAAAACCAAATGATCTTTTATATTTTATAGCTAAGTCTGTTGGCCCCATAAAACAAATAAGACTGGTCAAATAACGATAGTTTAATTGTTTTGCATTTAATAATTAGTGGCTCTGGAATTTTCGTTTTTTGTTGAAGCGTACCTACTGAAGGTGGCTTCTGACGTAGGATGTGTAGAGAATCTTAAATGTTTGTGATTTTTTTAAATTTAACAGAAGAATAGTTTCCCGTGTCTTTCGTTGTATCCTCTCGTCCTCCTTCCCAGTCCCACCCACCGCTACCGCCCGCCACCCGATTACCTGATTTGAAATGGACTAACTTACTTTACTGATTGAAAGGGGTGAAGTGTAACAGGGGCGGTTGTACGTTTTTACCACCCCGGGCGAACGTATATGACCTTGACCCAATTGAAAAGTGCAGGTGGGCTGTTAATTATCTTCTCACGTATTTTTTTATTGTTTAAAGAATTCATTTAAATTTGATTGCCGGCTACCCAGGCGTTTATTTTAGGCATTTATAGTATGACACTTATTTGCGTTATGTTATGGCGTCTATTTCTATTTCATACGATGGCCCAGTTGATTAGTCAGACGTCTCTGAAAAATGGAAATCTAAGTTGAGTATACAGTCACAAATATGTAAAAGTATGTATCCTCTATCTGGTACAATACTCAGATTACTCATAAATACCACCAAATCAATTATAAAGCAGAAAAACTTATAGTGAATTAAAGAAAATGTAGATGTTTTCTGGGTCACTAGTTGGATATTTCAAAATGTCGTACTAATATACCGAATCGTTATGTCTCCCTGTGTTATTTTACAGCAAATTTAATGTGTAAAACACTGACACGTTTAAATATTATTTGATTTATGGTGAGCATTCGAATATTGCTTTGCTCATTATTTACTGCACGCGACGTTTAATTTTTGACCAAACCTTATTATTTAAAATTTTGAATAATTGGCTTGACTCGCCAGAGCTTACCAACTTAATACAAATTCATATTCCGACAAGATCAACAAGACAATCCAATTTGTTTCATTTGCCCACAAGTAGAACTAACATTAGAAAAATTCTCCAATTCCCCGCATATGTGCGCAATATAATACAAAATTCTACAGTATGACATCTTTAACAATACCCTTCAGAAGTAACCCGTACGATCGAAAATTAATACGAGAGTGTAATGTATAGAGAGCATCTCCTATCCTTATCCTATTTTCCTACTCCTCACCTAAAATTACTTTTAAGTTATTATAAAACTCCATCTCCAAGTAACTCTAACATAGGAGGTTTTTTTGGCTCGACTTTATTTAACTTGTACATTATGTATCTCTATATTTTTATGTACCTGTGAGCTGTTTGTCTCTTACAAATAAATAAATTTCAAAACTTACTATTTGGAGATGTCTCACTAATCAACTGGACCATCTATATACAGGTTGTAACAGCACATACCCGAAAGATACACGTTCTTACTGATCACACTGCTACGCCTGGCGACGGGATCACGTGATACGCGTTCTCTCTCCTTTTGTTACCGTGCAACTGTAACGGTACGCAAAGCGCATCACGGGACCCGGCCGGCTACAACAAACTACCCAGTGGCGACGTGTTATGGAAAAAACATTTAAATTTTTTTTTTAGTATCATCGGGCAGTAAAATGACATCTGCATTTTTTACTCCAAATGTGCTCTGGAATCGCTGGTTAAAATCCTTCGGATACTTGTTGTTACAACCTGTATAATGCGTGTTTGCTGTTGGTACTCTATTATTTTAACTTAATATCAATTTTAACTTATATGGAAGAAAAGTATCTTTTTTGGGAAGAATTCGGCAAAAACTTTCTAGAAAAACTGCAGTCACTATTTATAATTCAATTATTGCTCCACACTTTAACTACTGCTCAACTATCCTTTTCCTGTGTAATGAACGAGAACAAAATAAGTTTCAAATTCTCCAAAACAGGGCAATGAGAATAATACTTCGACGAAATAGATTCTCAAAAGTAAATAAAATGTTAAAGGAACTAAATTGGCTAACCGTGAAACAGATGTTGACCCTGCACACGATGATATTTATCCATAAAATAGTGAACAACATGTTACCAAAATACTTCTCAAACAAAATTATATACAACAAGGACATTCACAGACATAATACAAGGACTTGCAAGGAAATCAGACTACAAAAAAGGACAAAACGAATACGCAGAACAGTTTACTATACAAAGGGATGAAGTTATACAACACTACCAGAAACTTTAAAGGCCGCACCAATTGGAAAGTTCAAAATGTATTGTAGGAGATACATAGAACAAGAAAAAATATAGTTTGAAATATGAAATGATATAATTAATTAGGAAATTGTAAACTTAAATGTACAATTTACTAAAATAAAACAAATAAATAAAATTCATAATCGCGTATTTTCTTCCTATTGTTTTTATTATTCTCAAATTCCTCGTATGTTGTGCGACCGAAGGGAGTGGTGAGGGGCGGGAGATGTGGAAGGTGGGGAAGTACCTGGCTATTCAGATCGTATCAGCAAACGCGGTTATTGGATTTTTAAAAACTAAATTTATTAACCAAAAATAAATACACTGTTTTTTTTTAATAAACCACCGCAGGGTGAGCCTGTTCTGATATGGTTTAATTTAAAGCAACGTTTCGATTCTGAATGGTTGTCTTTCGCCAGGACAATGCTGAGGGCATCTGTTACTCAGGGCTATCTATCTATTTACATATATAAAAAAGATTGTCTGTAGCGGGCGTTTTATACAATCTACAGTTTGCGTCCCCGTTCCCTTCCACCTTCCTCGCCTTCACCTTCCCTCGTCTTTAATAAACCACCGCAGGGTGAGCCTGTTCTGATATGGTTTAATTTAAAGCAACGTTTCGATTCTGAATGGTTGTCTTTCGCCAGGACAATGCTGAGGGCATCTGTTACTCAGGGCTATCTATCTATTTACATATATAAAGAAGATTGTCCGTAGCGGGCGTTTTATACAATCTACAGTTTGCGTCCCCTTTCCCTTCCACCTTCCTCGCCTTCACCTTCCCTCGTCTTTAATAAACCACCGCAGGGTGAGCCTGTTCTGATATGGTTTAATTTAAAGCAACGTTTCGATTCTGAATGGTTGTCTTTCGCCAGGACAATGCTGAGGGCATCTGTTACTCAGGGCTATCTATCTATTTACATATATAAAGAAGATTGTCTGTAGCGGGCGTTTTATACAATCTACAGTTTGCGTCCCCGTTCCCTTCCACCTTCCTCGCCTTCACCTTCCCTCGTCTTTAATAAACCACCGCAGGGTGAGCCTGTTCTGATATGGTTTAATTTAAAGCAACGTTTCGATTCTGAATGGTTGTCTTTCGCCAGGACAATGCTGAGGGCATCTGTTACTCAGGGCTATCTATCTATTTACATATATAAAGAAGATTGTCCGTAGCGGGCGTTTTATACAATCTACAGTTTGCGTCCCCGTTCCCTTCCACCTTCCTCGCCTTCACCTTCCCTCGTCTTTAATAAACCACCGCAGGGTGAGCCTGTTCTGATATGGTTTAATTTAAAGCAACGTTTCGATTCTGAATGGTTGTCTTTCGCCAGGACAATGCTGAGGGCATCTGTTACTCAGGGCTATCTATCTATTTACATATATAAAGAAGATTGTCTGTAGCGGGCGTTTTATACAATCTACAGTTTGCGTCCCCGTTCCCTTCCACCTTCCTCGCCTTCACCTTCCCTCGTCTTTAATAAACCACCGCAGGGTGAGCCTGTTCTGATATGGTTTAATTTAAAGCAACGTTTCGATTCTGAATGGTTGTCTTTCGCCAGGACAATGCTGAGGGCATCTGTTACTCAGGGCTATCTATCTATTTACATATATAAAGAAGATTGTCTGTAGCGGGCGTTTTATACAATCTACAGTTTGCGTCCCCGCCGTCCCCCTCCACCCTCGTCTCTTCCCTCTCCACGAACCCCACCTTCCCCCTACCTTTCCTCCCTCGTGCTAAAATATATTAAATTAACATATTTTCATTTATTCAAATTTCATAACGCCAGAGCTTACCAATATATACAGCCTATGTTACTCGCTGATAATGTAGCTTTCTATTGATGAAAGAATTTTTTAAATCGGTTCAGTAGTTTCGGAGCCTATTCAATGCAAACAAACAAACAATCAAATCTTTCCTCTTTATAATATTATATAAGTATATAAGTATAGATAATTTATGCTCACTTGATCTTCATTCACGAGGAAGGTCACTGTCTAAGTCTGATTTCGAAAAACTTTGCGTAAATCGCGGGCTAGGCCGGGGACTTTAGATTATTAATTTGTTATTTAATATTCATTTCTTTTACATTTCTGCGCCAGATATAACTATAATTTTAGGTGTTTTTTTAATATTAATTTATGGCGTGGTTTAATTATAATGATTTGTTTTAAGAGCAATAGTTCTTGCAGGGTCCCATCTACAAGCGATGGATCAACTTCCTGAGGACATAGAATAAAACAAAAAGTTTTTTTTATTTTTATTATTATTATTATTTTCTTTTAAATTTCTTTAACCATGTAAATATTTTTTTTGTATCCTTTTTATATCTTGTCATCATTTCTTGATTATTATATATGCATAATAAGGAACTCGTGGGACTGCACCACCCTCCCCGAGATCTGGAATAAATGAAAAAAAAAAAAAAAAAAAATACCAATGTTTATAAATTGCACAATGATCACCGTGGGCAATTATCAAATTTATGCCAATCTAATTTACAACCGTCTATGGCGTGCAGTACTGAAACTAGAATTATTTTATTATTTATGGTACAACCTAGCGATGTGTATCCATAATCGAAATAAACGATCCACATTATTCGTTCGAATGATTTTTAGTCGTCATGTGAAAGATTTCGTTCGTTGTCCCTCTCTTACTGTTTATTAATACTTGGTGTGTCAGCATGTAACCGAAGAATTTTTCTACTTGAAAACACACGATTTTCTGCGAGTCGAGTGGCGAGTTACTCGTTTAGTTCACAAGCTACAATCTGTGAAATTCACTATCTGTTAGTAAACTCGCTCAGTGTCATCGTATTACTTGCTAACTAGCAGATTTTGGACAATTGTGGAAAGAACTTGAAAGGTCGTCAACTTCACTCGCTACTCGCTGGTGTTTGCCTAAAGATGGCGGCCCACCAACAGCTGATTTCGTCTGTCAGGATTAGTTCGGGCGGAAGCCGTTATTGGCTAGCGTGTGGCGCTAGCTACGAGCTGTCAGTTTCCTATCGACAGAGTTGTATGGCGCGGGAGTCGTTATTTCAGTTGCTACTGGGCGAGTGGACAGTTTTGTGTGTCATCATGACAATCTCACTCGCCGATTCACCCGCTTTTAATACCGGCTAGTAGCTTATAAACTAGCTTAATGTAATTGAGGCTTTAGTCTGAACAAGCCTTTAGCCTGAGCGGCGGGATGAAAAAACTAACCAATAGCATCCCTCGCCCTAATTAGTAAGAGACGAAGCGATGCGGGAATGAGAAATATTCGAGATCGAAGAACTACGCTCAGAAATCTGCATAAAAATTAGATGATTTGTTACAGTAGAGAATAATTCTTATATATTGCGTGCGCATTTCGCGTGTTTATTGTATGTCTAATTTTCTCGTGATTCATAAAACAAAATATTATTACTTTTAAACCCATCGTAAAATATTGCAATCTCAACACTTGAAGGGTTTTTCCACCATTCGACGAAACTGCTCTTTATCGTGGTACTAAATACCTGTGAGTAATTTTAAAATATTTGCATTCTCTGAATTTTTCTAAGTTTTATTCATTCTGTGATAAATCGTGAAAACCTAAGGAAAACCATAATTATTAAGTTCTTCAAACAATAACCTTTTTTTTATTGTCGATAAAATTACAATAAATTGTACACGATTGTGCGTAGCGTGTGTACATGAATATTCCAACACATCGGTAATGAACATATGTGCATTCTTCCAATACCTTAACCACACGTAATAAATAACAATGCATAATGCTTCATAAAACCGTAGCAGCGGAGTAAATTGTTTGTATTTGGTTGAATCATAACACCTCGCTTGTATGTAGTGACGCGGCACGTTTACAGTTCGGTATGTCGTATGTGTGCTTAAAGCCGTTCGTGTACGAAGATACTTGCAAGCGACTCTTACAAGCGAAGTTTCATGCGTGTAGCACACGCGGTGCTCGTGAGTATCCGCCATACTATTTTGCATGATGCTACGCTCCGACTACGGGTTTGACGTCAGTTGCACGCTACCCCGACAGTGCTGTTAGCGCGCTACGCGAGTTGCATTCGTATCTACTATTACTTTTTTGACAGAAATGGCGACCGAACTTGAATGGAATGTTAAATTTGTTCGTAAGAATCCTAATATTAAAAAAACGAAACTTGTTACCATCAGTTTCATGCAGTTCCCTGGCGGCAAAGAATACCCCACAGTTAGGTAATATTTATTTCGGTACATGGGTAAACTCAAAATCTTTTATTAGATCGTTTTTTATTCTTTTACTAGCGAGTTGCTATGCCACTTAATAAAAAAATTGTTTCTCCCTGCGTGTCCTTTCCCATTCATTCCGTTCCCCTTCCACTCCCGCGTCCCCTTCCCCTCCAGCGTTCCCACTCCGCCTTACCTCTCCCCATTCCCCTCGCGCTCATCCCCCGTCCCGCGAATCCCCCTCCCAAGTTTCCCTCCCCCCTCCCAAGTTCCCCACCCCCACTCACAAGTTCCTCTCCCCCCTCCCGAGTTCCCCTCCCCCCTCCCGCATTCCATACATTCATTCCCGTTACATTCAGCTCGCGTGCCACCTAGTGCAATTTTTTTATACAAATTTCATAATGCCAGAGCTCATCAGTATATATTACAGAAACCAACGCTGGCAGGCACACATTAAATCCCCAAAGTTTCATCGCAATCGGATGAACTGTCAGCAACGCATAATTTCATGATGCCAGAACTCACTATTCTATATGTCAAGAATCGCGGGCGGGCGCACATCAAATCCCCAAAGTTTCACCGCAATCGGATGAATGGTTTAGCAACGCATAACATATATACATTCATACATAGACAGAAGCAAACCTTTTTTAATTTTTATATTAAAGATAAAGAGAACATCGTCTTCATTGCTAGAGTCACTTGACATAGTATTAACTACGCGAAAAAATGATCAAGTTCAGTATATTTCGGGTAGCGCCATGTGCGGAAACCAGCATGAGTAGTGTATCGGTAGGCTACTTGCGGTTGCGTCGCAGTCACGCAGTTTGAAAGTGTGTACGAAGGGCCTTACTTTTAGCCTTGCCGTCGTATTGCAATATATACAACTGTCGGTCATTCCTTCTGTTCAGAATGCGATTAGTACGTCATCGCTGGTTTCACTGAACAAAAAATCGCTAGGTGATCTATAATATTTTTTTATTTATTTATTTTTTGTTTATTGTTTCTTTGCATTGCATGTAAAATGTTTACAATACAATTTGCAATCTATACCTATGATTTGAATGAAAACTGATTTCGCCGGTTTACCTAAGACTTTTCTACTCATTGTTGACCACCTTCGTGGTCGAGAGGCAATGCTCTCGACTAGCAATCCGGAAGACTCAGGTTCAAATCCCGGCGTGCGGAATTAGATTTTATTTGATTAATTTGTGTTATTTCACAACTTTATTAATTTTAAATAATATTGGCATATTTACGACACGTTCCAGAGCGGAAGATACTCGCAGTATCGCCCTGGTGTAAGACCACCATTCAGAATTGAAACGTTGCTTGAAATGGCTTTAGCCGTGGTCAGATCTGAATAGTCAGGTCTTAGCTACCTTCCTCTTTCCCACCTCGTTCCGTCCCTGCTACCTTCAGCCTTACCTACACCATACCCCAATTGGGGATTCCATAGTCTTACTGGCTCCAGACAGGAGCAATTGGGACTAGGCACATACAAAAAGGAAGAATTTATATACTTTAAAATGTTAGATCAATTTGAACTCAAGTTAGGAAAAATGTAGTTTTTTTCGAGCGCGGAAACTATTCTATCAGCTTATCTCTTCAGTGGTTTGTTTTAGACGTGCTCTACGCGTTTTGGGTCTTTCCAGATCTTCAGGAAGAAATCCAAAGTAATGGCCGGTTTCAATTAAATGTTGTCGGAGTGGCCGAGTTTACGTTAAGTTAGTTTAAGTTAGGTTAGTTTTTAGGATAGTTTACGTTAAGTTAGTTTATGTTAGATTAGTTTACATTAGGATAAGATACGTTAATTTACATTAGGTTAGTTTATTTATTTATTTATTTTTATTTATAGAACACATGTAACATATTAGTGACATTTACATAAAGAATATTAGATCACCATACTAGGCGGCTGCCTGTCTCATGGTGACCAATGGATAAAAGTTACTATGTATGAAGTATGGGGTCTAGTGTGGACATGGATTTAAGTATAAATGACGCTAAAAATTGGAAAAATTATAGTAAAAAAGTATAAATTATAATAAAAAGGAGAAATTATAATAAAAGTAGAAATTATAATAAAAAGTAGAAATTAAAATAAAAAGTAGAAAAAGTAGATATTATAATAAAAAAGTAGAAATATAAAAAAAATAGAAAGTAGAAAGGAGAATAAATTAACATTAGATTATAAAAATGTACTTGTAATGTAATAATGTAATAACTTGTGATGTAATGATTTTTTAATTTTTTTTTGTTAGTCTGGGTGCATGCAAGCACACATGCATATATTGGTGCACACATCTATACATGTATATACGCACATACGTACATACTCCCATATAACAACATCCTCACACATATAAACAAAATATACACTTTCATCTGAGTACGAGAAACAGGCTACTAACATTATCACAATCACTCATCAAAAAGTCCCCAAGCGCCTTCCTGAAACTGTCGTATTTGTTTGCTTTAGGTTTTTTTTTTTTTCTAGGTTAGTTTGCTTTAGGTTTTTTTTTTCTAGGTTAGTTGACGTTTGTTTTTTTATTCACTTTCATTCTTCAATGTTCTGTTTTGGAATCAAGACGTACAACAGTAAGTTAGAGCAGCCGCTCGGTGGTGCCGGCAGTAGTAGCTTGCGACACCGCAGGCCCTCGTTCTAGTCCCGGCGCGGCACCGCGAGCCTGCCTCTCCTTATACGGAATCCTCCACCGATATAGTTGGTGTGTTACGCGCCTTATCTCGCCAATAGGGTCGAGGACGCCGGCTGCGGCCATTACTTTGCAGCTCGCGAGTGCTGAGTGCTGAGTGCTCGAGCTGTTTCATTATCCGCTTCTGTCAGGCCGTAACGGTGTTTGGGTACCAACATTCTTTTAGTACTTTGCCTCTGAGGCCTCTGAGCCTCTGACGCTCCTGATATTGTGTCCCTCCCAATAATCCCAAATGTCCACAACCAGCGAAACTACGTTATCCCCAATAAATAGGTTACCTGCCATAGAACGTACTCGTACGTCATAGGATTCTTATTTAAATTTGGTGCACTTGTTAACTCCTAGTATTCATAAGAAAACCGCCTTTGCCCACTTACTGCGTGGCGGGACGGATCGGAAGAGACTGGCTGGGGGAGACCTGACCTAGACCTCTCCGAACCCATCGCCTTGCACTGCAGTGGGAGAGATGAATGCATACGTCCATCACTCCTGGGCCTATTTACCCCCACCTACACCTCATACCTTTTTCCTTTTCAGAACTTCCTCTCCTTCATTTCCCTAACGTAAAACAAACAAAAATGCTCTACTATTTTGGCCTACCCCAAACCTCAAAAATCGATGCAAATAATCTATATTTTTATACTAATATTATAAATGCGAAACTGCGTGTGTTTGTTTGTTACGTTTTCACGCATAAATCAATAAACCGATTTTATAAATTCTTTTTTTTTTTTTTTACATGAGCTCCACATAGGAGGCCCTGAGGAAAATAATTTTCCTCAGGGCCTATGTCATCTTTGGGAATGCTGTGTGGAGGGTTTTTTTTAAGGAAAAGAAGGGAAGGAGAGTTCTGGGAAGGAAAAAGGTTTAAGGGGTGGGTAGGAATCTGAGGTTCAGTGTGTCCTGGTCATCCGCCTTCAAGACCTAGACAAACTCCACCCCATGAACCCGGGCACCCCTGCTAAATCACCAAACGTAGCGAACCACTTGGGGTGACCTATGGCAGAGGTGTTGGTTATCCAATAAAGGTTCCCGGGGCGGCGGTACCCATTCCCGCCTTCCAAATTGATAAATAGAAAGCTACATTATACGCGAGTAATACAGCTGTATATAATGGTAAGCTTAGTCGTTATGAAATTATAAATACTAGTAGTCGCCCAATGGTCGAAATTCGATCATAATTGTAATGTTTTTTTTTTATGTTTGACATTCAGTAAGACCATAGACAAATAATATTAAAGACAAACAATATTAATCTATTCTCAATTTGACCATAGACTTTAACAATAAACAATAGAGTAAAGACGCGTGTGTGTGTGTGTGTGTCAAATACATGGTAGTGTGTGTAATGTTTTTATTATTGATTTAATGTATTTTTATGCATAATTTTTAAAAAATATTAGCATTCTGCACCCCTCCTCTATATAAACTATAAGTGTGCGAAATGTCATACTCCTCCGTCCGCGCAATTTTCGTAAAAAGGGTACAAATATATTAGTACAATTATATTTATTAATAAATATTAATATATTATATTTATTAAACGTTTTAAAAGCGAGTTATTGCTAGCGTCAGAAGAAAAGCAAAACAAATCGTTGCCGTGGAAACGATGTTGATATATTTGCGGGAAATTTTATTTCAGGCGTCGTAGTTAATATCTATCTCTATATCGAGTGAACCAAATTGGATAATTTTTTTAAAGTAAAACTTATGGTGAGCTCTGGCATTACGAAATTTGAAATAGGTGGCAAGTGAGCTGTTTGAAAGCTGAATGTACCGGGACTGAATGTATGGAATGCGGGAGGGGGGAGGGGAACTCGGGAGGGTGGTCGGGTGAAGGGGGGGGAGTGGAAAGAGGAAAGGTGGACGAGGCTGAGTGGGAACGCGAGAGGGGAAGGGGAACGGTACGAATGGGAAAGGACACGCAGTGAGAAACAATTTCTTTATTAAATGTCATAGCAACGCATGCCGGGTCCCAGCTAGTATTATTTGTAAACAAACAGACGAAAGGTCATACAAATTCACTTTGCTCGGAGCAAAGTGAGTCACGATTCGGAAATACAAAAATACAGCCTGATTGGGAAATAGCCTGGGTGTATTTAAAAGGCAGGTAAACAAACCTAGCAAGTATCAAGGGGAGTCATCGCGGAGTTGTTGACGTGACTTAACATGGGCCGGATACTAGGGCAGGTTTTTCTCCCTTCATAGCCGGCTGAAGTCAGTAGTCACTGGTCAGTTGTTGTTCTGTAGGGCTTGTGCGGCGGCCGAAGGTCACTTTTTCGTATTGAATGTTATATAAATAAGTCGAGTGTGCAATTACCCAATTAGTAGGCATCCTGCTCTTTCGTGAATTGTTGAAATTAGATGCTTTATTTTTCCCTTTATTGGAAAAATGAAAATCTAGTCTCCTTCAACGGAACCAATCTTCCGAACAGACCCTCCATTGATATGCTTGGTGTAACTATAAGTGACCAGCTCATCGGGGGCTCCATCGAAGCCAGAGTTAAGTAAGCCTCTCAAAAACTTGGCGTACTGTACAGGGCCCGCAGATACTTTAATACTACACAACTACTAATCCTGTACAAATCGCAGGTGCGCCCCACGGCTGAATTTGGCAGCCACCTCTGGTCTGGAATTTCAAAATACCTGAAAAATATTCTTGACTCTGTGCAGAAACTGATTGCAATCTTTAGAGCTCAGGCGTCGGGTGCGAATGCTGTCCCTGTTCTACCGGTATTTCAAAGAAAGATGCTCTGAGGAATTAGCGTCATTGATCCCTTCGGCACCGGTGCATAGTCGGACACGCCAAACACGCGCCCAACATATGTACAAGGTTGACATTTGTCACATGAGATCGGTTCGGTTTTTCGACTCGTTCTCGAGTTCAACAGCTCTGCTATGAAACGATTTGCCGGCCTCTGTTTTTCCTCCCTCCTACAACATGGGGTCTCTTCAAGACCAATGTTCATTCCTTTCTCCTCGAAAAGACCATACACACAGTATCCCAGATGACATAGGCCCCGAGGGAAATATTTTCCTCAGGGCCTGGAGTTAATTTAAAAAAAAATTGTTTTGTATTTTTGTATGTAGTTTTGATACAATAATAAAGTTGTTAAAAATATTGTTCGCGTATCGCCATCAGTGTCACCTGTCACCTGTCACCTGTCACCTGTCACCTGTCAGCAGGGAGCAGAGTGTCGAGTATTTTATTCGCCGGCCTATAAAAGTGTCACCACAACAGTGCGGTGGTGACGCGAATTGAATAAAGAAATGTGGAAAATTCTCTTTTCATCGTGCACCAAGTAGATAATAAGTCATGGTCATAATCTTGGAAACTGTGCCAAACTAACACTTTAACAATTTTAACACTTTATTTATCGATGAATCTTTTAAAGACTTACCTTAAAAACCAAGCTAACTTAACCCTTCGAATAATATGAAAATAATATCTTTAAACTTTTGCCTGTCAAGGTTTGCACGCAAATATTTTCGCTCTTCCCATGCATTTTAAATGTTCCTTTTTATTGTTCTTTTTAAAACTTTTTTGCAAAAACAAAAATTGTTCTAAAATCTTAATAAAGTAATCTTTCTGATGTGTTTATTAGAAATCATCGTTTTTGTTTCTAAATATTAACATTTTGATATTGGAAATGTAAATTGGCTTAAAAATACATACCTACAAATATTCGACTTAAAGTACTTAAATAGAATAAACGTAAAATTTTCAATACAGACTCCTTTTTTTAAGGGGTTACATGGGTTTAATCGGGGTAAAATCGGCCTATTTTCAACAAAAAATTTTTCCATACAAAAAATAAAATATTTTATTAAAACTTTTTATTTTCTTGAACATACACATTCGACAAAGAATTTTTGAAATTTTCGAAGGAAAATATTTAAAACTCTGCCATTGCGACGTCATTTCCGGTGACCCTTAGGAAAAAAGGTGCGTCCGCGTTGACAGCAGAACTCACGACAGGATCATTTGAAGTAAAAAACAAAAATACGTATTTTAGTTAAGACCATAAACTAGAATTTGGACGAAGGGTAAAAAAAAAAAGTGAAAATTGGATTTTTGGTAAGCCTTTTTACAAAAAAATGCAAATTTCGGTGAAATTTGCTCTACATTTTTATTTTTTTAAATAGTTGTAACCGTAAGAAAAATCAATCCTTCGTCCAAGTTCTTAAGAATTGTATTTCAAAAGACGTATGTAAAATTTCACCAAAATCGGTTGAGTAGTTCTCGAGAAATCTTGACAACCGACTTTGAAAACACAGTTTCGAGAAAAATGTGTTTAAAGTTTTGAGTGACAATAAAACTGGAAATTTTATTTTTATTTTCAACTTACAATGAATCGTCGATTCCAGGGTCATAAAGTTGATGAAGCTGATGTTCCTTCATTAAAAGTGCAAGCAGAAACTAATGCAGCAATATCAACGACCTTTGAACCAGCAGGAAGTATTTTTGGAGTAACTTTCCAGATTAACTGGTTCAAGCTTTCATTATTATTAAGCCTTGAGCGCGCAACTTCCTAAGGCTGTATCTCCGAAACTATTTCTCGGATCGTCTTGAAAATTTAGGACAATATTCTAGAGATGTTGTAGAACCTAATAAGTCAATAATAATAAAAAAAGATTTTTTGAAACCGTGACACCCATGTAACCCCTTAAGAAAATTTGTAATAAAACTGTCACTTCAATTTTATCACTTTTATACAATTTTATTCAAAAACTAGCTGGGTTACCCGGCTTCGCTCAAGACGACGTTCGAGAATGTTCTGGAATTTTCCACAATGATGTTTCCGATTCCATATTCCCGAACATTCCACGACATACTCCGCCACTCATTCCAGAACTTTCTAGATTTTAGAGTTCTTATGGAACCTTCTAGAATTTTCCAGAAAACTGTTCTAGGAATTTTAAGAGGGCGAAACTTCCATCCCTTATATGTTCAAAAGCACGCCCTTTAGGTAAAAACAGGAACCGTTATCCCGAAGGGGGGATTGAGATCTACCACACTATATAACGCCCTTGATCATACCAGGCCTCTTTTCTGAGTTTTTGCGAGCCGCACGTTTTTTTTGGACTTTCTTTTATAATAATATAAATAATTGATTACATTTATGCTACTTCACAAATTGGCGCGAAATAAATCCGTCACTTATGATCGGGTTCGTAAAATATCAGAACAACATACTCATATATTCTTAAGATAATTTGAAGCATTATTTCTTTCGCTCTCTAACATAAAAGAAATTACAAATGTTCACATTATATGAAGAGATATCTAACTTTTAATAATGCAAGGTCGCTCTGGGACAGTTTGGGTCTTCTGTTATTATAACGGCATATGATGTTTTGGGACAACTTGGGTCTCCTGTGATTATTATAAACATTATCCCATAACCGTAATATCGATGAAAAAACAACAGCTGTGACGAGACCAAAGGTGATCTGAGGGAGTATACATTAATTACATGAGCTGTTTTTTTTTTCAATTTAGACTCCCCCTTCCATGACTGACCGCATCGCGCGGCTCTTGTCAAAAAATGAACTAATCCCCTCCCCTGCCTTCCCCGTTTCACCCGGGAGGAAAATGTTTTTCACGGGCCACGGAAAACATGAACATTACGTCTACAATTGTTCAAGGTCACGCCCCCGTTGTCAAAGTTTGTAGTATAAACATTTGCCTACATATTCGCTTAACCCGGACTACATGATAACGTATATTATGTCTACGGCGTCATAATAATTATATACTAGCAGTTACAAACCCGCTCCGCAGGTTTCGCTGCTAGGCTCTGCGGGCGGCTTTCGGTTCGGCTTCGCTCAGTTTGAGTGTTGGTGACCATTTTATAAATCCGATAGGAACTGGTTCCAAAAAATAGCCGGTCGACAGTCACTGTGATCCAGTGACGGCTAGTCACCGGGACAAAGTAACCGCGACAGGCAATGACGTCGTATGTAATATATAGCCGCGTGAAACTATTATTCACAACTTAAAGTATTACCGTCAATCTTTCCATAATCGTAAAGACATTCAAATTCTACAAATCCGTAGTACTTATACCTAGAAGAATGAATAACTTCGGGAGGGATTAATTTAGAAACATCTTAAATACTAGTAACATATTCTTCAAAATTAATTAAAAATGAACCCGGTGGAAAGGCCGCCGAATCTCCAGAATCGGCCGAATATCCAGAAGGCCGAATCTCCAGGCCTAGCATTCGATCGAACGTCCGTCCAATGCGCCGTGCCGCGGGCGTACATTTGTTTACACGCTTTCTTCACTTACGTCGTTAAGATTCCCACATTATTTTTCTTCTTTTTCTTTGATCGGGCAAATTCGACAGTAGGTCCGTCCAATACACGGGTTGCGAGTCGCAATTTGTATACACGGATTCTTTACTTACGTCGTTAAGATTCTGAATATATTTTAGGGTATATTGTCGTCTTAAAGCTGGCAGTGCAACTAATGTCATGAAACAACTTATGCGCAACTAGTTCCGAAATGTAAAAACAGCTTTAGGCCCTTCATAACACATTGTGGAAAATCACTTTAAGTTAAATTTGTTAGTTATAACGTTATAACGCATACTTTGCAATTTCTATTTCCTCGGCGTTATTTTATATTACGTAGGTACGCTACGTAAGTTGCCGAGATAATTTTAGCTCTGTTGCCGCTTGATTGACAGTTTACTTGTCAACCCGCCTCTTGGAGAGGTTTCAAAATTTCGTCAGTGTCATCTGCTGTCTGGTTAGTATGTTAAACATGCCAACACATTCATAATTGCCTGTTTAAAATTATTTTCAAATTAATCTTTTATTAAGGTTAACACTGTACGGTCCCTGGAAAGGTCTCTGGAGATCTGGAGTCGGTCGTAAATTGAGCTCCTTGAAAGACTTCTTTCACCTTCCAAAACAAGGGGGTTAAACCCACACAAATGAAGCACTTGTTACTGGTATATTGGTTAATTGCTTAGAAATAGTTAAGATAAACTTGCAATAAAGGTGGAATGATGATTTTAGGTGCTGGCTTTAAGCCGCCGCTACCCGAATTTCTACAGATTCCTTACATATCCCCCTTAAACATTTGAAGTTTTTAAGCTCTTAAAAAAAATTATGTTATTTTTGAAGATAATACCTAGACGCGTTCCACGCCGAAACGCAAATTAAATGAAATTCCCTCGATAGAAAAAAAAGTATGCTCCGAAAATTATTAAAAATACGTCTGTTTTTATTATTTTACAAGTTATAGTTGTGAAAAAATTCACAATGTTTCTTTAAATGATACTTAAGACGCCTTCCACAAGATTTTTGCTTTATTTTAAACGAGTCATGTTTTATTAAACATTTTCACAATTTTCGCTTCAATTTTATCGTTTAAAATATTAGCGCGCTCTGTCCAACATTCGTAATTACACATCTTTCCATCTTCTTCTTTTTGAGCGGGGAAGCAGGGTCTTAAGGCTTTTAGAAATGGAATGATTGAATTTTTGCAACGAATTGATGACAATATATTCCAAATGATTTGACCCCTTTTGCTTCTCGTAAAAGCATAGATAAAATTATACGAAGACAATTGTGCTGTATGAAAATTAAAATAAAATGCGGCACAGACGTTAAATTGAAAGTAAACGAGTCCGTAGACAGAAATATTGCAGATTTTATCGCCGAGTGTATGTGACAATGTTCACTGTTTAGCATTGTATTATTATTAGGTGGAAATGTGCCTATTCCAGGAAGGACAGTTAATGGCAAGGTTTTTGAAACATCAGTGGGCGATGCATTCCCATAATCAATTTAATCCAACGCGGAAGAAATGCATATTTTAATTAATTTGTTACATCATTTCCCACTCGTCTAATAATTACACCGTTTGTGGAGTTTTGGTGCTGCTTATTATTTCATGCAAATATTATGTTTAATGGTTTTTTTAATGTAATAATAATTCATACTTTATTTCTATGAATTATAAACTATAATACTGTGATGAATCGTAATGCCTACCTACTCCTGCGCTATGGGAGGAGAAATATTTTCACGTTCAAGAGTGCCTGCGAAGTTTTTTTCTTAATATCGTGTAAATTATGGGTACATCCAATAACGCCTAATAATCAAAACAAGAGACACGTGAACTTTTATCACGATGGGCGACCTTCATTTTCGTTCCCACAGGAATTAAAGTTGAACGAACTTTATTTTAAACAGAATCAAAGACAAAGAAATGAATGTTTATTGGCCCTGAAGAGTGTTTATATAAGTGACATTGGAAACATGAGTTTCTTTGGGCGCCGTTAGTCTAATCAAAACAAAAAAATTAAGGCGTAAGTACATGTTTGGTTTTACACATCAGACATAGAAGTTTACTTTAGAGAGAACCGATTATATTTGACAGTGCGGCCATTAAAATTGAATTACAACCAAGTACGTAAAAAAATCTAATATAAACAGAATTCAATTAATGAAGATTTATTTCAAAATATTTTAAACATAAGAAGGCGTTTAACAAGTTTGAACAGGAATAATCCGGCCCTTGTCGTTAGTTGGGTGAGAGTTAGCAGCAGAGACGGTCTGGAGAGAGTTGAATCGTGAACGATTCGGTGTATTCTTTTATAACCTTAATCAAAGTGTAAAATTCAGTGAATTTAATAATAATAATGATAATATTTGGATGATTTGAATTTATATTCGGTGTTTCCGTACGACTTAAAGATAATTGGAGAGTGCTCTTTAAACACTATAGAAATTCAGTGTCACAAAGTGTATTAACAAAATATTAAACAATTAAAACTTGGTTTTAAAACGAATAAAATAACATCAGTGAAATAAATAAATAATAATAACGAATTGCTCCAAAGCGATAGTGATTTAATAAGATGGTCAAATTTAAAAACAATTAAAACTTGGTTTTAAAACGAATAAAATAACTTCAGTGAAATAAATAAATAATAATAAAGAATTGCTCGAAAGCGATAGTGATTTAATAAGATGGTCAAATTTAAAAACAATTAAAACTTGGTTTTAAAACGAATGAAATAACTTCAGTGAAATAAATAAATAATAATAACGAATTGCTCGAAAGCGATAGTGATTTAATAAGATGGTCAAATTTTAAAAATTAAAACTTTGGTTTTAAAACAAATAAAATAACATCACTGAAATAAATAAATAATAATAACGAATTGCTCGAAAGCGATAGAGATTTAATAAGATTAACAAAATATTAAAAATTAAAACTTTGGTTTTAAAACAAATAAAATAACATCAATGAGATAAATAAATAATAATAACGGATTTATTATGAGTGATTAAAATGATTTACACTAAAAGAGGGAGAGGTTCAAAGGGTTTTAACATAATCTAATAACACCTAAGTGAAAATTTAAATAGAATCGTTTTTTTTTATAATCCAATTCTAGCAGGGAGAAGGTTTTAGACATAGTCTAAAATATCCAAGTAAAAGATTTTTTATAGTATCGATTATTTTTTTTTATCAAAAAATCTAATATTAAAGAATGCGATTAAAATTTTTAAACACCAAAAGGGTAATTTGCAGAATTTTGGTAAGTTTTTTTTAATCAATAAACTATTTACAGGTTCTTGGAGATAATGCAGAGCAAGCAGTCACACTTATTTATAAAATTTGCGAACAGAGCATGTCGGTAACTAACAATTTTAATAACAGCATGATCAAGAAATTAGGTCAATCCCATCAGTCAAACTTGACTTAGTTTGTTAACTACGGCCTTCGAATTGCAACGACGAGTATGTACACAGAAATATCTAACTTTCATATTTGAACTTAAATAACTTGTCCCTTAATCGAAGTATCTAAGGATCTTTTAGAAAAATCACGTATTCTAGGGCAGTAGGACATCCAGCAAACACATGGTTTATTATAAACAAAACATTGACATTCTTTTATTTTGTTTATTTAGAACGAGTTGGGGAGCAGCGTGTTTGGAGACAAGTTTATTAGTTATAGTTTGCGACAAAAAAAAAACTTTCAGTTGATATGTGAAAATTAATATGTGCAATTTTAAAGCAATAAACCACAAGCATAAAATCTAGGGACGTTTATCAATTATGGTCTGAAAATTTTAAATTTAAAAATTAAATTTATTAAAATTAAAATTAGAACTTTGTAAATAACGTTGCCTTTCTAGTTATCTAGGTGAATACCTACTACTTCACGAGGAGGGCTTCCTCAATAAAAATAAAGCCAAACCAAAAACTCACTTTTCCATTTATACCTACCTAATAGGATAGGTATCCCCTATCCTTTCATACCTAAACACGTGGACTCAGTGACCACATTAAAAAGCACTGGTAGTGAATGAAGACATACAGTCCAAATCCAAAAACTTTAACCACGCAGTAGACTTCCGGATTGTTGTATGCAATTATGTGTCTCTGGGGAAGGTTAGTGTGAAACGTTCCCTGAGGGAGAGAGAAACTTTAGGCCCTGTGACGGTATTGCCAAGGCGGAGGCATGCGGAGGCAGTAGGAGACGTATGCGAGGAATACGCTGGCGCGGCGCTTAAAGAAAACTCTAAGTCATTTGCATATCGTAGTCTTGTCGACCTTCGATTTGATGCGAGCCAACTGGAACGCTCCCTTGGCGCAATCGCAGCAGGTCTAAGAGGTGGCAGGAGTGCGATTCTGTCGGATCACGTGGGAGAATGGATACGACAAAAACAGTCGCACACCACATTCAACGCGAGTAGAGTCGTGATAAGGGATGCAATGGAATACCCCTTCTAGAATCAGTCGAGTTAAACTACCTGGAGGTGAGGAGGTTGGGATAGTTCTGAGATACGACGGAAGACCTGGTACTTATCTCTGGTACGTAAAGCTCCTATCGAAGCAAGGAAGCCCGCAGAAGAGGGTAAAATCCGGTCTTTAGGTATGTGTAGCCGTTCATTGACAGAGGCCTTTTCGGAAGTCGGTCACCAGAATCTATTTGGTTAGTGGAGGAGCCAACCTTTGCAGAAAACAATTTTTTTTATCCTTGTCCCAATCCCTACACACATCCCTTCCCCAAACAATCTAGTGTTTACTAACCATGAAAATAAAACTCATGTTAGGTGGAGGCTTGCAGACTTCAGGTGAAAAACCGAGACCTAGAATTAGGTCATCTCACGCAGGTAAAGAAAATACTTTTCATGAAATGTTTGTTATAAATTGATAACTGTTATTCTCTTTTATTTGTATTTTAAATATAGCTGTGTTAGGGAGGAAATAAACAAAACGAATATCAGGTATAGACAAAATCTAGGACGGGGTTAGTTTATCAAACGCGTTAGAAGATATTTAAATCAATCAATTTAGAATTCTTTCACTCTTACTCTAAAAGAACCAAAGTTACCACAAAACCATACATTATACTCTTTACATTTGTATGCGTTTTATTACGCGTATGGGTGTAAATCCTAAAACAAAAAATTACACAACGCAGGATACGGAGATAATGTAAACAAAAATTCAAAAATCTTGATTACTGTGTGAAATTATCACAGGGATTGCGAACAATAGGGTTAGATTAGCTCAGAGTAAGGTAGAAGTGTGAAAAATAGGTTAGAGAGAAGAGGTCTTCGCAAAAAGTGCGAATGACTTAAAGTTAGACTAGAAATACCCTAAGTGATAGGCTAGGTACATCATGATAGAAAGCTACGAAAATTGAAGCTACGAGGGTAGGCGCGACACAGCGCATTCGGTGCCGTGATCGTACATAGGGGTAGAATCTCAACATATTTTATACAGCGTAGCCAGGGTAGATTTATCACGATTTGGTGCACGTAGGCAGGGTGTATCGTCACAATACACGAAACGTGCTATCATAAGTCACAATGGGTAAAACGGGTCGGAGCTCAGATAATTATTACAGACATGATTTATTATACTCTTTCATGTTTCACCTGTTACAGTATATAATTTATATACTAACGCAGACCCGTGAAAAATCACGGGATATTATGATTCTAATATCATATGTGTACTACTAACTACCCACCTACTTTATCGCTTTTCTGAACTATTAATTCATTACAAAATCATTTACATTTACAGCAAATTTAAACTCATTGAATGTGAATAATTTCACACAGGAATGATGCACATCTCAGACAACCTAAACTCGTATTATTAATGATTTCACTAAATAACGATAAATTTCAAGCTCAATTTTTCCTTGCTTCTCGTGGAATTGATAAAACATTTTCAATAGACGGCCTCCGTGGTCTAGGGGTAAGGCTCTGACTAGCAATCCGAAAGTCGCTATTATGATTAATTTGTGTTATTTCACAATCTCAGTATCGCCTTGGTGTAAGGCCACCATTCAGAATTGAAAATGCTTGAAATGGCTTTAGTGACCAGATCTGAATAGCTAAGTACTTCCCCACATTCCACTTCCCGTCTTTCTCTCCTCCCATCATCTTCCCACCCACTGTCTTCAGCCTCACAACAGTGCTGTATTGTATTGTATGTCAAATTTGTATCGAGGCATACATAGCAGGCTACCTTGGATTGACCAGCAATGTGCCAATACTCTCTCCAATCATTGCGGGATCTATCTTTGATGATTGAAAAAATATCAGATAGGGGAATGTGGCTTACGAGGGTAGCAATAGGGTTGGATGCCCTTTGTTTTGCCGAGGAATCCGCAATATCGATGCCAACATGTTCAGGAATCCAAATCAGAGCTATGGTTTTTCCAGAGCTTTGAATGGAGGCTATCACCACTCGAATAACATGTAGAAAGCGATCATCAGGATGAAGAAGAGGACCGGATTTAAGTTCTTGGAGAGAACTGAGGGAGTTTACGCTACAAAAATCTGTTCGGGACAACTCTTAGCGCCTCCGTACATGGAGCTACTTACAAGCTATTCGAGCCTGATGCGCGTAGCACGCACACCGCTCGTGGGTACCCGCCATACAATTTTGTTGGTGTTCATACACGGCGCTACGCGACGGATGTCAGGTTGAAGTCGGTAGCGCGCTACCGACGGTGCTGGTAGCGCGCTACGCGTTGCAGCATTCGTGTCTACTACTTTCGTTTGACGTTTGACAGAAATGGCGTCTGAACATGAAAGTAATGTTAGATTTGTTCTGGAAGTGAAAAAAAATGCGTGTTTACATAACTTTACATTACCAGAATACGCAAGAAAGAATTTAGTGAAGAAGGCATAGATTAATGTTGGAAAAAAAGTCATTTGACATCGTTCGACATCGTGTTAACTCCACGGCTACACGTGAAAAATGATCAAGTTCAGTATAATTCGGGTAGCGCCGTGTACGGAAACCAGCTTTAAAAAGTAGTACATCTGCAGGGTACTTGTGGTTGTGTCACAATCACGTAGTTTGTAAGTATCTCCATGAACGGAGGGCCTTACTGTCCACTGATCTGATTCATCTGTAGTAATCAGTAAATTGTTATACATGATGTCAGAACCTTGCACCAATTGTTGCGACGTGCTGATACTGATTTATTATTATCTACGGAGTCAGAGCCAAGGTATGAAGAGTCACCTATGAATAGAGACACTGATTCATAGCATTAAAGATATTTTCGCGAATTAAAGCGATAAATGGTGTTTTTAGCGATAAATACGTTAAAACGCGAAATAGCAGCGAATTTTACGACAAAACGCAGCAATAGAACTTTTCAGTAATGCGAGCAAAAGTACAAATTTCGGGTTTTTTAACTTGAGTGATGGTGTTTTCCCTGCCAAAACCTTAAGGGGGTATTCTAGTCTAGAGGCATGAATTGTAGGTGTTTTTTCAAGTGCAACAAAAAAAAAACCAATAATATTTTTACCAACTTCTATTTTATGAAATATTTATTAAACATTAAAGAATCCATTAAAAAAATAATCAAACTAAAAAATTAAAAATTCAGAAAGTTATAGGGTGTTAAAGAGGGGGTCTCAAAAAATGGCGCGCCCTGGTTGACACGATTGCAACCCTCCCAGTAATCTAAAAAAAAATAATTTTATTCTTAATCCAAACAAATGTGGTTATGGCCCGAACTAAGGAAAAGTAAAAAAAAAAAATTTCGCAAAATGGCGGCTGTTTGAAATAAAAAAGACGTTTTTGTACAAGTTTTTTGACTTTTGCAAATTTTTTAAAAATAGTAAAAATTGAAATTTTTTCATAGTTCTAGTTCCCGCCATAGAGGAATGTGTAGAAAAGGCTCACACCAATTTTCAAGTAAATTGGTTTAGTAGAACTTGAGATATCGTGTCAACCGCCTCGGAAAAAGTGGTTTGGAGAAAAATGGGTTTAAAATTTTGTTCTATTCAGATTTTGGTTGGATTCCGTCTAAACCGCGACATTAAAATGGTTATAACTTTTAAAATAACGCGAATTCCGAAAAATCCTTTTAAGGACATATTTTTGAATATTTAAACTTTGGAAATATGAGGAAAATAAATTGTTTTTTTTTTTCTAGACTAGAATACCCCCTTAAAGGCTGTGCAGGAGGTAAAGATCCAGGTTGTCTTAACCCAAATAAGAGAGAGTTGTCAGAAGAGTTCTGTGAAGCTGGCATCTCATATGCTGAACCGTCAAGACAACAGCACTAATCTATTTCTTGAGCACGCAGGTAAAATGTTCAATCCTACGATTGTAGGTCAGAATGTCCAGCGATCAGACGCTATTCTTTTAGCAAGTAAAAGTAGGCTTGCACCAACATTCAAATCTGTTGATGACAGTAAATCCCTGGAAGGTAACAGCTATTTTCAAAGACAGCTTGTGGAGCAAGTGAGGGATGGAGTCACTGTAGACATAATTCAGCTACTCTTAGCTGTAAAAATAGTTCACAGAGAATTTGCTGAGGCAGCTCTGATGACTGTGTGGGCCCCTGTGAATAGTGTTGACGCAGAAAGATTTTTTAGTCGCTATAATCTTGTATTGACAGATCGTAGAACTCTACTATAGAAACATGTGCCATGTTGAGTTTCAATCAATAATACAATAAACATGTTTCAAGTGATTTTAGCTAATTTAATTGTTTTTCCCCTCTTGCCGACTCCCATTCCTTGACGTTATCCTATTTAGCTGTAAACGCTATGAAAACGAAAAATTAAAGCTATAAAAGCTATTTTTTCAATAATTAATGCTACATTTCTTAAAAATTAAAGCTATGATTCAGTGTCTCTACCTATGAGTAACCACGTGTGCACGTGGACTTGTCACAATACCAACCTGTGCTTGTATTATTTTGGTCGCGTCTAGCAGAATCAGGGTGATGTTGTTTTGCGTGGGGAGTACCTCGAATTAAATATTATTATTATGATCATTATGTGCAATATAGTTGTGAATGATGAATACTTAGAGCAGGTGGAAGAGTTTGTGTATCTGGGAAGTGTGTTTACGGGAGATGGGAAGGCCGATAGAGATATTGAAAGAAGGGTAAATGCTAATTCTGTTGATGGAGGACTCAGCCCGGTTGGCGCTGTCAAAAAACTGTCCAAAGAAGCGAAGCTAGCAGTCCACAATTGAGCGCTGGTACTGATGTATGGTAGTCAGGCATGGAACTGGCGGAGAACTAATGAGATCTTTGAGGCGTTTGTGTGGAAAACCCATTTATGATCGTGCGAGAAATGTGGAAATGCGCAAAGAATGCAAAGCTGATGTAAATGTAATGAGTAAGATTAAGAAAGAGACGCTCAGATGGTTTGGGCATGGAATACGAGAGGAGAATATATGATGCAAATTTCAATGGTATTGGCCGGGGACGACCGAGGAAGACATGGCAGGTTCAGGAAAATCAGATGTTTGAATCGGGCCATGACAAGTTAGAATAATATAAGAGCGTGTACGAGACGATGTATGAATATGAATGAGGCAAAGAGTGTGTGCCAAGACCGAGTTGTTTTGCAAGGAGTTTGTGCCAAAGCCGCCGTTCGCCCTCTCTGCCTACCCCTGCGGAAAAGGAGTTGACAGCTGATGACAGTTATCATTATCAAACTAACTTGCAAGCGGTGAGAGCGCAGTATCAGTTTTCATTATTTTCATAATTAGGACGCTATCATAGAATAATGGAAAACGCAAGAAATGGGATCCATTCAATTCGGGAGGCGGGTATGGGTACCACCGCCACGGGAATCGTTTTTTTGTGTAACCAGCGCCTGGCATAGGTCACACCAAATGGTTCGCTGTGTTTGTTGATTTAGCAGGGCTTCCTGGGTTCATGGAGTGAGGATAAGGGAGACACATTCACTTCCAAATTTCTACCCACACCTCGTACCTTTTTCTTTCCCAGAACTTCTCTCCTTCCTTTCCTTGACTTGTGACGTAGGTCCCAAAGGAAATTATTGTATTACTAGCTGAAGTCCCCGACGTTGCACGGGCTTCACGCAGAGGTTTTTTGGAATCTCATATACTCAGTGACCTTCCTCTTGCTTCGAAAGTCAATTATGCAAAATTTCACCAACCTCAGAATAAAACAGTAGATTTATAAGCGATCAAATCGACGCCGCCCTCCACATACATACATTCTTCTTTATTTATAATATTTTTTATTTTTATTTTTTATTAACAATTTTTTTGGTATAATTTTATAATACAAACTTTTCATAAAAACAGTTAGAAACGTAGAGAAAAAATACAATTTGCAGAAAACCAAAAAAATCCCATATAGGCATTGACCTAGTATACCCTAGACAAGCCGTCTCATAGTAAAAATCTGAAAAAACATAACCCCAAGTATCAGTAATTTCGCAATACAACTCTCCTTCGAATTCCGCCGTCTTGCATGCGAATTCTCGACAATATAAAACTGAGCACCGACTTAATCCCATAGTGTAATTTTCGAACTAATACATCGATAGGTGATCACGTGCTGCATGCGTGGACATTTAGACAAGCTGTGTTGTATAAAAATGGTTTTCAAAGTGGGGATCGCGAGACATTCATAAATTTAGTTAGACAAAAATATTTTTTTACTTTATTATGACAAGCGATTCAATTTCGGAGGCGAGTATGGGTACCGCCGCCTCGGGAACCATTTATTGGATAACCAACGCCTCTGCCATAGGTCACTCCAAGTGGTTCGCTACGTTTGGTGACCAGGCAGGGGTGCCCGGGTTCATGGATTGAGATTTGTCCGGGTCTTGGCGACGGATGCGTCTGCAAATTTTTAAATTTTATTTTTCTGTTGAACGTATGGCTCGTTGTCAACCACCAAGCAGCAATTTCGTCGGAGTGTCCTGTCGAAAGCGGTGTACACTGCAAACCATACTTTAGATTTGTGTACAAAAACTTGTACACGGTCCCGTATATGTATATATTGACCATGAGTTTTAAAATAAAAAAAAATCCATTTATCGTTTGCTTGAAAATAATGACGAAAAATTCACCCTTTTACCGCCCACGCACCGTGGGCTGCCCAGGTTGGTTGCTTATCATTAACACAGTGATGAGCAACCAGCAGCCCGCAAGCCCATTTACTGCTTTCCGGACTTTTGACTACAAAAAATATCAAAAAAATTGCACTAAAAAATATTCAAAGGCTTCTGTTCTGTTTTGCAAAATGTCTTAGCCGAATCTTTCTTAAAAGTTTTGAATCGGCTGCTCAAACATTAAGTTTTTTTTGTATATAGGTAATAATTAAAAAATGACAGAAATTTGTAGTTAATTAAAGCCCGTTAGTAAGCGCTCAAAAAGAAGTGGAAGGTGAGATATGTAAATACCAATGTTAGAGGGAGCGCGAAAACGATAGATAATATTTAAGCGAAAATTGTGAAAATGTTTAATTAAACATGACTCGTTTAAACTATTTTAAAATAGAACCAAAATCCCACGGAAAATGTCATAGCTTTAAAGATAAAATGAATTATGATTTTTTGCATATATATATAACTTGTAATGTAACAAAAATAAAGAGCTTATAATAATTTTCGAAATATACGATTATACGATTTTCTTCTATCGGAAGAATTTCATTAAATTACCGTTTCGGCGTGGCAAATGTATAGATATTATCGTCAAAAATAACATATATTTTTTAGAAACTTAAAAACTTAAAGTGTTCTAGAGAAATATGTTGTAAAACGGTAGAAATTCGGAATGCTATGGCTTAAGATAGGTTAACTTTCGACCTTTATTGAAAAATAGTGCAGCGGTTTTTTGTTAAGATCTGCGTTTAATGTATTTTAAAGGTTTCCGTTTTATACAACCGGGTCGCGTTTTTAAAAAGTTTAAAAACCATTGCCATATCGTGCCGCAAGCCCTTCGTCTATGTGTTAGTATCGGTGTGTGGTGACGTCACAAGCATTTGGGTGATTAAGTGACGTCAGAAACTTTGCTTGCCAAAAAAATAATACGTCAATATTATTACATTTATTAAAACGCTGCCTTAAAGCTATCGGTAAGGAATACTTTTTTTTGTGTATTCAGATAGCTGGTTACATTATCAAATATAAAGTCCGCGGACTGTACCTTGTACAATATTCGGAAGTAGGATATTTTTGTGTTTGAAAAAATTAACTCCGTCAGGACGGCTGGGACAGCAATTAGTTTCAGTGTGGACCGATAAAAGGTAAAACACAAAGCACTATGCGATCTAAATAGTACGAAACAATGCTCGCACTTTTTCATAAATGGGCCTTGAGCCAATTTTATTTGGTTTCTGGCGTCATTTTTAAATTCTCAGGGCACGTCTAGATATACTTGGTCGAAGCATATAGGCATTGCCAGTTCGTGGGTATACTCGAGTGTTTTTAAGACAGTTAAATTTTTACTCATAAACATACATTTTCTTTATAGAAAATTAAAAATAACATTAAATACATAAAAAATAAATTCAGTGTTTACTGAAATACAATTCAAAGGACTTGTTCATAAAGATTAATAAAATTTTGTTAAGTTACAGCAGGTCAGATGTTACAGCAAGTAAATGTTTGTATCAATGGTTTTCATCTAAGACTTTAATACATTTTTATACTTGAAGGATGATACATTTTTACAATCAATTTCTGTAGCCTTATAGAAAGCATTATATATTTTTGGTGTCATAAAATATGCATGTCTTTGCGCAAGCCTAGTTTTACACAGTGGAACTTCAAATACATTACTTTGACTTATTACTAAAACGGAGGGAAAGGCGTTGAAGGCGGAAGGGGAACCCGGGGGAAAGGGACGTGGAGGGGAACGGGGACGCATGGGAAAGGAAATGCGGGGAGAAACAATTTATTTATCTGCATTGCAACGCATGCCGGGTACCAGCTAGTTATAAATAAAAATAAACAAATAAATGCTATAAAGTGGCAATCTGTTCTCGTCACTTAATTTAAAATACATGTGATTTCACATCACTTTCGTGAAACTTCCTTAAAAAGCAGTACGTAGTAAAAAAAAAACAAAGCGCGGAGGTGTGTCGTGTGTCATTACATAAAATTAGCATATTGTGTTTTTATTAATAATGATGTTTGCTGTTTTGGACGGTCTTGTTCTCGTGTTGTTGTTATAGCTGACCTTGTCCCTAGAAGGACGCTATTCCCAGGATCCCAGGCCGCCCGCCGCCCACCATGACCCGTGGGTAACGCGCCACTGGATTGTTCACAGCTTGACTATCCTATATGTGCAGACTCGTATTAGGAAATGGGGTTGGCCGAGCAGGCCCCGTTATACATTATTCTTACTAGGCTTGCCAGAGTGGTAGATTAGGCACCCTCGGTATAGTCCTGGGGAAAGACCACCATTCAGAATCGAAACGTTGCGTTGCTTGAAATGAAATTTTTCAATTTGGGAGGCGGGTATGAGTACGCCGCCCCGGGAACCATTTATTGGATAACCAACACCCCTGCCCATAAGTCACCCCAAGTGATTGGCTACGTTTTTGTTCGGGAGAAATTGGTTAAGAGAGACCTTGTACAGCAGTTGAAAACGAATATAAACGCTAGAAATATTTCGATTCTCGTGCCATACAAAATTTAAAATCACGTGTCGTATTTGCACGAGGCAAGTAAGCGAAAAAATGGTTTTTATTTATTTTTGTGCATAATTTTATAAGAATTAAAAAAAAGAACATATAAAACCTCAAAAATAGTCTTAGCCATAAAGGGGTATTTAAAAAAAATTGTTTCTTATATAACTTATATTACTTCAATTTGGGAGGCGGGAATGGATACCGCCGCCCCGGGAACCTTTATTGAATAACCGACACTTCTGCCACAGGTCACCCCAAGTGGTTCGCCACGTTTGGTGATTTAGCAGGGGTGCCCAGGTTCATGGGGTAAGGTTTGTCTAGGTCTTGGAGGCGGATGACCAGGACACACTGAACCCCAGATTCCTACCCACCCCTTAAACCCCTTTCCTTCCCAGAACTCTCCTCTCCTCTTCAAAAAAAAAAAAAACCCTCCACACAGCATCCCCAAAGATGACATAGGCCCCGGGGGAAATTGTTTTCCTCAGGGCCTCCTGTGTGGAGCTAATGTAAAAAAAATTACACACAATCCACGGGGGGGACAAAAGGGCCTATGTCATCTTTGGGACAAGGATATTTTAAAGAGAAGAGAGTGGTGCTATGGTAAGGTTGAGAAGCAAGAGCAAGCAAATCATTCCACAGTCGAACTGTTTGGCAGAGAAATGAGACGCTCTTGTGTATAAATGTTGGGCACGTGTTGGACGCGTCTCCCAACTGTACAGCGATGCCTAAATTCTGCTACAACATGATCAATCTCCCTAGTTCAGTCAGTCGGCTAACCACTAACCACGTGGATGGCTCCACAATATTTACCTCCAGTTGATCAAACAAACATCGCACTATCCTCTATTATCATCGGTCGTAGCGCAGTCATAAGTAAAACTGAACTGAAGCATTATCATGTGCATGAATAACGCGAATTCACAAATGTCTGTATTCACAAATGAATATTGGCGGCTTGTGTATTTTCACAATAAGAATCTGTTATAGGTATAAAGCAGAAATGTTAATGCATGTCTAAACTACTTAGAGGAAACCGGGCGGCGTTTTGTCCATAAAAACGTATTCCCCAATTTCCTCTCTGGATTTGGACACAACTGTAAAAGGGCCATCCATAAATTACGTCACACGAATTTCATGATTTTTTTAACCCCATTTTACATTTAAAAATAATCAAAACAGTACGTCACTTCATTTGGATAGGGTATTTGGATAACTGACAATGTCATCTTTGGGATGCCGTGTGGAAGGTCTTTTTAGGGAAAGGAAGGAGAGGAAGATATCAGGGGTAGAGGTAGAAAAGTAGAAAAATGTATGAGGGGTGGGTAGGAATCAGTGTGCCCAGAAGTGACGGACGTGTGAATCTATTCCTCCCACTGCGGCACCAGGCGATGGGTCGAGAGAGTCCGGCTGGGGAATTCAAAAGGTCTCCTTCAATCGGTCTCTCCCGATCCGGCTCGCCACGCTGGGTGGGCAAATGCATCCTCCACCAAGACCTAGACAAACCTCACCCCTGCTTGGTCACCAAAAGTAGCGAACTACTTGGGGTGACCTACGGCAAACGGTGTCGGTTATCCAATAAATGGTTCCCGGGGCGGCGGTACCCATACCCGCCTCCCAAATTGAATATAATGTAATGAGTTGACATTTATTTATTAACTCGACTGTTTGGCATCTCATCTTTCTTTAAATTTGTTTGAGTGTTCCGTTTCCGTTCTCGAAAAACTGCTGCATCCACTTTATTATTCAAGTATTTACTTTGTCTAGAGTTCAGTAAAGATTCTTTTTTTAAATGTGGAATCTTTCTTAAATACGGTTTTTTTATTGTAGCACCTACCTGCCTGCAGAAAGTTTGAACAAGAATTTTCATTGAGATAGTGACGTTTCTTTGCACAAATTATATTATTATTCCTTATTTGAAATTAAATACTGTATGGCTTATAATTAAGTAGGTGGGTATTCAAATACCTTCTCATTTAAAAATCTTATGATTTCACAGGAAAATTTGTTTTTTTATTTATTAAATAAGAGAAAATTACAAACTTCCTTTTCTGGAAGCGAGAACATACCGGTGTTACGAGCAGATCTGTATTTTCCGAGAACCAGAAACATTCGTAATTAGCTCACGTGATTTGATATTGTTTCGATGTCAATAATGAATTGGTTTGTTTCGCGGAAGTGTTTCTCGTGTCGGACTTGACATCACATTCAGCCTCGAAAGTCGGAAGCAGGTCTGATGAATCTATCGAGAGCCAGGGACAATCAGCTCTTCAACAATTCAATCAAACTTGCTTCTGGCACCAGGCAGTTGAAAGTTGAAAGTTGGACGGGCGCCAACAACCAACCAAAACGACCAACAAACACAACAATTTAAAGATCTAAACTTCTTTGTCATCTGTTTCATCATCACGTTGATAACTCCCATTGTTTTGTTTTGATTCAGACGCTTGTCTTTATTTTTGGCGTTGTTTTTCTTCTTTCGAAATCTACGTCACAGTTTGTTTGTTTGTTGATTATGTGACGTCGCAATCGAACGCTCGTTCTGCCTTCAAGCCTTCAACCCCCGCTGGCTTTGTATTCCTTAAGCGGAAAATCGGCCGCTCTAGACTCCGCCTAGAAGTGCAGACACAACGGTGCGCCCACTCGGTGTGGCGTTTCTAGAATCGGGTAGAAGCTTCTAGAACGTTCGATGATGCTTCTATGCGCGTCATCGAGAATTTTCCGCGGCGTTCCAGAGAGGAAAGAGCGGAGGCAGCAGCAGGCGGCGCGGCGGCCCACGCGGCCGGAGATATTTATAAAAGTAATGGCTAGCGCGTTTTGGCAGCTAGTCGACTGGTGTTCGCTGACGTCTCATAATCTGAGATTTATCCCGCCGTGGATTTGAAAGTGTAAACACAGCAGCGTGTTCGCATCATCATCGCGCGTTGCTCGTTAGCGTTACCTGTCTAGCAGTTGTGCCGACCACCTATATATGGACATTTTGCCCAAAGTTTTTACCGGATAAGGAAAAGTGATGATTATGCTGTGAGGAGAGCTTCTCAATTGTAGCGATATTGACTTCAGTAATAATAATAACATGACAATGGAATCTCCAGTAGCAGTAGCGCCTAATGTGCCCAATTTCGTGTTGTGTGATAAAGTGAACGTGGAACCAGACGTAAGATTTTTTTATTTAATTGAGAGGGGTATTTTTGATTTGTTTTGACTTTCCTAAAGCTGTCAAAGACTGTGCCAAGTGTTTGGAATTTATCTCGTCGACGTTTGATTGCTTTTATTTGTTGTTTGGAATACAAACACCTGAGAGCTGAGTGAGGAGCTGCGTCTGCCGTCACTTTTCTGTGCTTTGACGGTTGGCTGTTGCGTGTTGCTACTGCATCCAATGTTTTCCTAATTAAATTAATGTTGAGAGTGAAGATGTATCGGGCCGTCCTCGTAGCGCCCGAAAACTTGCGGCTTTTCTTGACTTGAAACTTAATTTACGAGCACACTTTATTTTATTCACTGTTAGTAAGTCACTGAAGAGCTGGGCAATGGCGTTTCTTTATTTTCTTGAGTCGTATAACTAGATAAGTAAATTTATTTTTTTGTTTTATTATCTCGTGGTATCGAAAGCTAAACAGCATTTTTATCGTCCCATTTATTTAATGAAGAATAAACTTTTTTTTTTAGCAACTTTTCATAAAAATATTGAGATTTGTTTTCTTTGATTTTTTTTAAAGCAATCAAAGTTAGTAACAAATATTAATTTTATTTATACGAAACTGTAATTTTTTTCTTGTAATTTGATAATTTTTTTAAACATAAAAATTTACAGAATAGCGAGTAAAATAGGATTTTTAGGCCAGTTGATTTTATTTTTTAATTACATTCCTACTAAGAATCCTTCTTAGGTTCATAATTGGTTTAAATAAGAGAGAAACTAACCTAACATTAACACTTTCACGTCAATGACAATCAATGGCCGGCAAGTGAACGACCGATTTTAATTTTAATATAATATTTCGATTCGGATTCAAAGTGTTTTGGGCATATTAACCATGTCCCCATTTTGCGCATATTTCCCATTTTCAAAATTCGATTGTCTCCGTTTGAAAGCGGTGCCACACACAGCTATAAAAGACGTGGCTTTGCGTATTTTCAGCATATCGCTCACCATATATTCCAATTAGGAATTCCACGGGTCTTAATCAAATTGATTATAATATTACATTTATTTTCGGGAGTTTTAGATGGTGGTAAAAATAAATAGTGAAAATAATAACTTAAATGTAACTCCCAAGCAGATAATGACATCGTCGAATCATTTCCAATAATAAAATGATTATTTCCAATTAGCACTTATGACAGAATCTGTTGATAGTTTACGACTGTTTTGATTTCATTCTGCGGGGGATTTGTGGGAAAGCCCGCGGCTATCGACTATCGCTTATCACTTGTCGACTTATTGACAGTGATGAAGGTGACGTTTGTTTGCTCAGTAGAGAATTTTCTCGTGTAGAGAGCGGATGAGATCACCTTTAGTTAATAATAATAAATACCAACACAACACAGTGACTAAAAATTCGCATTTCCGATGTGAAAATGGAAATGCATCCGTATTTGGAGTGTTTTTTAAAAAATTATTTTAAATTAGAGGGTTTGAATGATCATCACATTATTTTATACAGATTTGCCTTAGTTAGACAAGGTTCTAACTGACATTTTATTCAAAAGTTACTTAAAGCAAAACCATTTCTTTTGCTCTTTTCTATAAGCAATATAATTTTCAGAGCCATTTGTGTTGTATTTCCGTAGATACTTGTTTGATGATGTTCTAACATCAAGTTTTTAAAGTTTCCGTTTATTTTATAAGGTTCTAACATCACTTTGAACCTTTTGCAATGCCATTTTGTATCTGACTGTTGATCGTTTTTACGTGGTGCAATATACCTACTTCGTCACTTTAGTTGGATAGAGTTCTACCTAGATAGAGTTATTTTGAAAGAAAATATTTAATTAGAACGTGGCCCTATCTTGGAATGGCATTAAGGAAATGTTGTTAAAACCTTACTTGGTTGCATACGGTTCTATCTGCACGTTTAGGTTCTTTCTAAAATGGCAAGTATAAGCATTTAAATATTTTCCTCTAAAATACGTCAAACCTAAAAAAATTACACAAAATTCACTCTTAAAATCAGAAATCGATAAATAGGTTATGAGAAATCGTATTTGCAAACTTTGTCACCTCGTTTCTCAGAACAAGGTGAAGTTATAAAGAACCCAGTCCAATAAAAGTGGCGAGATGTGCTTACTAAAATCCTGGATGTCATTGTTATTTTAAATAGTGTGAATAGTTTTTTTTTATTGTGAATACCGCACAAGAGTCCCAACTTCCCGGAGTCTATGACTACGGATATACGGCATCTCCGATTGGGGTATATTATGAGGCTGAAGGGGGGTGGAGAGGGGAACGAGATGAGAAATAGGAAGATTTGGAAATGAGTGCCTGTATGTTCAGATGTGGTCACCAAACACTCGTTTCAAGCAAAGTTTCGTTTTGGATTGGTGGTCTTTGGACTCTCAGCGGATGAAGTGTTGATTATTGATTTCCAGTTCACCGGTTATACCGTAGTATTTCTCACACGTACTCTGTTCACTGTGTATATTTACATTTTGGCTCGCTCCTCAACAGGTTTGGTTTCCCCAGAACATTGCCTTTTAAGAGAAGGCAATCCATCTTTTGGTCGCCCAATAAGTCCATGCCTATTAGCAACAGCGATACTTTCTCATAGAGAATGTTTATGGTTACATCATTATTTTTTCTGCAATTCCATAGCACATTGTTTCACCTTCAATTAATGATTTTCTTAGTAGTTTTTTTTTAAATTTATTTTATCTTTGCAAATTATGACATTGCAATTAAACATATGTTATAGGTTTACTATGGCTGAACAGTTAGAAAGCATTATCGTGATTTATTTTTGGGGTATTTTTTTATGTGAGTACTTGACACTCAGCTGCTCTCGTCTGGAGCCGGTGTGACTAAAGCATCCCCAATTGGGGTATGTTGTGAGGCTGAAGGTAGTAGAGAGGGGTAGGAAATGGGAAGAGGAAGATGTATTGTTGTGAAAAATTTTTTTTTATTTTTTTTCAAATACATAATAAAATATAGGCCATCAAAAAATCGATAATTCATGTTAAAGGCAACTTTGGCAAATTATTTGTGAGTTATAATGATAACTATGAAAAAAAAAAAATGTACCTACCTATTACGAAGTATAATGAAATATAAGTATTTAAAGGCATTTTGATGAGCTTAAATTTAATTTACTTGGTATACAAATTTGTCAAACATAACTTAAAAATTTCGACCCAATAAATGCTTTCTTTAGGATGTTTTAGATTAGGGAAAATATATTTTTTAATAATTACCATTAATTCGCAAAAAAAATTCTAAAGTTGCCTCTCTAAAAATATATTTTTTTATAATTTAAAACACAAATAAAGTAGTACAAATCCATACTAGATGTTTGCTACACCTTTTATTAAAAAAAAAAAAAAAATTATTCAGTCTGGTAAAATATTTTGGCCTCAAATCCAAATTTCAGTTTTGTATGAAAAGGGCCGCGCAGCCAAATTCCAATAATACTTATTACACAATTACTCTTAGTAATTTTATTTTTATTTTTTGGCTTGTGTGTTCTGCCCTTATTTGTGTTGTTTTAACTGTATTACCTATAATCTTGCATGTAAATGGAGTAGTTTAATTTAAAATTTGTAAATGGTTCAACAGGTTTAGGCTCTGAACAACATTTTTTTTCACTAGCCCCACTTGGGTGCCAATTTTTTCAAACAAATTAGTATATTATTTATAAGTTGCTTAGCATTGTACTGTATGTATACCCACATTCAGTTGGTTCACTCCTTAGACATCCAAATTGATAGAGTAGCTCATCAGGAAAAGGAGAACAAACCGGTTGCCGGCTGTGTAAAAAACTTTACTATCTGTCGTAGTTTATTACTAGATATCGGATTTTATGCATTTGCATATTTGCATATGCAAATGCATATATTTCTCTAATCACGGCGTTATTGCATATTTTAGCTTTTTTCCCCAATAGTGCATATTTTGTCATGTTGCGCCATACACGGTGAAAGCTGGCCAAGCTCTGCAAACTTTTTTTCCAAATTTACGGCATTACCTGCCTAGCTCATCGGTTTCATCGCCTTGCAGAAGAGATAAGGCAAGAGTATGGGAATGTTGACAAATTGATGTCCTCTATAAAAAATGTTTTTAAAAGCACCGTCGCGCGTGCAGTCTTACAAAGAAAAGCAATTGCCAAATCTAGCATTGCTGCCAGAACCTACAATAACTTGATGGGGTACTTGGCTAAAGGCGATGTTATTCTATGCTGAAAATTTTGAGGCTGTAAAACAAGTAGTTGGTCGATTTGACAGTTCTGGGGCCATTGCAATTCAGTCAAGCAAGCTAGTATTTACTACTTCAATTGAACAGAATATTGCCCTCATCTCAACACGTTTCCACAAGTTACCAGATGCCATAGAAAAAATTGGAAACAAAAAACCTTCCTCTATTTAAATCAATTGAAATACTGGAAACAATGACCGAACTCGCCATCTTGATCCAATATCAGAAAATATTCGTAAAAAGTTAGACGCTATTTTAAATTATTATTTTAAGAACCCGAGTCTTAAAGACATGCAGAACATAATGCCTACATCAACGGCATAGGTATCTCCGAAATGGCGCCAAATTTTAAATTTTGTCCAATGACTTCAGTTGACGCAGAGAGGACGTTTTCGGCGTACAAATTGATGTACTGGGCGACAAAGGTCACAATAAAATACTTAATTGTCACCAAAACTATGCATAATTTTAAGAAGATTTCACTGTTTTCGTGCCGTCTCTAATTAAAATATATGAAAATAAAAATATATGATTTTTCGTTGTGCATATTTTGGGCATTTTGCGGCTTTTTAGTGCATATTTCGGCCTTTTTTAGTGCATATTTGCGCATATTTTGGCACTTTGTTAGTGCATATAATCGGATGTCTATTTATTACCCTCCTGGTGCCAAAAATATGGTCACGTGGTTTGCCTTCAGCTCTTCGAAATAATACCCAGGGCAAATCTGTGAATTCGGATGTCTGTGGATTACACACATTATTTATTGTTTTTAAAGAAGGGTTGCTTGGCATTGTATTTTGTGTGTGTTCCCTCCCCCAAGCTGGGCGCCATACAAATGTTATATTTTATTTCGTAGAAGTTGCTTGGCTTATTGTACTTTGTGTATATAATGTAATACCACGTTGGGCGCCAGTAGTCCATATAGACGGCAGTTTCTTACCGATTATTGTAACGTTTCAGGCCAGGTTTCGAGGCTCCCCGGAGCCGGACGACGACGCCGAGCTTCAGGGGACCTGGGAGCAGCTGGCGGCGCGGCACCCCGAACTAGCGGGGCTCGCGGCGGGGCGCGGGGGCACCTGGGGCGCGCAGAGGAAGCGCAGGGGCTCCACTGACAGACCTAACACAGGTACATATGCCTTTTTATTACTGTACCCAAGATGCACCCTTGGGGAGCACCCATCATGTTCTTTAAAAAATATAAATCTTTGCTGAATAATTGAACCTGAATTCATTTAATTAACATTTCTATAAAGGTTTATTGTTGTTACCAAAATAATATCTTAATTTGTTTATTACCATTTTTCATTTCCATCAAAGTACACACATGTTTGAATTTTTCATAGTTATTTATAACTAGCTTTTCCCCGCGGCTTCGCTCGCATGGTATTACGGGAAATTACTGTAGCGGTTGAACTTATCAATTATACCCCCTCCTCCCCACCCCCACCCCTCCCGAATTCCATACATTCATTCCCTTACATTCAGTTTTCAAACATCTCGCCTGCCACCTAAATTTCATAAAGCTATAGCTCAAAGAAAAAAAGAATTATCCAATTTTGTTCATTCGTTTGGAATTTATGCGCTTACAAACATTTTGGATGTTTATTTTTAATTAAATATTTGAAAGTTTGTGAATATAATAAAAAATTACACTATTTATTCAGTCTTTATTATCGTTACGAATTATATTTTTAATGTAGGAACTGACATTTATTCCAAAACAGAAGCTTGTCCAAAAAAATAAAACATATTCTAATATTTGAATTTTCTGAAGCAGTAGCAATCGTTTCCATGGAAACGATTTTTTTCTGACGTTAGCAAAAATTTGCTTTAGTTAGCGACAGAAAACGTATAACAAATATAATATATTAATATTTATAATTTCATTACGCCAGAGCTTACCATCATATACAAAATATAGTCTGCGCATATAATTTAGCTTTCTATTGGTGAAAGAATTATTAAAGTCTTTATATTGTGTTATGCGTGAAAAGGTCATAAACAAACTCGAGCAGTTTCGCATTTATAATATTAGTATGGATAGAATATTGCAAAGTTATACTCGTTCCATAACAATTCAACAAAGTGGCATTTCAACATCTCTTTGAAAATTCATTAACCTGTTGAACATGGGATGATATTTCAAAAACCCCGCAGAAATTACCTTTATAATTTCTGAGCAAATGTTGTTATGAAAACAACGCAATTGTCTTTTTTGCGATTGTTTTTTGTTTAACAGATAATATATCTTATTATTTGTGTATATGACATGATAATATGGATCGTCTTAAACCATAGTGAACTAACTCACTTTGCAATTTTTGAGTTAGACCTTGAATCGAGTGCTCCAGATCATAATCTAGCTCTGCCAGAAAGAAGAATCAATTGAGAAAAACTATCTGTGATTGGTCAAGATAGAATTTCTCTGATAGGTTCTCTCCGGCAGAGCTAGATTATGATTTGGAGCCCTAATTTCAAGCTCTAACTCAGAAACTGCAGAAAGTGAGTTAGTTTACACTATGGTTTAAGACGATCCATATTGTGAGAAGTTTTTCCAGAATTTTTAAGTGGAACTTTAAAATTCATACAAATGTAAACTGATTTTATTATTTCTACACAAATCTGAATACATACCCAACAAGAAAAAAAATAATTCAAAGAAATAATGACCTTTATACTATTTTGAAAACGTAAAATATCAATATTTTCACCATATATAGCTGCTGAAAGTGACCAGCAAAGCCATAGAAAATTCATTTAAAATCATTCCGAGAAGCTAGATTAATAAAATAAAGTATTACTTCAAGAAAGATATTGGGCAAGCGATTCTGACCTTGTCCTTCAAACAATCTCATTATATATAAGGGTTAAAATCGCATTTAAAAAAAAAAGCAAAGATTTTTTTTCTGCCCATTGGCGGGCAAGCCACAGTTGAAAATTAAAAAAAGGCGATGAAAATTAAAAAAAGAAAATAGCCCATACTAACCTAACCTATTTAACCAATTTTTTTTTCATCACTTTTAATGATTTGTGATGAAGTTGCACATGGTTGAGTTGTCCAGTCACTGTTTTTACCAAGTCCCATTTGGTTCCATGCCTACTCAGAATCAAGTCAACTCAACGCCTCTTTGAAAAGTCATTAAAAGAACAAAATTATTGAAAAATAGATCATGCATAACCTAACCTAACTTCACCTATTTAACCAATTTTTTATATATTTTTTTCATCACTTTTAATGACTTCAAAGGTGTTGAGTTGATTTCATTCTGATTTGTCCGGTCACTGTCCCATTTGTACATTCAATGAAATAAAGTCAGATTTTCAAAAGAATTTTAGGTGTATAAGATTAGTTTTGTGGTGTCTTACGCTTTGCGAAACAAAGCGCGAGCAGAGCTCCAAATTATGAAAGAGGAATGAAGCAATCGCAAGCGCATTTTGCGCCGTTTGTGCTTGCTTCGTTACTTTCTCATAAGTCGTGGTTCAGCTCGGCAGTTTGCAGAAAACGTACAAAAAATTTGGGCCATCCTTGAGAAAAACAACATTTAACATTTCTCATACAGAGTCTGTTAGTTCCTTTGCATGACCATATATATGTATTTTTTTTAACGCCCTTTTTAGGGTCTTTTTACATAGAAATAGTTTATAAAATTATAAACAAATTATGTACAGTTATTTTTAATTATTTTTGTTGTATATAACTGAACTGCCCCAGCAACAATCTTTTGCATTTTTTAGGGGATAAATGTATGTCCACTGATGAATGAGCATTCTGGGGAATGAGGAGTACATATTATGGTATTTCTGCACAGAAAAAAATCCCGACTTCTAGTAATCTGGTTTTGGTGTAAACCTAAAAATGAATCTTAGAAGTGACGGAATGGAAAGCATAAAAATGTGTAACTAACTTTGGTGAAAATGCCCCCTAACATAATTTTTTTTAAATTCTTTTCAGAGTTTGCGCGTGAATCCCGTGGCAGAGACGTTCCCTTCAGAGATCTGTTCTTCGACGTGCCGCCAGAGTTCAGAGAGCAAATCCCCTCTCGGTGGAACCACCACTTCGATCCTGAGGGTGACTTCCCGGAGTCCCGCTCCCCGCCCCGGCCCGCTCCGCCACAGAGCGCCGGCCCCCACCCCCCCTCTCCCCCACAGCCCGCCACTGTCGATACGGCCACCCAGACCTTCCTTCCAGAGTCCCCCGCCGCAACACCCCAGGAAAAGAATCCTAACCTGCCCCAGTACGGTCTCAGGAACACCGTAGACCTCGGTCAGAAGACAGCCGCAGAGGGAGAGGAGGGCGAGCGAGGCCAGAGGTCCATGTCGGCCCCTCCGGAGAGCCGCTTCCCCCCTCGGCAGGGGAACAACCCTCCGCAGCCGCCTCCGCCCCCCCAGCAGCCCGCCCAGCAGCCCGCCAGCCAGCCCACCGTCAGACACATCCCCATCTTCGTGGAGGGTCGGGATGAGCCCGTCATTAATATAAACAAGGACCCTTCGCCCAACTTTGCCGAGACTCGAGCCACCCCTCCCAAAGAGGAGTTCTACCAAAACCAAGAAATGCCCCAACCGTTCCATCCCACTCCGCATTTCAACCGCGCTTTTGGTTCTCCGTTCAAAGGCTTCGGAGGAAGGCCCAACGCCAGCGCCTTCACCCCCAACAAGGCCTTCACCCAGGCCCGGGAGCCGCCGCCGCAGCACACCTTCAAGCCCTGCGCCCCGCAGCAGCAGCAGGAGCACCACCAGCAGCAGGCCCCTCCTCAGCAGCAGGCTCCCCCTCAACAGCAGGCACCCCCTCCGCAGCAGGCGCCCCCGGCTCCGGAGCCGCAGCGTCCTCCCCCCCAGCAGCCCTACCCCAACGATCCCATCCTCAAAATACAGCTCATCCAAAAAGACGTCCTGGAACTGATGACCTCCGTGGAGAACTTTAAGGGGCAGTCCAAGAAAGACAAAGAATACATTTACCTAGATGAAATGTTGACGAGAAACCTCATTAAGCTGGACGACATCGAGACGGAGGGCAAAGAGAACATCCGCCTGGCGAGGAAAGAAGCCATCAAGTGCATACAGAAGTGCATCGCCGTGCTGGAGGCCACGGCCGAGAGCAACGCCGAGAAGGAAGCCGCAAAAGCCAAGATGGAGCTGGACCCGGCGCCTGCGCTGACCAACGGAGACTCGAAGAGCTCAGCCGGCTGTGAGGAAGGGGAGAAAATGTCGGAAGAGCAGAGTGCGGAGGAGGCGTCTCGCGACGAGAGCAAAGAGAAGTCCCCGGGGGTCGAGGCACCCCAAGGAGCTGAAGCGGCCCCCATGGAGGTGGAGCCCTCGTAGTGGCCCCGGCTGCAACCGATTGACCAACCACCTCCGTTAGCTTTAAGTATTATGTTTGTACAGAGTTTGATGTATGTTCTCTTTCTTCTCTTATAAAAATGCAAATACACGCCTTGTTTTCATTAGAGCCATACTTGTTGAATTATTGCCACAGAGTGTGGAAAGGTCTACCGGAAACATCTAGACATAGTGATGGCCTCTGTCACATAATACAAGTAGTGTTATGTTTGTGCTGACTGCTGGATTTTGCCATGTCCAGTGACGGTGTATAGTTATATAATATTGTCTTGCGTAGAACTTGCACAAAAGTAACTGGTTGACTTCCGCCCCAGCGCATGGAAAGAAAGATACCTGTTTGTTGGGTGTGATGGTGCACGAAATACGGTGGAATACGTTCCATGTTAGTAAATTAATGTAATAATTGCCTTAGGACTTTGTCCCTTCGCCGATTGATCAATTTCAATTGACTAATTTTTAAAGTGTATTTTTAAAATACATACAGTACTTTTTAATAATAGCAACGACATACAATGTACAGATCCTTGCAGTGATGGGCGCTGCTGATCCATATGAAATTTCACTGTCATTATAATAGTGTGGGGTAATTACTACAACTAGGTGACTCTATATACCGATAAATATGATTAAATCATAGATTTGTGTTGGGAACCGTAATATTTATATTTTGGAAATGAGAAAATGGCCAAAAGATTTTTTATATATTTATTTACAAAAATTAAATTACTTACTTTCAATTTGGGAGGCAGGAATGGGTACCACTGCCTACATTTATTGGATAACCAACACCTCTGCCGTAGGTCACCCCAAGTGATTCGCTGCGTTTGGTGACTTAGCAGGGGGCCCGGGTCGGTGGGGTGAGGTTTGTCTGGACCTGGACAGCAGATTCCCACCCATCCCTCTTACCCTTTTCATTCCCGGAACCTCTTGTTTCTTTCTTTAAAAAGATCCTCCACACAACATCCCCTAGGATGACATAGGCTCTCAATGAAATTATTTTTTTCAGGGCCTCCTGAGTGAAGCTAATGTTAAAAAAAAAGGTTGTTACATACAAAAATGCAACGAAAGCAATTCCACAAGTTTTAGTGCTACAACTAGCTAAATCTAGTTGCCTAATTGAAACACGAAAAAACACTATTAGAATTATCTAATTATAGAATTATAACTCTCCACATAGCATCCTCAAAGATGACATAGGCCCTGAGGGAAATTATTTTTCTCAGGGCCTCCTGTGTGGAGCTCATGTAAAAAAAAAAAAAAATAGAATTAACAATATCATTTTTTGGAGATACCCACAAAAAACATATTAAAAAAATTTGATGATTCCAATGCGTTACGACTTTTCTGTTTGTAACATTCGTAGATGAGGAAATAGAGTTACGCTTTTAGCGTGTTACTTATTTGTAGTAATTACCCCTACGACGTGATATCATTATTTGTTTGCACAGCAAGTCGCCAACGTGCCCATGCATGCCCTGCATTGGGAGAGCCTACCTAGCACATTGTGTACCAATGCATAATATAGATTCGCTTTATTATCTCTCAGCCTAATACGTGAAACTATTACTAAGTAGATAGTTAAAACTTTTTTTTTAAATGTACAAAAAAATAATGGTGCTAGGATCACTTACTCCACAAAAGTGTGTACTCATTACAATTTGAGTTTAATTTTGAAAATTCTTTACGATGAAATTTTAGAGGAATTTCTTGTAAATTTATAAAAATCGCTAATATTTTATAGTACCGCTGTGTAGGTGCATATCACCGCATTCTACTTGGCGCGGTTGAAATTAGTTCAACTAACGCTATGGTATAATTACTTTCACAATTGCATAATATATTCAATAAAACACTATTTATTTTACACATAAATTTGTTATTATTAATTATTGATGGTAAACCTTTTGAGATTTTCTCTCCCAAAGTTCATTCTTGTTAACCCTTCTGGCCTCCACTGGGTTATGTCAGAGTGAAAATATTTCCGTTTTGCAATAAAATTCAAATAAATGGAATATTTCTGAAAGTATCCAAAAACTAAAAACCGTTTTGGAAAGGTGATGAAATACACTTTCAAATTTTATAATTCGAAATAAACAAAATTTTTGAAATAAAAATTTTTGCACGCAAATATGAAAGAGTTTTAAAAATGGCTCACCTTACATTTTTTCTAACTAAAATTACTGATAATGAAAAAAATAAAAACACATGTATAATTTATTAGGCAAATGTATTATAAACGTAATTGTCAATTCACTCTTTTGTCGTTTCATATAAAAATAATTAATGAAAAATTCTCATAATTTTTTTAAAAATTGCGGTTGTAAACTTTGGATTCATGAAGGTGTACATTTTAATTATTTTGTTTTAAAGTTTTGCATATAAATTTTAGATTTGAATATAAAGCGTGGTATTTTGTCTTTCTAACCATGTTAGTAAGGGAGACGCAACGATTTCTATGAGACTTAATATGGGTTGTACCGAAAATTGAACAATTATATTTGACGGGTTAACAGTCCATCCAATTTGAACTTTTTTTTTTCATCCAATTTTGAAAGAAAAGTTTTTTTTTTACAAAACTATTGTCGTATTAACAAAAATGCTTTGTGTTTGATTGATTACTATATTAAAAATAGTATGCAACAATTCAAATAAGATTTTTAAACCATTGAACATTTGAGACTATCCCGTCTTTCCCTCGGCCTGTTCTTCAACTCCATTATATAACCCTTATAGTGCCAAGCACAGTAGTTGGTGACTTATCCCAAAATTCCTACCATTTAAATAGCTATGCAATAATGTCTGATGTAAAAGAGTTTGGAATCTCAGAATTAGGGCGAATTTTGATCAATTTTCAACCAGATTCACCAACAAGTATTTGCAGAACAATACAAGTTGCATGCCAGATAAGATACTATCATCTTAACTATAAATAATAATGAAATGAAGCTAAAAATAAAATGACGAATTTCTGTCTGAAATTTCTAGATAAATGCAACAATCTCGGCATATGGGTTCCATGACAGTAGATCCCCGACAGTTGGCCCTCCAGCATACTTATGTACAATATGCAGTCGGTTTAGAAAAAATACAGTATACCTTCTTACACAAAATATAACTAAGTTTCGCAGAAAGGGTGTGCAGAGGATGTACCGCCGAATAACAAAAGTTGTTATGTACTTATTTAAATGCATAGAGGATAAAACTACTCATCTATACAAGGTGTCCCAGGGGGTAAAGTGCACAAACTTCAGTAGGTGATTCCACACGATAGTACAAGTAAAAAAGATGCATAACTGTTTTCAAAATTCCATTTAAGATAGTTTTTGAGTTAAAATGTCCAACGTATGGAAGAAATAATATTCTTGCAATGAAAAATCCAATGGGCCAGAGGCCCTAGACACAGTTGGGCGAGGCAACTCCAGAAACTGTGTGAGGGGAGGGATTGTCATGGACGGAGGCCGAACAATCAGCACAAGACAGGGACCTATGTAGGAGCCTTGTCGATGCAATGGGTCTCCGATCCGAATAGGATAAGGAGAAGAAGGAAAAATATTTTTGTATGGAAAAAAAAAGTTTAATTTCGAAAAAAGTTATTCATCTTTTTTACTTATACCATCGACTATGCACTTTACCCCTGGACTTTGCCCTGTATACTGTATGTACACTTTGCCCTGTATACTGTATGTACACTTTGCCCTGTATACTGTATGTACCAGTGTATAAGTACAAAAAAATCGACACTAAATATATTCGCTGGATATCCATACCAACTTATCATCAAAGGTATTTTTGAAGTCAATTTTAGGTTTAAAATTGATAAATGCAAAAAAATATATAATTTTATTTTCAGGGAGCCAACTGTCAGGTCACCTCATATATGTAACTGTCAAAAGATAAGAAGTTTGAATTTCAACTTTTTAATAAGAAAAAAAAGGTGTACAATATTTTGCTACTTAATTTACATTTGTAGTCTCACGAGTTACAATTGTTCATTCCTTGGCGTTCTGAGGGTTAAATATTATATACGGTCAGTTTACAAATATATGTAAAATCCACCGAGTGCATAAAGGAAGTTTTACATTGGGGACTTAGCGGATTCACACGCCTACATCATTTTGTATGTAAATCGATCGAAAACGATAGCGCAGATAAGTCACCAATGTGAAGTAGCCTAAAATAGGTAACTGAATACATAATTGTGATTCAAATTATTTCACCAAGTAGCGAAATGTTAAAAAATGGTGTTTGTTTCAGTCTTTCAAAATATTGTCAATTCAAGGGAAATCCACTAAGTAAATTTTTTATGGAATTGTTGCACGCATCGCAGATATAAGCTACAATGTTTTTGATAAAATACACAAAATAGGAGGCAAAATTACTTACATGTTAAGTATTATTTTCTTCACTTGGTGGTATTACGCATTAATTAATTTTGAGTCAAAACTGCACTTAGTGAATTTTAGTTTGCTGGCTGATGTAAATCACCAACTTCTCCAAAACGTTAAAAATATATTTCTTGTTTGTCCTTGGAGGTTTCACAGTAATAATAACTGGAGATATCTGTGTGAGTTTGGTGCATGAAAGTCTGTAGAGTGATAATATTTAAAACACACTTAAGTATTTTTACGTGCGTGCTTCTTTTACACACTTAAGTACACTTATGTATGTGTTTCTTTTTGCACTTAAGTATACTTATGTGCATATTTCTTTTACGCACTTAAGTACACTTATGTGCATATTTCTTTTACGCACTTAAGTACCCTTACGTGCGTGTTTTTTTTTTGCACTTAAGTATACTTATGTGCTTGTTTCTTTTTGCACTTAAGTATACTTATGTGCGTGTTTATTTAACACACTTCAGTACACTTATGTGCGTGTTTCTTTTTGCACTTAAGTATACTTATGTGTTTATTTAACACACTTAAGTACTCTTGTGTGCATGTTTCTTTTACGCACACTTAGTATTCTTATGTGCGCGTTTCTTTTATACACTTAGCTTTGTAAACTTGCCAACCAACGTCCAACAGCCATAACTAAGCCATGAAAGTAATTCAAATGTTTTTACTTCAATTATTGATAAAAATTTTAAAACTTTTTTTGACATTAAAAAAGAAATTTTTGAAGAAAGTTGAAATATTTCAAAATTTAACAAGTGGAATGAATTTTTTTGTATTATATACCAATAATTACTTATTATACAATTGTTTGGTACTTTCACAACTTCTCCAAACAAAAAAAGATTTGTATTAAATTTCTTCATTCTAAGTTTCTTATAGAAAGAAGCTCTGCGTTTTTGGCAGCTGTTGAAATCTAATTATTTATTTATTTTCAATTGATGTTTATTAATTATGTATTACTATTATTTTTATTTGTCAATTTGAACTTATTGAAATAAAAAAATGGAAATTTAAATATCACTTTGTTTTATTATGTTTGTTTAATGAATCAATATAAGTTTGCTATATATATATAAAATGTAGTTTAAGGGGAGGGGGGGGGGTAAGGTTTTAAAACTTTTTTTTGCATTTTTTTCTGTACAACATGTTGAGAGTATTGTGTCAAAATTTCAAGTAAATCGGAGCAAAACTAACGAAGATACAGCATTTCAAGCGACCGGCCCTCACGCTCGATTCGAGTATATTTTGAGTATAAAAAAACTTTAAATCGATTTTCTCGCAAACAACATTTCTGAAGTTCGTGAACATCATAACTCAAAATCTACTTGACCGATCCTTTTGAAATTTTGTACACTATTTCTACACATACATCAACAGGTAGTCCAGAGAGAGTTTTTTTTTTAAAATTTTTTTTACCATTTTATAATATCAAATTCACCGAAATTTTTTAGCAAAAATCGCATTTTTCACTTCAAAATGTAGCCAAAAATAAAAAAATCGAAAAAAAATCAAAAACTCTCTTTGATTACCTATAAAAACGTATCATCTTTTAAACGCATTTCGACTTTTTGGATTCAGATGATCCGGTAACGAGTTATAAAGTTTCACCGCATAACAAATTTTTTTCAAGGCTCCTCTGGAGATTCGCTCTCAAGGACTTATTTATTGATATTTTTAATTGAAAATTTCTTCAAAGATACTTCAGATATTATTCTACATATAACGTGTACATGAAATAAATTATCTAATTACCATTATTAAATTTGTGCAGCTTTTTCTGTTCAGCACAGTTTTAAAAGGTTCCGTGCCAACTGAGAATTAAGTCAATTCAACACCTCCTTGAAAAGTCAAAAAGCTATGAAAAAAATAATTTTAAATTAGCCGATAACACTAACCTAACGTAACCTATTTAATAATTCTTTTATATATTTTTTTTTTCATCACTCTAAATGACTTATCTGAGATGGTTCTGAGTTGGTATCATTCCGAGTTGTCCGGTCACCGTTTTAAAATATCATTTAACTGAAAAGAAATAAGGTTTCATGTTCCGTATCTTTCAAACTTTTTTCAAGATTAAAAAAAACCTTAAAATAAAATGCACATAAATAATATGCATAACTTTTCAAGTTAGTGCCTGCCAAAATACCTCGCCCGACTCTAGTTTAGATAATTCTATCAAGATTTTTACATTTTCAAATAAATTATTAGATATACAGTGAAACCCTCTTAAGAAGTTTTCCAAGGGACCGGAAAAACAAACTTCTTAAGCAGGAAAACCTTATACATGGAAAAAAATTGGGCCAATTTTGGGCAATGGGAACGAAAAAACCAAACTTCTTAAGCCACAAAACTTAAGAGGGAACTTCTTAAGAGAGTTTCAATGTATGTGCATAATAAGAAATTTATAAAATGAACATTGATGCAGGAATATAAAAGTACATAAATATTTGATTTTTAGATTGAGATTTTAAACAATATTAACTATCTACTTACATTAAAACCAACATACAAAACTTAATGAAAACCATTGTGAAGAATTTGCTGTCCGTGAGACGCAAGATTCGCTTGGCTCTTCATTTCTATCATCAAAGAAATTAAATATGTAGTGAAGAATTTTCCATTCTATGCGCAGACCATAATCTGACTACTATCATGTTGATTACTGATTATATTGCTAACTAACCATCACGCCGTTTCCCCACAGGGGTAAGCAGATAGGATGGACCGCCAAACAACTCAGTCTTGGCACACACCCTTTGCATCATTCACATTCATACATCATCTCATACATATTCTTCTATTATTCGGACTCTTGACATGCCCAGACTCAAGTATCTGATTCACCTGATCATACCATGTCTTCCTCGGACGTCCCCGACTTCTTTTGCCATTCATATTTGTCATATATTCTCCTTACACTACTCCTTTCTTCGTTCATTCGCTCTACATGACCAAACCATCTGGGGGTCTCTTACTTAACCTTACTCATTATGCTTACATCAGCCTTGCATTCTTTGCAAATCTCCACATTTCTCTCACGGTTTTAAAAAAAAAAAACGGTTATAATGCGAAATAAGAAATTATTTTTGTTAACTCATTTGCTTTCAAATACATTATTTACATATTTATGTAATAGACTAGCTTCTCTTTTGACACACCTTTCAGTTAGGATGTTTAAAACTCCACCACTCCGACAATCTGAGCCATTTTGAATTTTTAACAATGACCCGACAACAGTTCCCATTAAACTCAGAATAAAGAAAACTAGAAAGTGTCTTCTATCAAATTTGATTGGAAAAAATTGTTCCATTTAGCCTAAGAGCCCAGCACTCTGTCTCCCTTACATTCGCCTGACACAGTACATCTCTACCCCATTTGAATTTCATAAACACAGTTTTATTTTGGAAATTTAAGACTTTGATAAAAAAAAATAATGCTCCGAAAATTATTAAAAAATATGGCACTATTTAAAATACCTCGGATTGCTTTGCTGCCAATTTTGGCAAATTTTCCCTTATTTGTAAGTAATTAACGTAGAAGTTTACGACTTTATAATTTTTTTTTTATAAATCCTACGAATATGTGATAATCGACAAAAGATAGGTGAATTCATTGGCTATATAGAACTATAATCAGTTTGTATGTCTCCATATTAAAATTCGGAGGTATGATTTTTTTTTAATGTGGGCGGAAAATATTCAAAATGATTACGAAAAAATCTCTGGCAATCGAAGAAAAAAGTTTTAAATAGCGCTGTGCTCTAGTGGTTAACAAGTTACAGCTTTGAAAAAATTCACAGTTTGTATCTTTAAATGCAACTTAAGCATTTGTCGAGAGATCTTTTATCTATTTTAAACGGGTTGTGTTTTATCAAATATTTTCAATATTAGCGCGCTTCCTCTTACATTCGTATTTACATATCTCCCTTTCGTCTTCTTTTTGAACACTTACTACCAGGCCTTAACAGGTTTTCAAAGTTCAAAATGGTGTTGATTGTCAATTTAGAATGTGTTATACTTTGAAACAATCCAAGATAAGTTTTTGAATGTAATGCTAGCAAAATAAATTATTTTGTGACACATTCACAAGAAAGACATAAACATAATGAACGCTGTGTCATAGATTTGGGTAGGATCAGAGATCTATTCCCACTCCTTCATGACCCTGTCCCAGTCTCCGTCGGGGATGAAGGGAGTGTCGATGGCTTGAATCATGTGCTCCCCACAGTACAGGCACTCTGAGGCCAGGATGCTGTCGATCTCTCCGCGGATGTGCTCCGTGGAGCTGATGCTGCCGGAGAAGCCGCCACTGGGCTCCGAAGAGTGGTGCACGGAGCTAAGCTGACGCTGCAGGTCGGCCAGCTTGTTCTTCTTTGCGGGTCCTGGTAACAATAATAATTATTAAACTATGAAAATGGCCATTTCGTTCAGCAACTTTTAAAATTATAAATAACCATGTAGAATCTTCCCTCTAGGCCAAAATCAAAATTAATATCAATCACCATTTATTAAGAAACCCCGAAACTTTCCATATTCTTTTCTAAAGAACCAACTTAACCTTCCCCAAACTCTTGTGCGAACTTGTCGTCTATGTAACTGCAATGTATAGCACTTGCGGGTAAATGCCGTATTGACCCACTAATACATTAACACTATTCTGGGTCCTGTCTCCAGAATTCGTTGATTAACAATGAATAATAATTGAGAGTCGTAAAACTTTAGTATACGAAGTAGTTTATTATTGGATATAATAATTGACAATGTTATAATAGCTTCTGGCTCGTAAGCCTGTTGACAAAGAAGTGAGCTCCTCAGGCGAGCGCTGCGTTTAAATGTGAGACGGTCGGGATATTCCGCCACCGCTCGGCAAACCCGAACCCCTCTACGCAAAATACTAATATTTATATATCACAGCAACAAACACAGTAGTGGCAAGATTCCATATGGAGTCCGATTCGAGCCGCGGTCAACAGTGGTTGTGTGTACCTTACCTATTGCTTAGTGCCGTTCGCCCGTTCCCGTGCCTCATACAGATAAGAGATTATTGTTACATTTTATTTAATTCTGTTTATCGTATACTTATTTGTTTGCATTCCTACTTACGGCTAATCCGTTTTTGTTTGTACAGTCAATGAAATAGACTGCGTATTATTTTTTCAGTTTAATTTTTAAAAGTTAAGTTTTTTTTTATACAATGGAGGAAGACGAAGATAGACCTCCCGACCCAGGATCGATATTAGATTTTTCTGATTCGGAATCTACCACTAGCCAGGCTTCTATTACGCTTCCATCTCGTAAACGACGACCATCGCATAGCCTTTTCATCCCATCGAAAGTTAAAACTATACCGCCGATTCAACAAACCTCGACCTCTAACGACCTTAACCCCAATAGTAACACCCAGACAAGTACTTTAGCTAGCGATAATACAAAAAGTACTGACTTACTTTATCCTGCTTCCGCTTCCGGTCCTTTTATCGTGATTGTTCAGAGAACTGAACAAGGAAAACTTATTCATCCTTTAGATTTTGGAAAATTCTTATTTGACTCAAAAAATAATAACCTTGGTATTGTTAACGGTTCAATTAAACCGGAGGGGCGATATAAATTATCTATCGAGTTTAATACTGCCGCTTCCGCAAATGGATTTGTAAAAAAAATTGACTCGCTCTCAAACCATAAATATAAATCGTTCATCCCGTCATTTAACCTTACGAGAATGGGTCTTGTTCGAGGAATACCCACGGAGATCCCAGAGGCTGAAATTGTTGATGCTTTGAATAATTCCCAGGGAACCCCGAAAGTAATAAAAGCACGTCGACTGAACTACAAGGATTCTACTGATGGGAACACGATCTGGAAGCCTTCCCAATCTGTTGTTGTTACATTTGAGGGACAATCCCTTCCGTCTCGTGTGTTTGTTTATTATACCTCGCTTCCCGTCGAAGTTTATAAATTTCCAACTGTTCAATGCTTCAATTGCTGCCGGTTTGGACATACAAAATCCGTATGTCGCTCCCCTCCACGTTGTTACTTTTGCGGAGAAGGTCACCCATTTGATCAATGTCCAAAATCTTCCAATAATCCCATTTGCATTAACTGTTCGGGTGCACATACCGCGGTCAGTCTAGCCTGTCCGGAGTTGACAAGACAGAGGAACATAAAACATAAAATGGCTACCGACAACATTTCGTACTTCCAGGCCTCAAAGTTATTCTCTCCTGCGAAAAAATCATTCGCAGAGATGACATCGTCCTCAGCTCCTTTCCAATCAACCACCTTTTTAAATTCAACGTCATCTTCTCACAGAGAAACCATTCTCAAGCCAGTCAAACCCAACCCAAAATATACTCCTTACCTTGATAAAAAACAATTGAATAATATTTTGACCAGCCCGAATGGGAATGCCAAATCTCGGACCCCCAATGGGTGTGCCATTAATAGTAATACATCCCCTCCTGCTCTCCCCGAAATATTGAATAATAATTCTTTTATACAAACTTTAATTACCCTTTTAATTTCTATCCTTACAAACAACAATACTGTACCGTCCAACGCTGCCGATTACATTAAATCTTTATTATCTTGCCTCCCCAATGACTTCGAAACTGAACAAAATTCTTCAGTGGAACAGTAGAAGCCTCTTCGCTAACAAATCTGACCTAATTCAGTTACTCGACGAACACGACGTTTCAGTGGCCGCCATTTCTGAAACGTGGTTAAAACCCTCCTTTCACTTAAGAATTCCGGGTTATTATTGTCTCAGACACGACAGACCGGATGGTAAAGGCGGCACGGCTCTGATAATCCATAATTCTATCCCGTTTAAACAAATTAATATACATACTCCCTCCGACGATATCCAGATAATAGCAGCTGTCTTATCTGATATCACAATATTATCAATATATATTCCTCCCTCTACCACTTTTTTTGAAAATGAATGGGCACCAATCTTATCCCAGATTTGTTCCCCTTTTATGATCCTTGGAGATTTTAATGCACATTCCCCTTCTTGGGGTAGCAAAATAACAAATCGTTCTGGCCGCAATCTTTTAGATTTTATTGATACCCATAACCTATGTTTTTTAAATGACGGATCTCCAACCAGATTCACCCCCCCTCATCAACGGAAAAGTGCTGTTGATTTATCTCTTTGTTCATATTCGTTAGCATCTAAATGCTCTTGGGACATCCTAAACGATCCCCTCTCTAGTGATCATTTTCCAATTATAATCCGATTCCAACATCAATCTAACACTTATCCTCCACCAGTTAAAAATAATCTCAAATTTAGAATAAATGATGCGAATTGGAGCACTTTCTCTTCTGAACTAGATAACCTTATTAATTTAAAAAAAAAATCGTCCCCGGGAGACATCAGATTGCAATGTGAGACGTTTCCCTCTATGGTTATAAATGCAGCAGAAAAATCCATCCCGAAACGCAATGCGAACATTAAAATAAAACACTCTACTCCGTGGTGGGACGAGGAATGCACTCGCTCCGTCAACTCTCGTAAAAAAGCAATTTCCTCTTTTCGTAAGTGTATGTCACTAGAAAATTTTTTATCAGTTAAAAAAGCCCAGGCAGAAACCAAACGAATTTTGAAAAATAAAAAACGCGCTGGATGGCGGAAGTTCTGTGAGAACCTGTCTCCGGAAACTCCCCAATCTTCAGTTTGGTCTAGCTTAAAAAAATTCGGATCATCGTATTCTCCGCCGAGAACCAAGCATATATCAGAAGAAATTCTTATAGGATTTGCGGATAAAATAGCCCCCCCATCAGTGGCCGGATGTGAAGAAATGCCTTCTATTAAGCCATATCCATCTCACTCTAACTGGCTAGATGCTCCTTTCTCCATTGATGAGATGAAACTAGTAATAAGAACCCTTTCTGACTCTGCTCCGGGTCCCGATGGAATACTTAATAGTTTCATTAAATCATTTTCTGATATGGCGGTTGAATATTTCTTATCTCTTATTAATAATATGTTTGAAACAGGACTAATTCCGGATGATTGGAAAACTCAAAAAATCATTCCCATTTTAAAACCTGGAAAAAATCCATCTGAAATTTCGTCTTATCGGCCTATTGCTCTTTCATCATGTTTGATGAAAGTAGCGGAGCGGTTGATGAAGAACAGATTAGAGTGGTTTGTTGAAAGTCAAGATATTATCTCACCAAATCAGTATGGTTTTCGGAAAAAGAAATCTACAATGGATAATTTAAGTTTGTTCACAACTGATATCCGAGTTTCCCAATCCCTAAATTCTTATACATTGGCCACATTCCTTGACCTTTCATCAGCTTACGATGATGTTTTACTGAATGTTTTGAAAGAAAAGCTAATTAAAAAACAAATCCCCCCGAAATTGGTCCAATTTATTATTAATTTGCTCTCAGATAGGTCCATTATTATTGAGTCTTCCTCTAAATGCTTAAGGCGCAAACTATGGAGAGGTTTGCCCCAGGGTTCTGTTATTAGTCCTCTGTTGTTTAATATTTATATAAGCGACCTAGACTCAGTAATTCCTTTTTCTATCAAGCGTCTTTACTTTGCGGATGATATCCTTATATATTTGTTACATAAAAATATTATTTTTGCAGCTAAGGAAATGAATTTGGCTTTACAATATATTAAAAGCTGGTTGTCATTAAATGGGATGAATCTGGCGGCATCTAAAACAAGGGTCGTGGCTTTCACGCGCAAAAGAAAAATTCCCCAATTCTCAATTTCTTTTGATAATGTGCCTCTACAATCCGCTACTCAAATCAAATTCCTTGGTCTTCTTTTGAACCATAAACTTTCCTGGCTTCCACACATTCAGATAATTTCTACAAAGTGTGAAAAGGGACTTAATATGATGCGAGCAGTTTCCAGAGTATGGTGGGGATCTCATCCTACCACTCTTAAATTAATGTATAATTCCCTAGTTCGGAGCCACTTGGATTATGGCTCATTTCTTTTTGACCCACTCCCTAAATATCTAGATAAGAAAATGGAAAGAATTCAATCAAAAGCCCTCAGAATGATTATTGGAGCTATGAAGTCTTCTCCAATTAATGCGCTTCAGGTGGAATGTGTGGAGCCTCCATTATATTTCAGAAGGCAATTCCTTGCCAATAAATATATTTTCAAGGCTTTATCGGTATCACATCATCCTATTAAACAAAGTCTTAATAGGTTAAGTGTTAATTTGAATTCTAACAAAAGATTGAGAGAAAAACAATGTTTTCCTCTCTTAATTAAAAGTTTTCATCTCTATAATTCTCTATCATCTTCCCTCCAATATCTTCAAGAAGTTCCCAATCTTCCTATATACAATATTCCATTTAAGGCAATCACTTTTATGCCGAACACAATAACATCAGTCTTTCGGAAGAATATTTTATCTTCCCCAAATAAATTTCAAAATGTGGATGATTGCTTTAAAAGCATAGTGGCTTCGAAATTCCCTGGATTTTCCATCCTTTTCACGGATGGTTCCAAATTTGAAAATAAAAGATGTGGAGCATCTATATATAGTCCAGAATTCAACATCAATCTCACTTATAAATTACCGAAAGAAGCTTCCATATTTACAGCCGAATGTTTTGCAATTGAACAAGCGCTAAATCAAATTCAGGTTCTCAACATTCATCGAGCCTTACTATGTACTGATTCGCTAAGTGCTCTAACTAAAATTAGGTCAAATATTTTACGTTATCCGGAAGACAATATTATATGTAAAATAAAAAATCTTCTCAATTCTCTTAGTGAATCTGGGTTTGAGACGATATTGGCCTGGGTCCCTGCCCATTTGGGTATCGAGGGTAATGAGATGGCCGATTTTCTCGCCAAATCTGGTTCAGATTCCGGAACTATTCCACTAAATTTTAGAATTCCTATATCCGATATCTTTCCGATTCTTAAATCCAATATGACTCGTGCCTGGGAAGAAAATTGGGCAGTCTCCAAAATAAGAACTGGATCTTTCTATGCGGGAATTCAAAACCATATCCCTGCTAAGCCATGGTTTCACGGTAAAAAACTTTCAAAACGATTCATTTCATGTATCTCGAGAATGAGAATTGGCCACTGTTCAATTGCATCTCACTTGTCTAGAATTAGAGTTTTAGATGATCCGTTCTGCCAGTGCGGTGTGGAAGAGGAAACCCTCGACCACGTTTTCTTTAACTGTAAAAACCATTCATCTTTCAAGAACATATACCGCCGGCTTATTAAAATCACACACCAGTCCCCCCTTAACATTTCATACCTTTTATCTCTTAACAATTCTCGTGTTCATACAGCTTTATGTAAGTTTATTAACCTGAATGAATTCAATATTTAATTTGTTTTAGTGATCTAAATGAGTCCAATATTTAATTTGTTTTATTATTTTCCCATTAGATTAACCGAAATTTCTTATCCATTTTAAATATTACCGGCACAAAGCACTCTCTCCAGGGTGAATTGCCTAAAACAAAAAAAAGATTCCATATTTAGCGATAGCCCCCAGAACTTTACTAAATTTTAAATTGACTCTTAACTTTACTGTCCCTTGTTTTATTTTACATAGTAAACTTATTGTTTTATGTTGACATATTGTTGCACACCAATATTGGACGTTTGTTATTCATTTGTAATTTTTTCTTTTGTTGACCCTCTGTCTGTTGTGACCTCTGTATTTTCTCTCTCCTACAACATGGGTCACTTTAAGACCCAGGTTCACTCCTTCCTTTGGTGTGGAGTTATTGTAAAAAAAGGATATTTATTTATTTGTGAGGGACAAACAGCTTATACATTAAATATAGATACATATATACAAAGTTAAATTAAGTCAAGCCAAAAGGGTCTCCTATGTTAAATTTACTTGGAGATGGAGTTTTATTATTAAAGTAAATTAATAAAGTAAAATAAAATATGAATATGTTACCCAACAGTGGTTGCAGTTCGGCCAGCAAGCAGTCGCTGTGGAACTTGTGCCCGCAGGGGAAGAGGTAAAAGGGGCGCAGCAGTAGTGTGATGTCGCATAGCACGCACGCCTCCGCCATACTGATCACCGTGCAGCGATTGCGGAAACTCTGGATCTCTCCTCGGACCTGCGCAATACAATCATTACGATAATACTTTCCATGTACATTTGTTACTTAAATTTTTATTTTTCTGCTACCGGTTTCGACACACTCATGTCATTCACTAGCAAACTTAAGACTAACTTAAAAATTCTATACAAGTACAAAACTTTATAACAATGTTCCCAGGTTATGTTGTCTCCTCCCACTGTTATTACCTGCCCCCAAAATCACCCCTCCCACTACCGCCACCTGATTAAATCTAATCATTTCTGTACTTGCGTAAAATTTTTAAGTTCGTTTCATACAAATCTTAAATTTGGATTTGAAAATATCCAACCAAACTGAAAAATTATTTTTGTAATCAAAAGGTATATCAAATATCTAGTACGGAGGCGAGCTACTTTATTTATTTTTGCTTTAAATTATAAGATATAGGCCATTAAAGATTTTAGTGTTTCATGATTTGAGAGGCAACTTGGGCAATTATTTGTGAGTAAATGAAAAACAAAACAAAAATAATTTTATATGTATTGTTAATATTCTAGGATATTTGGTATCATGTAGGATTGTGAGGTGAGCTGTGAAGATCTCGATTTCTTTAACACTGTGTTATGGTTACAAGGTAACATAATATCTTAGTAACGATAAAAAATGTACAGTGAATCTCTGCTAAGGGGGCGATACATATAAAAAAAAAAATCGATTTGTTTTTTGCACAAATAGTTAAAATAACATCTCAAAATTATGCCTGTAAATTTTTAGCATGAAATTCGCATTATTTATCGATTACAAACTCGTTTAATTGCTCCGCCTCAACTCAACGATAAAATCGATGACCAAAGGGTGAGTCGAGAAAATCGCCACAGCTCTTTGACGACCAAAAGAGCTCGTCAAGCACGTCAAGAAGAACAGAAGAAAAACGAGTACTACGAACGCACCGAAGGACTTCTGTATGGCCCTGGAACCGCTGTTGGTAAGCCGTTGTAATCATAGTGTGATTCAAAAGTGTTTCTCTCCAAACTACTTTTTTTAAATTGGCCGGCAAGATAACTCAAAAAGTTCTCAACCGATTCTTATGAAATTTGGCACACGTCTTCTCTATAGTATTAACTTCTAGTTGAACCTCAAACATCTCAGGTCAGGTTTTAGGAGATCAGTTACTATGGCGACCATTTTGAAAAAAAAAAAAATCTGATTCTTGTATTTTAATATAAAATGAATAAACATACTGAATTTAAAAACGATTCATTTATTCCTTCCCTTTTAAATAAGCCTCTGGAAAACGGTCAAAATTCATGCGGCTACATGTATTGCCCCCCTTTAAGAAGTTTTCCGAGGACATGAAAAAAAAACTTCTTGCATGAAAACTTCCTAAGAGGGTATTACTGTGTTTATTTATTTTAAGCGGTCAAAAAAGTATAAAAGCAATTATTATTCAATCACAGCGATCAGAGAAAACATTTAATTTTAACTTTAGTTGTTAAAATGGTAAATAATAATGATAGAAAATACAGAGAACTAACTTGATCGGCGGATTTAGTGGCATCCTCCATTTCTTCCCTCAAATCTTGAATCTGTTGATTGTACTCCTACAACACAAACAAACAATAAGTCAGACAGGGTTAAAATAGAACAGGGACGGCCTCCGTGGTCGAGGGGTAAGGCTCTAGATTAGCAATCCGGAGGTCGCGGGTTAAAATCTCAGCGTGCGCAAGTAAATTTTATTTGTTTAATTTGTGTTATTTCACAATTTATTCATTTAAAATAATATAAAGTATATTTGCGGAGGTGACCGGACAACTCGGAATGAAACCGACTCAGAACCATCTCAGATAAGTCATTTAGAGTGATAAAAAAAAAATATAAAAAATTGGTTAAATAGGTTACGTTAGGTTAGGGTTATCGGCTAAATAAAAATTATTTTTCTCATAGCTTTTAATGACTTTTCAAGGTGTTGAGTTGACTTTATTCTCAGTTGGGATGGAACCATTTGCGGCACGTTCCAGGGTGGAAGATACTCTCAGTATGGCCCTGTGGTTTAAGGCCAACACTCAGAATTGAAACGCTGTTTGAAATGGCTTTGGCCGTGTTCGATGGCCAGAACTATTCTCTATCTTTTGTGAGAATGAGATCGTTCTCCCGCGAGATGTCCTGTCAGATTTGTGTGATTTTCTACGGCAGAGAATAGCTCTTCTGGCCATCGAACACGGCCAAAGCCATTTCAAGCAACGTTTCAATTCTGAATGTTGGTCTTACACAAGGGTGATACTGATAGTATCTTCCACTCTGGAACGTGCCGAAAATATACTATATATTATTTTAAATGAATAAATTGTGAAATAACACAAATTAATCAAATAAAATTTATTTTCCACGCCGGGATTCGACCCCGCGACCTTCAGATGGCGAGTCAAGAGCCTTACCGCTGGACTACGCTGGCCATCGGACTACGCCGGCCGCCTGATAATAGAAGCAATAATGTCAGATATTGATTGTCTCAAAACCTGAAAATCTTTCTAGTACTAGGGTAGTTGAACAGGCAAAAATTTTCTTTAAAAAATCTATAAAATGTAATAAATAAATACTATGGTCACCTGCAATGAGTTACAAATGGGTTCCCGGAAGTGATCGATGGTGACAAAGTCAGAGAAGAAGGGGAGGATGTCCTCGATCCTGAGGAGGTCACACTGCTGCAGGAACTGCATGCCCTGCTGGATCTCTTCCTTGCCACTTATCACAAATTGTGCTGAAACAAATAAATTTGGTAAAGTAGTGGTTGTTAAAAATATTATTCGTTTTTGTTTTATTGCACCTGAAAAAACACCTAAAATTCATGCTTCTAGACTAGAATATTCCCTTAATTCCATCAAACGTTTGTGCAACCACCTTAGATGAATTTATTGTAACCATTTGTCATTTGAAGACTATAAATCTCATTGTAGGGACACAGTTATTGTAATATCTTCAATCTTCTCATAATGGAATCCCCAATATAAAGAATAAGAATAACCCTTAGAGTGCCGACGAGCGCCATCGCGCACGTGAGCATACTAACTAAATTTACCACGAGCGCAATAGCGCTCGAGAAATCAATTGCTGTTTAGCGCACGGTAGGTGAGGTTGCTCAATATAAAAAGAATTTAGGAAAAGAAAATTTTTAACCCAAAATGTCGGAATACGAAAATAGTTTGAGTGAAAATGAACATTCTTCAAGTTGTGAAGAAAGTGATAGTGGGAGTGACATTGTGGTGCGCTCACACCGCGTAATGCAAATTTTTAGTGATAGTGATAATAGTGACGATAACAATTATTTTGCTGATACGGAGGATATACCGGCCTGCGAAAATGACGATGGGACCTTGACCCAATTCATATTCCAGTTTTTGTTCACAATATATATTTCCATTATTTTCTTTGTATTTTATTATTCTTGTACAAATTTTTATTGAGAAAATTATTAAAATTGGATAATTTTTGGAAGAGATGGTTTTTTTCGAGACAAGGGTAAATGACATAAAAAACAAAAGATTTCTTTGGCATTTCTAAGTATATATATGTAAAAAACAAGGCACTAAAGGGGATAATATTAGAATGGTAGAATACACAATAAAATTGTCATTGGAAATGTATCTGGTCAATAATTTAGTTTCACCGTAAAAAATATTTGTCAGAAATAATTATTACATAAAGTTCATAAGGTAAGTCCATAGATAAACCAGTTAGATTGATGTCAGGAGGACCGCCTTTCCACCCAGTGAATATTTTGGAACTGTGTAGGTACTCAGAAAACGACCCATTGAGATTATATTTGGTTCCTACCTTCATGTCATTTACCATAGTATCTACCTTTCCTAATAATCATTAGGCAGGTACTCAGTTTGAAACTGTATATTTAAAAATGGAACATTGCCATGTATATACCTAAAAGTGAAAAATTGAATTCTTTTGTTATTTGTTTTGAGTTTTGAGCGGGAAGAAAGAAAATAAAAACATTGTCTTTGAAGCTGGTTTGTATTGTTTTTTTTAAGAAAATAATGTATTTTCGTATTCGGGTATTGGTATCAAATATAACAGTGTTACTGATAAAAGAGTGTTGTGATTGTTTTGTATGCTCCAGAAGATGTTCTCATGGTAAGTGATTTGATTATCATTTTCCTCCCTTGTTTGTATCCTACATTTACTTTCCCCCGATTCCATCGAACGTCGTTAATAATTGTTGTTCACAGTCCCAGTGGCGATTCTTCACAGGGAGACAGTAGGCACAGTCCCCACCAGTTACATTTGAAACCTACTAAAGGAAATAACAGTCGATGCTTCACCAAAATGAATGAATTCTTTAAACATAAAAGCAATTAACATTTGCAGAAATAAATACAAAAAATTATTCCCGATCATTTAATGCGACCCAGCGACCACTCACGCTGACCGGCGAGAGCGAAATGATAGCCAGTCAGCGGACCAGCGCACGAACCATCTCACTCAGACCATTTCTCAGTGCGCAGAGCCTACTGCACACTTGAGGGACAAAACGCGTTATCCCCCAAAGTATTTTGATATTCCGAGAACTGCGCAGGCGCACTCGTATGCGAATTTCAAATACCGTGGGGATAATACTATTTATCCCCTCATGACAGAATACCGAATCATTTGTTTGCGGGTTTTGGGCGGGAATCGCTCGCGTTCAAATTGCTTTTTATTGCTTTAATTTATTATTTTATTTTAATTTTTTGTTTTGTTATTTATGTGATGAATCTTGTCTTCATTTTATGTTTTAATTAGGTAGAAACCTAATATTTTATTTCTTTTTCTTCTTTTAGATCTTTTAATGTACCTACTCTCTTTTGTTCTCTAGATTTTATGTCCGGGTTAAATCTTCCTCACAGGAAAAACTTAATCCTTCCACATACTTTTCCACAAATGCTAATCTAGTCAATTCACGCGATGTAATTGCATTGTATAAGTATACTAAATACAAAACTATACAAGAACAACACGTCAACCTACCAGAGACCATATGGGAAAATACTTCACCGACTCCAGATATTTTCATATCAGAAGGGTTCGGCTCGATAGAACTCCTAAGTGAACCGATAAATCCTACCGATCCCTCAATATAAATATTTAAAAAATCTTTCGTAATCCTACATGTATTTAATATGACTGATTTTTGCATTTTTATATAAAGATTCTTTGACAAATCTAATAAGCCTAAATTTTTAATTAGAGAGCTACGTATAATGCCAGTAGCCGAAATAACAAATGGTAATATTTTTATAGTCCGAGAATGCCAAATTCTTTTAATCTCATTTCCTAAATCTGTATATTTTCTAATTTTTTCAGAAACAGATTTTTGAATATTACAGGAATTTGGAAAGCGACATCAATGATATAAGTTATTTTTTTAATTTTGTCATGTAAAACTATATTGGGTCTATTATGACGAATCGTTCTGTCTGTTAGTATAGTTTTATCATAATATATTTTATAAAATTCATTTTCTCGTATTCATAATATGGTACTACATTACGGCAGTCAATCAATTTATGTTTAATTACCAAACTTTGATGAATTATTTTTAAAACCTGATTGTGTCTAAAAGTATATTCGGAAGGCGCTAATATAGAACATCCCGATATAATATGTTCTATAGTTTCCGGAAAAGCCAAACATTTTCTACATAATTATACATAATTATATATTATATTATTATTTGTATTATAGTTATTTATGAAATATGGCAGACTGGGATTGCACACCCTCCCAGCCTTGCTGGAGTAAAATCTTAAATAAAAAATAAAAAAATAAAAAAAAATAAGTTCGATACTAATCTTGCAAGATAAAGCGATATTTTATTGTACTTTATTTCAAATTGGTATATAAATACAGAAATTTTATATTTTTTTGCGTTTAGTTATCCGATTAGCATGATTTGACCATCAAAATTTTTGTTTGGGAAATTTTATATTAGGTATATTCCCCGAGTGGTGAGATTACGGTTCCTACAGTAGATACACATGAAAAATGTCAATCCCCACCATCAAAGAAGTGCCCGAGCCGCCACAGCACAGTCTGCTTGCAAGTTCACCTGAAGCTGTAGGTATATATAATTCGTATGCAGTACTAGATGTAACAAAATTGTAATAGACACTATAAATATTTATATATATAGCAAACCCCCTTTTGATTTAGGATAAGTCTTATTATTACACATTCCTTAGTCACCATTACACATATGTATACATGTAAGGTCTACGTTATCAATCCTTAAAGATATTTACCGATCTTGAGCCAAAGCTTCTTCCGGAGTTGTTGATCTTCAGGCATGTCGGCGATCTGCTTGGCCAGCTCCAGGCTGAGGGTCAGGGCCAGCTCCACTGCAGACTCCCACAGGCCTAGCAGCGAGGACAGCTGTACGCATGCCTCCGTCAGCTTCTTCTCCCGGCACAACCTGCAAACAGAGTTATTCAATTTAATTTATTTTTTCAAAAACTTTACAAAATTGTTCATTTTAGTGCATTTTAAATACATTTGTAAAGAAGAATTGCTTTTATATAAACAGTATCAACTGTACTAGTATTAACAGAACCTGCCTTTTAAAGATATCGATATTAAATATGTCGATAACCGAATTGATTCTATTCAACTGCAAGATAGCTTTCCCCATCGGCTGGGAGATAGAACAATCTACATATTAATAATATTAATGCTATTGTTGACTGAGATAACTACGGGAACGTAGAAATGAATGCTCTCTATGATAGCCGAGGTTGCAAACCATTCACGAATCAGTCTGAAGAAATGTATAACAATGTGTACATCCCTTCTGACTCGTAGACGGTTCATTCCGAACATAACCAAAAGACAGTCTGTAGGATAGAGCCACTTAGTAGCCATACTCCCTCCCATGTAGAGAAATCTCAGAAATTTCTTCTGAACTCTCTCTAACATGAGGGAATACTTTACTTGGTGTGGATGTTACTGTGTGAATCACACCCCTGTCATGTGGCTGAGGGTCGGGACCAGTTCCACTGCTGAGGACAGCTGTCAGACACAACCTTCAAACAGATGTGCAAAGTTACCTCAGCGCATAGTGGATGTCGTAGTTGACCATGGAGGCGTTCTGTCCCTGAGAGGCGAGGAAGGGCATGAGCGCGGCGGGGTCGTGGCTCGTGTAGAGGGACAGCAGGTAGTTGTGTATGGCGGGCTCCGTGCAGCCCAGTTTCTGCACGCAGAACTCCAGGTAGCGGATCATCTCCTTGACGTGAGCCTCGTCCGGGTCGCACGAGATGAGCGCTGGCAGTAAGCGCGCCGGACTTAGGCTCTTGCCTTGCTCCATGAGGGCCGTCACCGTCTGCCGCGGGATCTCTTGGATCAGTATCGGGGTGAACTGATAGAACAGCTCTCTCTTTCCCTGCGTCTTCAGCACGTTCAACGCTTCCGTGTACGCTTTCATGTAAATGTTTTGCCGCACCACATTCTCAAAATCTTTGTTGATAACCGTCAGCTTTATCAGGTTTTCTTTGTCTCCGTGGGACGCCATCAGATCGTAAATGACGGCTTTGTTCCTTTTAATGCACTCCGTCACCTTAGGCGTTGCGAGAAATACCTCAAACTCAGTCTGTAGGTTACCAAGTGACTTAGACGACTCCGGCTTATTGCTGTTTATACTTAAGTGACTAATTTGAGACAAATACAACTCCACAATCCAGACAACCAGCATAGTTGTTTGAATTTTATCATGACCTTTTAATGTGTCCAGTTTCATTTTCAAAAAGAGCATTAACGCTTCTATCTTCTGGGCTTGCAGGAATTTCAAACAGATAGCCTCGAAGCTGGTTTGAGTGTTTGCGTAAACCTCGGCACTCCTCTCGTACTCTCCTTTATTGAAGAGCAGTTCCGCGTGCTTGACGTTGATCTTGTCCACGTACAGAGGGTTGTTGTCGCAGTATTTTTTGGCAAGTTCGAACTGATCTTTATCGGCGTAGATTTGCCAGACGTTTCTCTCCTCCCTAAAGACTTTGTATCTGAAGACGGCCTTGGTGGTGATGGCCCAGATGGTCCTCTTGACGGGATCTTTGACGATGTTGAGAAGTTTCCCGAAGGATTCGGAGAAGTAATCTTCATAGACCAGCTCCTGGTTGAGTAGGCAGACGGCCTTGCAGTGGTCCTCGTACAGGAGGATAGCGTGGAACTCTGTGAGCACGAAAGAGAGCGGGGCGTCAGTCTTACGAGGGGAGGTAGACTCTTTGGAGAAGGGGGGGTACACCAGAAGTTCTCCGTGCGTTACGGAAGAGTTACTGTTTTCTTGGGAAAGGGAGTCCAACTGCAACAACAACAAAGACTTATTAGAAATGGACCCTCTCAGGAGATATAAGAAAAGAGCTTAGCTTAATCCAGTTCCACCCAAATTATCTAATAGAAATACGGGAAACATGCACATTATAAATATAAACCAATAATCTATCTATATATATAAAAATCAATTGCTGTTCGTTAGTCTCGCTAAAACTCAAGAATTGTGTGCCGATTTAACTGATTTTGGTTTTGAAATGTTCGTCGTAGTCCAGGGAAGGTTTAAACGGTGAGAAAATATGGAAAAATTGCGAGGAAGATAGTAAAAACAACAATTTTTCCAATATTAGTTTAAAAACTGAATTTACCGGGGTTGAATGTATGGAATGTATGAACGGTGAGGAGGGAGGGGGGAAGGGGAGGGGAACTCGGGTAGGGACTCGTGGGAGGGGGGGGGGGGACCAGGGAGGGAAATTTGGGAGGGGGGAGGGGAACTCGGGAGGGGGGTTCGTGGGACGGGGGAAGGGGGGGAGTGGAGTGGGAAGAGGGAAGGTGGAGGAGACGGAGTGGGAACGCGAGAGGGGAAGGGGACGCGGGAGAGGAAGGGGAGGCGGAAGGGGAACGGGACGAATGGGAAAGGACACGCAGGGAGAAACAATTTTTTTTTTAAATGGCATAGCAACGCATGCCATTTAAGCTAGTACAGAATAAAGTTATTAAAAATTCTTCCATTATAACCCAGATACCCCTACAAAAAACTATACCAAGAAAGGAACATATTCAAAATAAGAAAATTGTAGGAATATAACATCCTACACCTTTTAATCTACAATATAAAAAATGAACAAACACAACATTGAAAATGTCACAAGTACTGCCTGAAGTGTGTTAACAGACTTTATGTGGGAATGGTAGTTCTACCTTTTACGCTGGTCCTACTTGAATGCCTGGAAAAGCATTTCTGTCAAATATTTTTATATGAATATTTTACACCAATCTCTTTGTAAGGGCGCCTACTGTACACACATGTACAAAACGTATAAATATGTGTGATAAAAGTCTTTCCGACCTTTTTATCTCCTTGTCTTTTGTGTGGAAAAATATTTAATCAAAAGGAAATTTACGGTTTGCACTGAGATGCGCAAATTGTTTATTTTTTGTAATGATTTGTAGCAAAGTGACAATCAATTTTTTTTGTAATGTAATAAAATATTTATATTTTTTACACTTAAAACATCACTAAATGGCCCAACACTGACTCCTGTTTATTGAGTCCTATTACAAAGTAGGCTATAATTTTGGACAATACTTTTATAGTTGGGGTGTGGCGAGCGGTACCATATCAAAAATATCATTAAAATTTACATATTATTTTCAAAGATATATCATTTTAAAACTAATTCCATTTTCTCCAACAGTTTCCTTGTTTTTGCTCGCCTGATGTGTGTTAACCCGTCAAGTCTATTTGTTCGGTTTTCAAAACAACTCATATAGGTCTCATAAAAATTGTTGTGTCTCCCGTACTAACAGAGTGAGAAATCTGATATAAACGGTATTAGAAAGAGAAAAAACCACGCTTTATATTTAAATTTAAAAATTAACCACACAAGAAATAAAATGTACACCTTTATGAAACCAAAGTTTAAGGTGAGCCATTTAAAATTTTTATTTACGTTTGCATTAAATTTTTTTTTAAATTATGTTTCTTTCGAATTACAAAAATTAAAAGCGTATTTTATCACCAAAAATAGTTTTCAAATACATTCAGAAATTTTCAATTTATTTGGATTTTGTTGTAAAATGGAAATATTTTGACCTCTGAAAAAATATGGCCAAAACCCGAGGGGTAAGTGAAAAATAATAATGTACTGAAATGTGGAATAATTTTTAAGATTTTTTAATGTAGTTAGAAAACGAATACGCATTTCATTAATTATAACCAATTATTTTAAAAAGTATTTAATAATTGTTTACCTGTCCATGAAAGATGCCGGGTTCGGTGAGCCAGGCAAACAGCGTGGGAGTGTTGGTGGCTGACGTTGGAGAATGATAGAACTGCAGGCGAGAGTAGGGCAGGGAGGACGGAATCTCTTGGAAGCCGGTCTCGGGCACATTGAGGTACGAGTTGAAGATGGGCTGCAGCAGCGGCCGCTCCTCGGAGCCGGAGTGGCCCATGAACTGGTACAGCCGTTTGGGAGTGGTCACGAAGATCACATACTTGCTGGAGTGTCCGATCCGGTGGAACTCCAGCCCTGTGATGGGAGTCTGGGTGCCTTTTCCAATATCGAAAACCTGCAATCAAAAAATGTCAACAAATTAATACTCGTATGATTTAAATTTAACCCTTTAGGCCTCTGGCGTATTCTATCAGAATTTGTGTGTATTTCCACTTTGCAATAAAATCGAAATAAATATAATATTTCTGAACGCATCCGAAAACTAAAAACTATTTTTGAAAGGTGATGAAACACGCTTTTAAGTTCTAATATTAGAAATGGACTTAATTTTTTAAATATTAAATTTTTTAATACAAACATAAAAAAGTTTTAAAAATGGATTACTTTTTGTAACTAAAATTACAGTTATCAAAAAAAGACAAATCTATTATAAACATTATTGTTCTCTTTTTTGTCGTTTCGTGTAAAAATCTCTACATATTATAAATTAAAGGCCTCCACCGCTTCTGTCTGCAACCACAACGTCTGTTCGCGATAAACTCAAAAACTACTAAACGGGTTTTCATGCGGTTTTCACCACTAGATAGTGATTCATGAGGAGGGTTTAGATATATAGTTTGTCAAGGTTTTGTGTAAATTGGTTGAAATATATAATTAAGCAAGTGGGCGGTGTGGATTTGATTTGTATACAAATTAATAGATGACAGTGTAAATTGGGTAACTATCCAGTAAATGGCGTTGTGTTTCGTTAGCCACAGAAACGCGTGGCCGGGTCAACTAGTAATGAATAAAAATTTAACAAAGTTTCAAAATATTTTTTCTGACCACAATTTGTTTCATATCGGTGTACATTTTAATTCTTGTGTGGTTAACTTTTAGATTTGAATATAAAGCGCGGGGTTTTCTCTTTCTAACAGCGCTTAGATAGTATTTCTCATCATGATAGTAAGGGAGACACAACGATTTCTACGAGACCAGGATGAGATGTTCCGAAAAGCAAGCAAATTAGCATAACCACTGGAGCAACCACGCAAAATAAATAAATTTGCCTCGATTGCTCGAGATTTCCAAAAGATCATTATTAAAATTTTTCACCAACCTTAAAAAAAATCATACCTTCGAATTTTAACATGGAGATATAAAAACTTATTATAGTGTTATATAGCCAATAAATTAACCCGTATTTTACCGTTTATCTCATATTTATAGGATTTATAAAAAAAATATTAAAAAATCGTAAAGTTTATAACCGCGCAAATCCTGCGAGTTTGTTACTTTGAAACTCCGTGAGAAGTACTTATTATTGTTAATGAAATGTGCATTTCTATGGAAAAAGGACTTAATTTTAATAGTAAACAGCTGATCAGAAATTCTGCATGAAAAAAATATTTTCAAATTTTATTTTTAACATCATTCTAAATATGAAGTTCAGATTTGCGACATCTGTGGTCATAATACATAAAGCATTACAATAGCTTCGTTTTAAAATAAATGGCTGGCCATGGAAATGAAGGAGAAGGGTAGGAAAATTTTGGACCGCTATCAATCGCAGAAAAATAAAAGTGATCCATTTTTCGACCATAATCACTCCAGTGTATAAGGGGTGAAGAAAGCATTATAATTAATAAAAGCTTGATGAAGAGTATTCTGTGGGACTTACCAATCCATCCACGTCTCTATTCCCATAGAGAGGCAAATAGTTGGGCAGCTTCCAGAACAAATAACACAGGGTAACTTGACTACAAGGAGGATGTTAACAACGGTCATACATGTTTATAAATACGGGACAATATACATGTTTATAAGTACGGGAAAGATTAATTGCTGGGGACAAAACAGGAGCATGAAAACTTCTTGGAAGGGTTAATGGTTTAAGTTAAGAGCGTTTGGTGTTTCATCTGTCTGTAAATTTATTTGTGTGTTCCATCTCTGATATAAGATGGTGGCCGTTTTGGATAGTACCTTTATATCTCGCCAGAGTTCTCTTGAGCGTGGAATATACTACAAGCTGTATATCAAATCGGAATAATCAATGTTATGGTACCTACCTTCCTGAAGAATTTAAAAAAAAAGAATTGTCGTTGAGAAAGTGACGTTTCATTGGACAAATTGAATAATTCCTAATCTTGATATGTAAAAATGAATGTTTCTTTGTTTGTTCTTTGTGGGTTTCTAAACCATTCATCCGATTGTGATGAAACTTCGGTGATTTGTCATGTGCGTGTCCGCAAAGGTTTATATATATAATAGTGAGCTCAGGAGTTATGAAATTATTTCCTATACCATTAATCAGATTGCCAAAGAATGAAGCCTTGGTGAGTTGTTGTGCGCACTGTAATATTATTTGATTTAGTTGGATGACTTGAGGAAAACACTAATCACTTGATTTATATATTTGAGGCTTTATTGACATGACTGTTGACAGACCAGACATTTTAGAATAGAAACCACAGACAATTAGTAGTGATGTGAGGGACATCATAATAGTGATGTGACACGCACGTCCGCGAAGGCTTCTAGAGGGGAAAGTGGGGAAGGTGGAAGGGGAACACGGGAGGGGGTGAGAGGAACACGGGAGGGTAGGAGAAGAACATGAGAGGGGGAGGAGGGTTCGCGGGATGGATGGAAGCTGAAGAGGGGGAAGGTGGGGAAGGTGGACTAGGAACATGGGAGGGGAAGGGAACGCTGGAGGGGAAGGGGACGCTGGAGGCGAAAGGGAGGCCGAACGGGAACAGGGACGAATGGGAAAGGACACGCAGAAAGTAATAATTTCTTTATTTAAGTCGCATTGCAATGCGTGCCGGGAACTCGCTAGTTCGAAATAAAAAAATGTTACATAAAACATTGTATGGAATATAATTAAGTATGTAGGTAGGCATTTATTCAGAGGAAATTTTGGTTTTATTTAGTAACCCTTTGAGTGGTATCGCTGCACGTATGCGGCGGCACTCGGACGATCCAGATAGACTATCGTCGCATACGTGCAGCTGTCCGACTTTTTTGAAAAAAATTTATTTGTAAAATGTTGAGAACCATTGAATTAGTCCAAATATAATTTATAATGCAATAAGAAAAGGTTATTGTGATAAAAAAGCTACGAAATTAACTTGTGTAGTTAAAAAAGTAAGAAAGTAATTAATTAAATCAATTGCAAAATTAAGAAAAACTTGAAAAATAGCTCACTCCCATGATGTAAATGGTAAAAAAAATAACTCACCAATCAAAGGGTTAAATAAGAGAAAATTAGACGCAAGGTTAACTGTTTACAGAACTACATATACCTAGTCAAGATATGTTGTAGTGGTTAGTTTTATATTTACAAACAATAAAATCAGTAAATAAATACCTGTTTCCAATATTGCTCTATACCGGATTGGAACATTTTGTCTCCGTCGGGGCCAATTTCCGTCTCCAGGATGAGGCCTTTGGAAGTGCCCAGCAGAATGGCTCCGCTGGAGGACTCGGACTTGTTCTCGAAGTTCCAGGCGACCTCCGTGACCTCGTAAGTCTTGGATTTGTTGACGGACTTGAGCTTGGAGGACTTGCGGTGCACGTAGAGCAACTCGGGATAGGCGTCCGACCCTTTGGTCGCAAAGGACAGGAGCAGGTGACACCCCAGAGGGTCCAGGAATATTCCACTCAGCTTTGTGTTGGTTTGGATGTATTTTGTGATGGAGATTTCTGGAAACGTTTTTAATGGTAAATTGTGATAAGAATAAAAAAATTAGTTTTGCAAAACTTAGCTTTTGGAGATGTCTGACTAATCAACTGGACGATCCATATGTTCTACATTGTAATCTCTATAATATATTGGTGTACAACTGTATTATGAGGACTATGAATATTAATAAATGAAGATTAAGATAGGGACGCTCAGATGGTTTGGGTATGTAGAATGAATGATCAAGGAAAGTTTAAAGAAGGGTGATCGCTCCAACCCGGCCAACTTACCGCCCCATAGCGATCACATCGGTTTTGTCCAAGGTGATGGAACATGTGATCAACGACAAACTGCTCACATATCTCGAGAAGAGCAAAATCATTAACGACCGTCAATACGGATTCCGGCCATACCGCTCGTGCGGCTATCTTCTCGCATATGTGACGCTTGTTTGGGGGCGGTGCCTGGAACGTTTCGGTGAGACCCAAACGGTTGCACTGGACATTTCCAAGGCCTTTGACCGGGTTTGGCATCGAGGACTTGTCAACAAACTGCCATCTTACGGACTTCCCGTATCCCTGTGTACGTGGATTGCTGACTTTTTGAGGGAGAGGTCAATTCAGACGGTTGCTGATGGTTTCACCTCTTCCTCGCATCCAATAAATGCTGGCGTCCCACAGGGATCGGTCCTGTCCCCGACTTTGTTTTTGTTGAACATCAACGACCTTTTGTCATTCATTGTTAAGCGGATGACAGTACAGTCCATGACAGCTTTTCGTTTGACAAGCCCCCAAAGGGCACACAAACTCCAACGGCTCGGAGGGCTTTGAAGCAAAGAATGGATGGTTACCTCGAGAGTGTTTTCTCTTGGGGTAAGAATAACTTCGTCGAATTCAATGTTTCAAAGACCCAATCATGTCTGATTACATCTAAAAGGGATCGAAATGAAAATCTAGTCTCCTTCAACGGAAGCAATCTTCCGAACAGACCTTCTATTGATATGCTTGGTGTAACTATAAGTGACCAACTCAGGTATGGGGGCTCCATCGAAGCCAGAGTAAAGTTAGCTTCTCAAAAACTGGGCGTACTGTACAGGGCCCGCAGATACTTTAATAGTACACAACTGCTAACCCTCTACAAATCGCAAGTGCGCCCCACGGTTGAATTTGGCAGCCACCTCTGGTCTGGAGCTCCAAAATACTTGAAAAATACCCTCGACTCTGTGCAGAAACGAGCGGTCCGTTTGATAGATTCTCCCATCTTGACGAACGGATTGCAATCTTTAGAGCACAGGCGTCGGGTGGGAATGCTATCCATGTTCTACCGGTATTTCAATGGAAGATGCTCTGAGGAACTAGCGTCATTGATCCCTTCGGCGCCGGTGCATAGTCGGGAGACACGCCAAACGCGCGCCTGACATATGTATACGGTTGATATTTGTCACATGAGAACGGGTCGTTTTTTCGACTCGTTCTTGAGTTCAACAGCTCGGCTATGGAACGATTTGCCGGCATCTGTGTTTCCTTCCTCCTACAACATGGGTCCCTTCAAGAGCAATGTACATTCCTTCCTCTCCTCAAAAAGACCCTCCACACAGCATCCCAGATGACATAGGCCCTGAGGAAAATTATTTTCCTCAGGGCCTCCTGTGTGGAGTTAATGTAAAAAAAAAAAAAGGAAAGGAGTGTAAGGAGAATATATGACGCAAATGCGAATGGTAGAAGAAATCGGGAACGTCCGAGGAAGACATGGTAAGATCAAGTGAATCAGATACTTGAGTCGAGCCACGTCAAGAGTCAGAATAATAGAAGAGCATGTACGAGACGGTGTAAGAATGTGAACGAGGCAAGGAGTGTGTGCCAAGACAGTTGTTTGGAGGTCTGTCCTCTCTGCCTACCCCTGCGGAGAAATGGAATGATGGTTAGTTAGTTATGAATATCTCACCCTCGTGCTTGTCGGGGTTCTTCAGGTGGATGCGGAACACCTTGCCGTTGAGCATGGCTAGCACCAGATAGTCGCTGGCCACGGCGATGTGCGTAATGACGTCGGAGGGGCTGAAGTTCATCTTCTGCTTGCTGAAGATGGGCGTGTCGGTGACATCAGGGGCCAGAGACACGTAGCCCGAGGAGGAGGTGGTGAGCGGGGCGCGAACCCCCCCCACCCTCACCGCCGCACCCCGCTGGGAGGCCTGCTCGTGCTGGTCCAACATGGACGTCATGACTGGAATTCGTAATAGCAAAAATAATAATAGCATTTTCATTTTATTTTGCATGTTGTCAAACTTTTCCTAAAACATTTAAAACTTCACACAGATGCGATATGAAGGGTTTTTATGGAAATTGAGGATGCCCAAAGATGACATGGGCCCTGAGGGATTTTTTCCTCAGGGTCTCCTGTGTGGAAATAATGTAAAAAAAAACAAGAGCATCCCTGCATAGTTTTTTGTCCCTCCCAAACATTTTTACAAATGGTTCTTCCGCGGTATTGGACTTACACCGACAATAAGTGATTTGAGGTTTTCATGGCAAAAAGTATTATCGTGATTTATTTTTAGGGAATTGTGCCGTGTTGCGCTACCTCCTTCTTTAGCCAATGTTTCAGGCGTCGTTAGGGTATTACACATCTACCCTGATGATGGACACGAATTTTAATGCAGCGTTTATCTTCTATCCTAACGCAATTAGTTGTTTCTTGTGGTAATTAAGGTGAAATGTAGTGGAATTTCCAAAATCTACACCTAATAAAAGTGCGGCAGTTAGTGGAAAATTTACCAAATTGTTTTCTAGCAAATGAAAATTTCAGGAATATTACACATTTTTCATTTTAAATGGATAATTATCAGGTTTGTACTGTTAAAATTGTACATTAACCACTGAAGCGATATTTGCCATATATTGGCGCCGTTTTAAATGTCTCCGATTGCTTTTCGGATAAAAAAGGCAATTATCAATTATTCTTCAATGATAAATTATCTCTTTGTTTGTTATTTTGGACTTAAAACGAAGCTATTGAAATGCTTTATCTATTATGACCACAGATGTCGCAAATCCGAACTTCGTAGACTATTTTATAACGATGTTAAAAATAAATTTTTTAAATATTTTTTTCACGCAGTATTTCTGATCAGCTGTTTACAGTTAAAATTAAGTTTTTTTTCAGTAGATATGCACCTTTCATTTTCAAGTATACCACAGACAATATACAGAAATCGAAAATATTCTATGTTGACTCGAATAAGTACTTCTCACGGCAGTTTCAAATAACAAACACGCAGGATCCGCGTGGTAATAAACTTTTAAATATTTTTAAGATTTTTAAATATTTTTTTTATAAATCCTACAAATATGAGATAAACGGTAAAATATAGGCTAATTCATTGGCTGTATAGCACTGTAATAAGTTTTTATGACTCCATGTTAAAATTCGAAGGTACGATCTTTTTAATGTTGGCAAAAAATTTAAAAAAATGATCTTTTGAAAATCTCGAGCAAACGGGGAAAAAGTTTTAAAATGCACTGTCGCTCCAGTGGTAAACTGTCTCCTGTTTTATATAATATTTTAGTTTAAATGATTCTTGTTTTAATGGCACCATAATTGTCTATCATATATTTATTGTCCTGTGTCAAAACAGCACTGTTTTTGTTAATTTTTGTTATCTTGGCATTGCGACTAATAAGGAACACTGTAGGATTACTTTTAAGTTTATTATAGTTAAGCGCACTTTAAGTGAAGTAACACAAAACTGCGCTATACAAATGTTACGTTATTATTAATGGTAAAATTTGGATATTGGTGGCCACGGCTATTACGAATAATTTTTAGAAAAAAACTTTAGATTTGCCTTAATCACTATAAAAGGAAACTTATTGCATCACGGCTGGCGGAAAATAATGCATTTTAATTTTCAATATCGTTAAATAAAATTTCACTTCGCCAATCGATCTACGACAGCCCGCCCGCTGCCGGTTGCCGCCCGCCATTTTGTCATTGTTGGTATCCCTGACCTCACAACTAAATACGATTGTAGGCAACTTCGCGTGATACATGATGGGCGCGTAATTATGAAAAATGTGTATAATAATAATTGTAATAAATATTGTGTAGCGGGCTTGTGTATGTTATCTTTACTTTAAAAAACAGCCTACGTTTTTGAATGGTTTGTTTGGCTACGCAGGGTTTGTGTAGCGGGCTTGTGTATGTTATCTTTACTTTAAAAAACAGCCTACGTTTTTGAATGGTTTGTTTGGCTACGCAGGGTTTGTGTAGCGGGCTTGTGTATGTTATCTTTACTTTAAAAAACAGCTTACGTTTTTGAATGGTTTGTTTGGCTACGCAAAGTTTGTGTAGCGGGCTTGTGTATGTTATCTTTACTTTAAAAAACAGCCTACGTTTTTGAATGGTTTGTTTGGCTACGCAAAGTTTGTGTAGCGGGCTTGTGTATGTTATCTTTACTTTAAAAAACAGCCTACGTTTTTAAATGGTTTATTTGGCTACGCAGGGTTTGTGTAGCGGGCTTGTGTATATCATCTTTATTTTAAAAAACATCCCAGGATTTGAATGGTTTGTCTCCATTCCAGTACCTACGCGCTTCCAGTACCTACGCGCCTTATTATTTATCCCGCGAAGTCGACTACAATCGTTTGTGTGAAGTCAAGGATACCAACAACACAACAGTTGACAGAATGGCGAGCGGCAGCGGGCGGGCTGTCGTAGATCGATTCGCGAAGTGAAATTTTATTTAACGATATTGAAAATTAAAATGCATTATTTTCCGCCAGCCGTGATGCAATAAGTTTCCTTTTATAGTGATTAAGGCAGATCTAAAGTTTTTTTCTAAAAATTATTCGTAATAGCCGTGGCCACCAATATCCAAAAATTACCTTATTAATATTATTATTAATGTATTTACTCAGTGAATTAGTCACAATCAGACGTATATAATATAATGTCAAAATCCGGTGGAATAAGAAGCATAATGATTGATTAGTTAGTGATAAAAGAGAAGGATATAATTAATATTAACTCACCCGATTATGATGACCGAGTTTGCACCAAAACAAAATGTCACAACACAATAATATTGTATACGCCCACTGGAGGCTCAAGATGGTGAAGAAAAGTTATTTCTCGTTACACAAATCGCACATCATAAATAACAGACTATTAAATTAAATTATTCATAACAACAAAACCTTCAAAACAGATAATTAAATCTCGAAATCCTAAGAATGAGAATGATTTCCGCAACTGACATTTGACAGTTCAGCACTGACAGCTCGCCATATTGCTGTTTCTATGGTAAAAATGGGAACGCATAGATGCCATAGATAGTAGATGCAGCTAGTGAGGTGCAAAACTCGAACTGAAACTTCATCAAACCAAAAATAATTAGGTAGGTACTCCCGAAGGGTGACCGGACAACTCGGAATGAAACCAGCTCAGATAAGTCATTTAGAGTGCTAATAAAATATATATAAAAAATTGGTTAAACAAGTTACGTTAGGTTAGGGTTATCAGCTAATTTAAAATTATTTTTTTCATAGCTTTTAATGACTTTTCAAGGTGTTGAGTTGACTTTATTCTCAGTTGGCATGGAACTCTCCAGAAGGTATGTGACATTTATCAGAATTATCCAACTTCAACACCTCCTTTGAAAAGTCATTAAAAGTGATAAACTTTTTTTTTGTTAAATACAAGGCTTGTAGAAAATGCGTTTAACAAGGTTAGCTTATCGAAAGGGTGGCGCTGTGATTGGCTAAAAATTCGTGACGTAGATGGAAGTCCATGTTCCACTGGGAAATTTGAATTAACTGCAATACAAGTGGCAGTGTTTTACTTCAAGCTATATCATGCATTCAAAATTTTGAAAGCGGCCCAATGAGTTTTTTCGAAAAAGGCCCGTATGAGCTAACTTTGTTAAAACGCATTTCCTACGAACCTTGGGTTAAATAGGTTACATCAGCTGTCGTCAACCTTTTTGAGCCTGCGTACCCCTTGACTAAAAAAATGTTGTAACCCGTACCCTCTATCTTGAGTACATGTGTAATGAAAGACATGTTTGGTGACTTAGCAGGGATGCCCGGGTTCGTGGGTTGAGGTTTGTCCGGATCTTGGTGGGGATGCGTCTGCTCACCAACTGCTTGTGGTAGGCTGGATTGGGAGAGACTGATTGAGGGAGGCATTTTAATCTCTCCATCAAGACTCTCTCGGAACATTGCCTTAAAAGAGTGGGAGGGATGGATTCATATGCCCAGGACATACTGACCCTCAGATTCCTACCCACCCCTCATACCTTTTTCCTTCTCTCCTCTCCTCCTTCTCTAATAAGACTCTTCACACAGATGACATAGGCCCTGAGGGAATTTTTTTCCTCAGGGCCTCCTGTGTGGAGCCAATGTTAAAAATGCTTCATTTGTAATTTTTTAATAATCTCATTATTACATGAATTTAACAACTGAGTCACACAAATACAATTATTAATGCAATTTTATACAGAGTTATCCTTATTTTATTAGAGTTATTTTTATCCAGTGATTCTCCATGCGAAATTGAACAAAAGTGTGTTTGTCTGTCTGTCTGTGGCATCGTAGCTCCTAAACAAATGGACCAATTGTGATGCAGTTTTTTTTGTTTGAAAGCTGACGTAATAAGAGATGGTTCTTAGCTACAATTCATGAAAATCTGTTTAGGCGTTTCAAGGTTATCAGCCCTTTTGGTGCCGGGGTTTTTTTTTAATTTTGTAAATTTTCAGATTTTTGATTGAGTTTTACTAATAGTCTTCATTTAATTTAATATTACAATTTGAGGTTTTACTCGTTCAGTTAAAAATAAAAACAAATATTCATCCGACTTGTAGAAAAATCAATAGATGTCACATATTCTTCCGCGCAACGCTGTATACATGCGAACTCTGGGCAATCACAAGAAGAATAGTATAGAAAGACTTCGGGTTCAGTACAAAAACGTCTTCCGCATAATGTTTGGTCTCTCTAGATATAAGTACCCTTTACACACAGAGTTCGGCGCGGAACGTGCCCCGCGCCACTTCAGGCCGCCGCGCAGAAAAGTAAAGACCGAAAGTAAGATAACAGCTTACAGCGCAGTTCACTGTGGGACTTTTCTGCGCAGCGGCCTGAAGTGGCGCGGGGCATGTCCCGCTCCAAACTCTGTGTGTAAAGGATACTATTGTAGCTCTTCACGGAGGGGCGAGCTCCCGGCTATGCAGCCCTTATTAGATCCAGGGTGGCAGGAATGAGGGAAAGGATAAGCAGCTCGGAAAATATCCTTGTCATGGAAGTCCGCCTCAGTCCATCATTCAGCATTGATGCGCACTGGAGAAAAATACTGGCTCCTAAATTCTTATGTACAATCACATCCACCTGCTTTTCTTTTTTTCTCTTTCAAATATTTTGTGTATGTATTATACATTATACCCTTATGGAATGTGTGGGACTGCACTTTCCTCCCAACAATCATTTTTTATTATTATTATTAAAAATAAAAATGGATAAAATTTATTCAAGATACTATCTAGATAACATTTAGTTCAGGTTTGAATCTTGCAATCATACATAAAAATAACAGCCAATAAAAATAGTAGTTTTTAGTCGAAATATGATACAGTTAAATATGCCCAAATCGGATAGGGACACATTAACTCAGTTGATAGAGCTGCGGTCTGGCAAGGCGAAGGTCCTGAATTCGAGTCCTAGAGGTGAACATATCTTTTTTCTAGTTTTTCTGTTTTCAGATTTTTGATTGAGTTTCGCTAATATTTCATTGAAGAAGAAGATAACACTTATAATCTAAATGAAAATATGAAAGAAAACAAGACACAGAAAAACAGAAAAAAAAAACAATGGTCGCAACTGGGACTCGAACCCAGACCTCTCGTCTTACCGGGACGGCGCGTTTTCCAATTTCGCTATTGCCACCTTCTGTCAAACCGTCATATTTGTCAATCTCATATTTCAAATATTTAGAATCATTAATATTATCTTCAACTAGTTCTTTTTCCATATTATAGGCAACTACTCTTTTTATTGGAAACAATCATTCAAAGAATTGGTTTGTAACCTGAATAGCGTCTCGGATAAATGTATCCGAATTTATTCATATGGAACTATTGACTTTATGAAAGTCTAAATGAATATTCAATTTTTTTATGAGAAAAACTCTCTTTTAATAACTTTTGAAGGTTATTCCCATCAACGTAATATATCATTGAAGAAGAAGATAACACTTATAATCTAAATGAAAATATGAAAGAAAACAAGACACAGAAAACAGAAAAAAAAAAAACAATGGTCGCAACTGGGACTCGAACCCAGACCTCTCGTCTATTCGCTAATATTGTTTATATTTAGTTTAATTTTTATTTTTCCAAGAAAATTTAGAACTTCAGGGCACACATAAAATAAATGATAAAAAAGACAGACCTAATAATAGAATGGGAACATAAGGCCTCTTTTCAATCTCATGTTAGTAATGAAGACTCTGCAAAGTTTTTTAAAATACAGACATTTACTTGCTGAAGAAATATAGCGGAATATATATATTATGTTATGCAACATTATTAAAATAATGTTGCAGTCCTGATCTTCTTCAACTAATAAGTCCTGATCTTCTTCAACTCCTATCATTCCATATTCAAAATCGCAACAGCAGACAGTTGCATACTGTTTGGAGGAATGTATGCGCGGTTCATTTCGGCCAGTTTCCTACAAATCTTAAATTTGGATAGGATCAAAATACTCAACTAAACTGAAAAATTCTTTTTGTATTCAAAATTTATATTTATATTCATAGAAATGGGCCGCGCATACGTTCCTCTTAATCTAAGACCAACTCTAAACAGAACTCCTTTATCTGCAGATCCACACATCCATTTAACTAAAATTATTACCACAGCAAATTTACGAGACATAAAATGAAGACTCTGGACAAAATATGACTAATTCAATCTACACGCCCTGTGTCTCTTAATCCTAATTCTATGTTCCTGCCCCTCCACCCCGCCACACATTTGTAACATAATTTTGGAGGCTGCTGGGTACTGCCGCCCCGGGAACTATTTGATAACCAACACCTCTGCCATAGGTCACCCCAAGTGTTTCGCCACGTTTGGTGACTTAGCAGGGGTGCCTGGGTTCATGGGGCGAGGTTTGTCTGGATCTGGTGGCGGATGACCTGGACGCACTACACCCTAGATTTCTCCCACCCCTCTTAACTTTTTCCTTCCCAGAACTTCCTCTCCTTCCTTTCTTTAAAAAAGACCCCCCCACACAGCATCCTCAAAGATGACGTAGGCCCTGAGGGAAATAACATAAAATAATTATATAAATTTCATAAAATCTCAGGGCCTCTTGTGTGGAGCCAATGTAAAAAAAAAGATTAAAACAAATTTAAAAAATAACACACATTTATTTTTATTATTGTATGTATGTTTGATTTGCTGTCAACTTTCCCAAAAATAAATAAGTAAAAAATAAATATATTTTTACGTTGAACCAAAGAAAAAATTATTTCAAATATTAATAAAAAATATTTTTGATATGTGTGCGTCAACAACCATTTTTTAATATTATTTGTTGTGGGTAAGTCCTACGAACGGTGCAACTAGAGTACATAAATATGTATTAAAGCAGATCTCCTGCGCACAAAACATTTTGTTTTTTAAATACATCAATTTAAAAACTTTCCAGGCTTTTATTGCTTTCCGTGATGAATGAAAAACATTTAATTTAGTGCAAATGTTAAAAAAAAATATTTTGTGCGCAGCCCTATGAAAACATTTGCGGAAAATAAAAAATAATGTTTTATAAATAATGTAATGAGCTGTGCAGTTGGGTAGGTTATTGACAAGATCAGCAAAAGATTCAAAATTAAAAAAAATATATTGTTTGAGTACCTGTTTTCATGGAGATAAATTTAGAAGCAATGATTCAAATTTGTTCCAATAGTCTCTGTTCAAATAAAATAGGAACAGTAGTTTTTCGCGATTTTGTTTGTCAAATTGAACTTTTTTTGTATTAAATTTATTGTCAATTATTCCCTTTTTTTAATACTTGTAAGGTTTTGTGAAATTCTTTAGTAAAAATGTCAACCCAATCCCAGCATTCCAACAAATCCCAGCATTCAAACAAATCCCAGCATTCAAACCAGTCGCAGAATGCAAACCAATCCGAATTGGTGGAGGGATTATCCGAACCTCCTGTCTGTGTTCAAATTTGTCAGCTTATCGACTTGGCCATTGGAACTCCTGAAGTATGTAATATTTTCACTTTTATTTCTTGTTCGACTGACACGAAATTCATCCTCATGAATCAATGTGAATGTGAATCAATTTGTGAGGTGGGTACGGATATCCCTGCAACGGAAACCATTCATTAGGTAACCAATACTTCTGCCACAGGTCACCCCAAGTGTACATTTAGTGACTAAAGCTAGTTAGGGTTCGTGGGGTGCTGTTTTTTCAGGTCTTAATGGCAGGCTAGATCGGGAGAGGCCGATTTTTAAAAAAAATTTTTATATGAAATACCGCACAAGAGTCCAGTGAGACTATGGCATCCCCAATTGGGGTATGTTGTGAGGCTGAAGGTAGTGGGGAGGGGAAGGAGATAGGGAAGAGGAAGGTGGGGAAGTACCTGGCTATTCAGATCTGGTCACTAAACACGGCTAAAGCCATTTCAAGCAACGTTTCAATTCTGAATGGTGGTCTTACACCAGGGTGATACTGATAGTATCTTCCACTCTGGAACGTGCCACAAATATACTATATATTATTTTAAATAAATAAATTGTGAAATAACACAAATTAATCAAATAAAATTTATTTGCCCACGCCGGGTTCGAACGCGCTACCTTCGGATTGTGAGTCGAGAGTCTTTTCTCGGGACCACGGAGGCCGTCGAAAGAGACAGTCGATTGAGACAGACGTTGTGACCTCTCCAGATGGACTCTCGACCCAATGCCTATGTCTGGGGCTAATGAAACTATGGCATCCTAAATTGGAATAAGTTGTGAGGCTAAAGGTAGTGGGGAAGAGGAAGGTGGGGAAGTACCTGGCATTTCATATCTGGTCAATAAACACGTTGTTGCTGAAAGTACCTTTCACTCTTGAAAGTGCCGCAAATATTGATTTTTATATATCTTATATATAAAAATCAATATTTGTCTGCTCGTATTTTACGCGCTGCCATACCGTTCATCCGATTGCGATGAAACTTTGGTGATTTGTTATGCGCAGGTTATAGGTTATACACAATGGTAAGCTCTGGCATGTTATGAAATTTGTATAAATGAAAATGTGTGTATTTCATACATTTTAGCGGCAGGGAGGAAAGGCAGGAGGGGGGGGAACGGGGTAGGTGGGGTTCACGGGAGGGGGAAGGCGGGGAAGGTGGAAGGGGAACGCGATAGGGGAAGGAAGGAAAGGACATGCAGGGAGAATCAATTTATTTCTTTGAATGGCATTGCAACGCATGCCGAGTACCAGCTAGTACATATATATTGTTGTAAATTAATAAATTGTGAAATAACCAAAATTAATCAACTAAAATTTGCATACTTATGCTGGAATTTGAACTCGCGACCTCCAGATCGGTAGTCGAAAGCCTTACCCCTCGGCCACGGAGGCCGTCGCCCTGCATCACTGCGGGAAGGATGTGACTTCGGTCACCCTTGGACATACTAACCCCCAGATTCCTATCCACTCCTCATGCCGTTTTCATTCCAAGAACTTCGTCCCCTTCCTTTACTTAAAAAGACCCTCCATACAGCATCCACAGGCCATGAGAGAATTTTTTTTTTCAAAGAACTTCCCATGAGGAGTTAATATGTTTTATTCACTGCCATAAAACAAGTCTCAATAAAATGTACAAGCACGGAAGCAATCTTCCGAACAGGCCCTCCTTTGGTATGCTTGGTGTACCTTTAAGTGACCAGCTCAGGTACGGGGGCTCCATCCAAGCCAGAGTTAAGTTAGCATCTCCCGCAGATACTTTAATAGTAAGCAACTGCTAACCCTGTACAAATTGCAAGTGAATTTAGCAGCTACCTCTGGTCTGGAGCCCCAAGATACCTGAAAAAAAAACCTTGACTCTGTGCAGAAACAGGCAGTCTATTTTTTTTTTCTAACTTAACAGCACAGGCGTGTCGGGTGGGAATGCTAGCTTTGTTCTCTCTGTATTTCAATGGAAGATGCTCTGAGGAACTGGCTTCATTGGTCCATAGTCGGGAAACACGCCAAACCTGCGCCCAACACATGTACACGGTTGATATGAGAATGGGTCGCTTCTACGACTCGTTCTTGAGTTCAACAGCTCGGCTATGGAACGATTTGCCGGCCTCTGTGTTTCCTCCCTCCTATAACATGGTTCTCTTCAAGACCTTCTTCCTTCCTCTACTCAAAAAGACCCTTCACACAGAATCTTCAAAGATGACATAGGCCCTGATGGAAATTATTTTCCTCAGAGTTAATTTATAAAAAAAACTGTGCTTCCTCCCACGTTTTACATTATTACTTTGATGGTAGTCAGTCCTTTAATTAGTCTTTGGGCAATTGGCGATATCACCCGACTCCACAATTTGAGCCAAGCTAGGACTGTGGTACCACAGGTGAATCGGTGTTTCCCACAGACCGAGAAACAGATAGACGTGCCAAAATACTAAATCTGGGTACCATTTTGAAGAGCTGTAGGCAAACCACATGACAATCGTTTTGGTACCAGGAGGGTTCCAGCTTTTCTTGATTAAACCACGACATCAGTTGTATTCTGTTTGCTTTCTAGAGCACATCAAATCGGTGACCGGCCAACTCGGAATGAAACCAACTCAGAACCATCTCAGATAAGTAATTTAGAGTGATAAAAAAATATATTTTAAAAATTCGTTAAATAGGTTATGTTAGGTTAGGGTTACCGGCTAATTTAAAATTATTTTTTTCATAGATTTTAATGACTTTTCAAGGAGGTGTTGAGTTGACATTATTCCCAGTTGGCATGGAACCCATCAAATCAGCCTCTTATCTCGACAATCGTACGCTGTAACTGTACAAGGGTTCTGCTCCCATTTCGTCTCCGTAACCTTAGGAGTTCCCCAAGGATCTCACCTTGGCCCCCTCTTATTCAATATTTTTATGAATGACGTTAACAAAACTATCCGTAACTCTCAGCTGTACCTGTATACATATAAAATCATTAGGTCTGAGGTGGATTGTCTAGAACTCCAGCATGACCTGGACTCTCTGATTAATGTATATTGTCTAGAAAATTGCCTTCTTTTGAATGCAGATAAATGTAGAGTGTCATATCTTATTCTCGAAAGAAACGAACAAACAACACAATATTATATCCCTACATAATTAAGAACAATATTTTAAATAGGGAAAATGTAATAAGAGATCTTGGAGTTCTATTAGATGTAAGCTTCTTTTTCAATCTCACGTCGAGCATATCACATGGAAGGCTTTGAAAATGTTGTGATTTATACTTAGATTGAGTAGGTTTTACACCATCTCTTTTATCGCAGCAAACAACTTGGCTCATGTGTTATTTGCGGCGATGCCAAATGAAATCTTAGATATGAAAATAGCGATAGCGTAAAGCGAAAAATTTTGTCTTTGATCTATATATTTTTTTTTTACACAAGCTCCGCACAGGAGGCCCTGAGGAAAATAATTTCCCTGAGGGCCTATGTCATCTTTGGGGATGCTGTGTTGAGGGTTTTTTTAGGGAAGAAAGGAGGGGAGAGTTCTGGGAAGGAAAAGGGTTAAAGGGGTGGGTAGGAATCTGGGGTTCAGTATGTCCTGGTCATCCGCCTCCAAAATCTAGACAAACGTCACCCCATGAATCCGGGCACCCTTGCTAAATCACCAAACGTAGCAAACTACTTGGGGTGACCTATGGCAGAGGTGTTATTTATCCATTTAAGGTTCCCGGGGCGGCGGTACCCATTCCCGCCTCCCAAATTGAATCCCCTCTACACGGGAATCGGGCTGAAAAAAGAGGTGGTGTAAAACCTACACAAGTTCAGTTTTCAAAAATCCACTAACATTTAAGATTATTTACATATCCTATGTCAGAAGCCACCTGGAGTATGCTTCAACAGTGTGGAACCCTCATCGTTCCACATATAAAGCAAATTTAGAAAGAGTTCAGAAAAATTTTATGCAATACGTCTCTTACCGCGTGCAAAATGATGAAAACTATGTCCCCATAAGCCTTAAATCTCTTGATCAACGCCGAGATATCAGAGACCTATTAATGCTCTATAAGATTATTCATAACTTCATTGATAGCCCATACTTATTACAATGTCGATTAAGAATTACTGATTTCAGATGTCGATTAAGAATTACTCGATCTCCAGATACATTTTATGTCCCTAAGAGCAATACAAATTACCTTGAAATACCTACCTTACCTTGTCCTTATCAGTCATATATGAATTTATAAAGACTGTTTATAAAGCTAATAAATAAAATTAAATAAAAAAAATAACCAGACCTACGTAGAAAAGTAAAGTTTGCCAAAGTGAGAAAGGCTTGCAGCGCTGTCCATTGTGGAACTTTTCTGCGCAGGGTCTGAACGTTAGTTTTTTAACTGAACCATACATATACAAATTGAGTTGCTTAGAGACGAAAACATGAGAAGTGGGGAACTAAATACTTATATCACAAAATATTCAATTTCGGAAACAAGCAATTTTAATTTGTGTTTAAAGTGTGTCCAGGAGTAATGGACGTGTGAATCAACCCACCGTGGTGCAAGGCAATGTTCCGAAAGAGTCCTACTGGAGAGATCAAAGGGTCTCCCTCAACTAGTCTCTCCCGATACGGCCTACCACGCAGTAATAGGTCTTCCCAAGTGGTTCGCTACATCGGGCGACTTAGGGGAGACCGGATTCATAGGGTGAGATTTGTCCGGATCTTCACGGTGGAGGCGTCTGCCCACCACCTGCAAGGCAGGCTGGATCTGTAGAGACTAGGTAGGCAGGCGCAACTGCCACCATGTCCCGGACAAACCTCACCCCATGACCCATAATGTTAAATATAGCGAACCACTTGGAGTGACCAATGGCAGAGGTGTTGGTTATCTAATAATTGGTTCCTGGGGTGGCGATACCCATCCCCACCTCCCAAATTGACATAATTATTTCCTTCCGTTAAGTATTCTGGGCAAAGAGGAATACATATATAATAGTTAGTCCCAGAATTTGGCACTGAAATATACCCCGACTTGTAGTATGTAGTGGAATCCGAAAGCTTATCAATGCAAGCAATTCTGGACTATCAACTACATCATTTACTACCACGGTGGAATGATTGCCCCCCCGAGGGGCCGGTTGTCACACTGCAAGTACTGATTCTGTCATTGCGTTTGCAGGCGGGCACCATTAACCTGACACTGCTGCACTCTCTGCTGCACGTGATCTGCCGGCAGATGAAGATAGACCGCGCCAAGGTGGAGTTCCGCGGAGAGGATGGAACCATGGTCAGGACTATGATGGGGTGCTTCCAGGGGTCGCTTGTCACACTCTCGGAGTATACTGTCGAAAAGGTATGTATTATGGTTTTATTGAATAAGTACTAACATTATTCTCAGATCTCAGAAATAATACTAAGGGTACATATTGCCAAAATCGGTTGACGTGTTGTGGTATTTTAAAATAAAGTGATGAGTCATTATTTTGTTTTTGTTTTAGGGATCCGTGCTTGAGGGGAAGTTGGAAGGATCCGTGCTCGAGGGGAAGTTGGAAGGAGGAGCGGCATCCAAACATTCAGGGGTAAGTTATTTTATTATCTATAATAATTAGGTATCAATATCGATTTGTTAGTTATGTGTTGGGATATTTGAAAAATATAAATGTTTTTTTTTAAATGTAAAATTGATGTTGGTGTAAAACCAAGAACCTATTAGCAAATGTAATACCGTCTCGATCACGAAAAACATCCGTAAAATTGATTACCGTTACGCGATGAAATTCCCGAAACGGTAATTATAAAAATCGCCAATTATGTCTCCCTTTCAAATGATCCTTTTTTTGGTGGTTTGTGTTTTTTGGTCATCATTATTTAATGATTTTTTCTTCTGCGATCTCTAACTTCATTTCTGTGACTGGATATAAATAGTAGAATAGGTATCGAACCCGTAGTACTCACACAGATGCATTGCTTGTGGACAACACGTCTGAAACTCAGTATTTAACTTCATAAAATAAAATTCAAGTGAAATTGAAATATGTAACAGCCAACCCTTTGAGGAGTATCGCCGCACGTATGCAGCGGCACTCGAACGATCCATTTAGAGTATCGCCGCATACATGCGACTTAATTCAATTTTTTCTATTTGTAAAATGTTGAGAGCCACTGAATTTGTCCAACTAAAATTTATAATGCAATAATAAAAGGTCATGGTAATAAAAAAGCTCCGAAATTAACATGTGTAGTTAAAAGGTAAGAAGATAATTAATTAAATCAATTTCTTAAAATTCTGAAAAACTTGAAAATTAACTCACTCCCACGATGTAAATATAACTCACTAATCAAAGGGTTAATTTTGAATATGTATACTAAAATCACTAGATAATAAATAAAAAAAAATCTTGATCTTTCCTTGCTAAAATACCAAAAGCTGTTTCTCGGTAACACTTGGCATCGCTATCGGAAGTGAACACACATTTGCAGCATTATACACAATTCTAAGTTTGTTCTGCTTGGGTCAACTTCAATTGCGCAATCTATGGGTAGTTCTGCATTTTGCCAGAGGCCTCCGAGACAAGCTTCCTTTTAAAAGTACTAGAGTTCTAGGAGCAGGTCCCTGGTCCGAGTTCTCAGGTGCGGACTGGGTACTGGGTGCTGTTGTGGCTACCGGGACGCACGGGTTCAGCCGGAGCCGGTCCGCGGAGCCGGAAACCGGAATCTGCTCCCGACTTGTGATGGTACTGACACATTTGCTCATTGACAAGCCGGCTTATGAGCATGCTCATTAATGAGTATGCTCATGTCAAATAGTCAACTGTACACATTTGCTCATCAACGAGCAGGCTTGGTTTGAGCTTTCTCGTGAATGAGCGTGCTCAAAGCCAACATTTGAACACACATGCTATTTAATGAGCATGCTCATGTCAAATAATAAATGTCATCTTATAGTGTCAGTTCCGTTCGCCCTGAACTAAACAAAGTAATCTTATTGCTTGCTTCAACGCAATTATTAATTATTTAAGAATCTTTAGACGAAAGAAACAAAACGGTTGATTTGGGTCCAAGATGTCAACGGTTATACAGTTACAAGGACATAATAGAGTCAGTTCCGTCCGCACAGAAGCCAACAAAGTTATTGTATTGCTTGCAACTCATTTACTGAAGAAACTTTTGGCGAAAGAAAAAAACAAAATTAAAAGTTCGATTTGGGTTCGCAATTGGATCACTAGAAGAACAAACCTTGGAGCAAGTAATCATTTGTTAGTAGAAATGCGAGAAGAAGATATCAACGGATATAAAAATCATTTATGAATGCTTCCGCAGAAATTTGACGAGCTACTCTCTAAAATTGAAAGCGTGATATAAAAACGAGATACTCGTACGCGGAATGTTATTCCGCAAATGAGCTCCTATATTGGAAAGGTTGATTTTCGTCAAAGACGTCAACAAATTCGAATATGTCTAAATTATAAAAAATAAATACTTATTTCAATAGAATGTGGTTTCATTTTAGAGGTAAAGGAACTTTTTAATATTTAATATTTAATATATATATATATATATTTACGCCTTGACGGCTTTTACATGTAACATTGGTAAGTTGTACAGGAGCAACATAACAAGTATATAGTACAAAAAAATAAAAGGTACAACTTTACATATTAAAGTAGTTACAGAGCAGTGTTTAGTGAATTTGTTATGTTAACAATTTGATATTTAAGGATTGTTGCATAATATCTGCATACATCCATGTTTTTAAAGGAAGCGATGTTTTAATAAAAAAAATTTTGGGGAATTTGGAAGTCTATTGTGGATATTAAAATAAAATGTTTATTAATATTTAAGTAATAATAAAAATCCAAACACATTCGTGATTCCCATAATAAATCACGAAAAGAAAGGTTTTTTCGTCCACCTAGCGATCTATTTTGACATTTTTGCCAAGAACGCGCAGGCGCGAACCAGGGATGGTATGTCTAGGGAAATTTCCCTAGATCTAGGGAAATTTCGAACTCAAATACTTTGTACAATTTTATTTTTACGTATGACAATATTACTGGTATTGCTAGTCGCTAATTATTATTTTTTTTTAATTTCCTGAATCTTATATACTGTTGATATACTTACATAAATCAAGCAATGTTGTTTTTAACAACGACCACTCAAAATGATATTAAATTTATGTTTCAAGTAGCGTTTTTATCTAAATATGTTTATTACAAGATATTTTCTTCAGTTTCGGTGATTGCGGTTGATTTTTATTTTGCAAAGTGATTTTTTAATAGGAATTTCGTTTTTAATTCAGTTATAAGTGTATACATATTTTGAAATTATTATTTCGTTTGGCAAAAAGTGTTTTATTTGGAAAAGTACAGCAAGAAATTTATTTATTTATTTACGCCCTAGTGGGCTTTTACAAGAAAAGTAAATATGCAATACAGTTGTGTTAGGTACATACAGTAAACAATATATAATAGCAATACAGTTGTGTTAGGTACAAACAGTGTACAATATATAATGAATTATGATTAAATCTTGGTAAATTAAAATTAATATTGTGTTCTAAAGAAAGCAAATATGTGTAAATAAATATAAAATAAAAAAAGTGTATTCACAAAGGAGTCGTGAAATCAAACATCTCGGTGAAGTGATCATGAAGACTTCGTTTTAAAACTAACATTGAATCTTTAAACACGTCTACAACATTCCCAAATTTATTTCCAAAATGATGTAAGAAATGGGACGTTTGTATAATTATGATCTCACTAGTAGTTAAAAATCCGATCCACAAGTTTTTGATGCTAGGCCCTGAGGGCAGCTTTTGTTTCGGCTTCGCCCAGTTTGAGTGTTGGTGACCATTTTATAAATCCGATAGGAACTGGTTCCAAAAATAGCCAGTTCCTCGGATTCACTGTGATCCAGTGACAGCTAGTCACCGAGACAAAGTAACAGTGACACAGTAACCGAGACACGCAATGGCGTCATATGTAATATATATATATATATTTTACATGAGCCCCACACAGGAGGCCCTGAGAAAAATAATCTCCCTTAGGGCCTATGTCATCTTTAGGGATAATGTGTGGAGGGTTTTTTTAAGGAAAGGAAATGGACGGGAATTCTGGGAAGGAAAAGGGTTTAAGGGGTGGGTAGGAATCTGGGGTTCAGTGTGTCCTGGTCATCCGCCTCCAAGACCTAGACAAACCTGACCCCATAAACCCGGGTACCCCTGCTAAATCACCAAACGTAGCGAACCACTTGGGGTGACCTATGGCAGAGGTGTTGGTTATCCAATAAAGGTTCCCGGAGCGGTGGTACCCATTCCCGCCTCCCAAATTTCATAATATATCGCGTGTAGCCGCGTGATTTTATTATTCACAACTCGTCAAGTATCACCTTTCCATATCCTGAAAGATACTTAATTTTATAAATTCGTAGTACATATACCTGGGGGGGAAATTTACACATGCGAGCTGCTGACAGATTCTTAAATTAAAACCGAATTACAACGGTAGATTTGCCTGAAATTTCATGACAATAGATGTTATTTGAGGCGCGGCGCGTAAGGCGTGGCGTCAGATTTGCAATCGAAGTCGGGTTCTGAAATTCAACCACGCAGATGCAAGGGTATTAATACTGTGATGATTATTATTCTGTATGTATACATTTGACACTGTGACAGAGCTGTGTCAGATTAGTTGTTCCAGTGTTGCCATTGAGAATCGAGAATTTCCATTAGCAAAATTAAAAATTATCATGTAAGAAAGATAATAAAAGCGGTGACTGCGAACTTGCGTAAAAGTGATTATTTTAACGAAATCTAGGGAAATTTTGTCTCAACATCTAGGGAAATAATTTTTTTGGGCATACCATCCCTGGCGCGAACTGAGATCGGAATGACATGAGCATGCTCATAAGCCAGCCTGTTCACACATGCTTAGAGGCTTCCCCTTCCACCCGATAATCCAATGAGCATGCTCATAAATCAAACGGCTGTTGATTCTATCAGCTATCTCATTTGGCTTCAAATGAGCATGCTCATTACTAGCAACGTCACGGACACACATGCTACTAGGTAGCATGCTCTTTGGCTTCAAATGAGCAAGTGTGCCCGTACCATAATGAGCTCATCTGTCAAAAATGTTTACTAAATAATACTAAAATTAGGACGGGTTGTTTCAAAAAATTTGATGAGTTCATCAAATATTTGAAGTTAATTTTCACGTTCTGTGTGAGTTCTATTCGAGTTCTGTTATTTTATCATCATAGGCCAGCTGCTTCATAAAACTGAAATCATCACAGAACTTAAATAGAACTTACACAGAACGTGAAAATTAACGTCAAATATTTGATGAACTCATCAAATTTTTTGAAACAACCCATCCTTAGTATATAACATTATTGACATTTATTATCAATATTATCGCATTCGGATTACAAAAACTGCCGAGGCCGAGTTTTGTTTTTATTTTCTAGTTCCAGCGATTCCTCACAGAAATGAGAACTAGGTATATTATTTTATGAGATCGTTCGATCATTGAATAATTCATCTAAGTATGTAATCGGCTTTGTTGTAAAAGTTTTGGCATTAAAAAGACGGGCACCAGTTAAGGCCCGTATCCTGCGCCACAATACACATGAATACTTCTACTACTACTACTTCTCAAGTGTGGAACCCAGGCTATGCAATACACAAAAATAGAATTGAAAGCGTTCAAAACAGATTTTTAAGGTACCTTAATTTCCGCTCTTTTCGATCTCATGTAAGTAACGAAGACTCTGCAAAGTTCTTCAAAATACAGACTTTAACTTGTCGAAGAAATATAGCAGATTTGGTAATGTTATTTAAAATTACACAAAGCTTAATCGATAGTCCTGATCTGCTTCAACGCCTATCATTCCATGTCCCAAACCGCAACAGTAGACAGTCACTTACTTTTAATCTCCCTATTTGCAAGACCAACTCCAAACAGAATTCATTTATCTACAGATCAACTCATTTATTTAACTTAAATTATAACCACATTGACATTTTTAACTCGACGTTACGTGACGTAAAACGAAAAATCGCTAAACAACATGACTCAAACTAGGAAGTTCAATTCTACCCTTCCCCCCTCCCTATTCCCATCCTTAGCCTCTTAATCCTCATCCTCTAGTTCTCCTCACCCCCCCTCTCACATATTGTAACAAAAAAAAAAACTTATTCAGAAAACACCTTATTATGTCACACATCATTTACTTACATAAGTGGAAGTTTATAATTGGCATAATGAACTATTTTCTTATTGTATTATTTTGTAATTTATGATTTGCTGTTAACTTTCCTAAATAAATAAAATAAAAATAAAAAAAATACTAGCTTGAACAGCACCCAAAACATTGAAAATTTGAACACTTCGTGTTCAAAAACCCTGTGATCAAGCTTTACCACAGCCGACGGAAAACATTCATCTCCCGGGCGAAGGGGGAAGGCTGGCGGGGGGAAATGTGTTCATATTTTTACAAGAGCCGCGCGATGCGGTCATGTATGGAGAATCAAACCGAACAAGTTTTTGAGGTTATGCGCAATGAGCAAGCTTAATAATCACTAGTTTAAAATATTATGATACCTAAATACAATATAATAAATATATTTGATAATAAAATTATAACATAATAACGAATATTAACAATATTAATATTATTTTTGAAGTGGGTGAAGCGGGAGCGGGAAGGCAGGCGGGGCCGGCGGGGCCGGCGGGGGGGGCGGGGGGGGGAAATAAGTTCATATTTTTACAGGAGCCGTACGAAGCGGTTGGTTGGTACCGGAGGTAAATCGAATGACTTTTGGGGTTATGTCAACCGCGCGAGCCTAATACCTAATTATGACTTTAAATTCCAAATAAATACTGTCGTAATGATGATTATATCTTTCGTGATCTCACTTGTAAATAAAGTCTATAAATTTATAAATCGGTTTCAGAGACACGGAAGAAATGACCAATTAAAATAGGTATTCTATTCTTTCCCTGATAAATAAATACCTAATAAAAATCTAGTTAGGTAGGTTAGGTCTAAGTTGAAATCTGCGTGTTCTCCTTTATATTTCGTTTACAATATCATCGCTAAATTTCTTAACAGAACTCGACTTTTGACGTTTGAATTTCGAATGCGTAATTAATTACGCATTCGAAATTCAAATACTGACTTTAGGTCATAATAATTGATATTAGTTGGAAATCTTTCCTGGTAAATAAACATCTATTAAAATATCTCTGTTTTCTCCCTGATGTAGCATCTCTTCTTCATCGGAACATATTTTAACATTTATTTAAACGCTAAACGTCAAACGTCAAGTCAGTTGCGTACGCGTGGACGCGTGGACTCGTGGACAGGCCACTAGCAAAGTGTGTGACCGCGCGAACTTCACACCTGTTCACACCAATCACACCAAACCATGTTAAAACGCAAGAGACGGAAAACAAAGAACGTTTATAGTGGGGTTCAAGCTAGTTTTCATGTGTATTCTGGCGCAGGAGTTCCGCCTTAATCCTGCGCCACAATACACATGAACACTAGCTTGAACAGCACCCAAAACATTGAAAATTTGAACACTTCGTGTTCAAAAACCCTGTGTTCAAGCTTTACCACAGGCGACGGAAAACATTCATCTCCCGGGCGAAGGGGGAAGGCTGGCGGGGGGAAATGTGTTCATATTTTTACAAGAGCCGCGCGATGCGGTCATGTATGGAGAATCAAACCGAATAAGTTTTTGAGGTTATACGCAATGATTGAGCTTAATAATCACTACTTTAAAATATTATGATACCTAAATACAATATAATAAATATATTTGATAATAAAATTATAATATAATAACGAATATTAACAACATTAATATTAATATTATTTTTGAAGTGGGTGAAGCGGGAAGCGGGAAGGCAGGCGGGGCCGGCGGGGGGGGAAATAAGTTCATATTTTTACAGGAGCCGTACGGAGCGGTTGGTACCGGAGATAAATCGAATGACGTTTGGGGTTATGTCAACCGCGCGAGCCTAATACCTAATTATGACTTTAAATTGCAAATAAATACTGTCGTAATGGATGATTATATCTTTCGTGAACTCACTTGTAAATAAAGTCTATTAATTAGTTAATTAATAGAAGGCAAATTCTGGACTGAGCAAAATTAAAAAATGGCTAGACTCTAACCTCCTCACCCTTAATATTCAAAAAACACAATATTTACATTTTTCGATCAGAAAATTCACTCTCCCAGAAAACCTTCCTAAACTAATTATTCACACTTGCCCACAAAATCTAGACACTCCCTCACTATCTTCTACTAACAGCTGTTCATGCCCAATTCTTGAACCATCAAATGAAATAAAATACCTAGGGGTCATTATAGATAATCATTTACGCTGGAAGGCCCAAATTAACTCCATAACAAAGAGACTCCGTAAGTTATGCTATATTTTTTATTCGCTTCGATCAGTTCTTGATATAAATACAATCAGAAGTGTTTATTTTGCTCTATTCCAATCTATAGCTACGTACGGCATTATAGGATGGGGAGGTTGTGCAGCATCCATTCTTTACCCACTAGTAACTGTTCAAAAACTTTTACTAAGGATCATCTTCAAATGTTCCCCTTCTCATCCATCAGAGCCACTTTTCAAGAAATTAGCAGTTCTAGACATTCGCCAACTATATATTAAGATAGTTCTCATCCATGTCTGGAAAAATGGTTTAATAAAATCCACACAAAAAGACATACATACACGCTATTCAACGCATGCAAAATGCACAGTCCCTATAACAAAAACCACTTTTTCACAAAGGCAATACACATACATCGCACCTAAAATATACAACACACTAAATTACAACATCAAGAGATCTAGTACACTTACTCAATTTGCAACAGGTGTCCAAATATGGATATCCGGAAAGGGTCGAAAGTTCTTTAAAGAGTTTCTTTAGAGAATTTCTTTGAAGAATTTCTTCGAAGAATTTCTTTGAAGAATTTCTTTAAAGAACGTATGTTTAAACACCACAAATAAAAGTTTTTGTTTGTAAAGAACTATACGTAATTACTATAATATTAATAACAAAAAGTTTAAATACTTCTCAAACTATTTACTTAAAACTGTTTGGCACCACTGTCTACTACCACTATGTGTCCTTAAAGAAACAGATTCTACGGTGCCTACAAGTACCGTGTACTCTGTCCAATGAGCCCACTGCCTACACACACTGTGTCCAATAATAATTTACTCTTGTGTCCAGTGTAATTTCGCCGGACTTGAAACATGAATTCTAAAATTTATTTGTACAAAAAATTGGTGTAATATAATTTATCTACCAATATAACCACGCACTTATAGATTTCCATCGTAACAAAAAACCTTTAATTATTTGCTTATTGTATAGCACTTACTTTGATCTTATATATTTTATGATCACCTACTTTTATATATTCTTCTAGTATATATATGTTTTTTATGTTCTACACTTTTAGTACTATATTATTTTATATTCTACTATATTCTTCCTAACTCTTTTATAATTACTCTATAGCAATTTACATCATTTTACATTCTTTTGTATTCTATAATATTTCTTTATTATTATTTTATTTTATATTTTTTATTTTCTCGCACATTTTTTTATTGCTTATATGTTATTGTAATATATAGAAAATCGACCACCACAACACGGGCGTGTGCCTAGCATGGTGGTCGAAAAATTCTAAAATTTATGTAACCAACATTTCAATGAATAAAGAAAACATAAAAAAAAAAAAACATAAAAAATTTATAAATCGATTTCAGAGACACGGAAGAAATTGACCAATTAAAATAGGTATTCTATTCTTTCCCTGATAAATAAATACCTAATAAAAATCTAGTTAGGTAGGTTAGGTCTAAGTTGAAATCTGCGTGTTCTCCTTTATATTTCGTCTACAATATCATCGCTAAATTTCTTAACAGAACTCGACTTTTGACGTTTGAATTTCGAATGCGTAATTAATTACGCATTCGAAATTCAAATACTAACTTTAGGTCATAATAATTGTTATTAGTCGGAAATCTTTCCTGGTAAATAAACATTTATTAAAATATCTCTGTTTTCTCCCTGATGTAGCATCTCTTCTTCATCGGAACATATTTTAACATTTATTTAAACGTCAAACGTCAAGTGTTCAGTTGCGTACGCGTGGAAAGGCCACTAGCATAAATATACTAATCCCGCCACTAGCAAAATTGTCGGACCGCGCGAACTTCACACCTGTTCACACAAATCTTTCAAACCATGTTTCAAAAAACGCAGGAGACGGAAAACAAACAACGTTTATAGTGTGGTTCAAGCTAGTATTCATGTGTATTCTGGCGCAGGAGTTTCGCCTGTGGAGGCTCCTCTTCATTTCAGAAGACAGTTCTTGGCCGACAAGTTTTTATTTAAATGCTTAAGACTCTCTAATCACCCACTGATGGACAAAATTACTGCACTCTCTGCTCAAGTGAAATCACTTCCATATTAGAGGAACAAATCATTCCACCTTCTTGTTAAAAGTCTCCATACGTACAGTGCGTATAAAGCCCTCTTAAATCCATCTGATGGACTTCCTCTATATGCTAACTCCTTTCGTGTTTATTTGCGTAAACCAAATATTCTTCTTTCTCTCGGCATAACTAACAACCACGAAGCTCCAAGAAAGCTTATCCAAATTTTAAATTTGAAATATTCCGAATGGAAAATTATTTACACAGATGGTTCCAAATCTCACTAATCAGACCATGTGGGAGCGGCATTCCATTGCCCATCAGATCAAGTCAATAAAAAAATTAAACTTTCAAAAGAGGCTTCCGTTTTCACTGCTGAATGTAATTGACAAATTGGCCAAGTAGAATTTTTTCACCAAAATTCAATCTTGGTAGCTATTTAATCTTGACTAGGTAGGGACTAAATATTGAAATTATAAAATTAGTGGTTGCATGCACTTAGCTAAGTATGTCTTTAATATATACATATCATTTTGTATATATTCAATTGGTGAGTAGTAAAATATTGGTGATATTTTCTCATCCACGTAGTTTCATAGAAGGCAGATAATTACACAGATTAAAAAAAAAAATAACAGAGTGTGCAATTTACATGCGGTAGAAGTGAAATCTTTAGAAAACTAAAGTAGACAAAAATGGGGAGGCTACGAAGCACAAAGAGGAGACTGATTACACTATTTCATTCTAAATCCTAAAGATGTATGTGTTTGTCTCTTTTTAGTGTCGCTTTTTTTCTTTTCATCGAGTTTCAAATCACAACGGTGCTAAAGACGTTTTCACTTCAATAAGTCAGATTTAAACCCAACACGCAGATGCATGCAGTTCACAACATTTTTTAACTTGATATTCAACCTCTGCCATAGGCCACCCCAAGTGGTTCGCTACGTTTGGTGATTTAGCAGGGGTGCCCGGATTCATGGGGTGAGGTTTTTCTAGGTCTTGGAGGTGGATGACCAAGACACACTGAACCCCAGATTCCTACCCACCCCTTAAACCCTTTTCCTTCCCAGAACTTTCCTCCCCTTCCTTTCCTAAAAAAAACCCTCCACACAGCATCCTCAAAGATGACATAGGCCCTGAGGGAAATTATTTTCCTCAGGGCCTCCTGTGTGGTAAAAAAAAAAAAAAATCATAAACGAAAATTTAAGTGAAATTGAAAAAAAGTTAATTTTTTTTAGGGTTTTATTTTTAAGATAACTTTTAATATGTATAATAATTGCCTTAGCCTTTGTTGTTGTTTGTAATAAAAACCTTCATCACAATATTTAACCAAAATTTCTTATCTTAATTCTATTCTTTTAATATTTATACACATCGACATTGGAAAAGAAAAATAGTTAAAGCGCCGTGTGGATGTGATATTAACGAGAGATCGTCTATCATTTAAATCTTCCATTATCTCGCAACTTCAATACTGGGTCTTGGTGACCGGCCAACTCGGAATGAAACCAACTCAGAACCATCTCAGATAAGTCATTTAGAGTGATTAAAAAATATTTATAAAAAAATGGTTAAATAGGTTATGTTGGGTTAGGGTTATCGGATAATTTTAAATAATTTTTTTCATAGATTTTAATGACTTTTCAAGGAGGTGTTGAGTTGACATTATTCCCAGTTGGCATGGAACCCTGGGTCTTGATATACATAGTGGTTTAGGTATCACAACCAGAGTTGAACCCAACACAGTACTCGTACTTACTCGCATAGATGCATTGCTCGTTTTCAAGCTTGTTTGTATTGTTAATGTTTGGTTTTCAACCTCAAAAGAAAACTCAAGTGAAATTGAAAAAAATATAATTTTTTTAATGTTTTTTTTTTGCATTACCTCCACACAGGAGGCCCTGAGGAAAATAACCCTTAGGGATGTCTTCTTTGGGGATGCTGGGTGGAGGGGGTTTTTGGGGAAGGAAGTTCTGGAGAGGAAAAGGGTATGAGGGGTGGGTAGGAATCCAGGGGTCAATATGTCCAGGAGTGACAGATTTACGAATCCATCACTTCAAAATGCAATGTTCCGAGAGAGTACGGCTGGAGAAGTCAAAGGGACTCCCTTAACCATTCTCTGATCCAGCCTGCTACGCAGCTGGTGGGCCAAGACCCGGACTACTGATACTGAGAGTACCTTCCAGAGTGGAAGATACTCTCAGTATCGCCCTGGAGTAAGACCACTATTCAGAATTGAGACGTTGCTTGAAATGGCTTTAGCCATGTTTGGTGACCAGATCTGAACAGTCAGGTACTTCCAACCTTCCTCTTCCCCATCTCCTTCAGCCTCACAACATACCCCAATTGGGGATGCCATGGTCTCACTGGCTCCAGACGGGAGCAGTTGGGACTCTTGTGCGGTATTCATATAAAAAAACCTCACCCCTTGAACCCGGACACCCCTGCTAAGTCACCAAACCTAGCTAATCACTTGGGGTGATCTGTGGCACATTGGTTATCCAATGAATGGTTCCCGGGGCGTCAGTACCCATAACCACCTCCCAAATTGAGAAACGTACATTACTAGATAATAAAATAACTTGTTGATCCTTCCTTAATAAAAATTAAGAAGCAGGTGTAAACAAGACAAAAGGCTGTTTCTCAGTGACACTTGGCATCTCTGTCGGAAGTGAGTACACATTTTATGCACCAATAAACGCAATTCTTAGTTTGTGTCGCTTGGGTCAACTTGAATTTTTTGGGTACCTAACCCGAGTTTGGATCGGGGGATGGAGAAATAAATAATAAGACATTCTTAAATACAACTTTTAATTATAACATTGGAAATGATAATATTACAACCAATATAGGTTACTTATTGTCTTAGCCACCTCACTGTAACCATATTATTGTCAAGGCATCTTCCTGTGACTGTGGGTCAGAGGATACTCAGGATTCTGGACCACTGCTTCTTCCTATCAATAACCAATTCCCATACATCTTGTACGAATTGGTAAAACTTAAAATTGAACTCCCCACTAGTATGCCCTGCCTTTCAGGACAAGACATTTTTCAAAATATGAATTATTTATAAAAAAAAACCGATATAAAAATTTAACAATAATTCAAACATAAAATATGAACACCCACCCACACGCGAAAGTAAATAAAAAATTGTTAAGCAAAATTTTGTTTCAGAGACACTATATTATTATTATTTAAAAAATTGGTTGTCTATAAAGTCGGTTTACGGACGATAATTTTACGTAAGAAATAAGAAAACTCATACTTGGAATTTTACAGTCACAACCGAACGCTTAGGCCAATCGTGCCTCTCTATCGCTTGTTCCGCGCTCTCACTTGCACGCTCGGCTCAGGCGGAATGTGACAATGAGTCCTGCTTTTTCATGAGTGCAGCCGGCGTTCATCGATTTATAAGACGTTATCACGTCATAAAAATATTAAAATTTAAAATTGTTGATGAGACAATAATGGCGTGGTTTATTATTTTGCGTAAATAAAAGTCTTTCATTTAATTAAATGAAGACAATATAAGCGAAACTCAATCGAAAATCTGAAAGCAGAAAAAGATATTGACACCTCTGGGACTCGAACCCAGGACGAGAGGTGTCAATATCTTTTTCTGATTTTTCTGTTTTCAGATTTTCGATTGAGTTTCGCTTATATTGTCTTCATTTAATTAAATATTACAATTTGAGGTTTTACTCATAAAGTTAAAATAATAATAAAAAAATTAAAAAGTCTTTCATTTACGGGGCGACTTGGGCCGCAAAGATTAAATCAAAACCAATATAAAAATGTTTTGGAATTACATAAAAAAAAAAAAAAATACATAATAAATCCTGTTATTAGACGAGGACATAGGGAAAAAAAATTTGCAGGTCTTGAGCAAATGTGAATTGTGCACTACATGGAGTCCTGCTGCAGCAAGTGTTTATCACGCCTCTTGTTTAACATTTTCTTTGGAATTGGATTTTCCTGCAAATGTCAACCATTCTGATAAGTAAGGAAGTTTTTGCAAAGACAGAATCTGAAAAGTTACCATCCAATCATCATCATATTGAGAATGAGTGGTCAATATTACATCTCCAGTTAATTGATCAACTGTTATAGCTTTCAAAATTCCTGATAAACCTAATTCCACTTTCTCAGCAACTACTTCTTCAGCTCCCTTACCAATATCAGCTGCATATAAAGAGCCACCAGGTGTTGTATCATGGGCAATAAAATAAATCTTTTTTGTGAAATGTTCAGCTATCACAAAGTCTGTGTAAGTTTTTTCAGTTTTGACGACCGTCTTCCCCAGTGTCAAAAACTGGGGCTTTGGGTAAGATATTTTTATGGTATCAAGGAGATTATCATAAAATTCGCCAGGTGTTATACTTTGACCATAATCATTTATTTTCAAAATGGCAGGTATGTTGCTCGTCTGATAGAAAATGTGTCCATTTTTGACTACCACCTTCTCAATATTACATTGTTCAATAATTGCAACCTTGCTTTCAAACAAAACTTTCAGTTGGAATGCATCCCCAAGTATTGTCTGAGACTGGCTTGCCGCTTTCTGCACTGACGTTTTCGCTTTGACTTTACATTCGTCCATCTGTAAAAAAAGAAAAAAATATATGTATTGTAGGTAACACTGAAGAAAATCCTTACAAGTGTGATCTATATTTATTTGATAGAAAACAACTGATGTAACCAATTTTTCTGGGAAAACTTTTTGAATCCAAGGCCCCAGACAGGCTTGATTTACCAGTTCAAGAAAGAAATTGAAGTCACTTCTCATCACACTAGCCACGGGCCGTCATGATTTAATATTTTCACTTTTTTTTTGTTATTATTTTTGGGGTTACAGTGACAGCGTTACAGTGTCCGAAACGTTGGCTAAAGAAGGAGGTAGCGAAACACGGCATAACACCCCAAAAATAATAACAAAAATACTTTTTGGCCGTGAAAACCTAAAAAAATACCTAATATTTTCACGGTCAAAAGTGTTATCATGGTTTATTTATGTATATTATCAATATAATTTGGGAGGCGGGTATTTTTTTAATTTTTTATATGCCGCACAAGAGTCCCAACTGCTCCCGTCTGGAGCCAGTGAGACGATGGCATCCCCGATTGGGGTATGTTGTGAGGCTGAAGGTAGTGGGGAGAGGAAGGAGATGGGGAAGAGGAAGGTGGGAAGTACCTGGCTATTCAGACCTGGTCACCAAACACGGCCAAAGTCATTTCAAGCAACGTTTCAATTCTGAATGGTGGTCTTACACCAGGGCGATACTGAGAGTATCTTCCACTCTAGAACGTGCCGCAAATATACTATATGTTATTTTAAATTTATAAATTGTGAAATAACACAAATTAATCAAATAAAATTTATTTGTCACGCCGGGATTCAATACCGCGACCTTCGTAATGCGAGTCAAGAGCCTTACCGCTGGACTACGCCGGCCGTCAAATATGAGTACATGGATATGGTTACTGCCACCTGCAAATATGAGTATATATATGGGTACTGCCGCCCCGGGAACCATTTATTGGATAACCAATACCTCTGCCATAAGTCACCCCAAGTGGTTCGCTACCTTTGGTGACTTAGCAAGGGTGCCTGGGTTCATGGGGTGAGGTTTATCCGGGTCTTGTGGCGGATGCGTCTGCCCACTACCTGCATGGCAGGACGGATCGGGAGAGAATGGTTGAGGGAGTCCGTTTGACTCCGGCCGTACTCTCTCGGAACATCGCCTTGCACCGCAGTGGGAGGGATGGATTCATACGTCCATTACTCCTGGACACACTGACCACCAGATTATCATTTTCCTTCCCAGAACTTCCTCTCCTAAAAATATCCTCCACACAGCATCCCCAACGATGACATAGGCGCTGAGGGGAATTATTTTCCCCAGGGCCTCCTGTGTGGAGCTAATTTAAAAAAAAAAAAAATACGCTAGCATCTGTCGTACACACTCACTTCACGTAATAGATACAAATGAAAGTGCTGCCATCTATAATATTCAAATATAATATTGAAGTTTTCACATTATAGTTTTCCTGCTGGTTTGGATTATTATGCCTTGTTGCACTTCCTTCCTCATTAGCGGACAGCGTTACAGTGCCCATCATCAGGGCAAATGTGTATACTTATGTATGTAGAAAGGCTACCGTGTTGTGCGCTCCAATCCTCTTAGGACTGTAATTTTCAGTATAATATATATAAGTTTTCGGTTCTAGTTTTGGCATAGCCATCAAGAACAGGATAGCAAGAACTTAAAAAAAAAAACAAATCAATATTAATAGAGACGACGGGGCTAAGCTTAATAGTTCTTGGTATCCGGTGCCCTGGTAAACGACGAAAACCATATTAATTTAACAAATTATACATAAAGAGGAGCACACAACACGGTGTCGCTTCTACATACTCACCAAAATCTACCAATCTGCTCTGATGATTGATGATTACACTATAATGCTTTCAAGAAACGAAATGTAAAGGAGGAACCGCTACACGGCTAATAACCCAAAAATAAATAACGATAACTGACTGTAGCCCAATTACAAATTTTGTACAGGAATGTGATGAAGCTTTTTTAATAATAACTTCATTGGAACATCCGCCGTTACACAAGGAGCAGAAGAGAGTTTAACACAAATACGTATTTCAAAAGGATTGATTTCGACGATTGGTAAAATTTTACTGACCACAATACTTTAATATGCTACCTAAAGTTTTTTTAAACCTAAATTAATATAATAGATTAATAGTTTGGGTTTAAGTCTTGGAGTGCCGCTGCAAGTTTTCGTGCGCCATTTGAGGGGATGCTGTGTGGAGGATCTTTTTGAGGGAAGAAAGGAGTAAACCTAGGCCTTAAAGTGACCCATGTTGTAGGAGGGAGGATATACAGAGGCCAGCAAATCATTCCACAAATTGAATTGAAGTTATATTTAAAAAAAAAAGAAGGAAATATTTACTATTCCGCCATTTTCTTACGTATAACAACATAAATAATTTACACCAAAAATATTACTTCATTTTAACATAATTTTGTTGAATTTTTTTTTTATTTTTTTTAAATTTATTTATTTATTTTATAAATCAACAAACCAGTCCCGCTAAGCCAATTGCAATTGGCTTGACAGCAGGTGCTTATAATTACTTACAAATATATTTAAAGTTATAATTTACATCTTTTATCTACAGTTTAAACATTTTTTCATAAATTTTATCATAAGTATCAAAATAAATATTCTTTTTCCAATAACCAATTTGTTTGTGAAATTTCAACCGAATGCAATTAAGATTATTATGAATACATCAAAACACACTTAAACATTTACACTTAGCCATAATTTCAGACAGTGTTCCGTTACAGATTACACATCTGCCCTGATGATGGACACTGTAACGCTGCTCGAAACGTTGGCTAAAGAAGGTAGAGCAACATAACAAAAATAAATCCATCAAGTCCAGGCTACAAAACGAAATATAAAATATTTCGAAATAAATTGGTTAAAAATATACTAGCTCTTCTCGGTAGTGGTAGGAAATCCACAAAAACCAAAGACCCTGCGTAGAAAAATAAAGTTCACTACACTTTCTAGCTTGGCCATTATGGGACGCTTCTGTGCAGGCAGTCTTCTAACACAGTGGTCCCCAACCCCCGTGCCGCGGATCGATACTAGTGCGTGGTACCGGGCCGCCCAAGACTCGGCTTAAAAATCAAAAGTACTTAAAAAAAAATTGAAAATACCTAATAAAAAATTAAATAATTATCGACAAAAAAATATTTATTCAATTGAGAACCCCTTCATGCCAAGTCACCACCGACCCAATACCTTCTAAGTAAAAAAAAAAAAAAAAAAACAACTGGGCTTCCATCTTGCACACTCGTATATATAATGTAAAGAGCTAGAGTAAGGGCGCAATGCTCTTATATTCTGCTTGCCCAAATGCAAGTGGAATCGTTTTATTGAGAATACGTGACATACTAACACGCATAGTATTGTATATTGTGGTCGAAACCAATTGAATGTGAAGATGCTTTTACTAACACTAAAAATTTCAAAATGGCGACAAAGGAATCACTTTATAATTGTACTGGCACACACGCTCATTAACAAGCCGGCTTATGAGCATGCTCAGTAATGCATGCTCATCAACTGTACACATTTGCTCATAAATGAGCAGGCTTGGTTTGAGCTTTCTCATGAGCCATCAATTGGAATACACATGAGCACGCTCATGTCAAATAAATGTCAAATGGTGTCAGTCCATTCACTCAGAACTAAACAAAAATAATCTTATTGCTTGCATGTGTGTTCAAATGTTGGCTTTGAGCACGCTCATTCACGAGAAAGCTCAAACCAAGCCTGCTCATTTATACATATGTTATGGTACTGACACATTTGCTCATTAACAAGCCGGCTTATGAGCACGCTCATTAATGAGTATGCTCATGTCAAATAGTCAACTGTACATATTTGCTCATTAATGAGCAGGCTTGGTTTGAGCTTTCTCGTGAATGAGCGTGCTCAAAGCCAACATTTGAACACACATACTCTTTAATGAGCATGTTCATGTCAAATAATAAATGTCATCGTATAGTGTCAGTTCCGTTCGCCTTAAACTAAACAAATTAATCTTATTGCTTGCTTCAACGCAATTATTAATTATTTAAGAATCTTTAGACGAAAGAAACAAAACGGTTGATTTGGGTCCAAGATGTCAACGGTTATACAGTTACAAGGACATAATAGTCAGTTCCGTCCGCACAGAAGTCAATTACCTAAGTAATTGTATTGCTTGCAACTAGGGTTGCCATCTCTAAAATTTGGCAACCAGGACAAGACGCGTGAAAACCCCGGATTTTAGAGCCCAGAACCCGGACATGTTAACAAGTTTTTTTAAACATAGTCAGTGTAATAAAAACAGTTGAAAATGTAATAAATCACTTTTTATTTATTTTCAGACCTTAAAATTAAATTTAGTCATCTTTTATCAACATTTTAAATGTACCTAACTAAAAAGAATCTTATTAAAGTTTGTTATAAATTGTTTTAATAATCAGTTTTAAATTTTTAAACCCGGACTATAAATGAAACCCCGCCCGGACGCTCCCCGGACGCCCTCTAAACTAGGACAAATCCAGGGAAACCCGGACGGATGGCAACCCTACTTGCAACTCATTTACTGAAGAAACTTTTGGCGAAAGAAAAAAAGAAAATAAAAAGTTCGATTTGGGTTCGCAATTGGATCACTAGAAGAACAAACCTCGGAGCAAGTGATCAATTGTTAGTAGAAATGCGAGAAAAAGATATCAACGGATATAAAAATCATTTATGAATGCTTCCGCAGAAATTTGACGAGCTACTCTCTAAAATTGAAAGCGTGATATAAAAACGAGATACTCATACGCGGAATGTTATTCCGCATATGAGTTCCTATATTCTAAAGGTTGATTTTCATCAAAGACGTCAACAAATTCGAAAATGTCTAAATTATAAAAAATAAATACTAATTTCAATAGAATGTGGGTTCATTTTAGAGGTAAAGGAACTTTTGGGGAATTTGGAGGTCTATTGTGGATATTTTGGTGACCTCGTATTAATAACAATCCAAACGCATTCGTGATTCCCATAATAAATCACGAAAAGAAAGGTTTTTTCGTCCACCTAGCGATCTATTTTGACATTTTTGCCAAGAACGCGCAGGCGCGAACCAGGGATGGTATGTCTAGGGAAATTTCCCTAGATCTAGGGAAATTTCGAACTCAAATACTTTGTACAATTTTATTTTTACGTATGACAATATTACTGGTATTGCTAGTCGCTAATTATTATTATTTTTAATTTCCTGAATCTTATATACTGTTGATATACTTACATAAATCAAGCAATGTTGTTTTTAACAACGACCACTCAAAATGATATTAAATTTATGTTTCAAGTAGCGTTTTTATCTAAATATGTTTATTACAAGATATTTTCTTCAGTTTCGGTGATTGCGGTTGATTTTTATTTTGCTAAGTGATTTTTTAATAGGAATTTCGTTTTTAATTCACTTATAAGTGTATACATATTTTGAAATTATTATTTCGTTTGGCAAAAAGTGTTTTATTTGGAAAAGTACAGCAAGAAATGGGACGTTTGTATAATTATGATCTCACTAGTAGTTAAAAATCCGATCCACAAGTTTTTGATGCTAGGCCCTGAGGGCGGCTTTTGTTTCGGCTTCGCACAGTTTGAGTGTTGGTGACCATTTTATAAATCCGATAGGAACTGGTTCCAAAAATAGCCAGTTCCTCGGATTCACTTTGATCCAGTGACAGCTAGTCAGAGCATGCTCATTACTAGCAACGTCACGGACACACATGCTACTAGGTAGCATGCTCTTTGGCTTCAAATGAGCAAGTGTGCCCGTAGCATTATACGCAAATGTGGACGGTTGCCATCATTTGTCATTAATGAGCATGCTCATAAGCCGGCTTGTTAATGAGCAAGTGTGTCAGTACCATAATTACGGAAATTTCGAACTTTGAATTCAAGTAGACAATTACCTCATTTAATTGGAGAAGTTTTTCATTGTAAGATATTATCGGATACAAATTAGAACATGAAAATTGAAAGAAAAACAATTTACGTTGGGATGGTAGAGCTGCATTTTAGTGTTTTGGCGATTTGATCCTTCTGTTGCGCAAAACATTTAGGTGAATTTGGCCGCTGGCATGGATGCATCGAGGGTCGATGAACATACTTAAAATGGAGAACTTATGGCAATGTTTACAGTCGCTGGCTTTTACAACCTTTCAACTTCACCCTATATATAATATAATGTATAAAACGTTGAAGCTTACCTTCAAATATATTTCCCTCCACCAAGTGCTGTGTATATTATTGACAGGTTAAGGTTGTCTGTAGTTGTTGCACTGTTTCTCCTTGTTGTGGATTAAATACAAATAACTGCTGGCTTCTTTTAAATCCAATCGCTGTGCCTTCCCGTTCTTGTTCTTACTGTTTTCGATATTTTTAGTGTCTGGCGGTTTCTGGCATAAATATACCAACGTTTCTAGAGAATCGCCAATGACCAGTGTTGCCAACAGCGCTTGGCCCAATATCGCCGTTTCTCATACGCAAAGTAGCCTAATGTAGCCGAATTTCAGTTGCAAGAGCCTAAAGTAGCCCAAACGCCAAAATATCAATATGAATAAAATAAAATGTAATTTTTAGCAATTTATGTATAACATATTTATAATGTATTGATAAATAGGCCCAAGCCTAATATAAAACACCGTAGTGTATCTTAAAAAAAGTAAAGTAAAAGCATTTAAAAAAAATTAAAAAATAAATAAACAAAGATTAAGATGATTCCGATTCGTCTTCTGCTAGCAATAAAAAGGCATCAACAAGACTTGCCGTCGTCAGTAGTATTAGATATAGTTGCTGTGCTAGTACTGGCGCAAGATCCACCGGAGACGTACATTTTTCTACCAGCATGTAAACTAACCATGTGATTACATGGTTGAAAGTTGTTGCAACACATACTTCTTACATTCATATGGGTACGAATTTTAAGAATAGCGATCAGCGTGGGTAGTTGCAAGCGATTCCTTAATTTTTTTTTTCTAAATAATTTGCGATTCGGCTGATTTAAAAAACTTGTCTCTGAAGTAGCCTAATAGGCGACCAGTCGCCTTTTAGATTTTTTCGTCGCCGATTCTCGTTCTGAGTAGCCTAAATGGCGAAAAATCGCCTACGTTGGCAACACTGCCAATGACACCAATATTGCCAACAGTGTTGCCAACTCTAAATCTCCGTTCCCGCTAGATCGTGACGGATCGTCGGTCAAAATTCCGTCAGACACCCATATTTTGGTCGGTCATGGGGGGGGGGAGGGGTGGTTAGAGAGTTTCAGGGATCAAAATTTCTCCATAAATCCATAAATATAGGCTATTTTCCCCTATGAAATTATGTATTTTTATACTTTATTCGAATCCGCTAGGAAATCCGTCATACTGTAAATTCCGTTAAACACATTTTTTTAAATTTATTTACTAGATTCTTATATTCCGTGAAGAGGTGAATCATTTAAATTTACTGAATTTAAAGTTAATGTTCTTTATACAAATAGAACGGCGTCATTTGCGCCTCGCAATCTTTACCTCATGTGGGTATTTAAAAAATTTACTTGTTTATTAGAGACTTAAGGTCCTGATTTTAATCGGTAGGGAAAAATTGTTACCTAAAAACCCTACTAAAATTGCATCTTTTTTGGTCATCATTAACTCTTCATCGCCCGCAAGCTGGAAAGCATAAATACATACGTGTGTGTTTGTGTTATGTTGGGAGTGGGAAGGAGGCGGTCATGTCCTTTTATTTGGAGTTCTTCCGCGTTTGCCTTCGGGAATGAGGAAATCATGAAAAACCTCATCCAGGAAGATTCGGCCGGCGGTCAACATGAACCCGGTCGGCCTTCAGTGATATCGGTGTACGATATCCTGCATTGTGTGTGTGTGGGGTGTATGTCTGTTTTTATGTAGATATATACTTTATGGGACTATAGGAGATAAACATACATATACATACATACTATACGATATTATATAAATATATACATAGATATATAAACATAAGTTACGGGGGAAGGGTCTGGAGTTTTGGAATACCTACTGCTCGCTCACTCGTCGGTGTCTGAATCTGGTTCACGCCATATGTGGTCAAGGTCCATCGAAATGTGTTTGGGTAGTCTGTGTACGTATTTGAATGTAAAGTCGCTGGGAGAATTGTATTGACCGATTTATTGTATGAGTTTATTTTTACTGTGTCTTAAAGATTTGTAAAATCGGTCTGTCAGTCTGTGAGTGTATTCAAATAAGGTCGGAATGTCTTCTCTTGCATGTAGTCTTTTCAAATTAGTTCTGATTCTAGTGTTGTACGTGATTTTAATGCAAAGATTCTGTAGTGTCTGTAGTTTTGTAAAGTCAGATTGTGAGATGCTACTCCACACGGGAATAGTATAGGTCAGCACCGGTCGAATAAGCGAATAGTAAGTCAGGAGTTTGGTTCTGGGAAGGAGCGGACTCCTTCTATTGAAGATGGGCTTCATCATGCCGACTGCCATTCTGGCTCTTGCGTGCATCTTGGCTATGTGAGATTTCCAGTTGAGTCGTGAGTCCATAGTCAGGCCCAGGTAAACGACTTCATCCTTCCATTCTAAGACGTGTCCTCCCATTTCGATGTTGACGTCTGGTGTCCTTCTGACGCGTTTCCTCGTGTACATGATGACCTCGGTTTTGGCCTCATCTCGGCTTTCAGCGAGGAAACGTACAGCTTGACGTCGTCTGCATAGATAGACAGGTTGCATCTCTCGTCTCGGGGGATGTCGTGTGTGAAGATGTTGAAGAGATGATTGTGGCACGCCTATTGGAATCTCACGTAGTGACGTCAGCGCGTTCCTGATGAAGACTCGGAAGGATCTGTTCTTGAGGTATCACTCTCGTTAGGTATATGGGCGTGTTAGTTCTGTGCAGCTTGTGCAGTAGCCCTCTGATCCAAACGGTGTCAAATGCCTTCTCCAAGTCTAGCAGTGCAGCGGCGATGTAGCGATGCTCGTTAAATCTTCTGGTGATGAATTCCGCTACTCGGGTGAGTTGATGGGTGGTGGAATGCCTCTTTCTGAATCCGAACTGCTCGTCTGGCAAAGTGTTGTTTTCTTCGTGGTGTGGTAGCAGTCTGTTGAGTATAACCTGTTCAAATACCTTGCTCAGCGTGGAAAGTAGACTCATCAGCCGATAGCTTGTCGGCTGCCTCTTGTCCTTGTTTGGCTTAGAGAAAGCAGCACGGTCAGCACGGTCGCCGTCTTCCAGGTTGACAGGCATTGAACAGCTTTGTGATGTATAGGATGGCTTTCTGAGGTAGATGTTTGAGTAGAATGTTGTGTATTTGATCGCTTCCCAGCGCCTTATTGGTCTTCAATCGCTTGATAATGACGGCAACTTCGCTCGGCGTGCTGAAATGGATGTCTTCGACGTTCGTCTGCTCCGCTTGTTCGAGATGTCGTAGAGATTCATCTACTAGTCGATCCGTTTCCGGATCGGATAGGCCGTCCGTGGCTGTGTAGGCTCTCTCGAATCCGTCGGCGAGCGCGTTCGCCTTCTCTTCTAGTGACAGCGCCAATCTTGAGCCGTCTAGCTTCTCTAGCGGGGGAATCGTGTGGTCTTGATGTTTCAGAGCTTTTGTCATTTTCCATAGGCTGTTATCCTTTGGCGTGAGTGACATAACTTTCTTCGTCCAAAGTTGGCGTCTGAGGTCCGCTATTTCCTGCTTGATTTCCCGCTGTAGAGTGTTGTAGGCCGTTTTGAAGTAGCCGTCGCGCGTACGATGGTAGATGCGTCGCAAGCGATTTTTCTCCTTGATGAGCGATAAGACTTGCTCGGGAAGCTTGATCGTGTATGTGTGTACTTCTTTGAGAGGTATGTGTGTGTCTTGTGCATGTTGTATGATTTCTGTGAGAGTGCTTGTGGCCTCGCCGATTTCATCTGTAGAGCGCAGAGTTCCCGATGTTAGGTGTATTCGTTCGTTAATCTCTTTCTTGAATCCTTCCCAGTCTGCGTCCTTGTAGTTTCGCTGATTTCTGGGGCTCCTTGAAGTCGTTCCTTCAATACTGAAGCTCACGGGCAGATGGTCCGATGACAGTTCGTCCAGCATGCGCAGTGGCGAGATCGTCTTGACGTTTTTCTCGAGTACGATGTCCAGAGTGCTGGGGTACTGTGCGTGCGCTGCGTGGTATGTCGGTTTGTCCGGCGCCATTATCGTGTAGTTGTGAGTCTGCATATGCGTAAAGAGCGTTTTCCCGTTCGCGTTGCCTCTGTAGTTATTCCAATAGTTGTGCTTGGCGTTGAGATCTCCTCCTAGAACAACAATTGGGCGCAAGTTAAGTAATTTATCCAAATCTTCACTCACCAGAAGGTTGTGATGTTTGCAGTAGGCGGCGATGAAGGTATGCGCTCTATCCTCTATGGTGACTTCGACACTTGTAGCTTCAGTATGTTTCAGCTTCGGAGTGGGGATCCTTGTAGATGTGATGGATTGACGAACGAATATGGCGGTGCCTCCGCCTCCTCTTTCTAGTCGGTCGTCTCGGTGAACTTCGAAGCCGGGCACTCTCAGCGGTGTGTCGGGTTTAAGATGTGTTTCTGAAATGAGAATGATGTCAATGTTAGTGTTATTTGCCAGAGCGAGCAGCTCATCAACCTTGAAACGGATGCTGAAGGCATTCCACAGGAGGACGTTCACCATCTCGGGATTAGACATTGATGGTGGCGGTGATGACATCCATTAGGATGCAAGCCCTCTTGTATATGGAGGTGCAGCTGGCCAGCTGCGATCGCACGCTATCTAATCCCGTGAGGAGGGACATCATCAGCGCGGCGTCTGGGTCTCTGGGGCCTGCGGGCTGCTGCGTGCGGGTCTGCGAGCGGGGCTGCGGATGGGGCTGAGGCTCGGGCTGCGCCTCGGGCTGCTGGGTGGCTGCTCTTGCGCCGGCTACGTGGGCCCATGAGCGTCCATCTGTCCTCGTCGTCTGCTGCGCCTGAGGATGTGGCCTGCTGGCCCCTGGTCCGGGGCGATGGGGCTGCCTCTGTCGCTGCTGGAGGGAGGCGACGTACGCTACCCTCTTCGGACAGCCTCTGAAGTTGGCGGGATGGGGGCCTCCGCAGTTGCAGCACGCGGCGGGCTCGTCCCTGGTGGTTTTGGGGCACTCGGCCGAGGCGTGCTCCACCAAGCACTTCACACACCTCGCGGTGTGTGAGCATTTGCGGGACCCGTGCCCGAAGTTCTGGCAGCGGTAGCACTGCGTCCCGTGCTGCAGATGGTTGCTGCGGTGCTTCTGGTCTTGGCAGGCCCTTGATGATTAAATGCTGTCTTTCCGCTAGCTTCGAGAACAAACTGCCTCGGATGAGAACATTTAAAAAAAAAATTTGGTATGTATAATTGTATGTTGTGCCGTGTACGGACAGTCGGGGGCTTTTAGAATCATTTCAAAGTAGCTTCGTTAAAAAAATAAGATGTGAGAACCGATAGAGGGACCAATCTGGTCCTTAAAACGGTTCGGGAAAGTGGTGGGTGCTCTCGACTGAGGCCCTTGATGACCACCTTCTTCAGTTTTTCAGCCTCCGCCGTGTAGGTATGGAAGCCGCGCGCCTCCGCCCGCAGCCCGTTGGTAAGAGCACGGTGGTCCGCCATGCTCCTCACAAAGATGTTGGCCGTCCCACCTCGGTTGTACCTGAAGGTGAAGTGGGAATGGCCCAGGTGTCCCTGTACGGCAGAGGTAATCTGCCCGTGGGTGAGGGTCCCTAGGGTCATTACAACCGGGGGGACGCGATCCTTTTTGGCAGGCTGGCCGCTGGTACCTGCGGAAGAAAAAGATGGGTTAGTAGTGTTGGCGCGTTTTGTTCGCGGCGCGCCGCCGCCTTCGGATTCTTCAGTCAGATTGCCGAACCGGTTACCGACAATAACCGGTTCCGGCTCCTGCGGTGACAGGGGCCTCTTCACGGGGTTGGACGGCCTCGTCCAACCTTCCTCCTGCCTGGTCATCTCCATGTCCTGGGGTGGCTGCTGGGGTCTGGGGGGCGGTACGTAGCCCGAAGCTGGGCCTACTGGGGGGCGGCTGCTGGGTCCGGATACGGGGGTGGGCTCGGGCATCACGGGGGGCGGCATGGGGATGGCCGGCCTTGTCCTCGGGTCTGCGGGGTGGCTCTGCACTGGCTGCTGGGGCTGGTGGTTCTTCCTCTTCTGGATGGTCCTGTAGTTGCTTCTCGTTGGGGCCAGGTCTTCCTTCTTCTTCTTTGCCTTGAGAAAGGCAGTTGGTGGCGCGGGGGCCTGGGCAGTGAGCCGGTCGGGCCGGCTAGCTGCGAGGTGGCAGGTGTCTGGCCGTGTAAACACAAGCCAGACAAAAGCGAATCGGGGCGAAAGGGCGGTGGTCTCCAGAAGCGACTGTCGCAGGCGGCAGTCACAAGGCGAATCTGATCAGCCTGATGATCGAGAGATCCGTTAAACACAAAATTCTCCCGTTTCGGGGCACTCTAATCCGCTAGAAATGACGGGAAATCCGTCAAGTTGGCAACACTGATTGCCAATCATAAACAGGGCTGCCAATGCTTATGATCTAAAATACCCGCAATAAATGTTCAAAATCCCCAATTTGGGGAGACCAAAATATCAAATTCCCCGCAAATTCCCCACAAGTTTCTTCTTAATTCTGCTCCAGAATAAAACAAAGTTCTACTGAAAATAGCACTTTTTACTCATTAAAATTGATTAAAACGTATCAGTACATACGTAATATAAGATTAAAAAATAGTTTACAACCCAATAACAGTATTGAAGCAAAAATAATGACATATAAAAAAATTCAATACGGTGTGCCGATAATTTTATAGCAGTAGAAAAAAAGGAAACATAAGAATAAGGCGAAAAAAAACATAAAATAGTTGTTTTGTGTTTCCATATAATTTTAACCCATTTTAAAAAATTATTTTGTTAATTTATATTGAGATCAACAATTTTAAATATTAGTAAGCGATTTTCATCATTAAAAGACTTTATTAACAACATTTAAAAAGGATTATAAACGAAATAAGCATACACACAGGTGATGTAAAATAATTACCCCACCAATCACTGCGACATGCTTTTCTTTTGGTTAACATTTTGTTTGAAGCATTAAACTTCCTCCTTTTTTTAATCCCATCTCGAGTAGCCATCAATGCTTTATATGGAGGCGATTTCTATTTTGTTTTCAAATTTGTAAGAACACAGAATTTCCTCTCAACGGAATCGTTGGAAAACGGCAACACGAGCAATATTATTAATATTACAATTTTTAAATTTGTGGACAAGTATCGTCCTGTATTGTTTTTTAGGCGAAACTCTTTAGCCCAGTAACTTTCAGCATCGTCATCTACATTCAGATCATGTAGGGAGAAATCCGGTATATAGCGGTATCCTTCTATCGATAAATAAACCAATCCCCGTATATCGTAGAAGTTCTATGACTAGCAAATTCATGTGCCTTTGAGTTAGGGTCCTGAACTTCAGGAATCCCCCGACTTTTATTGTTACAATGCTGGCATAAAATAAACTACGAAATCTTCCACCGAATATAGACATTTTTTCAAAAAGGTTGGATAATCAAAAAATGCCCAGAATCCCCGCATTTCCCCCGCAAAACGGTGTTCCCCGCAAAATACCCAATTCTTGAAAAATCTTAAAATTCCCCGCAATTTGGGGAATTACCCACAAATTGGCAACCCTGCTAGCAGGGCTGCCAAAGCTTATGTTCTAAAATAAAAATACAAAATACCCCCAGTAAATGTTCGAATTCCCCAAATCGGGGAGAACGAAATAGCAAACTCCCCGCAAGTACTTTTATTAATCTGCCTCCAAAATTAAACGAAATTCTACGGTAATTTTTAAAAATATAATTTATTTTGAACATTATCAGGATTAAAACATATTAAATATAAGATTGAAAAAAAGGTTACAACTCAATAACCAATGTTCACATGATCCAAAATAATGACATAATATATTAAAAACAAATCAATACGGTGTGCCAATAAATTGTATAGCTAGCAAAAAAATACAAAACTAAAGTTTCGATTACATTGAGCGAGTTTACAAGCTACTAGCCGGTAAGTTTAAAAGCGGGTGAATCGGCGAGTGAGATTGTCATGGTGACACACAAAACTGTCTACTCGCTCAGTAGCGACAGTAGCAGCTAAAATAACGACTCTCACGCGAACCAATTCGGTCAACATTTTGTAAAAATTTTGAGCTCGCAGCTAGCGCCACACGCTAGCCAGTAGCGAGAATTACGGCTCCCGCGCGAACTAATTCTGACAGTTACGAAATCAGCTGTTGGTAGGCCGCCATCTTGAGCGAGTAGCGAATAAAGTTGACCACCTTTCAACTTTTTTCGTAGATTGTCCACAATCTGCTAGTTAGCAAGTAATACGATGACAATGAGCGAGTTTACTAACAGATAATGAATTTCCCAGATAGTAGCTTGTAAACTCGCTCAATGTCATCGAGGCTTAAGGTAATCACACGTGAAGTTTGTCAAATATGGCTAGGAGAAAAAGTAACCAAAAAGTCTTAAGTTAATTAAAACACTTAGACGAAGAAAAGAAGATAAAATAATACTTTTGTAACACAGAATACTGTATTGGTGGGGTAAAGTCAATTATTACTCAGTACTACTTCAGTTAAACTCTTTATTTAAAGTAATTTTCACAGCGGTTCACAAATAAGTCCTGTTGTTTGTCTCTCGCAAGCGGAAGTGCTCATAGATAAAGAAACACCCCTCTACCCTCTACCAGAAAAGTCTTCTTCTTCTTCTCCTCCTTGACTCTATTGTTGCTGGCCATCTGGGTGTTACACTTTACTGTTAAAACGTCATGTTCAGTGTTCACGCCGCTTTTATTGTTACATAGTCCAGGCAACGAAGACCAAAAAAGACCGAATAGCGGAAATAATTCATGTAGAAGCCAATTTTGGCACATTTGTAGAGGAAGGTGTCCTTAACAAAATACTAAAAGTACCGGGGGGTGGGGGTGGAGCTAAGGGTGGGGGGGGTCTCTAAAGGTCCCTTTTTTCAGTTTTTCGTTAATAACTCGAAAACTACTGCCTTTAGCGAAAAAATGTTCAGGTGCTAAATTATCTACATAAAATTTTCTACAAAAAAAGTTCTATAAATTTTTTTGCTAGGATCAATTTTTAAGGAGATATGGAGGGGGAAAATGTAAAATTATTTTTAAAAACTGGTTTTATTGCTAAAAATGAAATGTTTATTTACAAAAATGAAATGTTTATTGTTAAAAATTTAAGGTTTAAAACGGATTGTCATAGCGCCTGCACTATGACAATCCGTTTTAAACAGACCGATTGCCATCTCCAATGCACAGTCGCGATGTAGACATGTTGAGTTTGTTCTACAGCTATTTTAATGGAGCCTGATGTAATAAGCTAGCAGCATTCATCCATATTTAAGCAGCAGTTTTTATCTAGCAGATAAGATGGACGACCTGCGTGCCACGTGATTTGATGTATTTACTGACTTTAAGAGCACTACTACTAAGTCCTCTTCCATTTATTACAAATTATTTCACAATTATGTTAAATAACCGTCTGTGCGTAGCTAGAACTTGACCACCTTGGAGGGGAATTAGTTCCATTTAATATAATTTTGTCTATCCGAGTTAACCGTAAAAGATATTTTCCTCTGCCAAGTGATTTATATTATACTAGCTTTTACACGCAGCTTCGCTCGCATGGGATTAGGGGGAAATTACTGATGCACTTGCACTTATCAATTATTCCCCACCCCCCCTCCCCCGGTACTTTCAGTTTTCAAACAGCTCGCTTGCCACCTAAATTTCATAATGCCAGAGCTCACCACTGGTAAAAATAAAGAATTGTCCAATTTGATGGAGTCGTTTGGAAGTTATGCGCATTTGTACAAACATTTCGGAGATTCATTTTTATTTATATAGATCGATAGATATTAACTACGACGCCTTAAATAAAATTTCCACGGCAACGATTGGTTTTCCGACATTAGCAATAACTCGCTAAAACGTATACTAAATTAATATTTATAATTTCATAACGCCAGAGCTTACCATTGTATACAGTCTATACTAATCGCATATAATGTAGCTTTCTATTGGTGAAAGAATTTTTAAAATAGTTTTATTGGATAATGCCTAAAAGTGTAACTAACGAACTCGAGCAGTTTCGCATTTATAATATTAGTATAGATTTAGTTCTAAGGTTGCTTGTCGTTGTTGACAACAAGAAAATTTACATTCAGCTTTCTTTATATCCAAACAAATTTATTCATTCACTTTCCATGAGAAGTTCATCAGCTTTATCTAATCTATAGAAACTAATGTTATAGTTGAAGTCTAATCAAACAGTTAGCTGGTCATTAAATCAGTTCCAATTTACATTAGATTGAAAGAAACAATAAATCTCTCAGTAAATCTTCACTAGATTCAATCCTGGGTCTGGATATATATATTTATTTTTTTTGTTATAAAAATACAATAACAGTAAAGGAAGCTTTTGACTGTCCAAATAGGAAGGACTTCTGTTCTAGGACAGTCAAATTGACAGGTTTTGTATATATTAGGTTCATGATGAATGATGATTAATATATGTAGTGTTAAGTAAGATTGACAAATTCCATTTACCTAATTATAATATATGATACAGTTTTAGAATTAGTTAAGCATCGAATATACAACGTAAAGTGTTTTCGAATTTCGAATGAAATAAAAACAGTAAAGGCAAAGAAAATAGACATTTCAAAATTACATTTACCTAATTATAATATATGATACAGTTTTAGAATTAATTAAGCATCGAATATACAACGTAAAGTGTTTTCGAATTTCGAATGAAATAAAAACAGTAAAGGCAAAGAAAATAGACATTTCAAAATTACATTTACCTAATTATAATATATGATACAGTTTTAGAATTAATTAAGCATCGAATATACAACGTAAAGTGTTTTCGAATTTCGAATGAAATAAAAACAGTAAAGGCAAAGAAAATAGACATTTCAAAATTACATTTACCTAATTATAATATATGATACAGTTTTAGAATTAATTAAGCATCGAATATACAACGTAAAGTTTTTTCAAATTTTAAATAAAAATATGTAATATACTAGTATGTATAGGCGTCACAACCAGATTTGAACCCAACACACTTTTTAAATTTTTTTTTTTACATGAGCTCCACACAGGAGGCCCTGAGGAAAATAATTTCCCTCATGACCTATGCCATCTTTGGGGACAAGTAAAATAAAAAAAAATAAAAAACATGTTTGAAACTTGATATTCGAAATCATAAAATAAAATTTAAGTGAAACTGAAATATGTGTATAATAATGTCTTTATTATTTATTTATTAGTAATTAAAACCGCTTTCACAAACACCATTTAACATTTAACCAAAATTTTGTATATTAATTCTATTACTTCTTATACATATTGATGCTGGAAAGGAAAAATGACTAAAGCGCCACACGGCTGTGATATCAACCGATGATCATTCTCTGTCTTATAATTTATTTCTTCCATTATCTCTAACTTCAATACTGGGTCTTAGTGGTGTAGGTATACTTAGTGGTGTAGGTATCACAGCCAGGGTAGAACCCAACACAAAAAAAATAACTTGTTGGTCCTTGTTCAGTTGTAAACGAGACAAAAGACTGTTTCTCAGTTACACTTGGCATCACTGTCGGAAGAGAACACTAATATGCACCAATAAACACAATTCATTCACATTCACAACAATTTGACGGCCGGCGTAGTCCAGCGGTAAGGCTATTGAATCGCATTTCGAAGGTGGCGGGATTGAATCCCGGCGTGGCAAATAAATTTTATTTGATCAATTTGTGTTATTTCATTTATTTATTCATTTTAAATAATATATAGTATATTTGCGGCACACTTCAGAGTGGAAGACACTCTTGGTATCGCCCTTGTATAGGACCACCATTCAGAATTGAAAGGTTGCTTGAAATGGCTTAGCCGTGTTTGGTGACCAGATCTGAATAGCCAGGTACTTCCCCACCTTCCTCTTACCTATCTCCCCCCCCAACTACCTTCAGCCTCATACCCCAGTTGGGGATGCCATAGTCTCACTGGCTCCAGACGGGAGCAGTTGGGACTCTTGTGCAGTATTCATATACAAATTAAAAAAATTCAAATTTGTATTGCTTGGGTCAACTTTAACTGCACAATCTATATATAGATAAGTACCCTAAGTTTGGGAGAATGCAATGGATAAATAAATAATAAGATATTGTTCAATATAACTTTTAATTACACCAGAAATGAAAATATTATAACAAAAAGCATTTTCAGTAATCAAAAAATAATAAAAATTCGTTGAGTGCCAAAAATTTAGGCACTTATTGTCTCCACTTCACTGAAACCATATTTATATTCATGGCACCTTACTGGTCCAGAGTCCAGAGTCCAGAGTATCCTGTGACCCATCACAGGATACTCTGGACTTTAACCAATTGCCAAACATCTTGTATGAATTGGTAAAACTTCAAATTGAACTCCACACCAGTATGCCCTGCTTTCCAGGGATATTTTTCAATTTAAAATGATATTAAAATTTAACAATAATAATTGTGGGTACTCTTAATAACCTAACAAAAAGCATAAAAAGTAAATTAAATATCTATCTTAAACATGAACATCATCACGTTTTGTGGGGGAAAGTTTAAAAAAATAAATTATTATGGAACAAATTTTTTTTACGTAACACAAAATTATTATTAATAAATACTGTTCAATCTCGAGATTACTGAGCAAAATCAAAATGTACTAATATAAGAATATGTATTATGTTGCTTAAGTATAATCCGCATATATAAACCGGTCAGTGGCTGAATTGGAATCACGTTTGGATCCCACCCGAGCGTCGCGTGTTTGATTCCTCGGCTGTCTAAATCCTCCATCACGACACAAGCAACATTTTCGGCTTACTATGGTAGTAGGAAATTTTAGAATATTGTTGGGCTATTCGTAACCCGGGAATGTTTGTCATTCTTTTTAAAAAAGAGAATGAAAAAAGTAAACCATGATATGAAGAATTTTTTAATGTATTCTTAAGTTAAGAAGTTAAGTTAAGAAGAGTTAAGTTAAGTTTAAACTTAAGTTAAGAAGAACGTATACATGGCCCATTTTGGACCGTTTCATACAAATCTTAATTTTGAATTTGGGATCAAAATACCCAACCAAACTGAAAAATAATTTTTATAATCAAAAGGTGTATCAAATATTTAGTACGGATGTGAGCTACTTTATTTATTTTTGATTTAAATTATAAGATACAGGCCATTAAAGTTTTTAATGTTTCACAATTTTAGAAGCAATTTGGGCAATTATTTGTGAGTAAATGAAAAACCATAAAAAAATAATTTTACTTTATTAAAGAAATATAAAATAAAAAACAAAAAAATATATAAAAAATCATTTTGATGGGTGTAAATTTAAATCATAAATTACCTATTTACGGCAGAACAAAAACTAGTCATTTATATACCTATTAAAATTACTACCCAAAAAATGCTGTTTTAAGAATGTTTAATTTTATTTTTCATCGTATTTTAAAAAAATATATATAGTAAGATTATTTTTTTTAACGTTTTTCATTTACTCACAAATAATTGCCCAAGTTGCCTCTAAAATCATAAAACACTAAAATCTTGAATGGCCTATATCTTATAAATTAAAGCAAAAATAAATAAAGTAGCTCACATCCGTACTCGATATTTGAAACATCTTTGATTACAACAATAATTTTTCAGTTTGGTTGGGTATTTTGATCTCAAATACAAAATTAAGATTTGTATGAAACGGGTCGAAAAGGGCCGCACAAACGTTCCACTTAAGAAAGTGAAATATGTATATTTCTTTTAACATAATATAATAAAAACTAAAAAAATTAAAACCGATGGACATAAATTGGACTCGGAGCCCCTTTCCTCAAGTGATGAGTCCCCAAACTGAATACGAAAATAAGGGGAAAAAGATGATGATATTTAAAAAAGTTTTACCCTTAAGCGTAAACTAAAAACTGTTCATAATCTGCTCTTTTATAATTATTTTAGAGGAAAACACTTTTCACAAGTTATGCTTTAAAATATTAAGAAGAATTATTAATTTGTGCCAGTACATATGCAAGATGAATATGAATAAATAGATTTGTGCTTAAACAAACTTGATTCTTCCAAGAAAGGCACGCAAATACAATATTGTATCAGTGTTTAAATCCAATATTGTATTTGTATGCCTTTCTCGAAAGAATTGAATCTGTATACAGACAAAACTCTTTATTCATATTGCATATATACAGATGCGAACAAATAAGTCTTCTTAATATTTTAAAGCATAACTTGTAAAAAGTGTTTTTTCCTAAAATAATTAAATCAACGTCATATGTGAATGCGTAGATTATAATTAATGTTACGTTTAAGCTTAAATATTTGTATATGTATATATATTTCAAGTACTGTATAATCTAAAGTTAATATATATTTATTGTTATGTTATTAATGGACTATTTGTCCATAAATAAATAAATAAATGTGGTTTTATGTTTCAGCAAGGAGAAGGGGTGCAGGAGGAGGAGGGAGGGGTGCAGGGGGAGGAGGGAGGGGGAGAAGAAGGGGGAGAAGGGGGCGGATCGGAACACGAGGTGACGGGATGTAAGTTGAAAACTAAATTATCTGCAATCATTAACTTTTCCTAAGAATATTCATTTATATCAAGGGCCACCAACCCATCGCATAGCTTTTTAAACTTTTTTTTGGCAAAAGCTAAATTGGTAGAGATGCTAGACTCAGTTAGATCAGAGGCTCTGGGTTTAAGTCCCAGTTGCCACTCTTGCCTTTTTTGATTTCTGTGTCTTGTCCGTTTCATGTTTTCATTTTCATATTTTTCATTGATAATATTACGAGGATGAAGATATGGAAAGGCAGAGAAGAGCTATATCAGTTAGAGCGAGTATGCTATCAAGACATTTTTACTTTTGCAGTCCAAAAGTAAAAAGAATACTGTTCAACGCTTTCCGTACCTCTCTGTACACATCAGAACTGTGGGTCAACTACACTACACACCAATGGCATAAGTTAAAGGTTGCTTATAATAACGCTTATCGCCAACTTTTCCGCCTACCGAGATACTGCAGTGCTATGGAAATGTTCCTAGAGGGACGAGTACACACTTTCCGAGTACTTCTCCGCCACCGCATGAGAAGTTTATGGCGTAGACTGGGCCAATCGAAGAATGCGATCATCACCACTATGACTGCATGGATGGAGTCCCCCCAGATGGCCCTCTTGAGATGGGAGACGATGAAATACCCTCCGTAAACAGATGCATGAATTCATTTTAGTGTTTATTATTTTTTTTAGTTTCATTTCTCATGTTTTTCATGCTTATTAGTTTTTTTTTTTTAATTTATTTTATCTATGTGTTGTTATTTACTTTTAACCTTAACTTACTATTTGTCTAATTTATTTTGTTATTTCAAAATATGGAATGTATTGCATTGCACTACCCCTGCATACATTCTGGAATAAACTATTTTTCAAGGTTTAATTTATTTATTATAAATATAAAGTAATATAATATGACAGCAAAAAATAAAATATACAGAAAAAAAGAAAAGTCCCAATAAACTACTTTTTAGCAGTTTGTCGATGGGTACTTTTACTTTGGAGATATAAATAAACTTATTTTACATAATTAAATGCAGTTAGAATTTTTGTGTTAGTCTAATACAAATTATTTCTTTCGGCAAGCCAATTTTTCAACAAAATATTTGTTTTACCATTTGTACATTTTTAATTTCGGCAGATAACATATTTAAGCAATTAGGTATTGTATAGTCCAGCGTTCTTTGTCCATATTTGTTTAAATGCTTAGGAACAATTAGTCCTTCATTTAACGTAAAACGAGTATTGTAAGTGTGGTCCAGTTTATTTATGTATATGGGGCTATTCATATGCGGAAATATAATTTTATACCACAAAATTGCTCTTACTGAGAGAATTTTGAGATTTTGGTTAAAGTATGGAACATCATGCAAAACATGAACATGAACATTATTATTATTATGTGTATATTGCAAAGAAATATGAGGTCTAATTGATTTTCCTTTTTCTTTTTAGCTCAAAAAAGCAAAATGTCTGAAACAATCACTGTGGGTAAGCTAATAACATTTTCCCTTTTTTGTACCTATATGTATTTAAGGTATAACCACTTGAGCGATCGCGGTAATAGTTGAAATACTGTATAGTTGATTTCTGAGCATTCGATTTGGAAATTTCCCGCCCTCATTAAAAAAAATCATACCTCCGAACTTACTGAAAAATCATATCTCCGAACTTAAATATGGAGACATAATATAAAGTGTAGGAGAGCCATTGAATGCAATTTTACCGTCCATCCCATATTTTTAAGATTCATAAAAAAATTATTAAAACTTGTTAAATTTATAAACTAATGAATTTTGCATAATATTATCTACTTGAAAATTGCCGTACATAGTACCTTTATGGAGAATATTGAATATTATGATATCTCTATGTTTTTCACTATCTATTTGATAATCAAAGATATAAATTTAAATTCGAACCTGCATTTTTTAATATGTAAACACATGTTCAATGATTTGTAAGAAAAAATATTTCAATAATTTCGGTTTACAGAAAATCAGTAATAAATAATTCTGAAGAGATGCAAGACATCTTTTCTTTTAAATGCCATGGAGGAAACGACGTAAAATCGCGATGGACTTTGATGTAATATTTTGTGCTATCGTATATTATATTTACTGAAACACATTCCTTGAACAATAAACTATGCATAAAAACAACATTACTTGCGTTTATTTGATGAATTTATATGTTTTACGATCTTTTTCACGAGAACGACGCTTTTTTCCAATTTGACCGCTCCAAAAAACGCTCCAGTCGTTAAAGAGAAAAGATTTTTTTTTATTTAGCGCAATATTAAAATATCCTGTAAAATGGATTAATATGATGTAAAGTAATCAGTAGATAAAATAGTATAACACTTGATTACTCATTATGAGGAAATAAACATGTTTTAAATCCATGTTGAATTACAAATTAATATAGAGGGTTTCAAGGGTCGTACTTGACTTACTTTAACCAGTGATTCCTGACATTGTTTGGAGTAAAAACATATAAATTAAAAATTTATCTCCGGTTAAGGTTTTTTTTTAAAATTTTTTCTTCAAAACCAAACAAAAAAAAATTCTTCCACATGCCATCACTGGTTACTCGCCCGAGTAACCGCCCAACCGCTCACCCTGACCCCTAATTTCTGTAAAATATTGATTATTTATGATTTTAGTTGAAAAAAAAACTTTAAAGAAGTCATCGGAGAACAAAATTTAATTAACATTTTTTACTTCAAATAATTTCAGGAATCACTGGCTAAAGTAAGTCAGTATGTCCCTTAACAACTTGCATAATAAAATAAGTACTTATATTAATTACGTCAATTTTTACAGTGGAACATGTTGGGGAGGAAGGGGGAGAAGAAATCAAAGAAGGTATTAATAATGTCACCTGTATTACAAAATATAATTATGTATTAATTTCTTTACTTTCGCTTTTTGACTGGAGTTGAATTGTGTGTATGTATGTATGTATGTACGCATTGTTTGTTGACCAGGCACGGGCAGCAAGACCTCCAAACGCCTCTCGGTGGTGACCTCTTCTCAGTACAACCTCCTGGAGCAGAAGGTCAGTCAGCTCGAGGGACAGCTCAGCGACACGGTGCCCAAGAATAAGGATCTCCTATCCAAGTTTGTTTTTCTCCATTACTAAATTAAATGACTACCTAGCTTTTATCAATTCATCGTTGGATATGAGCTTCCTCACGTCTAACTCCTAACTGCCCATTGTTGGATATAAGTGTCTTATCTACTAACTGTTTATTGTTTGATGTAATCTTAATAACTTCTAATTGTCCATTGTTGGATATGAGCTTGCCAACTTCTAACTGTCCGTTCTTGGATAAAAGCTTTCTATTCCTAACTGTCCATTGTTGTATATGAGCGTTCTTACTTCTAATTGTCCATCGTTGGATATGAGCTTTCTTACTTCTAACTGTCCATTGTTGGATATGAGCTTTCTTATTTCTACACTCCGAATTTGTTTTCATCTGTGACCTAGATCCTGGATTTAATGTCATCAGACCATTCTTTGAGGTTTCCTTCTCTTCCTATTTCTATCCAAAGTTGCCAGTTAACTTAGTAAGCTCCTTGGATCCAGACCCAGAGGTCAAAAGTTCAAATGTACATGACTTGTGCCACCATTCAGCCATTCACCAGGCATCAAGAAATTCTTCAGCGTTGAGCTCATCAGCATTGAGAAGCTCTCCAGCATCATTATCCGCTTATCTCAGTGTGATGTTATTCCAGGACCCAGCGCGGCTCCAAATCCGTGTCTGAAATGTGGCAGATGATGAACATGGTGGCGCGCATGGAAGCAGCGGAGGCGGGCATGGAGAAGCTCTCCAGCATCATCGAGGACCTCTCCCACGAATGCCACCGGATCCAGCAGGAGCTCGGCATGCCTTCTGAAGCCTCGATCTCTACCACTGGTGACTAATTTAACTAACTAACCACCACTGTTTTTACAGGGGTAAGCAGAGAACATCGATCTCCCCAAAAACTACGTTGTTTTTTATAGTTCATCCCTTCAGTGGCTGCTGTAGAAATAAATCCTAACACAATAATGAGTACTGTTTTATAATGAGGTCTTCTCCTATAACGAAATTTCATATTTTTTACAAATGTCTCATGTCGACAATGCAAAGAACAGACCATTGTTGGATATAAGCGTATGTCAGATCTGCTGAAAATTGAAAATCATTTTATAGGCTTATTTTAATTTGGTTTTGATGATTTAAAAGTCAGTATTTTCGGAATTTTTAATGAAATGCAAAATATCAAAACAACACTTTATTTCTCCTAAAATTTAAATATTCAAAAAAGGAAAAATACAAAAACGAAACATAAAACAGCTTTAAGAGAAATATAAACGCTAGAAATATTTCGATTCTCGTGCCTACAAAATTTAAAATCGCGTGTCGTATTTGCACGGGGCAAGTAAGCGAAAAAATGGTTTTTATTTATTTTGTGCATAATTTTATAAGAATGAAAAAAGTTAGAACATACAACACCCCAAAAATGGTCTTAGCCATAAAGGGGTATTTTTTAAAAATTGTTTCTTATATTATTACTTCATAGTTAAGTAATGAAAAATCTTTTTTTTTAGTGGTTTACGCTTATATTTTTTGTTGTGTAAATAATAATTTTATTGTAATTCCAATATATAGAAAAGCTAGTAAAAGCTTCAATTTATCCGTAGCATATTTTTTGATATTCATAATGTAAACCGATTCGTCGTAAAGATTAATCTAAATAGTATCTAAATAGGATTTCACGTATAACTTCATCTTAATGTAAAACTACAAAATTGCACACCCGACTTGTTGAGAATATTTAAGATTTTTGAAAAATATTGAATAGTACCGAAGATACAAGCCATCCAAATGTTGGAATTTGCAGCCGGCTGAAAATCTTTAGACATCCGGCGCGGTGGTAGTGCAGCACTGCCATTCAAATTGTGATGTGTGTGTGCGACGTTGTGAGACACCATTGCATATGTAGTATTATTCCAATATTTTTGGTTTTACCGAATTTCGCTTTGAAAGCTCATCTAATAACTTGGTCATTTTTGGAGAAATTGAAAATTACTGTGGTTTTTACTCTTTAAATATTATGTATTTTGTAATACATTTTCATAAAAAAAAATTAGGAGACAACCTCATAAATATTATCAAGTTTAGTAAAGGTTCTTATGATTGATATGCACAGATGTCAGAGGTCACGTTGCGGGAGGTCACGTTGCGGGAGGTCACGTTGCGGGAGGTCACGTTGCGGGAGGTCACGTTGCGGGAGGTCACGTTGCGGGAGGTCACGTTGCGGGAGGTCACGTTGCGGGAGGTCACGTTGCGGAAGGTCACGGAGCGGCTCGGGATGAAGACAGAGAAAGGAGGGGATCAGGAGGGTAAATATAATCTCTCATTAGAATAATATATTCATAAATATTTCAACAATATTTTCAAAGCTACATAGATCACAATGACTTTGTTCAAGATCTGAAAATATATCTAAAAACTACAGACAGAAATATTAAATTTGTACAAATTTAAGTCAGCTCTTTAATATTGTCAAAAATTTTATAACTATTGAACATATTACTACAGTCATAGTTTGACAGAAGTATGCATTGATTTATTTTTAAATACATATTTTGAAATATGTATTTAAAATATTTCAATGTGTTCAGCATTATAAAACTGTACGCAAAAAATGCGTTACTTAAATTTAAAGAAAAAAAAGAGTACCTTGATGACCAACACACCTACACTACAAGGACAAAATCCTCAAATCTACTTAACATTCCAAAATTAAATACATCTTTTGGTCAGAAAAATCATCATTTCCATGCTACAAAATTATATAACGCCCTGCCAATCGAAATTAAAAACACCATGGAGATACTAAAGTTCAAATAAGATATCAAATTGTGGCTAACTAAACACGAAGATGAGAAAATCATAAAAATTATAAAGTAACACCAACGCAACTTACGGAAAAAAACAAACATTTTTTACCTTGTCTATTTCTATCTTGTGGAAACAGACAAACTAGATGAGGAGGAATTTATAACCAACACCCACACCCACACCTACAGTCCGCCTCGGAACAGGAAAACCTAGTGAGGAGGACTGAGAACAAACTACTTCACTCTATATATTTTTTAATTTACCTTATATTGTATTTTTACTTTACTTGATATTGTCATTAAATAAAAATAAAAAAAATAAAAAATATATACTAGCTGATCCCCGGCATGCCATTCAAAGAAATAAATTGATTCTCCCTATGTGTCCTTTCCCGTGCATCCCCGTTCCCTTTCACATTTGATAATGCCAGAGCTTACCATTATACACGGTGTCCGGAAACTCGTAGTACAAGCGGGAAACTGGAGAATCTACATCACATTTGGAATCGATTTTGTAGTATAACTTTTTTTGATTTGAGCTTTCGTTTTCGAGTAAATCGAGTCGGAAGTTGAATTTTTATTGATCAAATTCTTGTAAATTATTAGTGACGATCACAGTACCTAAGTAATAAAAACTATTTAAAAGAAAATAAACAAAAAAATCCGGATTATTTTGCATTATTATGCATTATTTTGAAATCTCCCATCATTAAAAATAATTTAGTCGGCAGCTCAGAGGTTAATTTCACAGCTGACTGTATGTTCACGCACGTTGTAGTTCAAATTGCGTTGCGAAAGAACAGCTCTCTCTTTTTCTTCGGTTCAATAAACACGTGAAAGAGCAGACGAACAAGAAATGTCACCGCTTCGCACCGTTCTGAAAAGGGGATCCCAGGATTCCTGGACTTTTTATGGTAGATTAGTTTAGTTTACGCCGGTTCGCTGTTGACATGATTTATATCAACAATCCTTTCGTTAATTGTAAACTTTATATGTAAAGTGTGTGTTTGTGAATTACTTTTGTGTTATTTTCATATTTAAACAATAGTGCTTGATTAATTATTGTGGAATATACAACGCAGAATATAATGATATGTTAAATGTGTGTTTTGTGATTGGAAACGGAACATTGCTACATAATGTAAGTAGGTACCCATCTGTGCTATCAATTTATCTCACAAGATTTGTTCAAATTGGTCCAGTATGAAGTCAAGTAGTGAGTATTAGTGAGCGAGTTCGTATTAATTTCAAGTAATTACCTATTGGCCCCTGCCCGTTGCAAAATGGTGGACTGCCACGCAACAAAGTAAATACGCTAATTAACCATATTGTAATGCTTAAAAGAAGTGAAATTTTAGAAGAGGTGGAAGAATAAATTAGTAAGGTGAAAATAAATAAACTATGGACACGAAAAGAGATTAATAGTAGCATAAAAAAATAATTTTAGAGTTGCGTCTAACCCCAAAAATGCCGAATTTTATTTATTTTTTAATATTTTTAAAATTTTAATTGTAAAAATGCTTAAATTGAAAATCTTTATGTTTATTTGGGTTCTCTATGTGATGTGGATTCACCAGTTTTCCGCTTGTACTACGAGTTTTCGGACACCTTGTATATAGCTTATATGTTATTCTGATGTATGAGCTATATTATTGTAAAGTTTCATTAAAATCCATTCAGAAGTTTTTGCGAGAAAGAGTAACAAAGAAAGAAGACCCCCTAGACTGAGCAAAGCGGCGAGGCGGGTGCCGTTAGGTCGGGGAAATGATGCCGTTTTTTTTCATGAAGTTTTGAAAATGATATCATTTTGCGTAGCGGCCTTGGCGAGCAATACACATATTGAGCCTTTCGGCCACTCTTCCCAGCACATATTGTGGATGACGGATAGCGATGACGTCCTCAATCGCCTCCTTCAAGTGTTCGAAGTCGAAGTTTTTTTACCTCAGCTTTGACGTATCCTCACAGAAAAAAGTCACTCGGGGTCAAATCGGGGGAGTGCACATCACAACGCTTTCCCCGTTTTTAAAGAACATCTCCACAACAAAGCTCCGGTACTTACCTGACCACGGCACGGTCACTATCATAAACGGCATCATTTCCCCGACCTAACGCCATCCGCCTTGCCCCTTTGCTCGGACTGGGGGGTCTTCAGTGAGTTTTCGAAACTAGTAACTCCTCTCTGCCCCATCCTGTATTAGTAAGATTTAGCACCAATGTTAAATGTGTCTGCTTGATTTCCCAGGAGGTTGGAAGGGTCCACCAGCATAGTGGGTCTGATAGACGGACTTCTCATAGACTTTGATGTCTTAAAGCGAGAGGTGAATGAACTCAGCAATGTGTTTACAACCTTCAAGTCCAGCATTCCAGGTACGATGCAACCAATATTTTATACATTAAAATACCTTAGAATGTAATGTGGAGTCATCTTTGATTCAAATTCTATCAATTTAGGAGGCGGGCAAAGGTACTACCATCCCTGGATCCATTCATTGAATATTCGACACCTCTGTCTTAATTGATTTGCTACGTTTGGTGACATAGTCCAGGTTTATCTAGGTCTCGGTGGCGGATGCGACTGCCCATCAACTGATTGAGGGAGACACTCCAGCCGAACTCTCTCGGACTTTCACAGCAGTGGGAGGGATGGATTCATACTTCCGTTACTCCTGGACACATTGACCCCCAGATTCCTACCCGTCCCTCGAACCTTGTTCCTTCCCTGGCCTTTCTCTCTTTCCATTTCTGAAAAATACCCTCCACACAGCACTCCCCAAGATGACACAGGCCTTGAGCGAAATTATTTTCCTCGGCCGCCTGTGTGGATCTTAAAAAAAATCTGATAAAAATCTGATCTGTTAAAAAAAAATTTGGAAAAAAGGTAATAAACAGTTGATACTAAAGACGGGTTGTTTCAAAAAATTTGATGGATTCATCAAATATTTGATGTTAATTTTCACGTTCTGTGTAAGTTCTATTAAAGTTTTGTGATTATTTCAGTTTTGTGAAGCAGCTGTCCTATAACGACATAATAACAGAACTTGAATAGAATCTACACAGAACGTGAAAATCAACTTCAAATATTTGATGAATCCATCAAATTTTTTGAAACAACCCATCCTAAGGGGCCATCCATAGAGAAGTGTGACATTATGTGACAAGGGGTATGGGGGGGTCATCAGCTCTGTGATGTCACATGTAAAAATTTGAATTTTCTGTATTCATGGACATTGGAGGGTCTAGAGTCGTTCAAATAAATGTAGCTTCGTTCAATTAAAAAAATAGAGTCTTGACGTGTGGGGGGAAGGAGGAAACCATATGTTTCCTTATAACCCTGTTGGGAAAGTGGTGGGGTCCCCTCCAATGATATATTTGAGTAAAATTGGTGGCTAGGCTCCAATGAAGTGATGTCTGTGTCTTGTGTGACAGAGGAACTAACGGATGGCAACGGGTCCGGCCTGAACATGAACCACATCAGCGGGATGGACGCCAAGTTCTGCGAGATAGACGAGCTCATCACCCGACTGGATAACGCCTTCAACAATCAGGTTCATAATTCACTATTCAACTCGGATCTCATCAAATTCCTTTTCGTAAGTTGGTACTTATTTGGGTGAATATACAGATAAGCAGGACACGGTTGACCTCTTTTTTTGCCAGTGTTTCCTTAAGAAGGTATAACCAGACAAAACCGGAAATTAGTCATTTTTAAATCAAATTCCAGATTCGTATTGATTTTTTTTCTACAAAAAATATAAATTGATTTCGAAAGATTTTTATTTTATCTAGTAAATTTATGTTTTAATTTGTGAAAAAATGTTTATTTAATTTTAATAAGGTTATACGGTTTGTTGTTGACAAATTTGTTAAATTTTCAACCGAAATGTTGTATTATGCAATCCGTATTTCAATGAATATAATCGTACAATAAAATAAATCAATAAATTATCTACTAAAGCTACTTTTCAGAATTTTAATTTTAGTTCAAATAAAAAAAAAAAATTCCAAGTACGTGTTTTGTGACGAAAATACTTATTTATTTTTGGTTTTCAAATTAATAAATTTTAGATTTTTTTACACACTTATTTTGATTGGACCTTATTGAAAAATTATAAATACTTGTTATATTTATATTGCTCACATTTATTTGATACTAGCTTAAGTACCTACCGTTGCCTGGGCTTTAGATCATGTCTCTAATTTTAGATCTGAATATATTTAACGCATTCTATCTATAAGTAGTGTAACTAAACTCACCATTAGTGATTCTTTCTTTCTACCTACTGTTAAATTCAAATTTATGTTAAATTAAATGAAAGCAAATCACTTTGTAATACACCATTTAATCAAATTTATGTCATCAAGTAAGTACCTTAACAACAGTGCTACTTTGAGTTCAATTTTTTTCTTTAAAAAATGTTTTTTATAATGTGATTTACAGTGTTTTATATTTTCAGTATCATTGCGCTTTAAAATTATATTTTACAGTTAAATTGGTGTTGCCAGCCTACAAATTTTGTGGTTCCATTTTTAATATTTTCTGCTTTTAATTGACAGACTGTACACTATGTGTGTTTTTAAATATACTTCGTTGCATTTAGCACATACAAATTATGTGTTAAGAACCCAAACATTATTATTTTTTGTTATATTTTATGCCGTCTGCTTTTCAAAAACTGATTTTTTCTTTCTCTTTTATTCCATAATGTATTTATTGCATAAAAGTACAAGCGAGTATCTAAATGACTTAGTCCTGATACTGTTTTTGCAATAAAGAAAATTTTAGATCGAGTATTCTTGTTGATATATAGAAGGTAATTAATTTAATAAATCAGGGTTGTCTATAATACCATTAACATCTTAAACAATTAAAGTCAAGTCGGAAATAAGTCTTCTGAGAGTTTTAGTAAATTTCATTTTTTCATCAAGTGGTTGTAATTTATTGTTTCTGTTTCTTAAAGTATACTTTTCTGTGGACAGATGAACATCTTCCAGGATCAAGTGACGGACATTGAGAAGGAGGTGATGGGCATCTGGGAGAATATCAACAACAAAGCCGAGGCGGAAGCCAGAGCTTCAGGTTACTCTACCTACATTACCATTATATGTCCACACAATACATATATGTATATCATACATATGGTTCCATGCCAACTGAGAATAAAGACAAATCAACACCTCCTTGAAAAGTCATTAAAAGCTATGAAAAACATAATTTTAAATTAGCCGATAACCCTAACCTAACCTATTTAACCAATTCTTTATATGTACTTTATTATCACTCTAAACGACTTATCTGAGATGGTTCTGAGTTGGTTTCATTCCGAGTTGTTCGGTCACCCATACATATATATATGATTGTTGGTTGGTTCCAGGTGCTGGGGAATTTTTGTCCAAGATCCTGGTGGTGCAGGAGGAGATGGAGGGCCTCAACGGGAAGGTGCACCGACTCAACGAGGACAAGGATGAGAAAACTCTCAAAATCAACGTAATTGTGTTTACAGACTACCCTTTTCACCCGTACTAACTGAAGACAATGCGTTGAAAGGCTCGGCCAAAGTCAAGCCCATTGCTCAATCCCTTCCCACATATTTTCATAAAAAGAGATAGCAAGTCGAATATATGCGGAAGCAGTATGTGCATAAGATCATTATTATCTACAATAACCATCGATAAATAGACTTTTAGAATTTTATTCAATATTAATATAGTTACAAAAGTTGTTGGGTCAATATTATGGAGCGAAAGAGCATTGCGACCCAAAATACTTTAAGCGCTATAGGTTAATGAATGTTTCTTCATCCTCTTTACACTTTTATCGTGCAGCTATTGATGTTGCCACTTCCAACAGTTGCCTGCCTCCTGAGGCGGCAGGGTCCTTTTACTAGACCTGATCATCTTGGATTTGGACTGTTTAGCACTCGGGCTGTAACAGTGTAGCATCTTTAATTCCAATACCAACCTCAGGAATGAAACATGCGAAGAAAAACCAAACAAGTTGGGAAATACAGCAATAACAACTTGAAATATTTGTTAGAACGTTTAATGTTCATAAAATGTAATGAACGTCAAATATAAAATATGCACATGTAATTCATGACTATTTTAATATCACAAGGTGTGTGCAACACTCAAAGAGTAAAAGCAAGTATAATATATAGTCCGGTCAGTGGCTGAGTTGGCATCACGTTTGGGTCCCGCCCAGGCGTCACGTGTTCGATTTCTCGGCTGACTAAGTCCTCCATCACAACACAAGAAACATTTTCCACTTTCTGTGTTGGTAGTATGAGATTTTCAAATATTGTCAGGTAATTAAATTTGTAACCCAGGAATGTTTGTCTTTCTTTTTTTAAAAATTAAAATAGTTCTACCATAAGCGTCATCTTTAATTCATGAGCTTAATATTGTAAAATAAAATCTGCATACAGATCTCTCAGATCATTGTTCAATAAATTGTTAGGCGCAATAATGGTAACTATCAAACTATTAAGCATATTATCTATTGTATAATGTCTGCGAATCTCTGCATTATTGTTGAATCAGTCACCATTCTGGCCCGCTGGCATGGTCGATCGATATGGGTTTTATCTAAAATGTCGGTAACTTGTCGTCGCTACCGAGCACAACTGCGGGCCGCTAACGAACAAACAACCGTTCACAACGACTAAGGGTTCCTTATTTATTTGATATGAACTGTTGTTTGTTCGTTAGTGGCCTGCAATCGTGCTCGGGAGCGATGACAAGTTACCGACATTTTCGATAAAACCTATATCGATCGACCATTCTAGGTGCCAACCCTGATGTGCCTGTAGAAATACACCGTCCCTCTCAGCAATGCACTGGATGTTTAAGTTATTGTGTTTTTGTTCGCTACGAGAGACCAGACTGAGTTTAAATACTGGGGGCCTACCCTCTATCTTTTGGTTTCACAAACCGGCACGTTTGTGATTTAACCTTAACTAGCGGGTGCTGTCAACTAAGCGGACCCGATCTATAATTACTGAAATATCTCTGTAAATATATATTTTTTTTATTTTTTTTATTAGTATCTATCTATAGCAAAATTTGTACATAATGTATTTATAAATTGTATTATATTAAATGTTGTATGTCATCTTCATGTCTCATCACGCGCCCTTGAGAAGAAGGGATTAGAGATGTTGTATGTCATCTTCATGTATCATCACGCGCCCTTGGTATTATAAAGTTTTTTTTTTTTTTTCACAGTCCTCCTCACTAGGGTTCCCTGTTCTGAGGCGGCCTGTAGATTTTCACATTTGTATTTAGTATCCAGTTGTCTTTACATGGTCTTCAGTATGTTTGATAGTTCATTTTCACTTTGTTCTCTCAACCATATTTTTACTTTTGTTTTAAATTTATTTATTTCTAATATTTTTTTTGTTTGAGTTGGTAGAGCGTTGTATAGTTTTGTCGCATTGAATTTCATATTTCTTTGTCCAAAAGATGTTTTCAAACTGGCTGTAGCTAGAATATTTTGGTTTATTGCCCTGGTTGTGTATCTATGTTGGACAGTGGAGTATTCTGATATGTTTTTTTTAATTTTAAATAAAATATTTTTTGCATAAAGTTTTTGTATGTTGTAGACTTGAATGCTTTGAAACAATTCTTCTGCCGGAGTTCTAACCGGTAATTTCAAAATTAAATTAAAAATAGAGTTCATATTTTAGGTATTCCTCTGCAATACATTTATGCATTGGATTAAACAATTACAACATATAAATATTTACTGAGTATACGGCACCGGGGTGCGAGGAAGTTTTTAGCGTGATAGGAGGAAGGTTAATACGCGTTTGTGACGTAGCTAAACCTGCCGTACGGACGTTGTGGAAGATAGAGAGTAGGCCCCCTGATATTCACAATGAGAATTAGCAGTAATTCATGATTGGTGTATGGTCTATTTTTCATTATATTAGTTTATTTCCTTTTCAGTAACACAGTTCCTTTAATGAAGTTTACCAGGGTTTACCAGGTTTTACCATTGGGTTTTGTTCAATGTCTTCTGGTTTCTCAACGCTTTTCAGTGTCTTGTTACATTACATTGATTTGGGGTTTGGACTGTTAATCTGTACTTAGACTGTTAATGTGTACTTGGACTGAATGCGTACTCGGACTGTTAATGTGTACTGGGAGTGTCCAGGTGCTGAACGAGGAGCTGGAGATCCTGAAGACGGTGAAGGCGGACATGCAGGAGGTGGAGTACCTGCTGGAGGAGAAGGCAGACATGGTGCTGACAAACACCAAGCTGTCCATCGCCCAGTTTGACACTGCCTATGCCAACATGACTGAGTCCCTCAACGAGGCTCACATTAAACTCACCAACCAGGTAACACTTTTTATTTACGTTTAAATGATCGTAACAAAAACATTAGGTGCTTAACAACCGGAATGTTCCACTATAAAATGAATTTCAGCCTTGAGCGCTCAGAAGTTTTAAGCATTCGGATTGGATATTTCCCGCTCTAGTTAAAAAAATCGTACCTCCAAATTTTTCATAATAATTCACATTAAATTTTTAAAAAATCCTTCAAATAAACCTAAAATAAATATAGTACTACTAATTTTATCCAAGTATTCTGATTTAAAGTCTTTTTGGTCTTCTGAAAAAATCTCATGCAGGAATTTTAGATTGTCGCCTTTGAAATTGTACGACTCATGTCAGGAATGCCAGTGTTCGCGGTTCTCCGTGCAGCTCGGGAACTGGAGGAGTGATTCAGTGGGGGTCACGATCCTCAACAGTGAGACTGAGTTGAAAAAAATTGAGAAGACGTTACCGAGCCGAGTAGCCGAGTCTACTGAGGTGAAGTTAGTTAACTGTCTAAATATCATAAATGTATTGTTTCCCCAGGAAATAACCCTGCGCAACACCCTGGATGAGATGGAGCGTGAGATGGAGCTGAAATTGTTCCGCGAGGAGTTGTCTCCGCTGCGCGACGCGCTCACCGAAAAGATACGCAAACTGCACGAGCGGCTGAAGGTCATCGAGAACATGAAGAAGGAAGCTGAAGCTGCCGGCACCAAATCCAAATACCTCAAGTGAGCTAACCACACTTACCTTCAGTAGAGCAATACCATACCATATCACACGCCTTTTCCAAGTCTTTAAAACTAGCAAATATTGTCCTGCAACATTCCTTGCTACTCTTCATAAAAGAGTCGCAAGTGATAAGTCTAGTTTAAGAGGCACACACTGGAGAAAAACCATTTTCGTTTTCCGCCTGTAACAACGCACATTGACAAAAGTCTATTTTAAATTACTTTTCTCATGTCTTGAATGTAGCTATTCATATTCAGAAAAGTCCAGTTTATGAGGCACATACTGACTCACAGTGGAGGAAAACCAATCTCTTGTTCCAACTGTAACTATTCATGTTCAAATGGTCACACTTTCACTCACAGTGGAGGAAAACCAGTCTCATGTTCAACTGTAACTATTCATGTTCAAATCATAACTGACTCACAGTGAAGGAAAACCAATCTCTTGTTCCAACTGTAACTATTCATGTTTATAGTCACACACTGACTCACGGTGGGGAAAAAAAATTCTTCTGTCTGTGATTTGCATTTTATTAGGATCGATGATTGCGCCTTTGGGGAGAATGACTACACTCTTTTGTTTGAAAATTAGATGGCTCAGAAATATTTCAGGTGCTTTAATTAAATACTGTGAGTAGAACAATATTTCCTTTGAAATAATGGAGTATTATTTTGATTAGGTTTTTTATAGGCCCAGAAAAAAAAAATAAGGCCTATAAAAACTGCTTTAAAGTTCAAAATCTCCTACTTATGAACCTCTTTTCAGTTGTGGTTTTATTATATGATGTGAAAAATTAAATTCTTTAGAAAATGATCTTAAAACATTTAAATATTTGTGCCTGAACTTCTCAAAATAAAATAAAACTTTTTTTGGAGTAGTTTTTTCTTGAATAAATCAAAACAGGCGTCTGGTGTTAAACGGGAAATTAAACCTTATCGCCATTAACATAAGAAGTGTTATTGTCAGCGGTCTGATCCCGAATTTTACTTGATTTTGCCGTGTGCATTTTGTGATACGTAATTGGATTCACTGTATATATTTTTTGGATGAGACACGAAGTAAAAAACTTCGATCCCCTTGGATAAGTTTTTAGATTTTCACGGCCAAAAGTATTTTCGTTATTTGTTTTTGGGGTGTTACGCCGTGTTGCGCTACCTCCTTCTTTAGCCAACATTTCGGACAGCGTTACAGTGTCCATCATCAGGGCAGATGTATAATTGTGTGTTCGTTCCCCTTTTTTAAATCCAATTAGTCCAATTTGATCTCCAATACTCTAAAGCCTAATGACCGGAAACTACCGAATCCAGTCCCCGCACGATGCTACTTGCAAGATAATAGTGGAACATGTTTTAATAAGGTATTAGTATGCAACAGCGCCTCTACGACCGATCCTTGATTTTTCATGGGTCTGCACTAGTGTTAACGTGTATTTTAAAGATAATACCTTAATGTATGGTTTGTTTGTTTGTTTGACCAGGGATGTGAACTGCATCTCGTGTGACAATAAGGTGGTGATGCTGCGTGGTGAGGAGGTGCCGCAGTTCCCGGGCTTCAAGCCGCTGCCCACACACCCGCGCCAAGCCCAGCCCGGCACGGGGCCTGGCCAGCAGGGGCTCGCCAGGGAAATGCAGCAGTGAGTATATATATATATATAATTTGACTACTTCACTATAGCGCCTTTCAGTGATTCGCATCACCTCAAGTTCACATTTATTGGCTCGCCAACAGAATACATCACATAATTATTACAGTAATTAACATTTTCAATATGGTTATAGCAATGATTCCAATTATGCAATAAATTTAAACGATAAATTTAAGCACATAAAACAAACAGGACCAAAATCAAATATTAGTAAATATTCGCACACATATTTACTTGTAAACACAAGACAATAAACACACAAGACATATGTACACACAAGACACACAAGACACATATACACACAAGACACATACACAAATATGCAAATGTGTGTTTATGTCTTGTATCTATACGTGTGTACATTGTACACACACATATTGCCATTGGATACTTGGATACATTGGATACTATTTCACATATTGCCATTGGATACTATACATATTACATTGATTTTTTAGTAAAGCCTCGATTAAATTGAGCGAGTTTACAAGCTACTAGCCGGTAAGTTTAAAAGCGGGAGAATCGGCGAGTTAGATTGATTGTCTCGATAACACACAAAACTGTCTATTCGCTCAGTAACGACAGTAGCAGCCAAAAATAACGACTCTCGCGCGAACTAATTCAGTCGACATTTTGTAAAAAACTTGAGCTTGTAGCTAGCGCCACACGCTAGCCAGTAGCGAAAATTACAGCTTCCCCAAGAACTAATTCTGACAGTTACAAAATCAGCTGTTGGTGAGCCGCCATCTTGAGCGAGTAGCGAGTAAAGTTGACCACCTTTCAACTTTTTTCGTAGATTGTCCAAAATCTGCTAGTTAGCTAGTAATACGATTACATAGAGCGAGTTTGCTTGACTTAGGATGGGTTGTTTCACAGAAATTTAAATGTAACATTGTCAAATCAAATGACCATTCAGTGCCATTTTATTTTTTAGACAGTTGAAAGGTCCCCGTTAAATGCCTATTCTAAATTTGTTTCAGTTTTTGAACAAATTTTGATAAGAAGAGGACAACCACCATATTGTTAAGTTTGTCAGTTTATTACAATTTAAATAAAATTTAAACAAGAAAGCTGAAACGCACCTAGAATCGGCGTTTAACGGGAACCTTTCATATTGCTGCTCTACTATAGTTTAGTACGTAGCATTTTGGAAAGTGGTTCAGTAATATGGGGACCAATGGATTTAACTTACTCTCAAATGATAGAGAAAGTACAAAAGAAGATTCTGAGATATTTATATCTTAGAGACTTCGGATATTATCCCTGGTTACATCCATCAGCCTTTTTGTCGGGCATGCTGGGTATTAATAGCCTCGCCGATAGAAGGAAAACTGCTTAGCTGACAACAGCATACAAACTTCTAAACGGTAACATCTGTATTCCCGATAAAATACAAAAATTTGAGTTTTTTGTCCCCGACAACTTCACAAGAGTGCGCAGACACAGAACTTTTGTTGTTCCGAGATGCAAAACTATCTTACCATTAGTAATGCTGCTTGGAAAAATGATTCTGTTACTAAATTACCTGTCCCCTGATATCGATATTTTTCAACTAAATATTAAAAAATTCAAAAACGCTATTATTACTTAATAAAATAAAATGTATGTTTTTGTAAAACCTTGTTATAGGTTTTGTAAAACTGTTAATGTGCATATAAAATAAAATAAATAAATAAATATTACAAAAAAACAAAATGGCGCTGAATGGCCATTTGATGACAATGTTACATTTGAATTTCTGTGAAACAACTGGGCCTTATTTGACCTGAGTGTGATTGCCTCCGAGTAATATTGTCCCTCGCGCAGGCTTGAAACAAGTATAATGCTGGCTGGTTTAATGAATTCAGTTTTGCCTGCGATCAACGAGCCTATTTTTCCAGTTAGCCACCTCACCAATGCAGTGTACAATAAATGGACTTCCAACACCTTTGCAAGAATCTCAAAATTAAAAAGAAAGTGATAATTCGGAAGTCTTTGACAATTTAATCAAATTTGAATGGAGACATAAGGAAGGAACATATAAATAAGTGTCATGTTCTTTATTCTGTAACACTAATACATGGTGCGGCAAAACAGACAGTGCAGTTTTGAAGTGCTATTAAAAAAAAAATGGCGCAACTTACAGAAATGGGGTTTATTTTATTTTATTTGAAACATAATACCGTTTTATGCATCAAATTCTGAAGATGACATCAAAAAGGTGATGGCCCCCAGCAGAGATATATTGAGGAAGTCAATTTCTGAAATTTTCGGCTGCGTTTTGATGGGCATAGTGGCGATTTCCTCCCGAATTCGATGCTTGAGTTCTTCCAAGGTGTGAGGCCAATGTTTAAAAACTTTTTTCTTCAGGTAGCTCCATAGGAAGACGTCGCAAATGATGTGATGATTAAATGATTAAATCAAGTGAGCGCGCGGGCCATCCCACAGAGAGACGAAGCGCGCAGGGACCATCTGTCGCAGTTTTGTTGTTGAAACTCGAGTAGTATGTGCCGTAGCACCGTCCTGTTGAAACCAGATGTCTCCCAGCTCTGTTTCCTCCATTAGTTCTTCCGAATGAGATTAAAAATAAATTCCAACATGGAAACATAACGTTGAGCGTTGACAGTCACGGTTCGTCCATTCTTCTCGAAAAAATATGCGCCAATCACACCAAATTTGGAAATCGCACACCACACGGTCACTTTTGGGGAGTGAAGAGGTCTTTCGTGAAGTTGCCTTGGGTTATTTTCAGTCCAGTACCGAAAATTTTGTTTATCCACCGTTCCACAGAGATAGAAGTGGGCCTCGTCACTACGGTACTGTACTACACTGTCAAACGGTAAAGCCCCGGTGTTGTTCGGACCAAACCATGGCAACGACTGAAAATGGAACGACCCTCCCGACACAATGAGACTACTCCCAGGTTCCTACCCCTACCACATGGGATGTGCTGGCCTTTCAAAACTGCACTGTTTGTTTTGCCGCACCTTGTATATCCTTTCTGGAAGTTAAATATCCACATTAGGCTACCAACTGTCTGCCTACAGTGTATCATAAGATATTCTGAAGCCTGGAGAAACTTAAACCTGGAGATCTCAAACCTGGAGAAACTCACAATCATTGGCAAAGTGTCTGGCAGTAGAAGCAAAGGAAAATCACCGATTCGTTGGAGTGATTAAACATGACAGGTGTCCAGAACATTGTGAGGAGTGTGGGAGCCTAAAGAAATATGTATGTATGTTTTGTGCTTGTTTGTTTGCAGGGTCAACGAGAGCTTGTGCAACCGGTACTGCGGAGGGGCGCACACCATGACCACAGCGCAGCAGAGGGTGCAGCGCGGGGGCAACTTTGCCACGCAGTTTGGGCTGATGGCCGTGGCTATTGAAAAGCCGGGCGCAGGCAGGAGGGTAATTATGGCTCTAATGTTTTTCACTTTTTGTACATTTCACTCTAAGAAGTGTTATGTACATATTCCGATTTGAAAGACACAATTTATTTATTTAATGCCGTAGACAATAATTATCATTTGTCGCTGTTAAGTCAAATGAGTTTGTTTTGCTAATCTGATTTTATGAATTATTTAGGCATTTGGTAATTTTTTGACCAATAACTAAAATAATCATAAAAACGGTTAGAACTCCGTTTCTCTTTGTTTTAAATTTTTTTCGTTCATTTAAAATAAGCCAATCTTTTTGATTTCTGCCAGAAATTTCTGAAAACAATGTTTATCAAGAACTTTAACTGTCAAATGTAATAATTATTGTGGATTGATAGCGTATGTCAAGTAATCATTGAAAATGATGATAAAAACTTTTATCCCGTCAATATTGACAGTTTAGTTTAGGGTGTTCGTACTAGGGCTGCTGTTATTTGTTATTGTTTGCAATGTAGTTAGAATGTATTGATCGATTGTGAATACTGCTCAAAAGACCCAACTGCTTGGAGACAGGTGATATTATGGCATCTCCAATTATGATATGTTGTGAGGATGACCGAAGCGGGGAGAAGAAAGAGATGAAAAGAATAAGGCGGGGAAGTACCCAGCTATGCAGATCTGGTTATCAAAAAGGTTAAAGATAGGATAGATAAGAAGGATACTGAGATGATACCTGGATGATACTGAGAGTATCTTCCACTCTAGAACATACAGCAAATGTATGTTTTTTAAGGGTCACAGAATTTGAACAATTCATCAAATTTCAAGGGTAAAATTCACTGAACATTTCATCATGGGCCGATTGTTTCATAGTACTTGAACAATAACAAAACTAAATATGACTTTCACAGAACTTGAATATTTACTACAATATTTGATGAATAGATCAAATTCTGTGAAACAATCCGCCCTGAATGTTTCAATTGTGAAATAACACAAAATAATCAAATAAAATCTGTTGATATTTGGCAAGATTAATTTTTTGATTGATTGTTCGATATAATTGTTGATTGATTGATTGAATCATTGATTTAAAAAAAAATTATATATTTTTTTATATGAATTCCGTACAAGAGTCCCAACTGAGACTATGGCACCCCCAATTGGGGTATGTTGTGAGGCTGAAGGTAGTGGAGATTGAAGGAGATGGGAAAGAAGAAGGTGGGAAAGTATCTGTCTATTGAGATCTGGTCACCAACACGACTAAAGCCATTTCAAGACAACATTGCTAATGTGAATAATTAATGTTTGTTAATTGATTATTTGACTGATTTATTGATTGTTGATTGTTTTATTGATTGCAGCCGTCCTCCGCCCCGGTGATGCGCGACCAGGCCGTGATGGCTCGCCTGAGCGCCGAGATGAAGGAGGAGGAGCTACTGCGCAAGAAATCTGTCTCGGCTGACCAAGGTGAAGTCCAACTAAACATTATATTAGACAAGTAGCAATAGTACACAGGTAGAAAGTGTGCAACTTGGCGCCACCAAACAAAGATTTCACCAACCACGCCAACCAGCACCACCAGTTGCTCTTGCTAGTTAGAGGCACCTCTGACCTCCATACTGACTAATCACTCCTATTATACTATAACACTTTAATATACTAGTCCTTAGTGTGTGTTATGCATTGCATTGCTTGTCTTTATAACTTCTTCCCCTAACTTACAACGATGTGAGTGCCCTAGTTATCGATATGCGAAAGTATGCTCCAGTCATTATTCCTAGTAATAATCTTCTAGTACAAGATCGCGTCCAAGGGCAAACGAGTTGTGCATATTCCCATGTGCACAAAACCTTCTTTTACCACACCACGGCAACAGCATCGGGCAGTATCGAGACTGCTCGGCCCGCCGAACCGGTGACAGATTACGCTTATAACGGCAAATCACTTGTCGGAGATAATGTTGCTGACATACTTAGCCATTTCAGCATATCAAGTGTGGGGGATGAGATTATGCTGAAATAGGCCAATACAGAGAGTATGGCGCAAGTCAGTAAAGTCAAGTAAATAATAATAATAATAATAATAATAATAATAATAATAGTGTTATTTCAGCCGAACAGAGCGGTGAGTGCAATACTCTGTCAGCCATATAAAAGCATACATTTATAAAATTCCATTAAATAATTACATTAAATGGGATATGCAAGATAGGATAAAAAAAACATAATAAGATGTAATAACATAATAAAATAAAATCTAAAATAAAACATAATGGTAAACATATTTAGTATTTGTATACTACAGAGGCTTTAAGTAATTTCTTCATGTTTGGTGTAAGGGCACGCTATGCCACTGTGCCACTGGCCTGGATGAGAGTGTTTTGCGATCTGGCGTGGTATTAATCTAAATTCAGTAAAGTCAAGTAAGCAACATAACTCATCCAGTGCATTATCGACGCATGCGAAAATCGCCTTGAAGCAAGTGAATTTTGGTCCACTTTGATCATGTGTAATCCAATGCTTCTGGAATGGATTCTTTGGGAATACTAATTTACAATGATAGCTAGTAGGCAGCTGGCGGAGGCAAAAACATTGGGAATGTATGGCGAGCAATATGCTGAAATAGGCCAAAACCAAATGATCTTTTATAGCTAAGTCTGTTGGCCCCATAAAACAAATTAGACTGGTCAAATAAAGATAGAATAATTGTTTTGCCTTTAATAATTAGCGGCTCTGGAATTTTCATTTTGCCTCCGCATTCCGCCTCCTAATGATAGCGCTATAACAGTGAATGTGTGTGTGAATGAATTGTGAAGAAGTGCGTGGTGAATTTTAACAGTTTGGTGAGATTTTCAGCGATGAATTCGACTCTCCCGAAGAATAATGTCGGATCTGCTAAAAACGGAAAATCGTTTTGTTGGCTGATTATAGTTTTTATTTTGATGATTTTAAAGTCAGCATTATCGGAATTTTGAATGAAATGAAATGATATATATGTACTTTTCTTATATGCTTTATTTATTGATCTTAAAACCAGTAAAAATGCAGGAAAATCTCTAAACAGCTTTATACTGAAATTACAAAATCACACATACGACATTGTTCTTTGGGACGATTGAATTATCAATTTAATTATTTTACAAATGTAACTCAGTGGAATGAATGAATCGCAGTACTCCAATTAATTTTTTGCTCCACCCATGTTAAATACTAGATATGTACATTTTAAAAGTGAAATGCACTGCTGGCAATTTCAGTCATGAGCCGCTTCTGGTAGGTACTTACCTAACAGATGTAATTTTTTTTATGCATTAAAATCAAAGATCCCATTAAAAAGTCTTGATAAATGATTTCTTTGGGTTTTCGGCAAAAATGTTATTGAATGTTAAATCACTTTTATACTTCCTCATTAGTTTATCTGTTTCTATCATCGAGGGGACTGTTTAACTCAGAATCATGCAACTTCAACACCTCCTTCGAAAAGTCATTAAAAGTGATGATAAAAAATCGGTTAATTAGGTTACATTAGGTTATGGGATATTTTTCAATTTTATTTTTTTCATAACTTTTAATGACTTTTGAAAGCGGTGTTGAAGTTGCATGATTCTGAGTTGTCATGGAACCAAGTGAGAAGATGAAAAAGATGGGGAAGAGGAGGGTTTGGAAGCGCCTGGCTATTCGGAACTGGTCACTGATTCTCGACATGGATTTAATCATGGTTAAATCCATAACAAATGTTAGGAGTGGTGGTCTGAAGTGGTGGTCCGTCCAGGCCGATACCGAGAGTATGTAGGATAATAATAATGTAATGAATGGATTTTTTCTGTTGCAGTTGGACCACCCTCGGAGAAGCCTAGAGGAAGCAAGGCGTCCATCGCCGAAACTGTAAAACCAACCGTTAGTTCCCTTTTTAAATTATTAACTTCGCACAGAAAGTCCTACGCCTGCCAATAAGGCATACCACAACGTTTGCGTACTGTGGTGTATAGAATTATACAAGTAGTTTCAAAGTCTTCAACAGATGTTGGTATAGATAGTTATATGTTTTTTTGAGGTGTCTCAACCGATGTTAGTTAAGTAGTACCACCACTGGAGCGCTTTTTGCCACAATATGGCACTATTTAAAATACCTCGGATTGCTTTGCTGCCAATTTCGGAAAATTTTCCCCTATTTGTATGTAATTAAGTAGAAGTTTACGATTTTATAATTTTTTTTTTATGAATCCTATGAATATGTGATATTATTGGCTGTACAGAACTATAATCAGTTTGTATGTTTCCATATTAAAATTCGAAGGTATGATTTTTTTTAATTTGGGTGGAAAATATTCAAAATGATCACCAAAAAATGTCGAGCAATCGGAGAAAAAAGTTTTAAATTGCGCTGTCGCTCCAGTGGTTAGAAGAATGTCGACTATTTTCTTTCGTGTCTAATGCACCAACGATTACAGAAATAGTTGATGATACATGATAGAGAGGGGGGCTGCAGTATTGGGTTCCCTAGCTTCAGAGTAACTTAGTAGAGCTTTCAATAGGTCGGACATCTGGTCCAGTTAAATATTTATCATAAGATAATTTAAATAAAGCAAGTTGTAGTCTCGACAAACCTCGATCTTTAATGGAGTTAAGTACATCATACTTACAATGAAAATACAGTTCTTCCTGCAACACCTGGGTCGTTTTTCTTTTTAACCTACATAAAGTTGTCTCCACCAGTTAGTGGAGAAAAATTCAACAGAATTACCAATATTATTATTTTATAATTACTTTAAGATCTACTGTACTAAAGACGTAACGACTGTGTGCATTTAAAAAAAATATGTGTTTATATTTTTGTAGTAAAAATTACGTGACAGAGTTGTAGCTCCTCGTGATAAAGTGTATTTCATACAAATCACAGTTGTCTTCTGCCACCTCGACTTGCGTGTATTTTATAATGTTACAAAAAAAATGATATGACAACATAAAATATAAAACTATTTTTAAACTTCAAAAGCAACCTGTTAAGCCTATCAAGTAACAGCGATTATTATTTTTAATGATGTTTTAAAATATTTTTAAAAATCTCAAAAACTTGCCTCCTACAATTTTTATGTTGTACGACAATTCTGTCATGTGGGTTGTCATCCGAAATAGGTATACACGCAGCTCGTGTTTGTCACCCCAATAGGCATTTTGGGCCTCCTTCCCCCCTTGCTACAATTTCCCTTCTGAGATCCAGAGAGAATTCAATCATAGTAAAAACAAAATGTGACAGAGTGGTAAAAGTTATGTAGGTTAAAAAGAAGAACAACCCACCTACCTTATTATAAAAAAAATTCAGCAATAAAAAATGGCTCAATTTCTCACAAACTTTTGTTTCTGTAATTTTTTGGAATTTTATAATGTAGTTTCACATTAATGTATTGTTTTTGTTACTGTTATAATGAAAATACCATTTGTAGAGCGCCGCATCATTGAAGGAGGGAGCCCGGGCCAAGTCCAAATCTGGCAGCCGGCGCAGCTCCGTGCAGAGTGAGTACTTCCCTAACTTCTCACTTCCTCATTTATCATACATTTTACTATATATGCAATATCGATCGTTCAATTGATTAGTCACACTTCTCCGAATAATTTAATTTGAGGTAATGTGGAAAGCAATATTCAAATGCTCATCGTAAATCAAATATTATTTACACGGTCTGTTTTTTACATATTAAATATGGTATGAAATAACACCGGGAAGCATAATGGTCCGGTACATTAATAAGACATTTTAAAATATACTATTAATGATACAGAATATATTTTTTTTTTAATCTGAATATTTCACCAAAGTCCCAGCTGCTCCCATCTGTAGCCAGTGAGGTAGTAGGTAGTAGGGAGGGGAAGGATATGGGGAAGAGGAAGGTGGGAAGTACATGGCTATTCAGATCTGGTCACCAAATACGGCTAAAGCCATTTCAAGCAATGTTTAAATTCTGAATGAATGGTGGTCTTACACTAGGGCGATACTGAGAGTATCTTCCACTCTGGAACGTTCAGCAATTAATTGTGAAACAACACAAATTAATCAAATAAAATTTATTTGCCACACCGGGATTTGATCCCACGACCTTCGGATTGTGAGTCCATAGCCTTACCCCTCGACCACGGAGGCCGTCTTATTATTTCGTATTCTGTCTGTTTATTTCTCTACAAGTTTTTGTGCATTATAATTGATTTGGTGGCATTTATGAGTAATATGAGTATTGTACCAGATTGAGGTTGCATTTTTACACATAACTGTATACTCAACTCAAATTTCGATTTTTCAGAAATGTCGGACTAATCAACTGGTAGAAAGGTGACATTGCAATAGATCCCTATGCTTAGTGAGACGAGTAGGTACTCTCAAATTGACTACACTCAGGAGTTCACAGCATTCGAGCTCGGAATTTACTATTTCACGCGATTGATTAACTTTTTACTTTCTAATTTTTGAGTTTTTCGGTCTAAAAAATGAACCGTTTGGAGAAGAAAATTGGTTTTGATTTTCCTCTCAAAATTGGTCTGCTGTTCTTTATCCTAATCACAGCATGTAGGTAGGTATGAGTAATAAATAATAAATAATATTTTTGTTTAATTTGATCTTTTACGTTTTCAGAAGTGGCTGAGGAAGCTGCTGCAGAAGCCGGAGAAAAGGTTTGAATTGCAGTTTTTATTATGTTTGCTTAGAGAGTTAAGGTCCACTACTTCCTTTCCTCAAACCCTCCACCAGCATCCCCAAAGATGACATAGGCCCTGCGGGAAATTATGTTCCTCAGGGCCTCCTGTGTGGAGCTGGTGTAAAAAATAGTCTGTTTCCTCTCTCCTACGAAATGAGTATCTTCGAGGTATAGGTTCAATGTTTCCTTTCCTCAAACCCTCCACACAGCATCCCCAAGGATGATACAGGGAAATGACTTCTCTCAACAACATAACTGAACCTTTCCATGAGTAATGTGTTTGTCTGGTTTGAAGGTGCCGAGTCAGCAGGCCAGCGTCACGAAGCAAGGCAGCAAGACCAGCGCTGCGAGCGCCCCCAAGCAGGCCAGCGCGGAGGCCGTCGGCGGGGAGGAGGCAGCACCCGAGGAGGCCCCAGCCCCGGCAGAGGGCGAGGAGGCCCCGGCCCCTGCGGAGGGTGAGGAGGCCCCTCCTGAAGAGGCCCCTGTTGAAGAGGCCCCGCCAGAAGAAGCTCCCGCGGAAGAAGCCCCGCCAGAAGAGGAGGCTCCCGCAGAAGAATGATGAAATAAAATGCGGCAAACACATATCTTTATCAATATTTTCATATCAGAGTACTAGTCATTTTCAGGAGGAAAAATTATGGTTTTATTGTGAAACAAATATAAGTTACCCAGTAACGTGATAATATAATTAAACCGCGTACTTCAAGCCAGAGAACTTTACTTTTCAGTGGTTTCGTAAATAGTAGCCTTCAAAGTATGATATGGTTAAGTAATTTTGGATAATTAAGGCATTTTTAATACCAAAAACTAAATTTATAAATTTTTTTTTGATTATTTCAAGAAAAATGTGAATGACGTTACTCGACCTTCAAATATCTCGTATTTGAGGCGCTCAGCGGAAGAGTGGCCCAACCCACAAAAATTCCTATCGGCGAAAACATCATTTGTTACACATTTTTGTCATGTCTATGAAGCCAATTATAGTTTTCACTATTTCAAAGATTTATTTATTTATTTGTACACGCCCGATTAGGGCTTTTACATATGATAACATTAAAAATACATTTGATACAAACTGCCATAAAAAAGTAAACGACGATATTGTCCAGAAATCAAGGAATCCCCTGTCAATACGGTGCGGAGCGATGGCATTTCTTGGACACTATTGTTCGTCTCTTCTTTCACGTGTTTATTGAACCGAGCAAATAGAGACCACGAGTTTCCGGACACCGTGTAAAACAATATGATGTTTTCGTTGATGTGGGTTGGGCCACTCTTCCGCTGAGCGCTTCAATTATACATAGAATTACAATACTTTTAAGAAACTAATTATCACTTTCTTGTTACAAACTTCAAGACTTTTAATAACTTTCATGAATCTTTTTAATGTTGGGTTTTGTCGTCTCCTGTAAAAGTTTCATTTCGTGGCTTGAAGAGTTTTCCTAAACCAAGAGTCATGTAATTACTTACCTATAATGTTTGTACTTCTGAAAAATATTCTGTTTAGTTGAAACTATGGCAGGTTTAGCTGCAGAAGCGATTGTCTGATTTGCCTTTTATATTAATGAAAATATGGATGTGTGTCTGCTTGAAAACGAGAGAAAAGTCTGCTAGAAAAATTATACAGATCAGTATATTTTGTGGAAAATTTTTGTGACATGTTTTTATCGTCGAATTTTTTTTTTACATGTTTATAAATGCTATTTATCAATATTTCGGTATTCTTTATTGTGTAATGTGTTCGATTTATTTGAAAATACTACTGTACAAATGTGATTTTTTATGATTAAAATTAAAACACAATATCTTCTTCAAATACCTACGGCAAACTTATTTTAATTTCAAATTAATAAATACACAGTTTTAAACACTTTTATTGTTTAAAAAAAAACTGACAAAGCAAACAAAATTAGCAAGGGGTCATTTAAAATTATTTTTTGGTTATTGATAATATTAAATTTGAACTCTTTCTAATTTCGAAGATTTCAAGTTTGCCTAAATGGATACATTTCAATTCAATTCAATTTAAAAACATAACAAAATAAAAATTTCAAATCGTTTTTTCAAATAGAGAAAATATTAAGATTAAAGCATATTTAAGCAATTTAAATAATTTAAACAATCTTCATAAATTAAACAATTTAAACATCAATGAAGCACAATCAGACTAACAGCAATAAAGCTTGCTCTCTAAATTGTGCTTCATTGATGTTAAACATATCGATATTCAAAGTGATTCTATTTAACAACAAGACTGCTCTCCCGACTGGCATAACCATTGGCAAGTTAGTTCTGCAAGCCGGGAGATAAAATAGTCTATGCTGTCGGTGACGGAGATAACCATCGGGAACATAGAAACTAATGCTCTCCATAACCATTAGCTTTCCGGTGTAACAACTCTATTATTCCATTATTAAAATCAAAAGTAAGTTTCGTCTCCAATAAATGAATAGCAAACTCCGAGAAACTATTACTCGTTACACCTTATATGCTTCTTTTCCTAATTTCTTAGTTCTTTGAAGTTTTACCCTTATGAAAAAATCCACAATCTTTACAATTTCATTTATAGACTTCAGATTTTTTCATTTTTAAGTCTCTACCTTATTATTCAATCTGCATTTTTAAAAGTTTATTATTTGCTTAAAATAGTTTGTTTTGAATACACAATTTTGCTTATTTTATTATTAAATACATACTTGATCAGCTATTTGAACAACAAACTATTTCAAAGAATTCTAGAACAGTATTTGTTATTGTTGTTCCTAATAATCTAGCATTCTTTCAACTCTACCTTGAGACAGCTACATTATGTGGGTGTGCGTACTAAAGATATTAATATCACGCTCCAGTCATCCAGAGTTCAATCTAATTATAACAGAATCAAATAGCTGAAAGTGTTTTCATTCCGAGCAATGTTTGTGGCCGTGGTATTGGCTCATACTTGTACTCATACCTGTCAGTGACTTGTCATGTTTCATAACTAGTTCAATACCTATTCACAAAGTAGCAAGGTTACAAATGAAAGTGCACTAACTTCTTTAGTGCAATTACACCAGCTGTGACTTGTGACGTTGTTGTGTTTTCATTGATGTGTCAAGCAGTCATAAAACATTTTGAGGTTATTACATTCATATTATCATTGATTGTGGCTATTGAAGACCATTGTTGACTCTTCGTTTATAGTTAAAATGTCTGGAAAAGGCGAATTGTCAAGTGTAGAAAGTTTAATAAACAAACTGAACGGGGAGGATCAGATTCAACTGAAAACAATTCTCTATGGCAGAAGTGATGAGTAAGCAGAATTCAATAATCAGATTTATCATTTGTTTTTATCACAAGCCCACGTTGGGTGCCAAATTATAACCATAAATTTTAGTAAACATAATAATAGTTTATTTCAGAATACATAGAGTCAGTCCGGAACAAAGAATTTATTGCAGACAAAAACAATATTAAACAATATATATAAAACAAAATAACTATATTCGCGGGAAAGGCAACACGGTGCGCTGACTCTGGACTGGGTACGAAATATAAAGAATTCCTCCTTACGGAGAGGGAAGGTAAAACTCGCCATCAGTATCAGATTGAACCAAGGTTGTCTAAGACCGGTCAGCGGTTGAGTTGGCATAGCGTTTGAGTCCCACCCAGGTGTCGCGTGTTTGATCCCTCGGCTGGCCAAGTCCTCCATCACGACACAAGCAACATTTTCCGCTTACTGTGGTGGTAGTAGGAGTTTTTCAAATATTGTCAGATTATTCGTAATTCGGGAATGTTTGTCTTTCTTAAAAAAAAAAAAATAGGTTCTCAACTCTGCCTATAATGTATTTTAAGATACTCACAAGTTGCTCGTTACTAGTAGTGTTTGGCAGAAGAAGCAATGCGCTGACCAAATATCACTGGCGTCCGGTACAACGGTGCCCGAAGCTCTCCATACAGGGCAGAACCGTGAGGAGTGGAATGTCCACCATGAAAATTGGACTTAACAGGAATATAAATGCTAGAAATATTTCGATTCTCATGTCATACAAAATTTAAAATGGCGCGTCGTATTTGCAAAAGGCAAGTAAGCGAAAACGTGGTTTTTATTTATTTTGTGCATAATTTTATAAGAATGAAAAAAAGTTAGAACATGCAAAACCTCAAAAATAGTCTTGCCATTAAGGAGTATTTTTTAAAAATTGTTTCTTATATTATTTCATAGTGAAGTCATGAAAAAAAAACGTTTTTTTTTAGTGGTTTTATATTTTTTGTTATGTAAATAATAATTTTATTGTGATTCCAATGCATAGAAAAGCTAGTAAGAGCTTCAATTTATCCGTAGCATATTTTTTGATTTTTTTTTTTTTTTTTTTTTTTTTTTTTTTTTTTTTTTTTTTTCACATGTAGCAAACACATTGTGGGAATACATTATAATAAACACGATGGTATAACTTTGTTTAATTCCACTTTTTATTTTCTTATCCAACTAGTTTCGGTTCAACCTGAACCTTCTTCAGGGAAGAATAAAAATATACTAAACAAAATACAGATATTCAGAAATTACATGTTAATTAGAAGAGGGAGAAAGAACATCAACTTAAGTGGGGGCGAGGAGGGGAGGTGGCTACGAGGGAGGGGTGGAAGTGGGCGGGGCTAGTGGAAATATTTTAAAAATGGGGCTGTTGGACAAATCTAATTGTTTATTTAATTAATTTACTTAATAAACAATTAGATTTGTCCAACAGCCCCATTTTTAAAATATTTCCACTAGCCCCGCCCACTTCCACCCCTCCCTCGTAGCCACCTCCCCTCCTCGCCCCCACTTAAGTTGATGTTCTTTCTCCCTCTTCTAATTAACATGTAATTTCTGAATATCTGTATTTTGTTTAGTATATTTTTATTCTTCCCTGAAGAAGGTTCAGGTTGAACCGAAACTAGTTGGATAAGAAAATAAAAAGTGGAATTAAACAAAGTTATACCATCGTGTTTATTATATTTTTTGATGTTCATAATGTAAATCGATTTGTCGTAAAGATGAATCTAAATAGGATTTCACGTACAGCTTCATCTTAGGAAAAATGCTTATTACTAATTATATCATCATCATCATCATCATCATCATCTTCGTCCCCTTATCCTATTCGGGTCGGGGACCCATTGCATCGACGAGGCTCCTCCATACGTCCCTGTCTTGAGCTGACTGTTCGGCCTCCGTCCATGGCAGTTCCATCCTCTCCTCACACAGTTTCTGGAGTTGCCTCGCCCAACTGTGTCTGGGGCGGCCCACTGGACGTCTACCCTCTGGAGGGGAGGGTACTAATTATATATTTTTTAATATTATGAATGAACCCTAAACAAATTAATATGAACAACCAAACTACCAGAAACAGAGAGATTTGGATTGTACACAATGGACTCAAGCAAAGTGAATCTTGTATTGAGAATCAGCAAGGTTTGTAAAAAATGCTTTTAACAAGGTAAGTTCATCGAGGGGGTAGAGCGGCGATTGGCTAGAGTTGGAAATTTGAATTAACTGCAATACAAGTGGCAGTGTTTTACTTCAAGCTACGTCACGCGCTCGAAATTTCGAAAGCTAAACTTGTTAAACGCATTTTCTACGAACCTTGGAGAATCAGCGTTGCGTTGGTAGAAGTCCAGAGCAATCATTAGTTGATGTTCCGAAGTTTGAATGTCTTGTTGAGTTGTTTCTTCAATGTAGTAGGTGCGGCTGTCAGGTGTGATCACCAGGGGAATGTCTCTCACTTTGAAATGAGGAGAGAAAGTTTGGGAACTAAATAAACCGAAATGAATGTTAAATGTGTTTGATTCCTCTTAAGCTGCGAGTTGCCGACTTCAGAGGCGACCCGGCAGTTTGCGGCGACGCACAATGTGGAGGTGTCGGCTTACGGTTTCTCGGCTGTGCGCGAGGAGACGCGACCTCCACGCGTGGTGAAGGTAGGGGCGGTGCAGCACAGCATCGTGCTCTCCACCAGTGCACCCATCCTGCAGCAGCGTGAGGCCATCCACACCAAGATAGGCGAGCTCATTGATGTGGCCGCTAACGAAGGGGTCAATGTTCTATGCCTCCAGGAGGCCTGGAGTAAGTTACAAATATTAATACTATTTATTAGAACTTTTTAATAATTTATATTAATATACGTCTATACGGGCATTTACAAAACATGTGAAAACTTAATAATTTAGTGCAAGCAACAGTAATCGTGAGATAAATTATACTAATTAAATTGTATAGAACCCATGCAGAAGAATAGTGGGTATTATGTTAACATTGATTTATTGATGTATGTTATTATGACTTGTTTGTAACTATATTCCGTACAGTTGAACACATCTACTGAAAGAAATCGTTTCCAACTGCACTTTAGGTATCGAAAATAAATACCGATAATATACATTTTTGTATGTCAGGGGTTATAACAATGAAATTTTGTACCTTTTTAAAATGGTAATGCTATATCATAATTTTCTGCTCACGTATTTAGCGCTTTTATTAATACCATGGCGACCCACGTTTACTGTACCGTTATGGCAAAAAAAGGCAATAAACAGATGTTCCTTATCGCTATAATGTTGCAGCTCTTTCTTACACATTAAATAATGGTAAGACAAAAGACGAGACATGAAAAAATTTGTGTGACTGACCTCCAAGGCGCTTTTTTTTCCTTTGGAATAAACAGATATATCTTATTACGGTTCAGCCACGGCGGCAGGAATTACGTTTCATTTTCTTTTTACATTTGAGGGAGATGTATGATAATGATTGTATGTTTCCTTTGGCGGGTGCAGTTCACCATTTATCTCGTCTTCATCTGTGTAAGAAATAGCTGCAGCATTATATGTTTAAGAACAAAAGCAAAACCAAGCGCATTGATATTTAGCGTTTTTGAATTTTTGGAATTCAACTTCAATACACATTCACACTTCAATATTATCCTTGTAACTATATTCCATACTTTCAACATTATAGTCACGGCTAGTAGTATTGTAGAGGTCTACAGAGATATCACGGTGCAGTGTGTGAGAGAGATGCAAGAAAATGATTACGTTTTTCCTTTGGAAGAAACAGACTAGTACATCTCATCTTTTGAAAGAGCTGCAGCATTATTGTGATAAGGAATGCATGTTTATTGCCTTTTTTTGCCATAACGGTACAGTAAACGTGGGTTGCCATGGTATTAATAAAAGCGCTAAATACTTGAGCAGAAAATTATGATATAGCATTACCATTTTAAAAAGGTACAAAATTTCATTGTTATACCCCCCTGACATACAAAAATGTATATTATCGGTATTTACACAGTGCCGTAATCGTGAATCATCACGGTAATATTAAAAGCCCTCCGTACCTATGTTTAGATGTAGTCTAGTGTTGTGTGGAGCTAATGTAACCTAATTGTAGCGATGCCCTTTGCCTTCTGCACCCGCGAGAAGCATCCCTGGTGTCAGTTTGCTGAGTCGGCAGAAGATGGACCCTCCACTCTCTTTCTACAGGAGGTGAGTTCACTTCTTCTTCTATATCTTATTTTAGAAGGGTCGGTCAGATACTCATATGTGTGAGGTGCGATACAATAATATTAAGTGACCCGACAGTTGGCCTCCCGAAATTATAATTATTAGAAAAATTATATTTTTTAAGCATTATTTACGAATTCCAAACCTAAAATCGACTTAAAAAATACCTTTAATAATAAGTTGTTATCGATATCAAGCGAATTTAATAATTTTTTTTTTTTTTTAGTACACAAAACAGGCATGTTGCCCAAAAATTTATAAATATAGATGATTTAACTTCTCCACGAGTATGGGTGAAACAGGATGGTTGAAGTTTTGGAAGACATACCTACAATACCAGCTTCACAGTTTTAGTTTAAAAATTCTTTTTGCGTCATTTAGCGGTCCTCAGAGTAAGGAAGCAGTTTTTTTTGTATGGACATGTTTTTTTTTCGATGTTGTTTTATTTTTGTGGATTGAAGTACACGACGTTTTAATTCAAAACAAAATATTATTTTTAGTTAATCTATGATAATTTATAAAAAAAATTAACTAAAAAAAAACTCACTCCTCACGTACAGTTTTGTTCACCAAAACTCACTCGCGGAGAGGTTAATTACAATGTAATACCAAAAATTAAATTGTAGCAAAAATAATTAGCTAAATTTGCAAAAAAGAGATAATTTATTATTGGCACCTGTGCTGATGGGGCAATGATTTAGTTGGTACCATAAATAAACCAATCCCAATATTTCTTGTCTTTAAATAAAGGGCTTCATCACAATATCAGCTTTATATGATTGATGGCAAAATATATTTTTTAAAGTGTTTATTAAATGGGTCATTAAAAATGTCTTTTTCATTATTAGAGCACTTTACATTGTTTTAATTTATATTGTCTATTAGTATTTAGAATGAGTTAATGATGAATGTAAGTAAGTCTAAAGTCATGGTGTTTGAAAGAGAAAGTACGAAAACAGTGTGTGATATAGTTGTGAACGATGAATACTTGGAGCAGGTGGATGAGTTTGTGTATCTGGGTAGTATGTTTACGAGAGATGGGAAGGCTGATAGAGATATCGAAAGAAGGGTAAATGCCGGTAACTCCATTAATGGAGGACTGAATGCCGTTGGCGCTAATAAAAAACTGTCAAAAGGAGCGAAACTAGCAGTCCACAATGGAGTCCTGGTACCTACCCTGATGTATGGCAGTGAGGCATGGAACTGGCAGAGGAAGGATGAAAGTAAACTAAATGCTGTAGAAATGAGATCCCTGAGGCGTATGTGTGGTAAAACCATGTATGATCGTATGAGAAATGTGGAGATCCGCAAAGAATGTAAGGCTGATGTAAGCATAATGAGTAAGATTAAGAAAGGGACCCTCAGATGGTTTGGGCATGTAGAGCGAATGAACGAATAAAGTAGTGTAAGAAGAATATATGACGCAAACGTGAATGGTAGAAGAAGTCGGGAACGCCCGAGAAAGACATGGCACGATCAAGTGAATCAGATACTTGAGTCGGGCCATGTCAAAAGTCAGAATAAAAGAAGATTATGTATGAGACGATGTATGAATGTGAGTGAAGCAAAGAGTGTGTGCCAGGACCGAGTTGTTTGGCGGTCCGTCCTCTCTGCCTACCCCTGCGGGAAACGGCGTGATGGTTAGTTAGTTAGTTAGTATTTAGACAAGTAGTTTTATCCTTGATACATTTGAACGAGAATATGTTTTATAATTTTTTTATTTGGCGGTACATTGTCTTTGCACACTCCTTTGGAGACGCTTAGTTATATTTTGTCTACGTGGGCATTCCGTATTTTCCCTCAACCGACTGCATATTGTATTTAACTATGCCAGGGGACCAACTGTCATGGAACCTAATAAATAATAAGGTTAGGTTAGGTCGGGATAATTATAACTCCATTAAAGTTGTGCTGAGAATCAGCTTTTACGCTGATCTTCAATTTGATGTTCATTTTGCTAACTTTGAAACACCATAACCGTAATAATTAGTAAAATTACATCTAAAATATGAATACTCGATTTACTCGAAAGCGAAAGCTCAAATTAAAAAAAGTTGCAACGCAAAATCAACTCCGAGTTTGTTGTAGAATCATCCTGTTTATACCAAGAGTTTCAAACACCGTGCATAATTTATTTTATTTTTTGCAGTACTGCAAGAAGTACGATATGGTGATTGTTTCCCCCATCCTGGAACGCGATGCCGCGCACGGCGACACCATCTGGAACACGGCCGTAGTGATCGGGTCCGCGGGCGTGCTGGGCAAGCACCGCAAGAACCACATCCCGCGCGTGGGCGACTTCAACGAGTCCACTTACTACATGGAGGGCTCCACCGGTCACCCCGTCTTCCAAACCAAGTTTGGTAAAATCGCCATCAACATCTGCTATGGGCGTCACCACCCCATGAACTGGATGATGTTCGCCATCAATGGGGCGGAAATTGTGTTCAATCCTTCCGCAACGGTAAGTAGGCCGCACCTCTGACAGGGTCATCACCAATACTATAATATTTTTTAACATTACACACAATTGAAGGAATCCAAAATAAATTATTCATTTTATAGTTGGTATTCCTAGAGAATGCCTACATTATGGCTACCTTCTTTACTCATTAAATTTATTATGATTATCGAAAAGAAAATTTGCCATTCAATGTGTATTTTTAAAATTTTTATTATTCATTGATAACAGTGGTTTGCATAAGGCGCGGCATCGGAGGTGAAGTCGAAGGCGGGTTCTTAAATTTCAACCGTACAGTCTCTGGCGTAATAATACTATAGATACATTGTTCCCAATAAGTTTAAAAGAAATGTATTTTTACACAAGAACACAAATTTAAAGAGAAGTTCAATGAAGAGTACATAGATTTCAAAGCAGACTAGACGACACTTGATACAGTTAGTTGAAGAATATATCTTAAATACATTTAGAAAGATATTCAATAATTACGAAGAAAGATTTCTAAATGCATCACTTGTTAATAAAACGAAAATATCCTTTAAAAGCTTTTGACGAAAAGTGAGTAGATGACGTTAAGTGTATTTGATTTTTTGATTGTGTTGCGGAATTGATGGCTGGTTTAGTGTTGGTATGTTAGTTGTATGTTATGTTGTTATATTATTAAATTTCGTTCCATTTTCCTGGCAGGACAGTTACAAGACAGTACCTACCGCATTATTGTAACAATTCTTCTTCAACGTCGCTATATTATACGCCTATGGGACAAATCCAAAATTCTGGGAAACACACTGGGTGTTAATGGATCTACTTGACTTTCTTTAACCAGTGATTCCTGACCTTCCTTCAGTAAAAAAAATTCTTCCACATGTCGTCACTGGTCACTCAGCCGAGTAACCAACCAACACCTAACCCCGCCCCTAACTGTCCAATAATTAATTATTTTTTTGTGTTTTTAGTTAAAAAAAAATTGTCAAAAAAGTCACCGGAGACCAGAATTTCATTAACATTTTTTACTCCAAATAATATCAGGAATCACTGGTTAAAGTAAGTCAACTACGTTCCTTAACACCCTGTATATTGTATTGTTATATAAATAAATTTGTAAAAGTTCCACAAGCGTCAAATAAATGAACAAATATAAACTCTTTCTACACACGAGGCAAGATAAATTACTATCTACTCAGGAAAATAATTTCCCTCAGCGCCTGAGCTATTGTTAGAGGTACCGTACGGAGGGTCTTTTTAGAAAGGAAGGAGAGGAAGTTCTGAGAATGATAAAGGTATGAGGAGTGGGTGGGAATCTGTGGGTCAGTGTGTCCAGGAGTGATGGATGTGTGAATCCATTCCTCCCACTTTGGTGCATGGCGAGAGAGTCCTGCTGGAGAGTTCAAAGATTCTCTCTAGACTAGCCTCTCCCGATCTGGCCCGCCAAGCAGCTGTCGAACAGATGCATCCACCATCAAGACCTGGACAAACCCCACCCCATTAACCTAGGTTCCTCTGTTAAATAACCAAAAACATATCTTGCCACTTGGCTGACCTATTATAGCTTGCAGCGGTGCTGTTTATGGGTGGTGGTACCCAAAATGTAAAAGTGTGTGATGTCCCCCAGGTGGGGGCGCTGTCCGAGCCGCTGTGGGGCGTGGAGGCGCGCAACGCGGCCATCGCCAACAGCTACTTCACGGTGGCCATCAACCGCGTGGGCAGCGAGGAGTTCCCTAACCCCTTCACCTCGGGCGACGGCGCTCCGGCCCACCACACCTTTGGACACTTCTACGGCAGCTCCTACGTTGCCGCCCCCGACGGCTCCAGAACCCCGGTTAGTATAAAGCCCTGGATATTCTATGAAACTTTATTAAATTAATTTATTTAAACAGAATTAAGAAGGGAGTCTGATCCAACCGATCCAAAAAATCGACTTTTTTTGTTGCCTAAAAATTTTCCTACACCTGTGGAGAATAAATTTCTAAAGTCGTTGTTAGAAACTTTCTTTAGGTAGGGAAAATAGGAATGGTTAAAACTCACTGTAGTTGTAGCTGGGTGGGTTGATATGCACATACGAAATTCACATAAAATGTTCCAATCTGTACAGATGGTAATATAAGTTATTGAAGTCTATGCAACACATGTAAATACAATGTTTATTCACCGAAGGTTATCTTTGCACTTTGAAAATATGAACTTCATAACACACTGCGAATTGTTCGAAGATTTAAACTGCACTGAAGGTAGTGGGAAGGAGGTGGGTAGGAATTTCAAAAGGACAATAATAATTCCTAACAGTCGTAGCATCAAATTTGACCTTTAAATATAGTTAGGAGCGGTGCAGGTAGACCGGAAAACGGAGCGGCTCAGTTACAAGCAAAAACTTTAAAAGCGTTTTTCTGAAAACCACGTTTTTTAAGTTGGCTGGAGTCGTAGCTCATTGAGTTTCATTCGATTCACCCCATCTCCTTCCCCTCCCCACTACCTTCAGCCTCACAACATACCCCAATTGGGGATGCCATAGTCTCACTAGCTCCAGACGGGAGCAGTTGGGATTCTTGAGCGATATTTATATATAAAAAAGTTAAGTATTGCAAAATTAAGCCTTTTTTTGTCATTTTTCATTTTAAATCCGCCATTTTTTCAATCAAAAACTTTTTTTTTTGCAAACTGTGGTTCATGCGCATTCTACATTCATATTATAACGATTTTTTTTTAATTTCATGTTTCAAATGATTTCCAAAGACTCCAGGATTCCAGCCGATTTGATCTGACCCTCCGTTTGCGGCCGCTTTATCTGTATACATAGATATTCAAATCAATCTTTCAACAGTGTTTTTTCTTGTTCAAATGTATCTTTACAGGTAATAAAAGTTTCTTGAATGAAAATAAATTTTATCTTTGAAAAAAACGCATTGAAAAAAAAACTTGGCTGAAGCTGACTCCCTCCTTAAGGTTCCTTTACAAGTGTTCAAATATTGATCTAAAGTAAAACGCCCTATGGGCATAAAAAAGAGTAAAATATTTAATTTATTTTTTTAAATCATGCCTTTTCGGTGCATCGCTTTCTAGCTTTTTTTTTACTTTAATCCACACAGAAAAAAAATTCCCTCAGGACCTATCTTATCTTTGGAGATGCTATATGGAGGGTCGTTTTAGGGAATGGAAGGAGATAAAGTTCTGGGAAGTAAAAGGGTTTGAGGAATCTGGGAATCAATGTGTCCAGGAGTGACGGAAGTATGAAACCTCCCATTGCGGTGCTAAGCGATGGATCAAGAGAGTCTGGCAGGAGAGTTCAAAAGGTCTCCCTCTAACGGTCTCTCCAGATCCGGCCCCCCTTGCAGTAGGTGGGCAAACGCATCCGCCGCCAAGACCTAGATAAACCTCACCCATCAACCCGGGAATCCCTGTTAAATCACCAAATGTAGCGAACCACTTGGAGTAACCTATGCACTGGTGTTGGTTATCCAATGAATGGTTCTCACCTCCCAAATTGACATTGAAGCGGTAAGGCGCTTGACTAGCATTCCGAAGGTCGCGGGATCAAATCCCGGCGTGGCAAATAAATTTTATTTGATTAATTTGTATTATTTCACAATTTATTCATTTAAATAATATATAGTATATTTGCGGCACGTTCCAGAGTGGAAGATACTCTCAGTATCGCCCTGGTGTAAGACCACCGTTCAAAATTGAAACGTTGCTTGAAATGGCTTTAGCCGTGTTTGGTGACCAGATCTGAATAGCCAGGTACTTCCCACCTTCCTCTTCCTCATCTCCTTCCCCTCCCCTCTACCTTCAGCCTCAAAACACACCCCAATTGGGGATGCCATAGTCTCACTGGCTCCAGGCGGGAGCAGTTGGTACTCTTGTGCGGTATTCATCTAAAAAAAAAAAAAATTGCAATAATGCTTGCAGTGATGGACTTATTTGTCTTTAGATTAGTTTCTTGTGATAAGTTGATTAAGTTTCTTGATTGTTTTGTCGCAGGGCCTGTCTCGTGTGAAGGACGGCCTACTGATTGTGCAGCTGGACCTGAACCTGTGTCGCCAGGTCAAGGACAAGTGGGGCTTCAGGATGACGCAGCGCCTGGACTTGTACGCTCGCAGCCTCCAGGAGGCCGTCCAGCCCGACTTCCGTCCACAGCTCATCCCGGACCAATAGTCTCCATGATTTCACGTTTTTTTTGTAGAATTTCTAGAAAATTTTTTTAAATATGAAAATCGCATGCAAAATACGAAATTCAGCATTATTTTCCCATAAATTAATCTCTTGATCTCTTGAAAATTTGCAGTATCGCAAAAGCGAAACTTTCAGTTCTGTAAGTTAAATTTTTTACTATTTTCGAAACAAACATAAATAAATTGAGAGTAAACCCCCGCCAACCCCACCTCCTTCGTTAACCTCCCTCTCCTGCCTTTCCTCCTGCTGCTAAAATATATGAAATACACAAATTTTCTTTTATACAAATTTCATAATGCCATAGCTTGCAATCATATAAAGGACCTTTGCAGGTGCTTTACAACAAATCACCAAAGGTATGGCAGCTAATAAAATATGAACAAACAAATATTGATTTTTTATATATATTATAAGATGACTAGAGCCAGTGAGACTATGGCATCTGAAGTATGTTGTGAGGCTGAAGGTAATGGGGAGGGGAAGGAGATGAGGAAGAGGAAGGTGGGAAGTATCTGGCTATTCAGGTCTGGTCACCAAACGTGGCTAAAGCCATTTCAAGCAACGTTTCAATTCTGAATGGTGGTCTTATACCATTTTTTTTTTTACAGTTAATACGCACAAGAGTCCGCATAGTTAATACCGCACAAGAGTCCCAACTGCTCCCATCTGGAGCCAGTGAGACTATGGCATCCCTAATCGGGGTATGTTGTGAGGCTGGAGGTAGTGGGTAGGGGAAGGAGGTGAGGAAGAGGAAGGTCGGGAAGTACCTGGCTATTCAGATCTGACCACCAAACACTTCTAAAGCCATTTCAAGCAACTTTTCAATTCTGAATGGTGGTCTTACACCAGGGCGATACTGAGTGTATCTTCCACTCTGGAACGTGCCGCAAATATACTATATATTATTTTAAATGGACAAATTGTGAAATAACACAAATTAACCAAAAAAAAATTATTTGCCACACCGGGATTCGATCCTGCGACCTACGGAATGCGAGTCAAGAGCCTTACCGCTGGACTACGCCTGCTGTCAAAAATAACTTCAAATATTTAATGAATTTTTTTTTTTTAACCCACCGTACAATACCCGCCTTCCAAATGGAATACGCACGGCGGCACCCCTTATTTCTTCCTACCTACCTACACGTTACATGCCAACATTTTAAGAGGTAAGTTTGCAAAATTGGTTCACATCATATTGTTTAAATTGTATATATTATGTACGTGTGTATCGTAAGAATCTGAAAAAAAAAATGTTTGGTAATAATCTAATTCTTATCACATAATTTTCTATTTTCCATTATAACGTTTACAATTTTCAGTTTATTCAATACTAGCTTTTCCCCGCGGCTTCGCTCGCATGTTATTACGGGAAATTACTATAGCGGTTGAACTTATCAATTATCCCCCCTCCTCTCCACCCCAACCCCCTCCCGTATTCCATACATTCATTCCCTTACATTCAGCTTTCAAACATCTCGCCTGCCACCTAAATTTCATAAAGCTATAGCTCAAAGAAAAAAAGGATTATCCAATTTTGTTCATTCGTTCGGAATTTATGCGCTTACAAACATTTCGGATTTTTATTTTTAATTAAATATTTGGAAGTTTGTTAATATAATAAAAAAATTACACTATTTATTATTCAGTCTTTATAATCATTACGAATTATATTTTTAATGTAGGAACTCTTATCTGACATTTATTCCTTGCTTGTCCAAAAAAAACAAAACATATTCTAATATTTGAATTTTCTGGAGCAGTAGCTGACCAGGGGGCTGAGTACCTACCAGCTTAGAGCCCACAAATATATCAACATCGTTTCCATGGAAACGATTTTTTTCTGACGTTAGAAATAACTCGCTTCTGTTAGCGACAGAAAACGTATAACAAATATAATATACTAGCTTTTCCCCGCGGCTTCGCTCGCATTGTATTACGGGAAATTACTGTAGCGCTTACACTTATCAATTATCTCCCCCGTGCGGGGAGGGGCCAAATGGGATACTGCGAAGTGTCAGTCTTAATTTAGAAACTCGCGAGAATATGTGTGGAATAACACGGGGTTTTATTGTTGTTTTCTTTGTACAATCAAACGGATATGTTAGGAAAATTCCTGTCATCTGGTAAGCTTAACTGCGTGTGACGTCACAAAACTGATGATCCACCCGTACGCCTTGTCACACAATGTCACACTTATCGGCACCCCTCCCCCCCTTTAAGGTGTAATTTATGGATGACCCCTAGTGTGACCGTACTTTTAGTGTCAAATTCAAAAATTCACCGAAAAATCAAAGTGTTGCAAATTTAAAAAAAATAGAGTGGAATTTTTCAGAACTAATTGAATATTATCGGAGACGGAAAATTTTTTATGAAAAATCTATCCACACGATTTTTTCCAAGTCATTATGAAATCCACGCAAGTGACCTATTTCAATACCTTTCTATCCCTTCCTATCATCAGTTCCTGCACTCGAAAGCTGAAAAAATCAATCAAACCTACTTACGAAATAGTAACTAATTTAAAAAAAAAACTGAAAATGTACCTAACTAATTTAAAAAAACTGATAATGTAACTAATTAAAAAAAAACATTCTGAAAATGTGACTAATTTTTAAAATATGTAATTAACTTTGAGAAATGGTCAAGATCACACTTAATGGGAAATAAATAATTAAAAAAAAAACTTTTGTTTAAATGAACCTCGCGACCTACGACACAAAGCAACTTCTCACTTATTAGGTGAAATGTTTGTTTGCGCCAGTAAATACGCAATATGAATATGAGTAAATATTTTGTTCGTAAAAAATGTATTCTGTGAAGAAAGGCAAACAAAAATAATATTGTACCGGTGAGAGGTGATTCAATCCAACGTTGTATCTGTTTGCCTTTATTGGAAGAAACAGGTTTTTACACAGACAATACCCACTATTTATTCATATTCATATTGCGTATTTACGGATGCAAACAAAAAAATTACAGCAAAACTTGTAAAATGTTTTTTTTTCTAAAATAAATCAGTTTCTGCCTATGGGAGTTGTTTACAACTCTCATAATATTAAATGCAATGAATAGGGTTCTGTTTCAATTAAAAAGAAGATTGGCACTCACTTGGATTTATTGATTACAAAGATTACTAATTGACAATTAATAGAGTTGTTAATAGTTGCGCGGACTGTCACGGAGTGGCCGGCCGCGCATCGTCTCTCCCCACCTCTCGTCCCCTCGATGGTCGGGTGTCAACACTCCACATGCCCTTTATGAAAGAGTACTTAAATGAAATAACAATTTTTCATTTTACGATTTTGCATTAGCCACTAGAGCGACAGCGCATTTTAAAACTTTTTTCTCCGTTTGCTCGAGATTTTCAGAAGATCATTTTTTTTAATTTTTCGCCAACATTGAAAATCATACCTTCGAGTTTTAACATGAAGACATAAAAACGTATCATAGTCCTGTACAGCCAATAAATTAATCTGTATTTTACCGTTTATCTCATATTTGTAGGATTTATAAAAAAAAATGTTAAGTTTATAACAGCGAGAATCCTGAGTGTTTGCTACTTTGAAACTGCCGTGAGAGGTACTTATTCGAATCAACATAAAATATTTTCGATTTCTGTATATTATCTGTGATATACTTGATAATGATAATGAAAAGTGCATATCTATGAAAAAAGGACTTAATTTTAACCGTAAACAGCTGATCAGAAATTCTGCGTGAAAAAAATTATTTTAAATAGTCTACGAAATTCGGATTTGCGACATCTATGGTCAAAATAGATAAAGCATTTCAATAGCTTCGTTTTAAGTCCAAAATAACAAACGTGGAAGCTACAAAACTACAAATATTTTAAAAAAAAAATGCCAAATCAAGGAGGTATTTGCCTTTTTTATCCGAAAAGCAATCGGAGAATATATGGCAAAAATCGCTCCAGTGGTTATACGATTTTGTATTATACGATCAAAACGCTTCTGCTGTTTGGACCCCATACCAACAAAAATATATAGAGTTACTAGCTGACCCGGAAAACGTTGTTTTGCCTGAATTACTTTTTTACTTTAGATTGAATTACTAATATCGCTATTAAAAAATAGGGGTTGATGGTAGAAGGGTGAAAATTTAGGGTTGTATGTATTTTTAATGCCTCACCATAAAAAAAATTCGGGGTGGACCACCCTTAACTTTTAGGGGTATGAAAAATAGATGTTGGCCGATTCTCAGACCTACCCGATAAGCACACAACATTTCATCAAAATCGGTCCAGCCGTTTCGGAGGAGTATGATAACAAACACCGTGACACGAGAATTTTATATATTAGAAGATATCTAGGTACCTACTCATCTTTATTTCTTACACCTTGTATTTTTGTTGTTTACTTTATTTTACTGCATGTTTTTTTATTGGTTAAATGAATTAGCATATTTGTAAATAAACTTTAACAAAAAACTAAAAACATAAAAAAATATACCGCATTAAAACATCAACAAGATCAACGATCAAATAAAGAATATATTGTCCATGGTCCATTGTACGGGAATGTCACAATTTGCAATTTTTATTGGTGAATTGATTTATAAACGACGCCAGTTGCAACATGCGCACAAGTACTCACTGATAAACCACTGACGTCAGAAGAGAATTACGCGAGTAAAATTGATGAAAATCTCAGATGGGACCTACACATCAAAGGTATTACGGGAAAACTCACAAGCCTTACATATTTCTTAAAAATCTAAGAATTGTGATAAATAAAAAGAATATGAAAAAGGTCTTCTACGCGTTATGTCATTCACGAATTGAATATGGAATAATAGGATGGGGATCTACACTGTATTGGGGATGTTACACGTAAGTATATACACAACCTGAATACAATTAAAGGAATCATAAAGACTAAAGACCATGCTCAAAGTACCCTTCAATAGAACGCCTTCAATTCACATCTTCAATAGTTTTGACGTATCAAATGTACAACAAATATATGCCAAAAATATATTATGAAGCTATTAAAAAATACTGGATCCTCCACCAGACCGTGTATCCATCACACTAGATCGAATAAAAATATTCCAAGTTGTAAAACCACATTCGGACAAACAAACTCACATTCTTTGCAACGAAACATCCTTCTCCAAGACATAAAACTTATAAAAAATTCTAATGAGTACTAATCAAGAATTAAAAAAAAGACAATAAAAACGTCACAGAAGAACAAAAAAATGTATGTAAATAACTCTAGTCGGCCTCGGCACAGGACCCCCTAGTGAGGAGGCCTAAGAAATGCAATATCTATACTTAAATTCAGCATTATATTTTGTACATACAATTATTTAATAAAGTCGCTAAAATTAAAAAAAAATAAAAATAAAAATGAAAACCCACAACTGTGATATATCTATAACGATTTGAAAGAAAACTGATGTCGCTGTTCACACGGACGATTCGATTCCTTGGCCCCAGATCGACCGATAAAATTGATTTTTGACGAGACTACGGCATCTCCCATAGGATATTTTCACTTGTTTTATTTTCAAAAAAATTTAAAAAAAAATACGACAGTCAGAGTATTTTTATTTAAATAAATGAAGAAAATATTAGCGAAACTCAATCGAAAATCTGAAAACAGAAAAAACTGAAATAAATATGGGCACATCTGGGCCGCAACTCTACCAACTGAGCTAATGTGTCCTTATCCGATTCGATAATTTTTAACTGTACCATACTTCGATTAAGAACTACCAACATTGTCTTCATTTGCTTAGCGCAAATTTTATCGGCTGCTATCTTTATATATGATTGCAAGATTCAAACCCGAAATAAATGCTATACAGATAGTGTCTGGATAAATTTTGCATGGATGAATTTTTATTTTTATTTTCAGCTTTTATAAGTAAAACTTAAAATTGTTGTAATATTAAATTTCTTTGCACAAAATTATTATACTTACCAAGGTAGAATTTTTTCAATCAACTACCGCAAGACATTAGAAACATAAATGATAAAATCCAATTAATGAACACTGTCAAAAAATATTTTAAAGATAATCAAAAAAAATAGTTTCCGCCTGATTTAAATATTAAATATATATCCACCTCAGTTTCTCGACTGATATTTATTCCCCTTTTCAAATGATTATTTTGTTTTAACAACTAAAAATAGTATTCTTGGATACGTTATTCTAATAGTAAAATAGTTTGATAGTAGCAAAATACTTAAAATTATATAACACCTAACAAATTGCAACTTATTTTATTATTTTTTTTTTTTTTAATCTTTATTTTTTCCCATTATTATAAACATTTCAAAATACACATATAAGAAACAAATAAATCAAAAGTTAGGAATAATTAAATCTACGTAAAGTAAAAAGTAGGTGATGGGAACCCACAAAGGCACTGCCTGTGCGTGGGTAATATAAACAAAAATGCATACATCAGTAAGTACAATTAACAATAGTTATAAGTTATAAAAAAGTTATATGAGTTAGAATTAAAATGAAAAGTGATGTATTAAGGTTAACATAGAATTTATAGCAAAAGTGTTTTAACATCTGCACCATAAAGCCATAATTTTAATTCTTTTATGTAGAGTGATATTTTATCTGTCGTTTGAATGTGTTTTGGTAGAAGATTAAATGTCCGAGGACCAATAAAGCTGCTATGTGTTTGCATTAATTTGGTATTGATTTGGGGGGTGTAAAAGATATTATTAGTCCTTTTGCTAATTCTATTTTCATTTTTTTCGAATAATTTACGGATGTTGAATATTTTAGTATCTTTGAAAAGTAACTCAGTCGAGAATGTTTTAGTTCTATTGTACATAACTTATTGTTTTCTACCTTTCTATACATTGTAATTTACATATAGCTCAGGTATATAATACATGTATGTAACCTTAGTATTGTTAAAGACCGTTAAATATCTATAAAGAAACATTGTAGGTACACTACTCTTCCAGCCACGAGCTAATGCTTCCACGGAAGAGTAGTATTGGAATAATTGTGTACATGTCCTTAAATATATCCATACTTCCATACTTAATATTATAATTGCGAAACTGCTCGAGTTTGTTTATGACCTTTTCACGCATAACACAATATAAAGACTTTAATAATTCTTTCACCAATATAAAGCTAAATTATATGCTCAGACTACAGGTTGTATATGATGGTAAGCTCTGGCGTTATGAAATTATAAATATTAATATATTACATTTGTTATACGTTTTCTGTCGCTAACAAAAGCGAATTTTTGCTAACGTCAGAAAAAAATCTTTTCCATGGAAACAATGTTGATATATTTTTGGGCTCTATGCTGGTAGGTACTCAGTCTACTGGTCAGCTACTACTGCAGAAAATTCAAATATTAGAATTCGTTTTTTTTTTGGACAAGCTTGGAATAAATGTCAGATGAGAGTTCCTATATTAAAAATATAATTTGTAACGATTATAAAGACTGAATGAATGATAAATAGAGTATTTTTTTATTATATTAACGAACTTCCAAATATTTAAATAAAAATAAACATCCGAAATGTTTGTAAGCGCATAAATTCCGAACAAATGAACAAAATTGCATAAGTAATTCTTTTTTTCTTTGAGCTATAGCATTATGAAATTTAGGTGGTAGGCGAGATGTTTGAAAACTGAATGTAAGGGAATGAATATATGGAATGCGGGAGGGGATGGGGGTGGGGTGGGGGGGGGGAGATAATTGATAAGTGCAAGCGCTACAGTAATTTCCCGTAATACCATGCGAGCGAAGCCCCGGGGAAAAGCTAGTAAATAATAAATAAAAAATTAAATGAAGACAATATTAGAGTTTCGCTAATATTGTCTTCATAAAATCGTGCAAAGTATAATCATTAGGTCACATTCACATATCTACTAGTGGGATATAAAAGCCACCGGAAACTATCACCATTCACATTGTGTAAAACGCATAAATAATAATATATGTAAATTTCGTAAGGAGAACCTCTGAACCAATATAAAATACATTTGAAGTGACCCGCGCGAGGTTCGACCCGCAATAAGGAAAAATACCATTTTTATATTTCACACGAATTTAAAGCCGATTTTACAAAACATACATTGTGCTACAAAGTTCATTTTTTTGACAAGCTGAATTTAACTTTGGTTATCCGAACTGTTCGGGAAGTTTTTAGACAAAAAGTTACTATTTTTTTACTACCTAGAGCAGTGATCCGCAAAGTGTGTGCCGCGGTACACTGGTGTACCGTGGCCATTAGTTGGTGTGCCTCACCGCAACGTTACATTGCGACGCTGCGCCCGCTTAGTCTTCCCGTCGGTCCCAGTTTTTAGAGACCCAGGGTTCAGATTTTGGTTCTCTGTTAAAAAAAAGGATGGGTGGCAAAACTGGGGTGTATGGCAGACACATTCGCTCATTTAAAACAAAACAAATGCAAGGCAGGATTCTAATACATCATCGGACAAGATTGAAAGCTTTATAGTAAGGTAGTAATGAAGTGTTCCCAAATGTCATTGCCGCCGATTTAGAAAAAAAAGTGCAGGCTTTAATTTGAAACACTTGGAGCAACACTTGGAACACTTAGCAGAAAAAATTAACTCATATTTTCCTAAGTGTGACTTGCATCCTATGGACTGGGTACGAAATCCATTCCCAGATAGTATTTCTCTTGGACACTCACCGATAAATGAGCAGGAAGAATTCCTGGAGCTAGAAACTTATCCGACATTAAAACCAAAATTTTCCAAAATAGAGCTTACACATTTTTGGCTGCATATTAAAAATGACTGACTATACGCTGCTTTTAAAGCGTGCTGTTGCAAATCTCTTAGCATTTGTTTTGTTCTACTTACGCGAATTGGGGTTTTTAACTCTCACTACGATTGAATTAAAAAAGAACGTCTGAGGACGATCGACGAAGGGATAAGAGCGGCATCTGATGGTATTAATACGCTAGCGTCTGTACGGTTGAAATTTAAGAACCCGCCTCGAGGACATCTTAGACGCCGCGCCTTATGTAAATCGATCTTCGTACGTGAAGTTTGTTACAAAGCTACTGTCGTGTCGTCCACCACCCGAAGGGCCTAGCAGCAAAAACCCGCAGAGCGGGTTTTTAACCGCTCGTTATCAACGATTACTCCAAATTGCCTGTGCTTAGTTAAGTAGGCTCACATTTCTCATTAAACATATTTTCATATTATATTGATTAAAGTAAATATTAAATAAACATTGGTTTTTGCTTTGGTGTACCTCTAAAATTTATGAATCGGTAGGTGTACCTTGAACACAAAAAGTTTGCGGAACACTGATCTAGAGAACCAACGCCAACCAGGGGGCCTAGCACAGTGAAATCGGTGTTTTTCAGCTTTTATTAATATTATTGCATAAACATAAATTTATTTTTTTTACTTTTTTAGTATTTGAGCATGGTGTGAACATTTTTTGTCGTTGGGTTGAAACCAAATTATTATAATTTGTTATTTCCTTTTGTAAATAACATTACTGCGTCTATCTGAAGGACTTAATTTTTCATAGTTTTAACTAAAGTATATACTATCTTTTAAGAGGGTATAAATGGTCAATAAAAAAAATAAAAACAATTATTGACCATTTATATACATAGATGCAAGTACTTTACACGCCTCACTAGACGATGTCTGCCTATGCTTTTGAATAAATCTCGTTAGTCTGCATTCAAAATAACTAGATAATCAAAATTAAATTACTTATGTAAAAAACAAAAATTTTAACTACATTTTAATTTTTTTAAATTATTTCGTTTCGCCTTTTAAAGGCATTATCAAACTGTGGTCATGCCACTAACAGACGATGTATTTATATTATTTCTAGATAGGTATTCCATTGTACTATATAAATTAACATTTGTACAGTAAAACAATATAAATAATCTAAGTGTAATGTAAAAAGTAAATAATAAGTCAAAAATATTAAGTAAAAAGTAAAGGGCGTCCGCTCATAGAGAAACCAGTACTCAATGATTTCTTTTCAGTTTCTCCATGAGCGGAGGCCCTAAAGTACAAATATAAAGTAAAAAGGTAACAAATGAACTAGTTGAAGATTTGTTTATTTGTTTATTTATTTAAGGAACATAAACAGTCTTAGTAATATAATATACATAAGAAAATAATAAAAAACAGACCAATTATTAATGTTCACAGATAGGTATTTATAAAGACTAACTGAATGTTAACTAAAATATTTAAGAAAGATGGAAAAAAAAAACAGAACTAAGCAGCAATTTAAAAAAATAATAATAATACAAATCCAAATTCAACAAATAATAAACCAATACACAACAATAAAATAAGTATGATTATAACTGTAATAGACTGCAAATTAGGTATTTGGGTTGGGAAGGGTAGGAGGAGGAGAGGGTTAAAGGAAAGTTAAGGGAAAGTTGCCACACAAGTAATATAAAAATATTAGATAAAATTAATTTAATAATCATGAATATGTGTTATTCGCACCTAGAATGTTATACAATGAATTTTTGTAACGACAGTAACTAGCAGTGAATATGTCAGCACGTGTGGCTATATTTGCAAATTTATTGTTATAGAAGTTACATGTCCTTTGCATAAATTCATTTTGATTGGAATTGGTGTTGCATCTGTCAATATAGAAAAGGGTATTTTGTCTACTATATCGAATCGGCGCGTGGAAATTTATTTTGTTTAGCAACTCCGTGCAGTCAACTTTAGAGTTAATGATTTTGTACAGGAGCATCTGATCAGCGACAAGCCTCCTGTTGAGTAGTTTCGTGATTCGAAAATGTTTCTCGATTTCGTCGTAAGAGTTGTATATGTTGAATGATTTAAAATTGAGGAATTTGAGAAATCGCTCCTGAACTCTTTCTAACCTGTTAACATAAACAATATAGCGCGGGTTCCAAACTTGTGAACAGTATTCTAGGTGAGGACGAACATGTGAATTGTAGAGAGTCAGAAAAGTCTTAGTGTTTTTGAAAAATTTGCATGTTCTCAGTACAAAACCTAGACTTTTTGTTGCTTTGGTGACAATGTTATCAAAGTGTTTTTCAAATGTAAGTTTAGAGTCCAAAATAACACCGAGGTCACGTATATAATCTTTATTTGTTAACTGCGATCCAGAAATGGTGTAATCATGCAGTATTTTCACATGGTTACGTGTGAATGTAACTTTGCAACATTTAGAAATATTAATAAAAAGTTTATTTCTTCGACAGTAATCCGTCAGTCGGTCAAGATCTGCTTGTAAACGCACAGAACAGTCCGGGGAGCTTATAGGAAGGTATATCTTCATGTCGTCAGCAAAAAGTAAAATATGAGAGTTGTGAAAACATGTCGTAATATCATTTATATAGATAGAGAAAAGCAAAGGACCCAAAATGGACCCCTGAGGCACTGAGGCAAGATGAAATGTATAAACTATAAATTATCTAAAAAACATATAAAAATTACAAAATGCATTGAATATAACTAACTAACCATCACGCCGTTTCCCCGCAGGGGTAGGCAGAGAGGACGGACCGCCAAACAACTCGATCTTGGCACACACTCCTTGCCTCGTTCTCTTTCATACATCGTCTCAAACATGCTCTTCTATTATTCTGACTCTTGACATCGCCTGACTCAAGTATCTGATTCACTTGGTCGTGTCATGTCTTCCTCGGGCGTCCCCATTTCGCCCCCGACTTCGTCTACGATTCACATTTGCGTCATTTATTCTCCTTACACTCCTTTCCTCATTCATTCGCTCTACATGCCCAAACCATCAGATCGTCCCTTTCTTAATCTTATTCATTACGCTTATCAGCCTTGCATTCTTTGCGGATCTCCACATTTCTCACACGATCATACATGGCTTTACCACACATAGGTACGTCTCAGGGATCTCATTTCTACAGCATTCAGTCTACTTTCATCCTTTCTCTGCCAGTTCCATGCCTCACTGCCATACATCAGGGTAGGTACCATCACTCCATTATGGACAGCTAGCTTCGCTTCTTTTGACAGTTTTTTGTTGGCGCCTCCTCCGTTAATGGAGTTACCGGCATTTACCCTTCTTTAGATATCTCTATCAGTCTTCCCATCTCTCGTAAACATTCTTCCCAAATACACAAACTCATCCCTGCTCCAAGTATTCGTCATTCACAACTATGTTGCACATTGTTTTCGTACTCTCTCTTTCAAATACCATTACTTTTGAATATAAAAATATAAAAAAGGTAGAATTAAGTAATGCTCTTAGTAGGAGACAAAAATATTAATAATTTAGGTTAACTACCAAGAGAATCTTAATATAATATATAATGTATAATACATAATTGTATGATCAGTTGATATTATGGATTACGACAGTTTGAAATTAATGATAAATTTTACATTGTGCAAGAACTGGTAGGTTATATTATGAATACTTGGTACTTGCAAACAAACTTTGTTTTATACATTTTTTATATGAAGACAAACTACCGGCATTATCGACGTTAGAATAATCATTATCTAATCTGTGCAACCGATGTATTATTGAATTTTGTTCTGCATTTGTGCCAGTATTGGTGCAAAAATCATGTGATTTGAGTCTAGTTGATCTAATTAACTCCCTTTTAGTGACAAAAGGTACATGAAAAGTGCCAGCATACATTAAAGTTAATATTTCAATTCTAAATCGTCTATTTGTTAGTATTGTTGTATCTTCAAATGTCGGCCGGCGTAGTCCAGCGGTAAGGCTCTTGGCTAGCATTCCGAAGGTCGCGGGATTGAATCCCGGCGTAGCAAATAAATTTTATTTGATTAATTTGTGTTATTTCACAATTTATTCATTTAAAATAATATATAGTATATTTGCGGCACGTTCCAGAGTGGAATATACTCTCAGTATCGCCCTGGTGTAAGACTACCATTCAGAACTGAAACGTTGCTTGAAATGGCTTTAGCCGTGTTTAGTGACCAGATCTGAATAGCCAGGTTCTTCCCACTTTCCTCTTCCCCATCTCCTTCCCTTCCTCACTTCAGCCTCACAACATACCCCAATTGGGGATGCCATAGTCTCAATGGCTCTAGACAGGAGCAGTTGGGACTCTTGTGCGGTATTAATATAAAAAAAAGTCATTAATAAAAAATAAAAATTAAATAGTGTCTGGTGCAATTTGCAAGACTCCTTTAAAGTGCTTGGAGAATGGCATACAGAGTGTTAAGGAACGTACTTGACTTTAACTTTAACTTTAACCAGTGATTTATTATTTTTACAGTCAGTCAGGAATGACTGGTTAAAGTAAGTCATGTACGTATCCTAACTTCCCTATAACATCGATGTGTCGCGGGCCAATAATAAAATCGGGCAAAACACGATGCGCCTGGCCACATCACGATCTGCCGCCATTTCAAGGTTTTGCGAGGTCACGATATGGCGAGGCTCATCACGATCATGATTTTACGATCGGTTTACGACATTCATGCCGGTGGGGAGAGCTAGCTACTAGCTACTGTTGAACAGAATCAAATCGGAAATCGATATATTTAGCATCATTTTAATTTGGGAGGCGGGTATGGGTACCGCCGTCGCGGAAACCATTTATTGGTTAACCTACACCTCTGTCATAGGTCGCCCCAAGCGGTTCACTACGTTTGGTGGCTTTGCAGGGCCCGGGTTCACAGCGTGGCGGGCCGGATCTGGAGAGACTGGTTGAGGGAGATCTTTTGACTTCTCCAGCAGGAGTCTCTCGAAATATTGCCTTGCACCGCATTGGAAAGGATAGATTCATTCGTCCGTCACTCCTGGATACAATGACCCCCAGATTTCTACCCACCCTCAAACCCTTTTCTTTTATAACAACAATAATAGTAGTAACAGAGCTACCTTCAAAAGGCAAGCTATAATTGTTGTTATATTTATGAATTTCTTTAAACGACGACGAAAATTAACGATTTTGAAATGTTTTAAAATAATAAACTGAATTGAATTGATTAAGATGGTCAGGTGATCTGAAGAGAACCGCAGACTTTGTGTACGAACAGAAAGAACGCTGCTTTCTGATTAGGTCGGCCGCACACATCCGATTTTGCTTTCCGGTTACGTTACGCAAATTGGTATTTATTTATTGTTGTTAAGTTTAATTTTGTAGAAAAATACATTAATTTTAAGTCTTTAATTTGTATATTCAATAATAATTCAATTTGGAAGGCGGGAATGGGTACTGCCTCCTGGGAACAATTTAATGGATAACCAATATCCCTGTCGTAGGTTTCCTCAAATGGTTTGTTACGTTCGTTACGTTGGCAGGGGTGTTCGGTTCATAGGGTGAATTTTGTTTAGATCTTGGCGGTGGATGACTTGGACATACTGAACTCAAGATTCCTAGCCATGCCTGATAGCTTTTTCCTTCCCAGAACTTCCTCTCCTTTGTTTCCTTAAAAAGACCCCCCGCACAGCATCGCCTAATATGATAGGCCCCGAGCATAGACATATGAATATTACTAGACCTGCTCTAAGTGATAAAAGCGTATTATTTCCCCCTCCCCATACCGCTTCCGTTTGGAGCCGGCTGGGCTCGCGAATGGCCTCAAGCGAATCTAAAAAATGTGACGTCATCATTCTTGTTTGAACCAGCGTCGAACTCTCATCGACGTCACATTTTTTAGATTCGCTCGAGTCCATTCGCGAGCCCAGCCGGTTCCAAATGAAACCGGTATGGGGAGGGGGAAATAATACGCTTTTATCACTTAGGGCAGGTCTGGTAAAATTCATATGTATGTGAGCGTGCCCTATTTTATTACCGATCCGATTGTCGGATTGGATGTGTGCGAGCTTTCCAAGAGCTTTCTCAACAAATGTATGCCGCGAAGGCCTTGCTATAGTCTGATCAGACTATCGGATGGAAAAATAGGATATGTGCGGCCGGCCCTAGTCGGCGCATGGGCGGCCGACCGGCGCAGGCCCGCCGACAAAAATGTCTATTAAGGTGGGTCATTTAACAAAAAATGTTATTTTTAAATTCTAAGCGCGATAAAAGGGTGCCAAATGGGTTCAAAACGACACGTTTAAGATTTTTCAATTTTCTGATACGATTTTCTTCATCCGGATTCACTTCAAAGTTTTTAAAATTTTAATATAAAAATTTTTTTTTTTAACCAAATCATATTTTTTGTAACCTTCCACAGCAAAAAATGTAGTATACTCTGACGAAATCATTTACAAAAGTCTCAAAATTCAGTCTCGCAAAATAATGCCGAAATTTGAGAGTAAGAAGGATTTTGCCGGTATTTGAATACACTGACTTGAGATAATTTGAATTATATTCAAATATATTTTTTAATAAATAAATGAAAATATTCCCTCTTTTTCGTGGTTCATTAAAAATAGTTCGTTTTTAATGGTTTATCTTATATTTTTTTTTAAATTTAACAAGGGTGGGTTTTTCTCTATTATGTGAAATTTCAAGGTCAATCCGGGGGAAGAAGATGCTATCCAAATATTTATTAAAAAATTACGTGATTTTAAATCTCCATTTAACACCCTTTTATCACTATTAGACAAATCAAAACAAGAAATTGTTTTCCCCATACAGTCGTGACCCACCCTGATGTCTATTATATGTCCACGACGGCGGACTGAGCGCCAGTAATCAGAAAGCCGAAACCCGCGTTGTTTCTGTTTGTACACTTTGGATGAAGGTCAGTAGCCATGGGTCAGCAAATCTGAATAAAAAATAAGAAAAGTCAAAGTCCAAATATAAACGCCGGAAAGTTCACACAAAGATATTTAATCGGAGCTGCATTTCATAATAAATATTATTTAAAACATACGGAATTACCATATTTTGCGTTATCATAATATCGTCATTAATATTGCAATAAGTTATAGTTATATGACATTTAATAATGGTCACCTCATTTGGACAGGGTTCTAACATCACTTTATTTTGTTCTAAGATATGAAGTATCAAGTTTACAAAGATTTTTTTTTTTTTACATGAGCTCCACACAGGAGGCCCTGAAGATAAAAATTTCCCTCAAGTCCTATGTCATCTTTGTGGATGCTGTGTGGAGGGTTTTTTTTAGGAAAGGAAGGAGAGGAGAGTTCTGGGAAGGAAAAGGGTTTAAGGGGTGAATAGTAATCTGAGGATCAGTGTGTCCTGGTCGTCCGCCTCCAAGACCTAGACAAACCTCACCCCATGAACCCGAGCACCCCTGCTAAATCACCAAACGTAGCGAACCACTTCGGGTGATCTATGGCAGAGGTGTTGGTTATCCAATAAAGGTTCCCGGGGCGGCGGTACCCATTCCCGCCTCCCAATCCTCCCAGATTAATTTCTCATAATCTATTTACCAATTTCTGATTTTGAGGTTGAATATTGTGTAAAGTATTTCAATTGAACATATTTTAACCCGTCAGGTTTATTTGTTCACTTTTCGGAATAACTCATATAGGTCTCACAGAAATCGCTGTGGTCTTCCCTTACTATCAAAGTGAGAAATATGATAAAAAAAAAGCGTTAGAAAGAGAAAACCCTTTAAAACAGAGGTGGGGAACCTGCGGCCAACGAGAAGCTTTTTGGTGCGGCCCGCGAGAACTTTTGGTGCGGTCAGCCTGCTGAAAAAAAATTACACTCAGAGAACGAAAACGGTTTTCGTTCACAGTATTTCAGCTACATTTCAAATTTATTATTAGTAAACCCAAAAAATGTTATAACACAGCTGACAGATATGTGCTTACGTATGCATCTATGTTTCTAGAAATAGAAACAAATACATACGTGATCCAACATCATTTTTTAGTTTTGTTTTATTCTTATTATTATACAATAGGGAAATTAATATCGAAAATATATGTCAGTGTTGATGAAGATTCTGTACAAAGGAAAAAAATATGTTGTGCTTTATTTGTATATTGCCACACTTCCGCCATAAAAAAGTTAAATACATTTTTTTTTCCGTATAAATTATTGTAAATAGTTAACTAAATATAAAATTTATTGCAGTCATTTGCTGTAAAATGCAGGAAAACCATTCACGTGTTCCGAGTACAATATAATTTCATCCATTTCTAAGTTAAAACCACTCTTGTGTTCATAATGCAAATTCGTATGCTGACGCAATTCAAAGGAAATCATCCATGTGTTTCTAATGCAAAAATTGGAGGAAAACCATTTTCGTATTCTGGATGTAGTACTGGGGACTTTCGTGTTCTGGATGTAGTCTGGGGACTACTTTTGATTTTCGTGTTCTGGATGTAGTTTGGTGACTCGCTTGCGGATTCACTCTAAAGTTAAAACCAGTTTCATATTCCAAATGATGCGCAAAATTGCAGTAGCGGATTAATCTGACGAATTTTGAAGAAAACCTTTATAATGTTTTGAGTGAATTTAAAATTTTTTTTCGAACCATATGCTGCAAAATTCGTAATTGGTAGGAAAACCATACGCATATTACGAAAGTAATACTCTCGTAAAGCTGGGGACTCGTATGCAGATTCACTCTTAATTTAAAACCATTTTTTTGGTGTTCAAAATGTAACGATCAAATTCCAGGTGTTGATTTATCTCCTGGTACATTTTGAAAGAAACCATTCTGTTATTCGACGTGCAGTTATTAAACTCTGGTTGCAGACTATGTGTGTACTGCCAAAAGTAAAGAAAAACCATTTTCATGTTCTGAGTGTAATTTTAAATCACCGCCTACAGATTTTATTTAAACCAGTTTTTTTATTCAGAATATAACAGAATATAAAATTTATTAATAAAAGTACATTGGTCCCGGATTGGTTGGTTTTAAAGATGTGTATGGCAGATTTTTTTTATGTCAAATGGTAGATCTGAGTTTAAAGAAAAATAAAAAAAAATAAAACGATAATTTTCACTTGTGGTATTTTTTAATAATCAGTGATTTAATTAGAAACTACTTATAAATAGTGTTAAATATCTATTAACGAGTAACAAATAACAATCAGATATTAATTACTCTTAAGACCTACGGTATTTTCGCTCAATTTTTTTATTCTCGAAAAAAGTACGACAGTGAACGTAGCCAATAAATTTTCTATGACGATTTTAAATATCCCATTTTTGATTTGTCGCCAAAACGACACGTTCGTTATTATCGTGAATTTGGTAGCGTTGACATCACGCCGGGCAACGTTAGTGACGGCCGACTCGTAAGACATTGGATTTCTACATCATAATGACGTTGTGGTCATAATAAATAAATAATAATAAATAATCATAATTGTGTGTGCGGTATTTCAAATCAGTAATTATAATAACTAGTGGTCGCCCAATGGTCGAAATTCGACCATAATTGTAATGTTTTTTTATGTTTGACATTCAGTAAGACCATAGACAAATAATATTAAAGACGAACAAAATTAATCTATTCTCAATTTGACCATAGACTCAATAAACAATAGAGTAAAGACGCGAGTGTGTGTGTCAAATACATGGTAGTGTGTGTAATGTTTTTGTTATTGATTTAATCTATTTTTATGCATAATTTTTAAAAAATATTAGCATTCTGCACTCCTCCTCTATATAAACTATAAGTGTGCGAAATTTCATACTCCTCCGTCCGCGCAATTTTCGTAAAAAGGGGTACAAAGTTTTGGCTTCACGTATTAATATTATGATGATGATGATGATGATGATGATGATGATGATGATGAATGAAAATATATAAACTAAACATTTTTAGTACAATGATCAGAATCAGAAAAATAAACTGTAAATCATGCACATATATTTAAGGACATTCATAGTTTGATGAAACTAAAAATTTGTCATGATTTATTAAAAAATCCAGAAAATTAGCATTAATTAATTACTTAGTTCATATTTTACATTAATAGCTAGCAGATTGCCCAAATACTGTAATCTGTAACCGCGGTTCTCCACAAGAACGAATTATATTCATTTTTCACACCTGTCCACTTCACACTCGTGGATTACATTATTTAAATAAAATAGACTTGGAACCTATTGTAATTTTAGATAATAAACCAAACATCCGTTCAGCGGTCGGTTCTTCATTTTATGTCCCCTTTTCACTATTGCTTTTTGCTTAAATTATATTTAATGGTCAAATACAACGTCAAACTTGTATTATATAAATATTAATTACAATTTTTTTTATTATTATACCACTTCCAAAGCGTGTTGGTCCTTCATTAGTGTTGCATGCGTGGTCTTATAGAGAACGTATAAATAATAAAATAAAACACAAACAAAAGATTTGTGCAGTATTTTAAAACTTAAAATGGAAACAGAAAGTGAGAATTTGGCGGGAAGCGGAAATAAAGGTCCGGAAATGGTTCCTAAAATGGAGGATGTTAAAAAGTCTGTAAAGCCTTTCCCTCGCAAGTTGTCCAGGAGAAGTTCTGCTATTAAAGTGGTCGGTTCTACACCGAAACACAGGTGCGTCGCATAACACTACCTTTTAAATGTATTTTTATTTTTATTTTAATTTAATTTAATTTTTTAATTTTATATTTCTATGATACATAAAGAAGAATTATTTTTCTATTGTTTTTCATTTACTCAAAATAGTTGCCTAAGTTGCTTCTAAAATAATGAAACACAAAAATCTTTAATGGCTTGTATCTCATAATTTAAAGCAAAAATAAATAAAGTATTTCACATACGTACTAAATATTTGATAAACCTTTTGATTACAAAAATAATTTTTCAGTTTGGTTGCGTATTTTGATCTCAAATCCAAATTTAAGATTTGTCTGAAACTGACCGAAAAGGGCCGCTCACACCTTCCTCTTAGGGACGTACATGACTTATTTTATCCAGTGATTCCTGACATTATTTGGAGTTCAAACTGTGAATTGACATTTTGGTCTTCGATAACTTTTTTATGATTTTTTATCACTCGGGTTTAATTCTCGAGAATTATTTTTCTATTGTTTTTCATTTGCTCACAAATAATTGCCAAAGTTGCCTCTAAAATCATGAAACACTAAAATCTTTAATGGCCTATATCTTATAATTTAAAGCAAAAATAAATAAAGTAGCTCACATCCGTTCTAGATATTTGATATAGCTTTTTATTACAAAAATAATTTTTCAGTTTGGTTTGGTATCTTGATCTCAAATCCAAATTTAAGAATTGCATGAAACGGGCTGAAAAGGGCCGCGCAATCGCTGCACTTAATGCTGCTAACTCTGTCTATGTTTACATTATCAATTTTTAGTATTGCCTGCTCGTTTCCACCTAGGCTATCCATAATTAAAAAACTTTGTTTCAAGTAAACACTGATTATGCATGCTGTGAACATTTATAATCGGAGTGTTAATACCTATGTACTTCTCAATGGCAATTTTATAACTATAATAATTGTTAACATTCTGTAAATGTTTCCAACAATAAATAAATAAATAATATTCAATTTAATTTTTTTTTTGATTTAGCAAAACCGTTACATAATTTTAGTCAATTTGTATTTTTTCAATGGCGTCCTGTAAATTTTTACTGGGTATGTGTAACAATGTATCATCAGCAAAGAGTTTAATTGCACAATGCTTTAACACTTTGATAATATCATTCATATATATAATGAACAACAATGGACCGAAGACGTTCCGATGTTCAGATGTTATATCTCCATATTTTGTTACCTGTGTCCTTTCTGATAGGTAATCAACAAACCACTTATTTTCTTTACCATTAATTTCAATATTTCTGAATTTGTTGATTAATCTATCTATATCGATTGTTTAAAATGCCCGTTTTAAGTCTAGAAATTATGCAATAATTTTACTTTTTTTATTTCTAAAATCTTTCCACTCATCTATTACATAGTTAATACCGGTTTCACAACAAAATTTATGTCTAAAACCAGATTGTTGTCGAACCAATATCTGCTTGGCCTCAAATATTCAGTTAATTGCTCCTTTACAATGTATTCCAGTATTTGTTAATATTTGGGTAAAAATTAATTTCAGCGCCCTTGAGGAATAATTTAAAGCATAAAGAATAAAATAATATAATTTAAAGCGAAAATAAAGAAAGGAGCTCACATCCGTACTAGATATTTAATATACCTTTTGATTACAAAAATATTTTTTCAGTTTGGTTGAGTATTCTGTTCTCAAATCCAAATTTAAGATTTGCATGAAACTGGCCGAAATCGGTCGCGTATACGTTCCTCTTAACCTAAAACTTTTAATGTAAGTATATTTCTCATTATGCCAATGATGCATTGAATACGGAATAATAGCTTGGGGTAATGCTTCTTCTACTGCCCTCAATCACATCATTAAAGCACAAAAACTAATCAAAAAAATAATTTTGAAACTTCCTCTCTCTACCAGCACTGATACGATCTTCAATACTATTAACGTTACGGACATAAAGCAGCACTTTGCAAGAAAAATTCTGGTTAATTTGCACCAAAACACTATACAAATTAACACACACTGTAGGTACATAATATCCAAATAAAAAAATAACGAACTCCTTTTATTAAAACCACCTTTGGATAGAGGCAAACATTTTAAATACATAGCTTGAACTATACAATAGACTACCAGTCTATTGTATAGTCTACCAGACTAGCTTTTCCAGTCGAGCGTTTGTATTAATAATTTAAAATACGTGTTGTCCAGTGTCCGGAATTTCTAAGCGTCCGATTTGGAAATTTCCCACACTCATTAAAAATATCATACCTACGAATTTTTTAATATACGAATTTTAATGCTTCTACAATTCTGCGTACTATTTACTATAAAATTGGCGTAATACCTTTTTGGGGAATATTATGACTTCCATTTTATTCTAAAGCCTAATTGATAATTGAAACGAAAATTGAAATTAGCATTTTTTTAATAATAAATGTAACATACCGTCAATTATTTATAAGAAAAATGTTTTCAACAATTTCGGTTCGCGAAATGTAAATGACAAATAATTCAGAAGAGATCCGAGACATCTCTTGTCAATCAAATTACCTAAATGACAAGGCAGAGAACTTCGTCAACATTTTCACTTCTTGAAATATATATATTTTATTACATTAACTGCACACTATGTCATCTTTAAGATGCCGTGTGGAGGGTCTTTTTGAGGAGAGGAAGGAATGAACATTGGTCTTGAAGAGACCCATGTTGTAGGAGGTAAGAACACAGAGGCCGGCAAATCGTTCCATAGCCGAGCTGTTGAACTCAAGAACGAGTCGACAAAACGACCCGTTCTCATGTTACAAATGTCAACCGTTTACATTTGCATTTTTTGGGTATTAATTTAAATGTATAAACGACAAATTTTCGTTCCGCCGTAAATGGGTAATTTGAATTTTAAATTAACTTTTTTTTCACAATTTTTATTTTTTATTTTATATTTCAGTATATTTCTACGATAAACGTATTAAAATTATTTTTAATTGTTTTTCATTTACTCACAAATAATTACCCCAGTTGCCTGCAAAATCATTAAACACTAAAATCTTTAATGGCCTACATCTTATAATTTAAAGCAAAAATAAATAAAGTAGCTCACATCCGTATTAGATATTTAATATACCTTTTGATTACAAAAATAATTTTTCAGTTTGGTTGAGTGTTTCGATCTCAAATCCAAATTTAATATTTGTATGAAACTGGCCGAAATTGGCCGCGCATACATTCCACTTGCGTGTTTGTCTGAAAAAGTGTGTAGATATGTTTTTAGGTTTTCACGGCCAAAAAGTATTTTTGTTATTGTTTTTGGGGTGTTATGCCGTGTTTCGCTAACTCCTTCTTTAGCCAACGTTTCGGACAGCGTTACAGTGTCCATCATCGCTCATCTGCCCTGATGATGGACACTGTAACGCTGTCCGAAACGTTGGCTAAAGAAGGAGTTAGCGAAACACGGCATAACACCCCAAAAACAATAAAAAAAAAAAAAGTGTGTAGATTTACGAATTTTATTAGTTGTGTCGTGAAAGTGTAGTTTCAATTTACGTCAAAGATTAGTCCAAAATATTAGATGTTGTACACTTGTCCGAAGCATAAACGTCACAATTCCGGTTTAGAGATCAAGAAGTTTATTTAATTTATGTAGCGTTGCTCTAGAATTATCAATACAGATAGAGTTATGCTAATTTACTGACGATATCTTATGAGTTGTTAGAGGACACCAGGTCGCCGATACATTTGAAGAATAGATATTACAATATGTACCTCATTTGGACATTCTAACTTCACTTTATCTTGTTCTGAAATAAGAGGTCTCAAAGTTTACAAAAATGATTTCTCAAAATCCGTCCTTCTAATTCGTTCGCTTTTCGGAACAACTCGTATAGGTCTCAAAGAAATCGCTGTGGTCTCCCCTACCGAGAAATATTATATAAACGGCGTTAGAAAGAGAAAATAACATACTTTAAAATAATAAAATTTAACCACAAAAGAAATAATATGCAGACTTTTCTTTATGTACCAAAGTTTCCGACCGCAATTTGAAAAAATGATGAAACTTTGGGAATTTATTATTTTTACGATACAAAAGTGAGGTGACAAAAACGTTTATATTTGTCTAATAAAGTATGTACGTTTTTGAGGTGTTATGCCGTGTTGCGCTACCTCCTTCTTTAGCCAACGTTTCGGACAGCGTTACAATGTCCATCACCAAGGCAGATGTGTAATTGTTAGTGGTGAATTATGTGCTTAAGTACTTGGAAGCAATACCGTGTTGCCAGCTCCACTCCACTACGAACTGGTATTACAGTATACTTAAGAATATTTGTAGATTTTACTTGTCTCCGTAATCCAGTGTGGAACCGGTTCCAATAGACCTGTTCCTTGAAACCACTGTCATTTAGTGATCCCTAGTCACAGGTAGAAAGTAGCCGAGACAGGCAATGGCGTAGGAATCGGTTCCGAAGTAGATTTTCCCTCGAAACCATTGTCGACTAGTGATCGCTAGTCGAATGTCAGTTAGAACCGTATCCAAATGTCAGTTAGAAGCCTATTCAAATGTCAGTTAGAACCGTATCCAAATGTCAGTTAAAACCCTATTCAAATGTCAGTTAGAACCTTATACAAATATCAGTTAGAACCCTATTCAAATCTCAGTTAGAACCCCATTCAAATGTCAGTTAGAACCGTTTCTAAATGTCAGTTAGAATCCTATTCAAATATCAGTTTTGACCGCATTCAAAAATCAGTTAGAACCCTATTCAAATGTCAGTTAGAACCTCATTCAAATGTCAGTTAGAACCTCATTCAAATGTCAGTAAGAACCCTTCAAATTTCAGTTAGAACCGTATCCAAATGTCACTTAGAACCCTATTCAAATGTCAGTTAGAACCGTATCCAAATGTCAGTTAAAACCCTATTCAAATGTCAGTTAGAACCTTATACAAATATCAGTTAGAACCCTATTCAAATCTCAGTTAGAACCCCATTCAAATGTCAGTTAGAACCGTTTCTAAATGTCAGTTAGAATCCTATTTAAATATCAGTTTTGACCGCATTCAAAAATCAGTTAGAACCCTATTCAAATGTCAGTTAGAACCTCATTCAAATATCAGTTAGAACCTCATTCAAATGTCAGTTAGAACCCTACTCAAATGTCAGTTAGAACCGTATCCAAATGTCAGTTAGAACCCTATCCAAATGAGGTGACGAAGTGATAAATTGGATTACCCATCACCATGGATGATCCAATTCATCATTTCGTCACATCATTTGGATAGGGTTCTAACTGACATTTGGATAGAGTTATAAGTGACATTTTGGATGCGTTTAGATTTAGATTGGACTCACCAGCCTAATTTGAGAAATAATAAATTGCCATTTAATCTGTGGGTTCATGAATACTGTCCTTGGACATACAATGTTTTGAAACGATGCAAAGATCGGAAATTTTGATACTTTTCCATCAAAAAACAAAATAAATTTACATATTGCAATATCGACGACGAATATAATAAAAATTTTCCATTAAAAAATGCAAACTTTGTTTGTAATTGATTGTAAAAAGTGTCATTATAATTTGTCAACTTTTTCGTACAATCATTAATATTACATGATAAAACTTTTTGAATGATTGTTCATACATAAATTAGTCAGTAAATACCTAATACTTATAGTTGGTTTGATTCGTTTGGGTCTTATTATTTTTTAAAGAGTTGTCGAGGAAACAACCAATGCTCGTCAAGTGCATCAATAATTATTTAATTGCAATCAAAAAGTGAGCAAAAGATTTCACTATGTCTGGTAGCGTGAACCTAGAGAGCAGAGTAACGAGAAGAGGAGAGGCTGTTGAGGAGAAGATTTTTCCTAAAAACATCGTCAAAAAGTCGTTTCCTCGTAAATTGTCCAGAAGAATTTCTGCCGTTAAAGTCGTTGGCTCCACGCCCAAACGCAGGTCAGTTTTCATTCAATATCTCAAAGTCGTTGGCTCCACGCCCAAACACAGGTCAGCCTTCATTCAATATCTCAAAATCGTTGACTCCACGCCCAAACACAGGTCAGCCTTCATTCAATACCTCAAAATCGTTGGCTCCACGCCCAAACACAGGTCAATCCGCATTCAATATCTCAAAGTCGTTGGCTCCACGCCAAAACACAGGTCATTCTATTTTATTTTTATTTATTTATTAAAAGAAGTTTATACAATGAACAAAAAATTGTGTTAATTCATCTTCATTCAATATCTCAAAGTCGTTGGCTCCCCGCCCAAACACAGGTCAGTTTTCATTCAATACCTCAAAATGTTGGCTCCACGCCCAACCACAGGTCAGTCTGCATTCAATATCTCAAAGTCGTTGGCTCCACGCCCAAACACAGGTCAGCCTTCATTCAATATCTCAAAGTCGTTGGCTCCACGCCAAAACACAGGTCAGTCTTCTTTCAATATCTCAAAGTCGTTGGCTCCACGCCAAAACACAGGCCAGTCTTCATTCAATATCTCAAAGATCTTGAGAGCCTAAACATAAAAAAAAACAAATTGACGCCTTCGACCAAGTTGACGCGCATTCGGCCGAGGAAGTTTTGAGAAGGAAAAAGATATGAGGGGTGGGTAGGAATATGAGAAATTATTGTGTCCAGGAGTAACGGACGTATGAATCCAACCCTCCCACTGTGGTGCAGGGCGATGTTCAGAGGGAGTCCTGTTGGAGAGATCAAAAGGTTTCAACCGATCTCTCCCGATCCGGCCTGCCATGCCGGTGGGCAGACGCATCCTCCGCCAAACAAACAAACCTCATCCCACGAACTCGGGCACCCCTGCTAAATCACCTGTGGCAGACATGTTGATTGGCATTTTTTTAGACATTTATTTTTTTGATATTAGGGGCCATCCATAAACTACGTCACAAAAATTTCATGATTTTCCCCTCCCCCCGCCCTGTCTCTGTCACACATCGTCACATTTGTGAGACCCCCTCCCCTTTAGTGGAACGTCACATATTTTGGAATTTTACATCTAAAAATAATGAAAACAGTAGTTCAAAATATTTTTAAGTTTTTCGTTTACATTTAAGTTTTGCGTTTTAATAATTTAGATTTTTACACACAGAGCTGTTTCTCCATTTCATTCGTCAGAGCTGATGACCCTTTGTCACACAATGTCACGTTTCTCTACTCCCCCCCCCCCCCCCTTAAAGTGTGACGTACTTTATGGGTGGCCCCTTATGTGAAGTTTGGAAATTTTCCATGTTGAGAAATAATTTCTGGTAATATTGGAAAGTCTAAAATTTTATCTTGGATTTTATCGGGAATTTTTTATAAAAACATTAACACATTCATCTTTTTGATTTTGTTATTGAAAGTTTAGAAATTTTTTATGTTGGATAATTACTTTTTTCGCAAAATTCTTTTCAAGAAAATTTGGAAAACATTTGTTAAAAAATTATCTGAAAATGGACGGAGAAATTGTGTAATAGTTTTTGAAACCGAGAAAATTCCAACCTTTGTAAATTTTCTTTTTTACAATTTTCATCAAAGACGCTGTTTGAGAACTTCAACCGCTCTTTTTGAAAATAGCAGATGGCGCCACTTCAGCTTACAACATTCCAAACTGTTATACTATCAAATAATGGCCAAACAATCGGAAAAGTTGATGGCTAAGATATCAGATCAAAGACATTTAAAGATTTCACTTTGGTTTAATTAGTTTGGTTAAAGTTATATATTTCTTATGTATAGTTTTTTAATAAGTTTGTTTCAGCTCTTCTCGAATTGGAGGGGATTGGTAGATAAATATATGTGTATTTTGTTTTTAAGTGGAACGTATGCGCGGCCCATTTCAGACAGTTTCATACAAATCTTCAATTTGGATTTAAGATCAAAATACCCAACCAAACTGAAAAATTATTTTGTAATGTTTGAGGTATATCAAATATCTAGTACGGATTTGAGCTACTTTATTTATTTTTGCTTTAAATTATAAAACATAGGCCATTCAAGATTTTGGTGTTTCATGATTTTAGAAGCAATTTGACAATTATTTGTGAGTAAATGAAAGACGTTAAAAAAATAATTTTACTATATTTATTTTAAAAATACAATGAAAAATAAAATAAAAAATAAAACATTGTTAACGAATTTGTTGGGTAGTGATAAATGACAACATTTTATTCCGCCGTAAATAGGTAATTTGTATTTTAAATTTATACACATCAACATTAATTTTTTTGTTAATTTTTATTTTATATTTCATTATATTTCTACGATAAATAAAGTAAAATAATTTTATTATTTATTATTTTAACTTTATGAGTAAAACCTCAAACTGTAATATTTAATTAAATGAAGACATTATGAGCGAAACTCAATCAAAAATCTGGAAACAGAAAAATCAGAAAAAGATATTGGCACCTCTGGGACTCGAACCCAGGACCTCCCTACTTTCCGGGTTGGGCGCTCTTATCCACTGAGCTAAGGTGTCGATATCCAATTCGGTCACTTTTAACTGTACCATACTTCGACTAAGAACCACCCATATTATCTTCATTTAATATTTAATTAAATGAAGACATTATGAGCGAAACTCAATCAAAAATCTGGAAACAGATTAATAAAGATTACTAAAGATGGCAGCCAATAAAAATATGCGTTAAGAAAAATGAAGATAATATGGGTGGTTCTTAGTCGAAGTATGGTACAGTTAAAAGTGACCGAATTGGATATCGACACCTTAGCTCAGTGGATAAGAGCCCCCAACCCGGAAAGTAGGGAGGTCCTGGGTTCGAGTCCCAGAGGTGCCAATATCTTTTTCTGATTTTTCTGTTTCCAGATTTTTGATTGAGTTTCGCTCATAATGTCTTCATTTAATTAAATAAAATAATTTTTTTATTGTTTTTCATTTACTCACAAATAATTTCTCAAATTGCCTCTAAAATCATAAAATACTAACAAAATTGAATGGCCTATATCTTATAATTTAAAGCAAAAATAAATAAAGTAGCTCACATCTGTACTAGATATTTGATATAACTTTTGATTACATAAATAATTTTTCGGTTTCGTTGGGTATTTTGATCTTAAATACAAATTTAAGATTTATATGAAACTGGCCGAAATGGGCTGCGCATACATTCATCTTAATTGTTTTAAATATCGTCAGGCAGCAGGATGATTCAAAGGACAGATGATGTAGCAAAGAAAGTTTAAAAAAATAAACTAAAAGAGAGTAAATACATCATCTGGATAAACTGTGTGTTGTTTCAGGGAAGGAAAGATCCGCTGGTACGGTTGGGGCTACAGTGACACGGCCTTCCGTGTGACCGACGGCAATACCTGCCTGACTGGTGACAAGTGAGACAAGTCAAATTACTATCTAATTATTATGCTATATTTAATAAGGTTTAATTTTATTTTTTATTGTTCTTCAAAGTACAATCCCTTTAAGCCGCAATTACGCAGTTTGTCAAAAGGATCATTTTCAATTATAATGTAAATGTATGTAATAAAAACTGTTTCATTCCTCGGCTGGCTAAGTCCTCCATCACAACACAAGCAACATTTTCGGCTTTCTGTGGTGGGAGTAGGAGATTTTCAAACATTGTTGGGTTATTCGTAACCCGGGAATCTTCGTCTTTCTTTAAAAAAAAAAAAATTATAAAAAAATGCATAGGAGTATACTCGAACATGGCATTTAAAGGGTACAGTAACTACTTAGTGTATTGTGTATTGTGACTATGTGTACTATTTGTGTATTGTGATTGTCTTTAAAACAAAATAAGTGATACCGCGAATAAAAAAATATAATCAAAGATTGACAATTTTTGGTAAAAACAGACATAAAAATAAACTTAAAAAATTGGTTGTCTGTAAAGTCGGTTTACGGACGATAATTTGACGTGATAACGTCATATAATAACGATGGAGTGGAAGAGAGATAGATGCGTCACATGCCGAACGTTTGTTCCGCGCTCTCGCTTGCACGCTCGGCTCAGGCGGAACGTGACAACGTGACAATGAGTCGTGATTTTTTGTGAGTGCAGCCGGCGTTCATCGATTTATCACTTAAAAAAAAAAACTGATAAGCGGGAAAAAGTGAAAAAGGATGATATTGTAGTTCGCCAGTAAACACATATGAAGTATGGCACCAAGAAAAGATTACCGATACAAGCATACATATGTGATTCCATGATAGTTGATCTCTCGGCAGTTGCCCTCCCGGCGTACTTATATATAATATGCAGTCGGTTTATGGAAAATACGGTCTACCTACTACAAACTATAACTACGAGTAAGTGTCACGAAGTAGAGGATGTACCGCCGAATAACAAAAGTTTAAAACATATTTTCATTCAAATGCGTCATATATTGTACACAATTCGTTTGATATCATACCAACTTATTATTATAGATATTTTGAAGTCGATTTTAGGTTTCAAATTAATAAGTTATGCTCAAAAATTTTATAATAATTACTTTAACGCGCGGCTTCGCTCGCATGGTATTAGAGGAAAGAATTTTCCCACGAGAATTGAATGTTTTTTTCCAGGATAAAAGTAGCCTATGTCTTTCCCAGTCCTCCAATTATCTCGGAGCAAAACATCATGTCGATCGGTCGCTCCATTTATATACGATTTTATAATTCAATTTACCAAATTCTGACATATGCATTTACATACAATAACGATTCATACATTCAATCAATCAATCATTCATTCATTCATCATTCATTATTTCATTCATCATTCATTCATTCAGTCATTTATTCATTAATTCATTCGTTATTTCATTTTTTTCATTCATTCATTGATTAATTAATTAATTAATTTAAAATAAAACAATAACTTTGTAAACACCACTTTTTTTAAAAAGTGGTGTTTACAAAGTTATTGTTTTATTTTAAATTATAATGTCACATCACAAAGTATCTGCTTCATATGAACAAAAATTAATTAATTCATTCATTCAATCATTCATTCATTTATTCATTCATTAATTTCCCGGCATGCGTTGCCTTCCCTCTCCCCACTCCCCTCGCCCGCTTCCTCCGTCCCGCGAACCCCCCTCCCGAGTTCCCCCCCCCTCCCTCTTCCTCTCCGCTCCTTTCTCCCACGAACAGATAAAATCCCCAAAGTTTCATCGCAATCGGATGAACGGTTAGCAATACATAATTTCATGATGCCAAAACTTACTTTAGAAAGAAACCACCGCGGGCATGCACACATCTAATTCCCAAAGTTTCATCGCAATCGGATGAATGGTTTGGCAACGCATAGCATATATACATATAAACCCAGAAACAAACATATATTGATTTTTATATATAAAGATAACTTCGGGGTTCCAATTGTCGGGGGATCAACTGCGGGGTCACTCCCTTATGTATAATATATACTGCACCTGATTTGGTGCACCTGATTTTTGGCGCCACGTAGTTATTTGGAATTGAAAGGGTTTTTATTTACGAAATTTTCACGTTGTATTGCTTTGTTCCCAGGTATCGCATATGTAACCAAGAACTTCCACACCTCAGCGATTACTTAAAGGAAAAGTTTGACTTTGATTTGGATGGGAATATTTCAGAAACAAAGCTGGCTTTGCCCGAAGAGAATGAGTATCCTAAATCTATTTTCTTGCAAGAAGACCTTGATGCAATCCAATCTATCGGCATAGAAGTTTCTACGGAAGGGGTTCTGAGGTTGACCAGGTCCCAGGGACAGTCTGGAGAGGAAGTCTGGAGGCTGAGGATGAAGCAGATGACCAGGATACCTGACGCCGTGTGTTGGCCTACCTGCCATGAGGAAGTCGTGGAGTTGGTGAAACTGGCTAATGAGAGAAACTTCGTCATCATTCCATTTGGTGGGGGGACTTCAGTTTCTGGGGGTGTTCAATGTCCTGATATTGAAAACAGACCCATTTTATCCGTAGACACAACCGCCATGAATGAAATTCTTTGGGTGGACAAAGAAAATTTGACCGTCTGTGCAGAGAGTGGAATAGTAGGACAAGATCTTGAAAGAGAACTCGAAAAATTAGGATATACGACTGGCCATGAACCGGACTCCATAGAGTTCTCCACCCTCGGGGGATGGGTGTCCACTAGAGCGAGCGGCATGAAAAAGAACCGGTACGGAAACATAGAAGATCTCTTAGTCCACGTCAGGATGGTAACTCCTCGAGGTACTCTGGAGAAAGGAACTAAAGTTGCTCGAATTTCAGCCGGGCCAGACTTTGATCACTTGATCATGGGCTCCGAGGGGTCCTGGGGCCTGATTACTGAAGTTACCTTGAAGATTCGACCCTTTCCGGAATGTCATCATTACGGGTCTCTAGTGTTCCCAGATTTTGAAACGGGAATCAAGTATATGAGAGAAGTGGCGAAACGTCGCTGGCAGCCTGCGAGTATACGCCTTATGGATCATGAACAGTTCCAAATGGGTCTTGCTCTCCGAACCAAGGCTTCCTTCCTGGCAGCTTTTGTTAATGGACTCAAACAATCCTATATACAAAAGATCAAAGGCTTCAACCTTAAGAAAATGTGTCTCACGACAATAGTTTACGAAGGAGATAAACAAGAAGTAATGGAACATGAGAAAAGAATACACAAACTGGCGCTGGAAATGCAAGGAATCCCTTCTGGAGCAACAAACGGAAAGAGAGGGTACATGATGACATATGTCGTTGCATATGTCAGGGTGAGTAGACTGTCTAACTAACTAATTAACTAATTAACCACCACGCTGTTTACCGCATGGGTAGGCAGAGAGGACGGACCGCCAAACAACTCGGTCTTGCCACACACTCCTTGCCTCGTTCACATTCATGCATCGTCTAAAACATGCTCTTCTATTATTCTGACCCATGACATGGCCCGACTCAAGTAACCGATTCACTTGGTCGTACCATGTATTCCTCGGGCGTCACCGACTTCTTCTGTCATTCACATTTGCGTCGTATATTCTCCTTACATTTACATCTACATGCCTAAATCATCTGAATGTCCCTTTCTTAATCTTACTCATTATGTTTACTTTAGCCTTGAATTTCCTTTGCGGATCTCCACGTTTCTCACACATACATGGTTTTACCACACACACGCCTCAGGGATCTCATTTCTACAGCATTCAGCCTACTTTCATCCTTCCTCTGCCAGTTCCATGCCTCACTGCCATACATCATGGTAGGTACCAGTACTATATTGTGGACAGCTAGCTTCGCTTCTTTGGACAGTTTTTTGTTGGCGCCAACGGCGTTCAGTCCTCCATTAACGGAGTTACCTGCATTTACCCTTCTTTCAATATCTCTAACTTTGACACTGGCTAGAACACTCCTTTGGTGTGAAAAGCCATGAAAAAAAATCTCTACCATCCTGCCAATCTCTCGTAAACATACTTCCCAATTACACAAACTCAATCACCTGCTCCAAGTATTCATCGTTCACAAATATATTGCACATTGTTTTCGTACTCTCCCTTTATAATGTCGTGACTTTAGACTTACTTACATTCATTCATCATTAATTAATTCTTCATACACACTTATTTTATCCCAGACACGAGAGACTGTAGATCTTCCATACTGTTAGAAATCAACACCGCAACATCAGCGGACAGCGTACAGCGTACAGAAATTTTGTTGAAATCTACAGCCTTACCATTCTTCATACATTTAATTGATCTTTTTATTTCATCCATGCTGATTTTGGTAACATTCACTCCATCATCTTTCATAACCGAATCACCGCTGGAATCAGTGTCACCCGGGCTACTTTCGAAGACTTCATCGAAATATTTCATCCATCTCTCTTTAATTTCTTCCTCATTCACCAACATTAGTCCATCTTTCGATTTTATCCTTTCATGCTTCCGTTCTCTGGACCACTTCGGGACCTTTTGACCTCCTTCCTAAAAAGTTTACTGTTTTCTTGGCAGTGGTTTGTCATTTTGATTCCCTCTTCCTCTTCCAGGCGTTTCTTTCGTTATTTCACTCCTCACTTACTTAAGGTTCCACAGTAACATCAAGTATTCTGTTGCCATTTTCATTCGTTCTTTTTCCCCGAACTCACATAAGGCTGAATCAAATCCGTCACGTCTAAATCCCAGCCACCCATATCATCCGCCATTATAATCCTTTCATTCAAACCTTTTAGTATCGTTACAGAGTTCGCACCAGTCCAAAAATCATCTTTCTCTTCGTCGCTTTCAGAATTATGAGGGTCATAGCAAATAATACTGTATAGCTATTCTTCATACAGAGGACGGTGGTGTGAGCACTTTTTGTTTTGAAGAGTTTTATTTTATATGTACATTTGTTGCTTATTTTTTTTTAAATTTTGATGTGATAACGTCTTATAAATCGATGAACACCGGCTGCATATTCGAAAAAGCATGACTCATTGTCACGTTCCGCCTGAGCCTAGCGTGCGAGCGAGGGCGGAACAAGCGATAGAAAGGCACGGTCGGCCTATTTTGGTTTCAGTAGCTCATAACCTGTCTAGCGAAACGCTACAATCGGCACAAAATACAATCTGTGGCGCAAATCATTTATTTTTAAACTTCCTAGTATAAATAGCAGAAAATATAGTACTAAGTCCTATATTTCTGAGCACGGTACTCTCTTAATCTTTCAGTATACAGATTGATACTTATTTATTATTGTTTTCAAGATAAATTTGTAGAACTACTTACATAGATATTAATTCAATAAAAATTCAATTTGAAAGGCGGGAATGGGAAACGCCACTCGGGAACCATTCATTGGATAACCAATTCCCCTATCGCAGGACTCCCTAAACGGTTCGTTACGTTTGGTAACTTAACAGGGGTGTCCGGATTCATGAGGTTTGGTTTGTCTAGGTCTTGGCGGTGGATGACCTGTATAGATTTTAATTTGTATATTCAATGATAATTCAATTTGGAAGGCGGGAATGGGTAACCATTCAATGGATAACCAACACCCCCTGTGGTAGGTTCCCCAAACGGTTCGTTACGTTTGGTAAGTTAGCAGGGGTGTTCAGGTTCACTGGGTGAGGTTTGTCCAAGTCTTGGCGGCGGATGACCTGTGTAGATTTTAATTTGGTGTCCAATAACAATTCAATTTGGAAGTAGGAGAGTTTGGAGTTGGTTTAGGAGACGAAGAAAGATGGGAGGAGTCGACATTACATGGGGACATTTTTAATAAGGGCGCTTTACAGGGTGTTATTATTTTATTAAATAAATAAATTTTTATTTAATTTTTATTTTTTATTTTGAAGCGCACAAATTTTTTTATTTTTTTATATGAAATACCGCACAAGAGTCCGATCTGCTCCCGTCTGGAGCCAGTGAGACTATGGCATCCCCGATTGGGGTATGTTGTGAGGCTGAAGATAGTGGGGAGGGGAAGGAGATAGGGAAGAGGAAGGTGGGGAAGTACCTGGCTGTTCAGATCTGGTCACTAAACACGGCTTAAGCCATTTCAAGCAACGTTTCAATTCTGAATGGTGGTCTTACACCAGGGCGATACTGATAGTATCTTCCACTCTGGAACGTGCCGCAAATATACTATATATTTTTTTAAATGGATAAATTGTGAAATAACACAAATTATCAAATAAAATTTTTTGCCGCACGCCGGGCTTGAACCCGCGACCTTTGGATTGTGAGTCGAGATTCTTACCTCGGGACCACGGAGGCCGTCAAAATTAAATAAAATATTTATTTATATTGAAATGTTTAAACTTGGTTATATCTTTAAATTAATGAATTTATTTAAAGTACTCACCTACAGTACTAACCAAAATCGAATACTTTGAATCTTACCAAAAATTATATTTACTTTAAAAAGATACCAAATTTGATTGATTGTTATTATAATATACAAAATGAATGTTTGTAATAGAAAATTTAAAAAAAAAATGCAGGAGGTGGCACGCGAGATGTTGAAAATCTGAATGTACCGGGACTGAACGTGGGAAAGAGGAGGGGATCGCGGGAGGGGAGTTCACGGGAAAGGGGAGAGGGAAGGCGGGGAAGGTGAAAAGACACAGGGAGAAACATTTCTTTATTTCAGTGGCATTGAAACGCATGCAGGGAACTGGCTAGTAGAAAATAAAACTTTTCAAAACAAAATGTCTAGAAATTGTTCCATAGTTAATGCCCAAGAAATACAAAACAAGATCTCTTGTTGGAGCCGGTTTTTACTCCTAGAAGCATGGTGTATGTTTTACGTTTAACTTATTTTAGTTGCCAATAAGTTGGTAATATTGTCTCCGATCTCTTTCCAGGACATGGCCATAGAGTTTGACGTAATTTGTGACTCGTTAGAGACGTGTCTTCCTTGGCACTCCGTCACCGCCGCCAGTGTCGCCGTGAGAAAAGGAATTGTCGAGGAGGGTTCGCGGCTCGGCGCTCTCCGATCTCAGAGCATGATGAGGATCGCCCAGAGCTATGACGCTGGATGCTGTCTGTATGTGTATTTTGCCCTCCGGATGCACGACAGCTACGACGCGATTGAGATAATGTCCCAGATTGACACTGTTATCAGAAAAATTGTCATGTCTTTTGGAGGTGAGTGCTACTATTACTTATATGGTTACATAATAACAATATGATAGGCAGATCACTGATTGAGTAATTCCGTGAATCCAGCCTATTTATGTGACAGAATGGAGTCTAATGTCCACGCCTGATGTTCCAGGTTCCATCTCTCACCACCACGGGGTAGGGAAACACAAGAGGAAGTTTTACCGGGCGGCCGTGTCTCAGATGGGCGTCGATCTCTTCAGGGTCACCAAGACCCAGCTGGACCCCAACAATGTCTTCGGAGCCGGGAACATAGTACAAAATAACCCGGCTGAATTATCCGCGCTCATTAGCAAACTTTAAACAAATTTATAGAGTTTGCACTTTGGTTTTCTGTCGTCCTGCTTTGGACAGATTTAAAAATGTGTAAGGGGGCGATACATGTAACCGCCTGAATTTTGACCGTTTTTCAGAGGCTTTTTTAAAAGGAAGGAATAAATGGATCGTTTTTAAATTCAGTATGTTTATTCATTATATATTAAAATACAAGAATCAGATTTTTTTTCAAAATGGCCGCCGTAGTAACTAATCTCCTGAGACCCTCACGGCGAAAGGCATCAATCAGCGGAATTTTTAGCTTCTGTTACAGCGATCGGAAATCAAAATTTTTGGTTTGAGCGTGGTCATAAAACATGTACCTAGTTGAATCAATACAAAAACAAAAAACGTCAAAAATTCGTAAATTGGCACGCATCCGAAAAAAAATCGATATTTTGATTTAAAAGGTTTGATAGTTTTTTGGTCAAAAATGGAAATTTTTGATTTTTGTGCCAAATTTCATTAGAATCAGTTGAGAACTTTTTGAGTTATCTTGCCCGCCAATTTAAAAAAAGGTAGTTTTGAGAGAAACGGGTATAAAGTTTTGACACCTATGATTACAGCGACTTACCAACTCGTCAGCAATTCCAAGGTCATACAGAAGTCCTTCGATGCGTTCTTAGTACTCGTTTTTCTTCTTAAGTTCTTCTTGACATGCTTGACGAGCTTTTTTGGTCGTCAAAGAGCTGTGGCGATTTCCTCGACTCACCCTTTTGTCATCGACTTTGTCTTTGAGTTGAGGCGGAGCACTTAAATGATTTGTTAATCGATAAATAATGCGAATTTCATTCTAAAAATTTACAGGCATATTTTTGAGATGTTATTTTAACTATTTATACAAAAGAAAACGATTTTTTTACATGTATCGCCCCCCTGTCAGAAGGGAGGTATAAATGGGATGTATTTAAAGCCATACTAAGCAGGGATTGCCAAGGACTCTAGAAAATTTACATGAGAACTGATTCGGGAGAGTGGCTCAACTGCTGTAGCATTATTTCAAGAGCTGCTTTAGAGAACGTTTTTATGATCCTGATGACTATAGATGGCAGCGTTAGAATAAATTGTTTTATCTTCCCGATTGTAGAACCAACCTTCCAATGGTTCTGTTGGTGGAGAGGGGTACATTGTTACTGAATAGATTATTTTCTTAAGTAATTCAAAAGGGAACCACTCTTCATTTTTGATAACACCGCTGTATGCATGATGCCAATCTTTGTAACTTTTAAAGTTGCTGAAATGAGGCGCTCAGCGGAAGAGAGGCCCAAACCACAAAATTTCGTAATCAGCGAAGACATCATATTGTTATACATTTTTGTCATATCTATGAAGTCACAGTGGCCCAATTTTACGTAAAAATACGATAAAAATGTAACATTATGATGTTTTCGCTGATTATGCATTTTTGTGGGTTGGGCCACTCTGAACGCCTCAAATATAATTTATCGTTTGTAATGTTGGTAATGTTCTTCTCTCTTCTATTTTAGAAAAAATAAATAAAACACGTTATTTTTTGAAGCCAGAAGTTTTCTTTCAACAATCGTCAGCCGTCAAACTTTCATTCCAAAGATGCGAGACATTTATTTCCTCCGTTGGATCTCTGAAGACAGACAGTGGCGGACTAAGGGGGGGGGGGGGCGGAGGGGGCGGCCCGCCCCGAGCCCCTGGTCCTAGCGGCCCCAAACGCCTCCATTTTACATTGATCATATCCTAATTAAGGCCTTAAGGCACCAGGACAGTGTAAAAAAAATATTTGTCATTTTTTAAATTTCATTTTCTGAAAGATGCACGATTTTGGAGGCTACTTGTGCAATTATTTTTCAGTGAAATGAAAAACATTAAAAAAATAATTTTAAGTGATTATCATCAAATACCTTGTAGGCTTGTCTGTACTTAGATGTGCGCCTGGGTGAACGAATAATGTCTTCTAATAATTTTGATGCAACCGGTGGACCAGAAGTTCTCAAATTCATTTTTGTTGCAAACGCCAAATGAGAGGTGAACTTCTACGAAGATCTTTGCTTTTGCAAAAAACTTAAACTGTAAATCATGCACTTATATATATAAGGATATTCAGTTTGATAAAGTGATAATTTGTCATGATTTATTTTATATGAATACCGCACAAGAGACCCAACTGCTCCCGTCTGGAGCCAGTGAGACTATGGCATCCCCAATTGGGGTATGTTGTGAGGCTGAAGGCAGTGAGGAGAGGAAGGAGATGGGAAGAGGAAGGTGGGAAGTACCTGGCTATTCAGATCTGGTCACCAAACACGGCTAAAGCCATTTCAAGCAACGTTTCAATTCTGAACGGTGGTCTTACACCATGGCGATACTGAGAGTATCTTCCACTCTGGAACGTGCCGCAAATATACTATATATTATTTAAAATGAATAAATTGTGAAATAACACAAATTAATCAAATAAAATTTACTTGCCACGCCGGGATTTGATCCCGCGACCAATAATGCGAATGCGAGTCCAGAGCCTTACCGCTGGACTACGCCGGCCGTCAAATTGCTTTGAGATACGAGAAAAATGACATACGAGCAAGGTTAAGGAATGAATTAAACTCTCGAGGTATCACTGTCGTTGAAGTGGGCGTCATGAGAATGGACAATTTGCAATAATCAATTAGTTGCCATTTTAAATATATAGCTAACAATGTTGCAATAATCAATTAGTTTTCATTTTAAATATATAGCTAACAATGTTGCAATTTTAAATATATAGCTAACAATGTTGCAATTTCAAATATATAGCTAACAATGTTGCAATTTTAAATATATAGCTAACAATGTTGCAATTTTAAATATATAGCTAACAATGTTGCAATTTTAAATATATAGCTAACAATGTTGCAATTTTAAATATATAGCTAACAATGTTGCAATTTTAAATATATAGCTAACAATGTTGCAATTTTTAACCGCGATTCTCCTCAAGGACAAATTATATTGATTTTTCACGCATTTTACCTTTTATCGATGTCGGGTTACTCGCCTACGTGAGTTCAAACTCGTGGATTACATTATTTCAATAAAATAGGCTTGGTATCTCTTGTGATTGAAGATAATAAACAAAGCATCGTTTCGTCGTCGATTCTTCATTTAATGTCCTCTTTTCACTATACTTTTTATATTTTAATCGTTTGTTTTCGTGCGTAAATTAGATTCAATGGTCAAGGAAAATGTCAAACTTGTATTTTATAAATATTAATTACATACATTTCCTCTTCGTATATTGTTATAACACTTTCAATCCGTGTTGGTCCTTCATTAGTATTGCGTATGCGGTCTTAGAGCAAACATATAATTTATAAAAGTGTTATACAAATATAAGATTTGTGCAGTATTTTAAAAACAAAATGGAAGCAGAAAGTGAGAATTTGGCGGGAAGCGGAAATAAAGGTCCGGAAATGGTTGCTAAAATTGAGGATGTTAAAAAGTTTGTAAAATCTTTCCCTCGCAAGTTGTCCAGGAGAAGTTCTGCTATTAAAGTGGTCGGTTCTACACCGAAACACAGGTGCGTCGCATAACACAATTTTTTAAATGTATTTTTAATTTTCATTTATTTAATTATTTTATCATAATTTTGACCTTTTAGGAAGATAATATACAGGGCGAGGAACGTACGCGCGGCCCATTTCGTCCGCGTTTCATACAAGTTTCATACAAATCTTAAATTTGGATTTGAGATCAAAATACCCAACCAAACTGAAAAAATATTTTTGTAATCAAAAGGTATATCAAATAACGTGTACGGATGTGAGCTACTTTATTTATTTTTGCTCTAAATTACAAGATGTAGGCCATTAAAGATTCAAGGTCAAATAATTCTAATATTTCACATACGAAAACTAAAAACTATTTTTGAAAGGTGATGAAATACGCTTTGTAATTCGAAATAAACATATAATTTAAAAATATATAAAAATAACATAAAAAAGATTAAAAATGGCTCACATTTATTAATCAAAATACTTTTATAGTTTTATACATTTTGTTTAGTTATCATTGAATCTATTGACAAAAAGGTCACTGCTCAGCTTTATATTCAGGATTTCTCCTGGAATGTAACTGGTTTTCAGCAGTGCCTCTTTATCAAATAACCAGCAACATTCGACCAGTTGAGAGCCTTACCCGTCGACCACGGAGGCCGTCGAGAATAATATCAAAAATATAGAAAAGAAAGGATGAAACAAAATAGATAATATAATATTTATTTATTTAACGCCATAAAAAGGCTTTTACATAACAATGATAAGATTATAAGATACAGTGGCACAAAGAAGGGTATCTGTAGTATTACAGTAGTGGACTAAGTAAGAATGAATGATACAAAAATAATATGTAAGAGGTAGAGATATGTTTTTTTTTTTTTTTAAACTCAAAAGTTGGTTTTTTACAAAAATATAATTATTGAGAAGAAATATAAAAATAAATGTGTACTCGTGTAATAGTTACAATAACAGAAAACATTATATATTAACAAAATGAAAATATGTAAAAAAAAAGTAACTTGATTGCAGATATAATCGTGCAAAAAGTCAAAATCAATATCAATTATAAATTGTTATTTGCATTGGGTTTATGCACATTAAGTTTAGATAACACAGGTGTCCGGGGGTTGAGTGCACAAACTTCGACAGTACTAGATTCTACATTGTCATGTAATAAAGATAAATAACTTTTTATCGAAATTCCAATATTTTAAGGTAGTTTTCGGGTAAAAAAGGTGAATTGTTTACATGAAAAGATATTTTTGTATGGAAAAAAATGATGGAATTTCCTCAAACTCCGGGGGTAAAGGCACAAACTTCGGGAGGTTTGTGCCTTTACCCCCGGACCCCCTTATAATTAGGTTAGGTTGTATGGAAACTAATATTTACACCGACGATTTTTTTACAGTTAAACCGCCGCTATCCGAATTTTGACAGATTTCTTACATGTCTCACTAAACATTTGAAGTTTTTAAGCTCATGTTATTTAGAGGATAATATATAGACACGTTCCACGCCAAAACGCAAATTGTATGAAATTCCCTCGATAGAAAAAAATCGCAAAGTATGCTCCGAAAATTATTAAAAACAAATATATTTCTATTGTTTTACAAGCTATATTAGTGAAAAAATTCAGTGTTTCTTTAAGTGATACTTAAGATACGTTCCACGAGATTTTGCTCTATTTTAAACGAGTCGTGTTTTATGAAGCATTTTCGCTATTTTCGCTTCATTTTTATCACTTAAAGTATTAGCGCGCTCTGTCCAACATTCGTAATTACATATCTCTCCATCTTCTTCTTTTTGATCTGGAAAGCGCCGTCTTAAGATGCCTTCCACAAGATTTTTGCTCTATTTTAAACGAATCATGTTCAATTTAATCAAATAAAATTTATTTGCCACGCCGGGATTCGATCCCGCGACCTTCGGAATGCGAGTCAAGAGCCTTACCGCTGGACTACGCCGGCCGGCCTGAGGGGATATAAAAAATATATGTTTGATTATGGATTTAGCAGATTTGGATATTGCGTGCCTCAATAAACACGTTTTGCACGAGGCACAAATTTATGATATTATGGAAATTTGCTTTCAGAGAAGGATTGCCCGAATCATCTTACTCAACTTTTACTATTTCTAAAACGAGTTTGGGTCACTTCAATGTCAACCGGATTTAGTATTGTTCCTAAAAGTTAAATCACACAGCAAAAAATTGTCGTACGCAGGTCTGATGCGTACTTTGATACATTATTGTTTTATTCAAGAAAAGAGAATTGATTTCACCTTGAGAGTACAATGCTCGTGAAAAAATATAAATTAAATGCGTCACTATTCTAATACAGTCTTTCAGTTTTGAGGTAATGAATTTTTGGGATAGAATTTTGACGTGTGTTTTACAGTTGGTATTAAAGTATTTTTATTTTATTAAGAGGAAACCACGCGGCGTTTTGTCCGTACAAACGTATTCCCCAATTTTCCCTCTGGATTTTGATACAATTGCAATACATATTTAACTACTAAAGATGCCACGAATATTCGGCTACTATTCGGTATTCGACTACTTTTTTCACTATTCGGTATTCGACCCCAATATTGCGAACCATTCGGCCGAATACCGATTCATGAAAAAAACGTATGATACATAAAATATTGCTCACAATTTTTTTTCACAAATCAGCATATTTAATACTTAAGTGGAACGTTTGCGCGGCCCTTTTCGGCCCAATTTCATACAAATCTTAAATTTGAATTTGAGATCAAAATATGCATCCAAACTGAAACTGACTGCCTGACGATATTTAAAACAATTAAGAGGAATGTATGCGCGGCCCATTTCGGCCAGTTTCATATAAATCTTAAATTTGTATTTAAGATCAAAATACCCAACGAAACTGAAAAATTATTTATGTAATCAAAAGTTATATCAAATATCTAGTACGGATGTGAGCGACTTTATTTATTTTTGCTTTAAATTATAAGATATAGGCCATTCAAGATTTTAGTGTTTCATGATTTTAGAGGCAACTTGGGTAATTATTTGTGAATAATTGAAAAACAATGAAAAAATAATTGTATGAAACTGACCGAAATGGGCCGCGCATACGTTCCTCTTAAAATCTATCAGTGGTAAGCTAAGGAATGAAAACAATTTATTTATAGTTTGAAACATTTACAGAGTAAACAATTATTACATTAATAAAATTGCCGTTGGGATGTAAATAAATATTAACACTCCAATTAGAAATGTTCATAGAATGAGTAATCAATGTTTAGTTGTTACTAGTTGTTACTAGTAACAAATGAATGTTACTAGTATCATTACAAGTATTTCCATCTAGATGGAAATACTTACACACTCCTAGCGCGTTGGTACGTTTTATTGTTTTTTTACGTTTTTAAGTTACTAGTTATAGGAGTTAACTAGTAACTTCAAAAATCGTTAAAATTGTCTGATTTGAACGCCATTAACAGACAAGCTAGACAACGTATTTTAAAAAAGTCAAATCGCACAGACATAGAGTATTTTCTTTTAAACTGGTAAGTAAAAAAAATATTAAAAATCGGTGCAGTTTTGGAGGAGAAAAACGGAGAATTTAAATTGATGATTTTATTGAGATATATTCAGCCTGAGGTTCAGTTGTCCCTTTCGCCTAGTATTTGGGGAAGTAAGAACGGCAGTGACAGCAAAAGTTTGGTAAAATGGCTATTGTTCACATTTTTCGGCGACCAGGTTTCCTCTTAAAGGCTTAATAAAATAGTTCTTAACAAATCACGGTTTCCAGAAACTCGTGGTTCAAGCGAGTAACTGGTTAATCCGCTTACATACGGCCTCCGTGGTCGATGGGTACGGCTCTCGATTAGCAAGCCTGATGTCGCGGGTTCAAATCCCGGCGTGAGCCAGTAATTTTTTTTTTTTTAAATTTGATAATGTTATTATCAAGTTCTGCAAGTATTTTTGTTACTGCTGTTTCGGTTTATAAGATCATTTTCAAACTGTGGTTAAACCACTTTGAGACGACGTATGTATACGAATCTAAATGTTTTGTGTCTGCCAAGTCAGAAATGTTTTATTTAAAAAGATTTTATTAATTAAAAACTGTTTTAAAGCTTATTCAGAGGAAAATTTTGCTAATTTCCGAAGCGAATCCTATACGAAGCAAAAGACAATTTAAATTTTAAAATACCCTCACTTGCGAAACTACGCATATGAATCTATGCAAAACTATAATAACAATTAGCCAGTAAACGGGGATTTTCACTTAGCAACTTGTCTTTGTATGTTCAATGATTTTTCGCGTAGTTTAGTAAAGAATCCAATATTGGAGGCGGGTACGAGTATCGCCTCGGAAACCATTTATTGGATAATTAACACCTACGGCAGGGTCATCCCTAGTGGTTCGCTGCTTTTGGTGACTTAGCAGGGGTGCCCGCGTTCATAGGGTGTCTAGTTCTTGACAGCAGATGCGTTTACCTACTGCGTAGCGGGTCAAATCGGAAGAGACTGGTTGAGGAAGACCTTTTGACCTCTCCAGCCGGACTCTCTCAACCCATCGCCCTTCAGCGCGGTGGGGAGAATGGATTAATATGTCCATCACTCCTGGGCTCACTGATCTGCAGATCCCTCATACCTGTTTCCCATCATAACTTTTCCCCTCATAACATTTCCCCCCACATAACTTGTCCCCCCCCATAACTTTTTCCCCTTATTTTTTTTTACATAAGCTTCACACAGGATGCCCTGAGGAAAATAATTTCCCTCAGGGCATATGTCATCTTTGGGGATGCTGTGTGGAGGGATTTTTTTAAGGAAAGTAAATGGAGGAGAATTCTGGGAAGGAAAAGGGTTTAAGGGGTGGGTAGGAATCTGGGGTTCAGTGTGTCCTGGTCATCCGCCTCCAAGACCTAGACAAACCTCACCCCATGAACCCGGGCACTCCTGCTAAATCACCAAACGTGGCGAACCACTTGCAGAGGTGTTGGTTATCCAATAAAGGTTCCCGGGGTGGCGGTACCTATTTCCGCCTCCCAAATTGTAAACTTATACCTTCCACCTTTTCCCCTCATAACTTTTTCCCCTCATAACTTTTTCCACTTATAATTTTTTCCACTTATTCCTTTTCCCCTCATAACTTTTTTCCATCATAATTTTTTTCACTTATAACTTTTTCCCCTCATACCTTTTTCTCCTCATTCCCTTTTCCTTCACTGAACTTCCTATCCCTAAAAGACCCCTCTACCAGCATTCCCAAAGATGACGTACGCCCTGAAGGAAATTGTTTTCCTCGGGGCCTCCTAAGAGGAGCTAATTTAAAAAAAAAATCTCGTGGAAGAAAAAGTTCCGAAATATAAGAAAAAATATATAGATTTTGCGTTATATTCGTAACCCTTCATTAAATTTCAAAAATAAAATTATTTCAAAATTGGTAATGTTATGTACGTTCTGCAAGCTTGTCAGTTGTTTTATTATTGTGTCAGCTGTTTTAGCTTACAAGGCCATTTTCAAGCTGCAGAATTTTAAGCGAAAACTCAAATTAAAGCGTACGAAAAAGAAAAGGAAACAATCTATTTAAAACGGCCATGAGGCAAATAACATTGAAAAAATAATAAAAAAAACAAGAAATATAAAAATTAAATTAATTTAATGTATCCGGCACATAATAAAAAATTAGAAAAATTTGCATGTTTGAAATTTATCGAAATTTAAAAAGTGGTTTAAAAATAACTTTTATTACCAATAATAGGAACAAACCTTAAAAACTTAACAAATAGAAATCACAAACCTGATAATAGTGGCCACGTCGCACGGTGGTTCCCTTAGAACCATCTAGCTAGACAAAAAGATTTCAACGATGTTTTTATTTATGTACAAAAACATACTCACAGCATAGAAAACAGTCCATAGCATTATGTTCGCATCGATTAAAAAAATAAAACAATACGCGCTACACGTGGCGACGATATAAACACACACTCTGAATGTGCCAGGCGGTCTCCCTGCGGCCCATCTTTTTCGGGTGTACGCGCTGTTCGGTCGTTAAAGATGTTATTTGAAATCGGAGAGAATTTACGTCAAGCAAAAAATTGAAGTCCATAGTGTGTTCTTTCAAATTTATTTAAGTATTTAATAATTTGCTTCTTCCATATTTCTTTTATTAGTCATTAAAAAATCGTGAAACCATTATCAATATTTACAATTATTTGCCAAAGTTTGATTAAACTTTCAAAATCGTGTACCAATTTGTACCTCCAAACTAGACAATTTTCATATAAAACTATTCTTTATCTATATTTTCTTATAGAATTTGTCTGCTCTTACGTGCTCTTTTGATTTTTACAGAGCCTCTGCCTTTGATCTATATTTTTGATATTTTGGAGATGTTAGAAGAAAAAGGCGCATCAAAGTCGAATTACGCTACAACACGGAAAAATTTTAGTTGAAAAAAACAATTTTATAGGTCTTGAGAAACAATTACTAAAGAATAATAACTTCATTACTATTAATATGTCATAGAAAATGGAAAATAAGAATATCGCTTCATTTCTATTAATATTTCATAGGAAATGGTCGAAGATATACTCTAAAATTAACGTAAAAAAAAAACAGAAATGGTTTAATACAGTTTTTCTTCTTCTTACGTGTGATGATGAACTACGTGGTGAGTGAGAAAAATAATGTGGTTTTGGCTCGTTAAAAAGTAAAATAAGAAAAATTAAATGTCCTCAGGATTCTCGAAATCTAAAAGAACTCTTTCATGTTAAGTCAGCTTGAGGTCAGATGGAAAACGGAAAGCTGTAATATCTGAAATAACCACATTATCGAAAACATCTCAATGTCTTATCTAGTGATGACTTAAAATTATTTCGATTTCGATTTCGGAAGTACCAACGAAGAAACTGCAGAGGTCTGTCGACAACGCCATATAGGAATATTATCATTTAACAAAATTGATGATAGTGAATCGACGACAAACAAATGTCATTCGATTTTATTATTATATTATGTTTCAAATAATAAACTAATCTTAAAATAAACAAATTTGAATCATTGTACTACAGGCAATTTATTTCTATTTTATTTTACTTTGAAAATTCTGTAACAGTGGTTGAAATAAATGTAATTTTTTTTATCATATTGTGACCCTTTTGCATCACATTCCGTGGAAAAATATTTTTGTCTCGCTAGAATGGGATTTGGGACCACGGTGCGTCGTCGTGAATAATCTCGTTCCACTTAATAATGACAAGCCTAAATAAACCCTTACATATAGAAAGAAAGGGTCTTAGATTAAATTTACTTGAACAATTAGAAATCAATAAACTAACAAATGGCCATAATATAACACTAATTAATAAATTAACTAAAATTATAAATTATCCACTACTTCTCGGTACCTATGTTTACAAGACTTAAACAATTCAACACATTTGAATAAGTCAATAGCAGTCACGTCATTATTAAATAATCAAGAACACATCAACATCAACATTTCAAAATATCCCACAAAATAGAGAATCTATAGTCACAATTATTTTCTCAGTGCATCAGTTAACCCGTTAATAAATCATTTTGGGCACCTTACAAATTGAAAGTGGGCGGGGATAAATAGTATCAATAAATAAGTCTTCTCAAAGTTATCTAACTACAGTTTGAAATGGTCTTGCAAGCCGAAACAGATGTCACAATAATAAAATGAAATTAAAAACAGAAACAAAAATACCTGTAGAACTAAATAATGATAAAATTTGATTGTAATTGAATGTAATGTTTAATGAGAAATAAGTTTGTTCCAGGGAGAACGTTAGTCGATGGTATGGCTGGGGATACAAAGATACGGGCTTCCAGATGACTGACGGCATCGCGCGGCTCACTGGCGACAAGTGAGTGCCATGTATATGTAATATTTAGACATCGGATTTCATGCATTTGCATATAACTCTGTAATTACGGCGATAATGCATATTTTAGCCTTTTTTTCTCAATCGTGCATGTCACGCATATTTCGTGCACATTTCACTCAATTGTGAGGCCGTAAAACAAGCAGTTGGTCAATTTGACAGTTCTGATTCCATTGCAATTCAGTCAAGCAAGCTAGCATTTGAAGACCATTAAACAGAATATCGCCCTCATCTCAACAAATTTCCACAAGTTACCAGATGCCATAGAAAAATTGGTAACAACTTACCTTCCTCTATTTAAATCAATAGAAATACTGGAAACAATGATCGAACTCGCCAACGCCCTTCCTAATTCAATTTCAGAAAAGATTTGTAAAAAGTTAGACGCTATTTTGCTTAAAAACCTGAGTCTTGAAGACTTGAAAAACTTTAAAAGCGTTGCCACACACAGCTATAAAAGCGCGAGCAGATATCTGTTGAAGCGCGAGCGCTTATGTGTTGTACCGTCACACTACGCTATCAAATATTTCTTCCTGTGTTAGGAGAGGTGGTCAGATGGATTAGGGAGCTGCCACGAAATGCCATTTCTTTGTACTGAATCTATCAATTTTTCGACAGCTGTCGTCCGCCTGTTTAGGCAGCTTCGTAATTAAAATAACCCCCTCTCCTGTTTACCGCGAAGAGGGAGGCGCATAACTTTTCGCATATCGCCTCTGGAGTGGTTACGACGTAAGATCTGTATTGCCTACGATTTATCTGCTCATACAACAGCTAGGTGTGACAGGTCTGATAGGATTGTGTGGAGAGCGATATTGGGCGTGCGATGATATTTTATTTTTTCTAGCTGTGTGTGGCTCCTGTCTAGTGCCTATATCAACGGCACAGGTTATAATACCCTGCTTAAACAGGTATCTCTAGAAATGCCACCAAGTTTTAAATTTTGTTCAATGACGTCAGTTGACGTAGAGAGGTCGTTTTCGGCGGACACATTAATACAGGGTAACAAACGTCACAAATTCGCGCTCAAAAATTTGGAAAAATATTTTGTATTATCACCAAAACTATGCACAATTTTTAAAATGTTTCGCATTTTTTGGACCGTCTTTAATTAAAATATATAAAAATGAAAATGGTTTTTTGATTTTGCATTGTGCATATTTTGGGCATTTCAAGAGTTTTTAGTGCATATTTTGGCACTTTGTTAGTGCATATAATCCGATGTCTAGTAATATTACTCTCCTATTTGGTCCCCTCACCTCCACTCCGGTTCCATTGAAAAATTTTTGCATAAATTTCTTAGATGCGTTAAATATAGTTGATTATAAACCCGTCTACCTATAGAAACAATAAATTATAAACACTTGATGAATATTTAAAATTACTAAAACTCTTAGATGGAGTATCTTGACTTTTATTTTAATGTGTTAATGGTTTTATAGACAGTCCTGATTTATTAAGCTTAGTTACCGTCCATGTGCCAACAAGAACTAGTCGTTATAAATTTATTTTTAACCTTGTTCAAAAGGGGCGAAATTTGTTGCCGCGTATGTTTTGCCTTGGAACAATGGAACAATGTCTAAACTAGGAGATCTGTCTAAAGACCCATTTGCAGAGTATAAAAAGGGAAAAAACCTAGTGTAGCTCTGGAAAGGCTGGAGAAGTTCTCGCAGAAGTATGGAATAATATTGTTATCGACGGCAGAGTATGTCGAGCAGAGTATGTCGAGCTCGATGACAGTGTCTTAACCATAACCTTATACAACTCGTTGGTCAGAAGCAAATTAGAATATGGGAGTGTTATCTGGAATCCACACTATTTAAAATATTCAAAAATCATTGAAACTGTACAAAAAAAAAATCCTAAGACTGTTATCATTTAAACTTGGATTAAATGCCTCACTCCTATCTTACGAGGAACGACTCCAACAATTTTATTTTACAACACTGGGAAAAAGAAGAAAATTTACTGACTTAATATGTTTACACAAAATTATTCACGATAAGCTTCAAACCACTCATTGTCTGAGCAATATTCATATTAAAGTTCCTAATAGACGTAATTTAAGGAGTCATAAAATATTCCATCTTGAATTATTTAAAAACAATATTGCATACTTCAATCCTCTCTCTAGAATGTGTCGTCTATATAATACTATTGAATGGACCATATAGATATCTATGCAAACAATCTCACATATTTCAAAAAACAAATTATCAAACTCCTACCATGACACTTCGTGGAGAACAGTTATGTAGCTGCTTTATTGTCGTACCCTTTATTTCTTTTTTACTTTTATGTTTTTTTTTCTCTGCAGGGGTCCTATATTTGACACTACTATGTTTTATATTTCATTTTGATGATCATTATTTCTGTACAAGCATTTCCGTCTAGTACAATTTTAACATTAATTTCTCATGCTGTGAACATTTCTAATTGGAGTGTTAATATCTATGTAATATACCAACGGCAATTATATTATTGTGATAATTGTTAACACTCTGTTAAAGTTTCAAACAATAAATAAATAAATAAACCTGTCTCCGCAGTGGTATAGCAAGCAAGTGCGACAGAGCCAGTATAGCAAGCAAGTGCGACAGAGCCAGTATAGCAAGCAAGTGCGAGAGAGCCAGTATAGCAAGCAAGTGCGACAGAGCCAGTATAGCAAGCAAGTGCGAGAGAGCCAGTATAGCAAGCAAGTGCGACAGAGCCAGTATAGCAAGCAAGTGCGACAGAGCCAGTATAGCAAGCGAGTGCGAGAGAGCCAGTATAGCAAGCAAGTGCGACAGAGCCAGTATAGCAAGCAAGTGCAAGAGAGCTAGTATAGCAAGCAAGTGCGACAGAGCCAGTATATCAAGCAAGTGCGACAGAGCCAGTATAGCAAGCAAGTGCGAGAGAGACAGTATAGCAAGCAAGTGCAAGAGAGCTAGTATAGCAAGCAAGTGCGACAGAGCCAGTATATCAAGCAAGTGCGACAGAGCCAGTATAGCAAGCAAGTGCAAGAGAGCTAGTATAGCAAGCAAGTGCGACAGAGCCAGTATATCAAGCAAGTGCGACAGAGCCAGTATAGCAAGCAAGTGCGACAGAGCCAGTATATCAAGCAAGTGCGACAGAGCCAGTATAGCAAGCAAGTGCGAGAGAGACAGTATTTGCTTCAGGCACAGTAGTAAAATCTCACTAATTATTATTTTGTCATTTATTTTTCTTATAGCTAATAAGACAATACAATTAAAATATCTTAATATCATCACATTAAACATTTCTTCTTTAGAAAAACGTAGAAAGGACATTGATCTAATTTGCATATTCAAAATTATCAACAGTATTACTGACATACCTGCTTTGTTACAACTCATCCAGTTTAACATCCCTTCCCGTAGACACCGAAATAATGAATTGCTGTTCCTCAATCAATATTCTTCTAATTGTGGATATCATTCCCCTTTATCCAGAATGTCGAGACTTGTTGTCGCAAGTCAAAGCATTGAATTTTTTGGTGTTAGCCTAAATGACTTTCGGCAGTCGATACGCCATGTCTAATTTTTAAAGACTTTTAAATCCATCATCAAGATTTGACTTGTAGTCTTCTATATGTTCTTTATATTATAATTTGTCAATGCTCTTCATTTATATGTACTTTCCTTTCATTGTCATCTCTTTTTTTTATTCGTGTTATTGTTATGTTATTACTGGACTATTTGTCCGTAAATAAATAAATCACCAGGTGGTAAAGTGTGATGACCACGCTTGCTGTGGAGATATGCGGAGTTCTCCTAGATATATTCTTCTAGAATTCCTCCTTACCCGATTTTGCAGTCGTCTAGTGGCCCATGTATTCCGAGGCCTCGAGAGCATGACGGCAAGACGTTTGCGACATTTCTTCTACGTCGATCTCTTGGAATTATCCTAACGCGTGAAGGCTCTGACAAATTGCCTTGTGATCTGTACTGTCCTAGCCTGAAGACGGACCGTCAGCAGCTTGTAGGAAGGACGTGCCAGTGGTGTGGACTGTACTTCTGTTCAAAGAAGAATGTTAAGGCACATTCAAATTTATGTCACAAGCAACCTAATGATCCAAGCAAACACAGTCCAGAGATACACAATGTTCGTCCTTTACGCATTCTCACGCGACGATCGATCGCTAAATCGAGAGAGATTCTCTGCGTCCTGCGTACTGCGCGAAAATGATGACGCCGAGTGGCTTGATGAAACCGAGGTTGATCTTCAACAAAGCACAGTGCCAACAGCTGACTTCAAGATGCTTAACCACTTGTTAGTGTTGAAGAAAGTCTCGCTAGTCCTTGGTCCGAGGACGATGTCCATTAAATATATTCATGTACAAATGTTTTTTTTTTTGAGGAGGTGGTAAGGTTTTAAAGGCGAAAAAAAGGCATATTTTCATGGTTTTTTTTGGGAGATATGAATAAAGTTAGCTTATTTCTTTTATATACAGGTTATAGTATCTTTGAAAAAAATTTAATTAAAAATATAAATAAATAAGTCCGTGAGAGTGAATCTCCGGAGGCGCCTCGAAAAAATGGTGTCACGCGGTGAACATCATAAATCGTTAACGAATCATTTGAAACAAAAAAATTGAAATGGTTTTAAAAGGTGATGTTTTCCCAGGTAGTGACGAAGCGTTTTTTTTTTTTTTGCAGCATGTTGAAGTCAAAAATGCGATTATTGCTAAATTTTCGGTGAATCTGTTATTATAAAATGGTAAAAAAATTCTTGGTCACTACCTGTTTTTTATGTGTAAAAAAGGTGTACGAAATTTCAAAAAGATAGGTCAAGTAGATTTTGAGTTATGGTGTTCACGGACTTAAAAAAAATTTTTGCCAGAAAATCGATTTAAAGTTTTTTTATACTCGAAATATATTTGAATAGAGCAAGAGAGCCGGTCGCTTAAAATGCTGTATCTTCGTTAGTTTTGCTCCGATTTACTTGAAATTTTGACACAATATTTTCGACATGTTGTACATAGAAAAAAAATAATTAAAATGAGTTTTAAAACCTTACCCCCCCCCGCCCCTTACCTTCCTTTATTATTTTTATGCCATTCAAAAACAACTTGCAACCTTAATAATTTCTATCTGGACATTTTTATCACGATGCTTAATTTTACAAAATTTGATCAGATTGAACCTGTATTTAAAGATAATATTCTGAAAATTTTATTATACTTTCTAAAAAAATACATGTGATTTTGGGTATGGGGGGGGGGGGGGGAAGGGATTGAAAGTTGCTAAAAAACATCTATACCTGAATAACAATAATCACTCCTGGTATAATACCTACTATTCTTCTGTGTTGGCTTTATATAGTTTAATTAGCATATTTTTCTTCGTGACTACAAAATTATTATTTACTAGCTTTTCCCCGCGGCTTCGCTCGCATGGTATTACGGGAAATTACTGTAGCGGTTGAACTCATCAATTATACCCCCTCCTCCCCACCCCCACCCCCTCCCGAATTCCATACATTCATTCCCTTACATTCAGTTTTCAAACATCTCGCCTGCCACCTAAATTTCATAAAGCTATAGCTCAAAGAAAAAAAGAATTATCCCATTTTGTTCATTCGTTCGGAATTTATGCGCTTACAAACATTTCGGATATTTATTTTTAATTAAATATTTGAAAGTTTGTGAATATAATAAAAAATTACACTATTTATTCAGTCTTTATAATCGTTACGAATTATATTTTTAATGTAGGAACTGATATTTATTCCAAAACAGAAGTTTGTCCAAAAAAATAAAACATATTCTAATATTTGAATTTTCTGAAGCAGTAGCAATCGTTTCCATGGAAACGATTTTTTTCTGACGTTAGCAAAAATTTGCTTTAGTTAGCGACAGAAAACGTATAACAAATATAATATATTAATATTTATAATTTCATTACGCCAGAGCTTACCATCATATACAAAATATAGTCTGCGCATATAATTTAGCTTTCTATTGGTGAATGAATTTTTAAAGTGTTTATATTGTGTTATGCGTGAAAAGGTCATAAACAAACTCGAGCAGTTTCGCATTTATAATATTAGTATGGATTAGTATGGATTATTATATCACGTGTTTATAAAAGCCAGTATAAGCGTATATTAATATAAATAAAACATAAATAATATAATATCTACCTACCTACCTACCCCACTAATTCAAATACCGAGCCCAACCAGGTGTTAACCAGCTACTAACCAAGACCAGTAAGACTTGTACGACTTCTGCAGATAATGAAATTTGTATTTCTTTCTTCCACAGATACCTCATTTGCGACCAAGAGCTTCCATACCTTTGCGATTACATAAAGGAAAAGTTTGACGTACTACTAGATGGAAATATGGCAGGAAAAAGTCCAAAGCTTCCGGAGGACAGTGACTACCCTACAACTAGATTCCGTCAAGAAGATCTCGAAGCCATCGAATCCCTCGGCATCGAAGTCTCGACAGAGGGAATCCTAAGGCTGACCAGGTCCCAGGGGCAGGCTATGGACGATGTCTGGAGGCTGAGGACGAAACAGATGATCAGAATACCTGACGCCGTGTGTTGGCCTACCTGCCACGAGGAAGTCGTAGAGCTGGTGAATCAGGCTGATGAGAGAAACTTCGTCATCATTCCGTTTGGCGGGGGGACTTCAGTTGCTGGGGCTGTGGAATGTCCTCACCTTGAAAACAGACCCATTTTATCCGTAGACACAACCGCCATGAATGAAATTCTTTGGGTGGACCACGAGAGTTTGGTCGTATGTGCAGAAAGTGGAATAGTAGGACAAGATCTTGAAAGAGAACTCAGAAAATTAGGTTATACAACAGGCCACGAACCGGACTCCATAGAGTTCTCCACCCTCGGGGGATGGGTTTCCACTAGGGCGAGCGGCATGAAGAAGAACCGGTACGGAAACATAGAAGATCTCTTAGTCCACGTCAGGATGGTAACTCCTCGAGGTACTCTGGAGAAAGGAACTAAAGTACCTCGAATTTCAGCCGGGCCAGACTTTGACCACCTTATCATGGGCTCCGAGGGGTCCTGGGGCCTGATCACTGAAGTTACCTTGAAGATTCGACCCTTTCCGGAATGCCAGCATTACGGGTCTCTAGTGTTCCCAGACTTTGAAACGGGAATCAAGTATCTGAGAGAAGTGGCAAAACGTCGCTGGCAGCCTGCGAGTATACGCCTTATGGATCATGAACAGTTTCAAATTGGTCTTTCTCTCCGAACCAAGGCTTCCTTTCTGGCAGCATTTCTTGACGGACTCAAGTTTACGTACCTACAAAAGATCAAAGGCTTCAACTTGAAGAAAATGTGCCTCACAACGATAGTTTATGAAGGAGATAAACCAGAAGTGTTGGAACATGAGAGGAGATTAAACAAATTAGCGCTGGGAATGCAAGGACTCCCATCCGGGGGAACCAACGGACAAAGAGGGTACATGATGACGTATGTCGTAGCTTATATCAGGGTGAGTAGATTTATCAACAATTAAGTGGTTTAGTCGAGTTGCCTGTAGTGTTTATTACGCTTGTGTGTATTGTGTACAAGAGACTTTTTGCATTTAAGATACAGTTTGCCATAATAAACATATTTGTAAAAGAGCTATTTCTCTCCAGGATATTGCCCTAGAATTCAACGTGGTGTCGGACTCCGTGGAGACCTCCATTCCCTGGCAGAACGTTGCGGCCGCCAGCCGCCGTGTCCGCAGCACCATCGCCGAGGAGTGCATTAGGATCGGCTCCATCAGGTCCCTGTGCATGATGAGGGTCGCGCAGACGTACGATGCCGGCTGCTGTTTGTATATCTACTTCGCCTTCCGCGTGCATATGGGCTGTGATGTCATCCGCATGGCGGACCACATACACAATGCCCTTAGAGAGGATATCTCGTCTTTCGGAGGTGAGTTCTGCGTTTTTTTTCTCGAGTCCTACTTCATTTATTGCCAAAATTCTTCTTCTTAATTCGGTTCCTTATTGCTGAGTATCTTAACCTCCACTCCAATTTCCACGGTGGACAAGACTCTTCCACTCCTCGCGATACTACGCTGTATGGAGAGCCTATTGAAAAGACGTTCTGAACGTCTACAAACTTGGTCACTACAGGGCATTGGTAACCAACGTGTTCAAAGTATCTTAGAATACGTTGCAGGCAGATGGTTTCCTATTATGGATACTTAGCTCTTCCAGAATGGATACAATTGTCGGTTGTGCGTCTGGCTATCCATGGAATCATAAGCATTTTTCTCTAGCACCACATTTCAAGGATGTCTATCTATCCGAAAGAAAGACGGTAGACTTCCTCCAAACGTGGTGCTGCCACAACTAAGCAATATGGATATGGTAAAATACAAACGTAATGGTAAACTCTGCCATTTTCGATTTGAAACACCAAACCTAAATTTTTTTTTTTAATATGAATACCGCACAAGAGTCCTAACTGCTCCCGTCTGGAGCCATTGAGACTATGGCATCCCCAATTGGGGTATGTTGTGAGGCTGAAGGTAGTGGGGAGGGGAAGGAGATGGGGAGGAGGAAGGTGAAGAACCTGACTATTCAGATCTGGTCACCAAACACGGACAAAGCCATTTCAAGCAACGTTTCATTTCTGAATGGTGGTCTTACACCAGGGCGATATTGAGAGTATCTTCCACTCTGGAACGTGCTGCAAATATACAATATATTATTTTAAATGAATAAATTATAAAATAACGTATATTCAAGTAAAATTTATTTGCCACGCCTGGATTTGATCTCGCGACCTTCGGAATGCGAGTCAAGAGCTTTACCGCTGGACTACGTCGGCCGTCACAGATTTTTCAATATTCGTCATGAAATTATTGCCATTTCGGATTTTTACACATGTTTTACCAAATCGCGACATTAGCGTATTTTTCATGCACGCATGATATTGATGTGATATATCTATCCCTTTGGACATACCACGGGCACAATACCACAAGGGAACCAAAGGGTCATTTCATAATACATTTATTATACTTTTATTTCACCACAGCTTCTTAATCCTGTAATTTGTCCAGGTTCCATCTCGCACCACCACGGGGTGGGCAAACACAAGAGGAAGTTCTACGAGGCGGCCGTGTCTCCAGTGGGCGTGGAGCTCTTCAGGGCCACCAAGGCTCAGCTGGACCCCAACAATGTCTTCGGAGCCGGGAATTTTCTAGACGATGAAGTCGAACAGCCCTGCACATCTAAGAGCAAGTTGTGATATTGCCTCTGAGACCAGATATTACAAAATACAGTGGGACGTGATGACACACTTCCGATAACAAGGGGTTAGAATTTAAAAAAAAAACAATTTTTTTTGCATTTCTAGAATGTATATTTAACTGAAAATATTCTCTGAAAATTTCAAATCGATCCGATAAGTATTTTTCGAGATATAGGCAAATTTGTAAAGACGTCTAGGACTGTTTGAAAGTAGGCGGAGTGCAGACCGAAGCAGCAGCTGCTCTTTTCTTTCTTTGTATTCCTTGGTATAAATGACCTTATAAAGCGTTCATTTTATACCTGAAGACTAAATCGAGTTATTAGTTGTACAAAATAAGGGAACATCATTTCAAACATCTATGTGTAAACTTCTTCCGAAACTTTATTTAAACGCATATTTCTGAAAACTGTGTTTTCTAAGTCGGTGACCAAGATATCTTAAAAATGGCTCAACCGATCGGTTTGAAATTTTAATACAACCTTCTCAGATATATTCCTCAGACATTAATCGAAGGATGAAGATTTCGAACGATTATTTCTATTTTTTTTAATTTTACGTGGCAATTTTGGTCGAAAATTTGATTTTTTTTTACGAAGCTGCCATTTTGTCAAAATCAAAATTGCGATTATTCCTTCTATCGATACCTAATTTTATCTATCCACTTTTTGGTTTTTTGATTTCAAATAAACTGTACCGGAGAAATCGTGGTCACCGCCGAACATTTTTTTTTTGGATGACCTTCAGGAGATCGTCTGCAGGAGCACACCAGATCAATATTTTTTACAAATCGTTAGAGCCGTTATAAACTAAGATGTTGCCACTACATGTATCAATATTTTTGGTTTTTGTAAAATAAAATACCTTTTCACAAAAAAAATATAAAAAACGTATTTTTTCGGCATTCTAAATGCACGTATTGTCGGAAAATCAATTTTAATATTGTCGGAAGATCAATTTCAGTCATTAAGGAGGTCTTCAACCCTTTAGAAACAGCAGCACGGGAAGTAGGACTGCGGGTTAATGTTGATAAAACGAAAATGATTATACAAAGATGAAACCCTTCACACAGAAGAAGCTTCAGCACAGCTTCTCCAGATAAACTGGAAATCAGCCGCTGAGGACAGGAGGAGTTGGAGGGGAATGTTGCGGGAGGCCAAGGCTTGATATGGGCCGTAGCGCCATCGGAGAGAGATAGAGAGAGAACTGCGTATAACCCCTTGGCAGAAGGATGGAAGAAATGAAGACAACAGGATGTAGCAGATCTTTCTAAGCCTATTGGATCATCGCCCCTTTTTTCAAACATGTTATTGTCATTACTCTCTCGTCTATTCTGAGAAAACTCTACAACTTTTGTGACTCATCCTCAATTTTGGCATTTCAATTTATCGTTTTAGAACACTTACAATGTTTTTTTTATCCTTGTGTCGAAATTACGACTTGTTTTCCCGATGTAAATTGATTATTTATATAAAATTAGCATTGGGAAATGCGTAAGCAGTTAAAAATATTCATAGGGTGCATAGTTAATAGTTTAACCTCTCATTTATATATAAAAATCAATTTTTGTTTGTTTTTTCGTATGTTATGCGCTGCCATACCGCTCATCCGACTGCGATGAAACTTTGGTGATTTGTTGTGCGCACGCCCGCGAAGGTTGTATATAATGGTAAGCTCTGGCGTTATGAAATTTTTATAAATGAAAATGAGTGTATTTTATATATTTCAGCGGCAGGGAGGGAAGGCATGAGGCAAAGGGTAATGAAGGAGATGGGGTTAGCGGGAGGGATGACGCGGGAGGGGAAAATGCAGGAAGAAACAATTTATTCCTTTGCATTGCAACGCATGCCGGGTACCAGCTAGTATAATATACACATAATAAATAAATTAAATAAATATTTTTTTTATTAAATCAAATTTAAAATAAAATCAAATTAGATAAGTTTTTAGATTTTCACGGCCAAAAGCATTTTCGTTATTTGTTTTTGGGGTGTTATGCCGTGTTGCGCTACCTCCTTATTTAGCCAACGTTTCGGACAGCGTTACAGTGTCCGAAACGTTGGCTAAAGAAGGAAGTAGCGCAACACGGCATAACATCCCAAAAACAAATAACGAAAAAAAAATCAAATTAAATTAAATTTTAATATAAATAATTTTATCGTAAATACAAGAAGTTATCCCTTTCATTGTAAATTCTGTCAACGATGATGTTGAGCGGTTGACTGTGCAGTCAGAAACAGCGCTTTTTGAAAAACTGCAACGATTTCTGTATACAAAAAGACAGTGATATTAGTTTTGATGACGAAAAGTTAAAATTACACTCAAGTTCAGCAGTTTTATGCCTGAGGAGAACGAGTAATTGGTAAACACAGTCTGCCAAAAATATAGGCTGGAACTTTCGAATTCATCGAATTTGACACATTTGATGTAACTAATGATATTGTGATGGCAACCGGACAACTCAACAATGTACAACTTCATCACTCCTTTGAAAAGTCATTAAAAGGGATAAAAAAACTAAATAAATTACGTTAGGTTAGGTTACAATTTTTTTTTTTAATTGCTTCACGTTTAATGACTTTTCAAAGGGGTCTCGAAATGCCACTTTGTTGATTTATCGTGAATCCTATTACAGTGGAATCCGTTTATAATGACATCGAAGGGAAATGACAAACACGTCATGCTAAGCGGACGTCATACAAAGCATTTTGTAGAAAATAAACAACCTCCTGTTTTTGTAAGGTATAAATGTATGTATTTATTTTAATAGACAGAAATACAGCATATTAAGACTCGTGACGTGAGAAAAGAGCATATTGAGACTCGTGACGAGAGAAATACAGCATATTAAAGTTGTCGGGCTTCACGTGACCCTCCCAAACACTACCGAAGGTGTTAGGAATTATGTCGGTCACTATAACCGACATAATTTTCCATGAAATTAGGACAAAATTTATTAAAAGTTGGTCATAATAAGCGACATGTCACTATAAGCATTATATCCGACTTTGTTATAAAAAAATTTATATGAAAACCAAACTTCGCTGTGTAATTACGTCTTATTAAGCGGTTGGTCAATATAGGCGGAGTCATAATAAACGGATTCTAATGTTTATCATAATCCGAGATGGAGGATTGTGACTCCATTAGCAACTTTAATGTGAATATTCCTCAGCAAAATTATTATTATACAATGGATTCAATATCTTTAACAATAAAATAGAAATGGTCATAACTCCAGCATCGCGGACGCAGCGAATGCAGACTAGCTAAAGCAGACTGATCGTTCAGTAGCTGAGTTGGCATCGTGGCTGGTTCCGACCTAAGAGTCGTGAGTTCAATTCCTCGGTTTGCTAGGTTCGTAACCCAGGAATATTTATATATTTTTTAAATGATTGATTTAAAGCTGCAGGATTCCTTTTAATTCATATTTTATGTTATTATGTATTACTTTTATGTAAATGTACCAAAAAAACTTTGCTAATAAAAAAAAAAAACAAAAAAAATCTTATTGAGGATAATTTTATCAGATTGTATTTCAGAGAAGTAAAAAAAAAGTATTCGAGTCGTTACTCATAAGATTGGATAGGATAAGGCATTTAGACAAAGTTTGAATGTGAATAGTTTAAGTTTTTTTGTATCATTGAAGATAAAATTCATAAATCTAAATGAAAATATGAAAAAGAATAAGACACAGAAAAATAAAACTGTAAAGATCGCAACTGGATCACTTAAACTTACCGGGCTCGGCCAATGGGATCTCTTATTTTTAAGTCATTTTTGTCCATCTCATATTTCAAAATCAGAATAAACAATATTATCTTCGGCAAGTTTTCCTATGTTTTTGGCTGCTACCTATTTAAATGATCACAAAGTTCCAAAAACATTGATTTGTAACCTAGATAGTACCTCGGATAAATAAATCCGATTTTATTTTAATGCGACACCTATTGACCTTTTCTAAAAGTCTAAAAGATTTTTTATATATTTTTCAATGATATATTAATATTCATTATTATTTTTATGATATATAAACCTTCAAAAGTTTTTATAACCAGAATTATTCCATTAAAAATTAGGAGTTTTTAGTTTAATCCTGTATATTTCTTATTGTTGAAGACGTCGTAAAAAATACGATTTTAGAAACTAGATAAAATAACCTTTTAGGTTTTATATTTGAAATATATTTTAATATTTAAAAGTAATATACGTTTGAAAAAAAAGCTTATCACAGATATTTTTAATTAAAACGTCTACATTTTAAAAATAATTCAAAATAAAAAAAAACAAATACAATCCTTTTATTTAACGGTATCGGTATTTTTTAAACCATATAACGTCAACAGCGCCATCCTCCGGAGACAATGGTTTTTTAGCCGAGTTTCGGTACCTTTGATCTCAGAAAAAGTGATCGTGTAATCCGGTAGATGACCTGATAAAAATACATAGGTTTATATATTTAATTAATTCAACGGAGGTCATTGGATATAATATTTCAACGTCTTGTACGTCTCTATTTTTATAATATCAAAGTAAATAAAATTAGGAAAAATATAAATAAATTTAAATCTACTTTACCAAAATACGTGATTGGTTCAAATTAAAAAATGTTAAACATATATTCGGTAAAATCATAAGTTTTCCATACATGTTATATCACTTACGTTGATATAACAGGTAAAGAAAATTTATGATTTTACCTTGACGATCAACAAAGTTAAGTTATTAGCGAATCTATATATAAAAAATCAAAATATCTTTGTTGCTGGGTTTGTTTGTATATTTTTATATATGTATATATGCTATGCGGTGCTATACCATTCATCCGATTGCGATGAAACTTTGGGGATTTGATTTGCGCAAGCCCGCGATGGTAAATATAAAATAGCGAGATTCCGGCACGCGTTGCTATGCAAGTTAGTGAGTGAGTGAGTGAGTGTGTGAGTCAGTGTGTGAGTGGGTGAGTGAGTGAGTGAGTGAGTGAGTGAGTGAGTGAGTGAGTGAGTGAGTGAGTGAGTGAGTGAGTGAGTGAGTGAGTGAGTGAGTGAGTGAATGAGTGAGTGAGTGAGTGCGTGAGTGAGTGATGAGTGAGTGAGTGAGTGAGTGAGTGAGTGAGTGATGAGTGAGTGAGTGAGTGAGTGAGTGAGTGAGTGAGTGAGTGAGTGAGTGAGTGAGTGAGTGATGAGTGAGTGAGTGAGTGAGTGAGTGAGTGAGTGTGAGTGAGTGAGTGAGTGTGTGAGTGAGTGAGTGAGTGAGTGAGTGAGTGAGTGAGTGAGTGAGTGAGTGAGTGAGTGAGTGAGTGAGTGAGTGAGTGAGTGAGTGATGAGTGAGTGAGTGAGTGTACATTTCACTATCATTGTAATTGTTTATTTTAAAATATTTAAAATATTTACTGAATTCATATCTTTTCAGCATAATTACCTACCTAGTTCTCATACATTCATCTGGATCTACTATATTTTATCTGTTTCGGCTGAAACTCAATACCCTTTAAGAAAAAATTAGTTCATTCCGTAATTATTATTTTCCTTGCAAGTTTTTATTTGAGCCGTATCACTCTTAACAATTCGTATACTCAAATAATGTATTCCTAACATATTCAAGTGATTTCTCCTGTACCAACATAATTATTGTAATAACTGGGAATATTGTTGATAAACATTATTTTTAATTTTTTATTTTTTATTATTTATTTATTAACAATTTTTTTGGTACAGTTGGTAAAATTTTGTAATACAAACTTTTTTATATTAACAGTTTTAAAAAAGTAAAGAATAACATAAATAGATTAGCAGATTAACCAAAAAAATCCCACATAAGCATCGCCAGTTCGTGGGTATACTTGAGTGTTTTTAAGACAGATAATTATTACTCATAAACATTATCTTGTAGAAGTTTAAAAATATAAAAAATAAATTAAATTAAATACATAAAAAATAGATTCAGTGTTTACTGAAATACATATTCATAAGACATGTTCATAAAGATTAATAAATATATGTTAAGTTACAGCAGGTCAGATGTTACAGCAAGTAAATGTTTGTGTCGATGGTATTTATCCAAGACTTTAATACATTTTTATACTTGCTGTAGGTGGATATATTTTTACAATCAATTTCTGTAGCCTCATAGAAAGCATTATATATTTTTGGCGTAATAAAATATGCATGTCTTTGCGCAAGCCTAGTTTTACACCGTGGAACTTCAAATACATTATTTAACCTATTACTAAAACGCTTTTCATTTTTGTAAAAATAACATTTCGTGTAAATATATATTTTAAACATGAAACAATTGCACGGAGGGGTAGTTTATATCTTTATGCAACATTATTTTTAGTATTAATTTTTGAGTTATTTCTAGTGGCTTAATGTGTGTATTATACACACTCCCCATCCAATTATTCCATAAGATACTGATGATTGCACCAATGCATGATACACCAATTTTATTCTTTTAATGTCAACTATGTATTTTAAACGTTTAAAAATATAAGTTAAATACCTAAGTTTATTAACAAGCTTTTGTATGTGATCTGTCCATTTGAGTTGGCTGTCTATTATAATTCCTAAGTATTTAACTGTATTTCCCGTATTCATTTCTGTACAGCTAGAGCATAATACAGGATTGCAAGTATTTCTGTGAAACCTTATATTTAAGTGAGTTAAGGGTGCCGCCTTTTTGGTATTATAAAATGGAATATAGAGAGTTTTTTCACAGTTCAGAGTTAGGAGGTTTTGATTGAGCCATTCTTTGACAATGGATGTACACTTATTTGCATTTTCAGAGACATCATCCCAGGACTTATCATGAACTGTGATTGCAGTATCGTCCATACATACATTATTACCATACTTTACCTCTTATCATCCTAACTCATTATTTTTAGTAATCTTTACGAAAAAAATAGATCATTCTGTAAATATTTTTTTCCTTGCATGTTTTTGTATGAGTCATACAACTATTAACCATTTATATACTTAAATAAACATTTTCGTACTTTCTTGTATCATCATAATTATTGTAAAAATTGCTATTCTAACTTTTAATTATTCTTACCAGAGTTCACTTTTTTTGGTCAAAAATAAAGCCTCTTTAATATTAATTTTTTCAGCCTCTTTAATTTTGAGTGTACTTTCAGCCTCAATTAGTAATTCAGTAATTCACAGTACAAATAGAGTAATTCAGCCTCTTTCATATTATTGAGTATACTTTAACTCCTGATGAGGTGAACATCGTTCACGAAACACGTTGAGTTGTATTAAATAAAAGTGATGTGTACAAAGATATTTGTCTATTAATACAATCTTTAATATTCCTTGAAAATGGTAAACCATTCCATACACATTGTTTTACTGACATGTTTTTGTATGATTTACACCACCATTAATAATGAATGTACCCAAAATAATTTGTTCATACTCGCTTTAACAGATTCCTCAAGTTTTAACGTAATTAATGTCACAACTTGTAATTTCTTACCTTATTATTCGATATTCTCACCATATAAACAAATAATACTACGTTTATTAACACGTATATTCCTCACTAGCAATAATATTTGCAATTGTTTCTTGACAACACTTAATACATTTATCTCAATACTATATAAAACTTGGAAAGAAATTTACTGCAAATGCTCAAGCTCCGTTCTAATTTTTTTTTTATTTTTTTTTTTTTTATTAATCTATAAACATAGGGTTTTACATAGGGTTTAATTGATGCCTGTCTCACTAGGATTTACCTGTGTTGAGACAGGCCTAGAGGTACATACTTAAAATTACAGGAATATTTTAAGTTACATACAAATTCAATTGAATCCTATAAAAATGGAAAGGTGATTCGAAGTGTGGGTAAATACTTTAAAGAGAGTTATGTAAATGTAGGAAGAGATGATGTACAGTGAATAGTAAATCCTGTCAAATCTATTTATGGGATTGATTAATTAATTTGACATGATTCTATTTTTAAATTATTTTACATGGATTAGGTCGTATGCAAATTGTTTACTGTCTATTTATGATTTACTTTACAGATGTTTGCAGTAGTGTGGCGTCCAATACTAACAATCCATTTATTTACGTCTTGTTTGAATTTTGTCAAGGATTCAGTATGTCTGATTGTAGCTGGCAGTGTATTGTATAGTTTGCAAGCTATGTATTTAAAGTGTCTTTGTCCAAAGGTAGTTTTGGAAAAAGGAGTTTGGAGAAGTTCTTTGTTTTTGGCTCGGGTATTGTGCATTGATTGTGTTGTTTTGTATGATGTTTTGTTGTTTTTGTGTAAATTAACTAATATGGATCTTGCGTAGAGTTGTTTAATGTCCATAACGTTGAAAGTATTGAAGATCGTATCAGTGCTGGTAGTAAGAGGCAGTTTAAGAATAATTTTTATGATAAGTTTTTGTGCTTTAATGATGGGGTCGAGGGCACTGGAATAAGCATTACCCCAAGCTAAAATTCCTTATTCGATGTGAGATTTGCATAGTGAGAAATACACTGTTTTTAAAAGTTTTAAGTCAAGGAAGTTGCGTGTTTGTTTGAAAAAGTATATAGATTTGCGGATTTTGTTTGTATACATAACATGTATATGTTGCTTCCAATTTAGGTGTGTATCAAAGGTCAATCCTAAATATTTGATAATGTTTACTTGTTCTAGGCATGGGCAGTCACAATTCCGGTTAACAGATGTATTTTTACATTTGTGTATTTTTAATGGGGTTAGGTTTGACTTAGGAATATTGGAGAGACTAGACAGTAAATATTTTGTTTTCTGTACATTTAGCGTTAATGTGTTCGAGTCAAGCCAATATTTTACCTTTTGAATTCCTTCCTCTGCTTTGGAATATGCTGTAGGCCAGTCTTTCGCCTGGATTGAATTGCATCTATATACTTACAAATACATTCCAAAAATCATTACATAAACTTAAAAAAACTATAAACTTAACTTGTTTTAACGTACTTATTGCACCCATATCTTTCCCGTACAATCACTTCTTATCTATTTATCACACTTACCTATACTCTTTATGCTCGTGGAACAATTTTCTTGTACTTAAATATTCATTTTTTGATCCTTATAATCTAAAAAGAGAACAAGCAAAAAAATACGTACATATGTATAAACGCTCAGATGAAAAAAAAGGTTCACTTTGTTTTTTATGTGAGGAGCAACCGCCTGGAGCCACTTACCATATTGACTTGTGAGGCTGTAGGTAAGTGGGAAGGGGAAGGGGAAGGGGAAGGGGAAGGGGAAGGGGAAGGGGAAGGGGAAGGGGAAGGGGAAGGGGAAGGGGAAGGGGAAGGGGAAGGGGAAGGGGAAGGGGAAGGGGAAGGGGAAGGGGAAGGGGAAGGGGAAGGGGAAGGGGAAGGGGAAGGGGAAGGGGAAGGGGAAGGGGAAGTTGGGGAAGTGCCTGGCTATTATTTAGGTCTAGTCATAAAACATATAATTTCATTATTATTGTTACCATTATTTCCTTCAAATTGTTTTAAATAACCTATTTTAAAATATAAGAAATTATATTTTATAACCTTTTTTATTACTAGACCTTGTGTAAAAAAAAAACATTCAATACCAAATGCTGAAGATAGTAAAATAAATAAATAGTCACAAAACACGGCTAAAGCCATTTCAAGCAACGTTTCAATTCTGAATGGTGGTCTTACACCAGGGCAATACTGGAAAATGGAAAAAAATTTCCACTCTGGAAAATGCCGCAAATGTATCATAAATTATTTTAATTACATGACACATTAAAATAAAATCGGATATACTAATCTTTGGTTTTAATCTATGGTTATCTTTGATTATATAGGTTATAAACCAATTTCTAGAACTTTGCGATCATTTAAAACGACAGCACCCAAAAATAAGAGAAAACTTAGTCGAAGATAATATTGTTTATTGTTTCTTGAATTTGAAATATGAGATCGACAAAAATGACTTACAAATTAAAGATCTCAACGGCCGAGTTGGTTGAGGCGTTTGCCCCGGTAAGACAAGTTACCATTTTATTTTCTGTGTCTTATTCTTTTTCATATTTTCTATAGATTTAACAATTTTACCGTCTTCTTCAACGATACAAAAAATCTTAAAATATTTTCATTCAAACTTTGGCTAAATGCCTTAATCCAATCTTATGAGGAACGATTCGAATCCTTTTTTTACTGCTCTGGAAAAAAGAAGACAATTTGATAAAAGAAATCAATAATATTTGCAAACTTCCTACTACCATCAGAGTAAGCGGAAAATGCTGCTTGTGTGATGGAGAACCCAGCCTGCCGAGGAATTGAACTCATGACTTCTAGGTCAGAACCAGCAGCGATGCCAACTCAGCTACTGAACGGTCAAAGTCTGCTTGAGCGTCAAAATCACTGTCTGAAGAATATTCACATTGAAGTTCCTAATGGAGTCATAATACGTTCTATCTTGGATTATGAAATAAGAGGTTCTATGACAACTCAACATTATGGCATTTCGACATAAAACTGCTGAACTTGAGGGCAGTTACAGCTATGTCTTCAAAACTAATACCACTGTTTTTTAAAATACAGAAATCGTTGCAGTGTTTCAAGAAGCGCTGTTGCTGACTGCACAGTCAACCGCTCAACATCATAATTGATCGAGTTTACAATGAAAGGGATAGCTTCTTGTGTTTACGATAAAATTCTATTTTTAAATATAGCAATCGTTGCAGTATTTCAAGAAGCGCTGTTGCTGACTGCACAGTCAACCGCTCAACATCATAATTGATCGAGTTTACAATGAAAGGGATAGCTTCTTGTGTTTACGATAAAATTCTATTTTTAAATATAGCAATCGTTGCAGTATTTCAAGAAGCGCTGTTGCTGACTGCACAGTCAACCGCTCAACATCATAATTGATCGAGTTTACAATGAAAGGGTTAGCTTCTTGTGTTTACGATAAAATCCTATTTTTAAATATAGCAATCGTTGCAGTATTTCAAGAAGCGCTGTTGCTGACTGCACAGTCAACCGCTCAACATCATAATTGATCGAGTTTACAATGAAAGGGATAGCTTCTTGTGTTTACGATAAAATTCTATTTTTAAATATAGCAATCGTTGCAGTATTTCAAGAAGCGCTGTTGCTGACTGCACAGTCAACCGCTCAACATCATAATTGATCGAGTTTACAATGAAAGGGTTAGCTTCTTGTGTTTACGATAAAATTCTATTTTTAAATATAGCAATCGTTGCAGTATTTCAAGAAGCGCTGTTGCTGACTGCACAGTCAACCGCTCAACATCATAATTGATCGAGTTTACAATGAAAGGGATAGCTTCTTGTGTTTACGATAAAATTCTATTTTTAAATATAGCAATCGTTGCAGTATTTCAAGAAGCGCTGTTGCTGACTGCACAGTCAACCGCTCAACATCATAATTGATCGAGTTTACAATGAAAGGGATAGCTTCTTGTGTTTACGATAAAATTCTATTTTTAAATATAGCAATCGTTGCAGTATTTCTAGAAGCGCTGTTGCTGACTGCACAGTCAACCGCTCAACATCATAATTGATCGAGTTTACAATGAAAGGGATAGCTTCTTGTGTTTACGATAAAATTCTATTTTTAAATATAGCAATCGTTGCAGTATTTCAAGAAGCGCTGTTGCTGACTGCACAGTCAACCGCTCAACATCATAATTGATCGAGTTTACAATGAAAGGGTTAGCTTCTTGTGTTTACGATAAAATTCTATTTTTAAATATAGCAATCGTTGCAGTATTTCAAGAAGCGCTGTTGCTGACTGCACAGTCAACCGCTCAACATCATAATTGATCGAGTTTACAATGAAAGGGATAGCTTCTTGTGTTTACGATAAAATTCTATTTTTAAATATAGCAATCGTTGCAGTATTTCAAGAAGCGCTGTTGCTGACTGCACAGTCAACCGCTTAACATCATAATTGATCGAGTTTACAATGAAAGGGATAGCTTCTTGTGTTTACGATAAAATTCTATTTTTAAATATAGCAATCGTTGCAGTATTTCTAGAAGCGCTGTTGCTGACTGCACAGTCAACCGCTCAACATCATAATTGATCGAGTTTACAATGAAAGGGATAGCTTCTTGTGTTTACGATAAAATTCTATTTTTAAATATAGCAATCGTTGCAGTATTTCAAGAAGCGCTGTTGCTGACTGCACAGTCAACCGCTTAACATCATAATTGATCGAGTTTACAATGAAAGGGATAGCTTCTTGTGTTTACGATAAAATTCTATTTTTAAATATAGCAATCGTTGCAGTATTTCTAGAAGCGCTGTTGCTGACTGCACAGTCAACCGCTTAACATCATAATTGATAGAATTTACAATGAAAGGGATAGCTTCTTGTGTTTACGATAACATTATTTGTATTAAAATTTTATTTTATTTGGTTTAATTTTAAATTAGATCATTTGATATAATAAAAAATTTATTTCATTTTCATTTTAATTATTTATTATCTGTATATGATACTAGCTGGTACCCGGCTTTCGTTGCAATGCAAAGAAATAAACTGTTTCTCCCTGCATTTCCTTTCCCATGCGCCACCGTTCCCCTTCCACCTTCCACGCCTTCCTCTCCCTCGTCATCCCTCTCGCTAACCCTACCTCCTTCATTACCCTTCGCTAAAATATATAAAATACACTCATTTTCATTTAAACAAATTTCATAACGCTAGAGCTAACCACTATATATAGTCTATAACCTTCGCAGGCGTGTGCACAACAAATCACCAAAGTTTCATTGCAGTCGGATGAACGGTATGGCAGCGCATAACATACGAACAAACAAACAAACAAAAATTGATTTTTATATGTAAGATGAGAGTAGGGTTACCATTTAGAAAATTGAAAAGTCGTGGCAAAAAGCCTGACAGTCCAAAAAAAGTCCGGACATTTTAATCACATAATGCAAATATCAGGTACGCATAATGGTATGGACATGGTAGGGTCGTAGACACGCTCGGGTCGCGTTGAAGCTTTTACTAGCTTTTCTATGTATTGGAATTACAATAAAATTATTATTTACATAACAAAAAATATAAGCGTAAACCACTAAAAAAAATGATTTTTCATGACTGAATTTTTTTGTTTGTAGATGTGTGGAAATTAATAAAGATTAAAGATTTATTTGATATTGCTCAAGTAAGTTTTATTACTCCATCTGCATTCCAAATAACAGTTATATTCCATCTAAACCAAAAAATCCGGACAAATTAAGAGCCGGACAAAGTCCGGACAAAAGGCTAGAAGTCCGGACCTGTCCGGACTAATTCGGACGGATCGTAACCCTAGATGAGAGGCTAAACTACTAACCGTGCACCCTATGGACAATTTTGACTGCATTCTTAATATTTACGCACATCCTAATGCTAATTTTATAAAAATAATCAATTTACATCGGGAAAACAAGTCGTAATTTCGATACAAGAATAACAAAAAAAACATTGTAAATAATTGTAATAATACGATAAATTGAAATATCAAAATTGAGGACGTGTCACAAAAGTTGTAGAGTTTTCTCAGATTGGACGAGAGAGTAATGACAAAAATATGTTTGAAAAAAGGGGCGATGAACCAATGGGCTTAAAACGCTCTGCTACATCCTGTTGTCTTCATTTCTTACATTCCTTCTGCCTTATGGAAGTGTGTCATCACGTCTTTTGTAATATCTGGTCTCAGAGGCAAAATCACAACTTGCTCTTAGGTGTGCAGGGCTGTTCGACTTTATCGTTTAGAAAATTCCCGGCTCCGAAGACATTGTTGGGGTCCAGCTGAGCCTTGGTGGCCCTGAAGAGATCCACGCCCACTGGAGACACGGCCGCCTCGTAGAACTTCCGCTTGTGTTTGCCCACCCCGTGGTGGTGCGAGATGGAACCTGGACAAGTTACAGGATTAAGAAGCTGTGGTGAAATAAAAGTATAATAAATGTGTTATGAAATGACCCTTTGGTTCCCTTGTTGTATTGTGCCCGTGGTATGTCCAAAGCGGTAGATATAACACATCAATATCAAGCGTGCATGAAAAATACGTGAATATCGCGATTTGGTAAAACATATGTAAAAATTTTACTCATTAACTGCTTTTTGTACCGAAATGGCAATAATTTCATTACAAGGTATTAAATACATGACAATCTTAGGTTTGGTGTTTCAAATCGTCTGTTCATTTTTATATTGGAATTGACGGCAATTGGCAGAGTTTACTATTACGTTTGTATCTTACCATATCCATATTGCTTAATTGTGGCAGCACCACGTCTAGAGGAAGTCTGCCGTCTTTATTTCGGATAGATAGACACCCTTGAAATGTGGTGCTAGACAAAAATGCTTATGAATTCATGTAGAGCCAGAAGCACAAATGACAAATGTATCCATTCTGGAAGAGCTTAGTATCCACAATAGAAAACTATCTGCCTGCAACGTATTTTAAGATACTTTGGTCACCAATGCCCTGTAGTGACCAAGTTTGGAGAACGTCTCTTCAATAGGCTCTCCAAGTACAGCGAGGAGTGGAGGAGCCTTATCCACCATGGAAATTGGACTGGAGGTTACGATCCTCAACAATGAGGAAGCGAACTGAGAAGAAGAATTTCGGCAATAAATGAAGAACTCACAGAAAAAAGCGCAGAACTCACCTCCGAAAGACAAGATATCCTCTCTGAGGACATTGTGTATGTGGTCCGCCATGCGGATGACGCAGAACTCACCTCCGAAAGACAAGATATCCTCTCTGAGGACATTGTGTATGTGGTCCGCCATGCGGATGACGCAGAACTCACCTCCGAAAGACAAGATATCCTCTCTGAGGACATTGTGTATGTGGTCCGCCAAGAGGATGACGCAGAACTCACCTCCGAAAGACAAGATATCCTCTCTGAGGACATTGTGTATGTGGTCCGCCATGCGGATGACGCAGAACTCACCTCCGAAAGACAAGATATCCTCTCTGAGGACATTGTGTATGTGGTCCGCCATGCGGATGACATCACAGCCCATATGCACGCGGAAGGCGAAGTAGATATACAGACAGCAGCCGGCATCGTAGGTCTGCGCGACCCTCATCATGCACAGGGACCTGATGGAGCCGATCCTAATGCACTCCTCGGCGATGGTGCTGCGGACACGGCGGCTGGCGGCCACAACGTTCTGCCAGGGAATGGAGGTCTCCACGGAGTCCGACACCACGTTGAACTCAAGGGCAAGATCCTGGAGAGAAATAACTCTTTTACAAATATGTTTGTTATGGCAAACTGTATCGTAAAGGCAAAAAGTCTCTTGTACAATACACAGATGCGTAATAATCACTAGATGCAACTCAACTAAACCACTTAATTATTGATAAATCTACTCACCCTGATATAAGCTACGACAAACGTCATCATGTACCCTCTTTGTCCATTGGTTCCTCCGGATGGGACTCCATGCATTCCCAGCGCTAATCTGTTTAATCTCCTCTCATGTTCCAACACTTCAGGTTTATCTCCTTCGTAAACTATCGTTGTGAGGCACATTTTCTTCAAGTTGAAGCCTTTGATCTTTTGTAGGTACGTAAACTTGAGTCCGTCAAGAAATGCTGCCAGAAAGGAAGCCTTGGTTCGGAGAGAAAGACCAATTTGAAACTGTTCATGATCCATGAGGCGTATACTCGCAGGTTGCCAGCGACGTTTCGCCACTTCTCTCATATACGTGATTCCCGTTTCAAAGTCTGGAAACACTATAGACCCGTAATGCTGGCATTCCGGAAGTGGTCGAATCTTCAAGGTAACTTCAGTGATCAGGCCCCAGGACCCCTCGGAACCCATGATCAAGTGGTCAAAGTCTGGCCCGGCTGAAACTCGAGGAACTTTAGTTCCTTTCTCCAGAGTACCTCGAGGAGTTACCATCCTGACGTGGACTAAGAGGTCTTCTATGTTTCCGTACCGGTTCTTTTTCATGCCGCTCGCCCTAGTGGACACCCATCCCCCGAGGGTGGAGAACTCTATGGAATCCGGTTCGTGGCCTGTCGTGTAACCTAATTTTCTGAGTTCTCTTTCAAGATCTTGTCCTACTATTCCACTTTCTGCACAGACGACCAAACTCTCGTGGTCCACCCAAAGAATTTCATTCATGGCGGTTGTGTCTACGGATAAAATGGGTCTGTTTTCAAGGTGAGGACATTCCACAGCCCCGGCAACTGAAGTCCCCCCGCCAAACGGAATAATGACGAAGTTTCTCTCATCAGCCTGATTCACCAGCTCTACGACTTCCTCGTGGCAGGTAGGCCAACACACGGCGTCAGGTATCCTGATCATCTGTTTCGTCCTCAGCCTCCAGACATCGTCCATAGCCTGCCCCTGGGACCTGGTCAGCCTTAGGATTCCCTCTGTCGAGACTTCGATGCCGAGGGATTCGATGGCTTCGAGATCTTCTTGACGGAATCTAGTTGTAGGGTAGTCACTGTCCTCCGGAAGCTTTGGACTTTTTCCTGCTATATTTCCATCTAGTAATAGGTCAAACTTTTCCTTTAGGTAATCGCTAAAGTATGGAAGCTCTTGGTTGCAAATGACGTATCTATGGAAGAAAGAAATACAAATTTCATTATCTTCAGAAGTCGTACAAGTCTTACTGGTCTTGGTTAGTAGCTGGTTAACAGCTGGTTTGGCTCGGTGGGGTGGGGTATTTGAATTAGCGTGGTAGGTAGGTAGGTAGATATTATATTATATATATATTATGTTTTATTTATATTAATATACGCTTATACTGGCTTTTATAAACACGTGATATCAAAATAAATAATAATTTTGTCACGAAGAAAAATATGCTAATTAAATTATATAGAGCCAACGCAGAAGAATAGTAGGTATCATTGTTATTCAGGTACGGGGTCGTCCATTAATCACGTGATGTTTTTTAGCAACTTTTTAATCCCCTCCCCCCCTGGTGATATGTGGTGAGGTTTTAGACTACCCCCGACATACCCAAAATCACGTGTATTTTTTTAGTACAAAGTATATTGAAATTTTCCGAATATTATCTTTAAATACAGGTGTAATCTGATTAACTTTTGGAAAATTAAGCATCGTGATAAAAATGTCCAGACAGACATTATTAAGGTTGCAGGTTGTTTTTGACTGGCATAAAAATAATAAAGGAAGATGTAAAAAAAAACATATATTTGTACATGAATATATTTAATGGATATTGTCCTCGGACCACGGACTAGCGAGACTTTCTTCAACACTAACAAGTGGATAAGCATTTTGAAAGTCAGCTGTTGGCACTGTGTTTTGTTGAAGATCAACGTCGGTTTCATCAAGCCACTCGGCGTCATCATTTTTACGCACTACGCAGGACGCAGAGAATCTCTCTAGATTTAGCGTTCGATCGACGCGTGAGAATGCGTAAAGGACGAACATTGTGTATCTCTGGACTGTGTTTGCTTGGATCATTAGGTTGCTTGTGACATAAATTTAAATGTGCCTTAACATTCTTCTTTGAACAGTAGTACAGTCCACACCACTGGCACGTCCTTCCTACAAGCTGCTGACGGTCGGTCTTCAGGCTAGGGCAGTACAGATCGCAAGGCTATTTGTCAAAGCGTTCATGCGTTAGGATAATTCCAAGAGATCGACATAGAAGAAATGTCGCAAACGTCTTGCCGTCATGCTCTTGAGCCCTCGGAATACATAGGCCACTAGACGACTGCAAAATCGGGTAAGGAGGAATTCCGGAAAAATATAGCGAGGAGAACTCCGCATATCTCCACAGCAAGCGTGGTCATCACACTTCACCACCTGGTGATGATATTAAGATATTTTAATTGTATTGTCTTATTAGCTATAAGAAAAATGAATGACAAAATAATAATTAGTGAGATTTTACTACTGTACCTGAAGCAAATACTGGCTCTGTCGCACTTGCTTGCTATACTGGCTCTGTCGCACTTGCTTGCTATAGCTAGGTCTGGAATAAAGCTTTCAGCCTTGTCATCGGGCTCGACATACTCTGCTATGACGTCATGGCCGTCGACAACCATATTATTCCATACTTCTGCGAGAACTTCTCCAGCCTTTTCAGAGCTACCACTAGGTTTTTTTTCCCTTTTTATACTCTGCAAATGGGTCTTTACACAGATCTCCTAGTTTAGACATTGTTCAATTATTTCAAGGCAAAACATTTGCGGCAACAAATTTCGCCCCTTTTGAACAGGTTTTAAAAATAGTTTTATAACGACTAGTTCTTGTTGGCATATGGACGGTTACTAAGCTTAATAAATTAGGACTCAAACATATAAGTCTAGTTGGCCATTGGCCTCTATCTTTTTAATTATTTTAAATATTATCATCAGGTGTTTATAATTTATTGTTTAAATTTTTTCAATGTAATCAGAGTGGAAGTAAAATGAGTGGACCAAATAGGAGAGTAATATTACGTATGTTTGGCACTCACTTGTCGCCAGTGAGCCGCGCGATGCCGTCAGTCATCTGGAAGCCCGTATCTTTGTATCCCCAGCCATACCATCGACTAACGTTCTCCCTGGAACAAACTTATTTCATTTAACTTTTTTTTTTAAATTTAATTAAATTACAATCAAATTTGATAATTTTATCTGTTTCGGCTTACAAGACCATTTCAAACAGTAGTTAGATCACTTTGAGAAGACTTATTTAGATGATTCTATTTATCCCCGCTCACTTTCAATTTTTAAGGTGTGTAAAATGATTTATTATCGATTGAACTGATCAACTGAAAAATAATTGTGACAATAGATTCTTTGTTTTGCGAGGTACTTTAGAATGTTAAGGTTCATGATTGTGTTCTTCATTGTGTTCTTTAGAATGTTAAGGTTCATGATTGTGTTCTTCATTGTGTTCTTTAGAATGTTAAGGTTCATGATTGTGTTCTTCATTGTGTTCTTTAGAATGTTAAGGTTCATGATTGTGTTCTTTAGAATGTTAAGGTTCATGATTGTGTTCTTCATTGTGTTCTTTATTTATTTATTTATAAATAAACGCCCTTTTTCGGGGCTTTTACATATATAGCATAGAAAAAACAAGAATGTTAAGGTTCATGATTGTGTTCTTTAGAATGTTAAAGTTCATGATTGTGTTCTTCATTGTGTTCTTTAGAATGTTAAGGTTCACGATTGTGTTCTTCATTGTGTTCTTTAGAATGTTAAGGTTTATGTTCTTAATGATCATTTAATAATGACGTGACTGCTATTAACTTATTCCAATGTGTTGAATTGTTTAAGCCGCCGCTACCCGAATTTCTACCGATTTCTCACATATCTCCCTTGAACATTTGAAGTTTTTAAGCTCTTAAAAAAATATATATTATTTTTGAAGATAATCAATCCCCACGCCGAAACGCAAATTATATGAAGTTCCCTCGATAGAAAAAAATCGCAAAGTTCGCTCCGAATTTTTTTTTATTTTCAAGCCTGTCTCTATTATTTAACAAGTTCAGGCACACACCTAAGATCAGAATCTCCATTAGAAGTATTTATGGGAACCTCTTAATGGAGACCTCAACTTCAACAAACCAATCCAGAGATGTGGCGCCAAAAGGCCAAAAACCAATCCTATGTTATGACTGCTACCAAGGCCAGAAACTATTCCAACGTTTGGAATGCTCTACAAACGAATACACCCCCAAAGTTTGGGCTGTTTCCTCAACGGCCCAAAACCAACACATTATTGATAATGTTCCCATTTTTAATGTAAACCAATTCAATGTTGGGACTGCGCCAATAATCTCAAACCTCCCGAACGTTCGGGCTGCTACCTCTACGGTCCAAAACCAACCGATTGTTGCTAATGAGCCGATTTTTTTATGTAAACCAATCCAATGTTGGGACTGAGCAGCTAGCCTTCCAGAAGGACGACGAGTCTAACCAGTCGAATCAGAAGCGCACCAGGATGGAAGAACATACTATTATAGACAGCAACCACATCCCAATTATTACCGCACCAGTTGATCCAATCTGGACACAAATAAACATCGTTACCCAAATAATAACTGAGGGCAAGAACTGACTTAACATGAAAAACTGAGTTTAACTGATTTTATTGAAATATTTAATTAAATGAAGACATTATGAGCGAAACTCAATCGAAAATCTGGAAACATAAAAATCAGAAAAAGATATTTACACCTCTGGGGCTCAGTGGATAAGAGCGCCCAGCCCGGAAAGTAGGGAGGTCCTGGGTTCGAGTCCCAGAGGTGTAAATATCTTTTTCTGATTTTTCTGTTTCGCTCATAATGTCTTCATTTAATTAAATATTACAGTTTGAATTTTACTCATAAAAAAAAGGTAAAATAAAAAATAATGATTTTGTTGACTTTTTACGTACGGCCCCTGGAATTAACGTCTGACATAAACAAACAAACAAGGTTTAATTTACTTACGATTATTTGAATAAATCTGGTACAGTTATTTATAATAAAGACCTTCGTAGACTAACTAATATAATCAAATATTTGCATAACATTAAAATTGGGAAAAAAGAGCTTGACTTTCTTTCTCATTCGTAGCCATAGCACAACTCGTACCGCAAGTTGTTGTTGCGTCGACTTCTTGTCACATTCAATTTTTTCGGATGGCTTCGCGGACCACTTCGGGTGCTTCCAGGGACCACCAGTGGTCCGCGGACCATCGGTTAAGAACCACTGCACTAGAGCGTTTGTATTAATAATTGAAATACGTGCTATCCAGTGTTGGAAATTTCCCACTCTCATTAAGGGGGGGGTAAGGTTTTAAAGCCAAAAAAGGTCATATTTTCATGATTTTTTTTACGGAGATATGAATAATGTTGGCTTATTTCTTTTATATACGCGTTATATTATGACATCTGAAGTATCTTTAAAAAAATTAATTAAAAATATCAATAAATAAGTCCGTGATAGCGAATCTCCGGAGGCGTCTCGAAAAAAAGATGTTTTGCGGTGAACGTCATAGCTCGTTAACAAATCATTTAAAACAAAAAATTGAAATGGATTTAAAAGGTGATATGTTTTTCCAGGTAGTGATAAAGCGTTTTTTTGTGATTTTTTTTTTTGCAGCATGTCGAAGTCAAAAGTGCGATTTGTAAGAAAACTGTGACACACGATCTGTAAGAAAAAAATTTCAACAATTTCGGTTCGTGAAATGTCAAAGACAAATAATTCAGTAGAGATCCGAGACATCTCTTGTCGATCAAATCACCTAAATGACAAAGCAGAGAATTTCATCAACATTTTGACTTCTTGAAATATGTCAAAAAAGAGGGTTAAGTTTAAAAATAAGAATAAATGGTATACAAAATCATTATACAACCTTCAGCAAAAAAGATAAAATGCATATAAAGCGGCAAAATTGAAACATCAGACGAAAAATATAATGCATAGAAAGTTCGTAATATTTATTTCAAACAAATTTAACAACATAAATGTGATTAAAAATTAGAAACACGTAGTCAAGAAAACTTTGGATAACACTAAAAGAAATCATAAAGGGTAAACAAAAATAAGTTATTCAGTCAATTGATTTTCCAGATGGAACTGATGGAGAAGTAGAGAAGATAACGAGTAAATGCAACAAGCATTTTATTTCGAGCATAGATCTAACAATTGCAAGTTTTGCAATTTCCAAGATTTCCAAAATTTCCAAGATCCAAAAAAAATTTTTTTTTCAAAATTCAAAAATTTACAAAATCCAAAAAATTTTTTTTTCAAGATTCAAAAATTTCCAAAATTCAAATTTTTTTTTTCAAAATTACACCTAACAGTACCCGAGATGGATATCAAATTACGCGTCTCGACCTACACAATCCGAAGGGCTGAGTGAAAAAATTGAACGATAAACTCCGAGGACCCTTTTTCGAGATAAGGCTCTATTGGTTTTTCTAATTTAAATTAAATAAAATACTGAACGCCCTGAGTCGGGCGGCTGGATTGGCTCAGTACTGAATTGAGCGGTAAGCTACTGGGCCGTTTTAAAAGTGTCGGCGACCAAAGTGACACAGTGGTAGGAGTCTTTGCAACAGTCAATTATACGTTACGGGTAACAAATTACAAACATCGTTTTCTTCTTCACCTATTTTATTTAACACACACTCTTCGCTTCATCCGCGTTCATACGTTAACCCGTTAGTTGCCTGCAACGGGCATAAAAGATAGTCATATATTACTTCATAGTCAAGTCATGAAAAAACATTTTTTTTTGTGGTTTACGCTTATATTTTTTGTTATGTAAATAATAATTTTATTGTAATTCCAATACATAGAAAAGCTAGTAAAAGCTTCAATTTATCCGTAGCACATTTTTGATATTCATAATGTAAACCGATTCGTCGTAAAGATGAATCTAAAATAGTATCTAAATAGGATTTCACGTATAGCTTTATCTTAACAGCCTGTATAATGTATTCTTAAAATGCAAAAGTATAATAAAGTAATTTAATAAATAAAAAATAAAAATACAAAAAATAAAATAAAATAAAAAAATACATATTAAAAGTAGTGTTATGCGACGCACCTGTGTTTCGGTGTGGAACCGACCACTTTAATAGCAGAACTTCTCCGGGACAACTTGCGAGGGAAAGACTTTACACACTTTTTAACATCCTCCATTTTAGCAACCATTTCCGGACCTTTATTTTCGCTTCCGGCTAAATTCTCACTTTCTGCCTCCATGTTGATTTTAAAATTCTGCACAAATCTTTTGTTTGTATATTATTGTTTTAACTATGTGTTCGCTCCAAGACCGCGTATGCAATAGTAATGAAGGACAAACGCGGTTGGGAAGTGATATAATAATAAAAAATTGTAATTAATATTTACATATTGTTAGTTAGACATTTTCTTTGACCACTAAATACAATTTAAGCAAAAAGCAGTGGTTAAAAGGGACATAAAATGAAGAACCGACCAATGAACGGATGTTTGGTTTATTATCTAAAATCACAAAAGGTTCCAAGTCTATTTTATTGAAACAATGTAATTCACGAGTGTGAAATGGACAAGTAACACCGACATTGATAAAACTTAAATTGTGTTTAAAATGAAAATAATTCGTTCGTGTGTGAGCCGCGGTTATAGATTACAATGTTTGGGCAATCTATTAATTTCAAAAAAGCATAATAAGGACAAGCTATTAATTTAAAATATCAACTAATTAATTATTGCTAATTTTCAAATTTTTTAAATAAATCATGACAAATTACTGGTTTAATCGAACTATGAACATCCTTAAATATGTGTGCATGATTTACAGTTTATTTTTCTGATTTTGATCATTGTACTAAAAATGTTTAGTTTTATATATTTTTTATTTATTTATTTTAAACACTTTACAAAATATATGACAAAGAGTCCCGATAAACTGCTTTTTAGCAGTTTATCTAACGGTTCTTTACATTTAAAAGTCTTATTATAATGTTAATAGTTACGTTTTTACAATTTTATAAAATAAACATTAAAAAATTTACAGAAATATAGAGAAAAGAAAAATTATGAATATGTCGTTGTAAGCTAATACAAATTAATTCTCTCAGCTAGCCAAGTCTTCAGTAAAATCATTAATCGTTTGTTTTGGGCACAGTTTTTAATTTCAGCAGGTAAAATATTTAAACAACTGGGAATCATGTAATTTAAAGTTCTTTATCCATATTTATTTGTATGCTTAGGTACAATTAGTCCTTCATTATAAGTTAGAGCGAGTATTATGGTTGTGTTCCAGCCTGTTTTTATATAAAGGGTTATTTATGTGCTGAAATATAATTTTGTACCACAGAGTTGCTCTCACTGAAAGAATTTTGAGACTCTGATAAAAGTATGGAATATTAATCATATATATATATATATATAATATCAAACTAAAACTTCTTTTGGCCAAAGAAATTATTTTTATCAGATTCCGCTCATTTTTAACAGCCTTCCAGAAAATATCAAGTCATCTAATTCCTTGAGCACTTTTAAAAAGATTGTCAAATTATTTATGTTAGCCGAGGATTGCCAATTGATTTTTTCAACTTTGTCCTTTCTAAATTATTAGCTAAATGATTATGTTTATAGTAATAATAAGCCAAATTAGTATTAGCATTCTTCTGCCAAATTTAAAGCATATTATATTATATACATATATTTATTATTTACAACTTCATCGTTAAAACAACAAAAAAAAAAACTTTTATTTTTTTACTTTAAATCAGTCCTCAAAACAATGGTCACCCTACAAAAGTCTACATGTTTACATGAATGTACTACCTAGCGCCAGCAGTTTAGATTTAATCTCAACCTGTAAGAAATGCAACAATATTGTTCTTTCAATATCTGTATAATCTTGTGTTATTTTGTTAATTGTAGAATTGTTAACCTCAACACAGGCTTGTCCTAGTGAGGTTGCAAATTGTTTTGTAAACATTTTTACCTGCAATGTAAAGATACAATAAATAAATTAATAAATAAATAAATTATGCCTTTCTTTGTATAAATTTTTTTCCGCTAATAATTTAAGCAATGAATTTTGCACTGATTGAACATGATCGATATTTGTTTTACAGGAAAATCCCCAAGCTGTTACTCCATACCTTATAACAGATTCCGCTAGAGATAAATAAATTATTCGAAGTGTGCAGATAGGAAAAAAAAATTAGTTTATACAATCTGCTTACAATTGATCTTATTTTCTTAAATGAGAACATTGTTGATAGAGCGCTAAGTTGTTCGTTATTTTGAACAATTTGTGTATTTTCTTTTTTTCAATAATCAATTGCTTTAGTTTCAAACTGAACCAAATAGGAAATTTAGGCTGGGAAAAGTTTCCCTTGGGACGAGCAAGTCTATAGCATGAGTAATACATTGATTAAATTTAAGTATAGCATAGTTAATATTGGTGTTTGATAATAATACTTAATAACTATTAAGTACGTATAACTATTACTTATTACTAATATTTAGTATTTAATACTTGTACTAATATGTAATATTTCAGCGCCCTTGAGATGATTTTTCATAAAAATGGCGCTTTATAAATAAGCCAAATATTAATAGTTGGAGCCGGCTTCAACTTTGGATACCGCCAAGAGACCAGGCACAGGCAGAAACTAGACGCATCCAGTGCCACCATCTACTGGCTGTAGGGAGGCCAGCTTTAATTTCCTACTATCATCATCATCATCATCGGCGGGCAAGAAGGGAAGGCGTGTCAGGCACACCGGTCCCTTTATTTTACAGTCTTGTAAAGACACGTCTGTTACAATACCGAATAACAATAGTCGCTCTCAATAAGCATATTTTCCTTACTGACCACAAAATATTTATATATAAAATAACTAGCTGGTACCCGGCATGCGTTGCCATGCCATTTAATAAATAAATTGTTTTCTCCTGCGTGTTCTTTCCCATTCGTCCCGTTCCTCTTCCGCTTCCCCTTCCTCTCCCGCGTCCTCTTCCCCTCTCGCGTTCCCACTCCGCCTCTTCCACCTTCCCTCCCCCCACTCCACTACCCCTTTCCCCGTCCCGCGAACCCCCCTCCCAAGCTCCCCTCCCCCCTCCTAGGTTCCCCTCCCAGATTCCCCTCCCCCTCGCGGGTTTCCCTCCTCCCCCTCCCGCGAACCCCCTACCCGAGTCCCCCTCCCGCATTTCATGCATTCTTTCCCGGTACATTCAGTTTCCAAACAGCTCGAATGCCACCTTTTGCATATTTCATAATGCCAGAGCTCACCAGTAGTAAAATCCAATTAGGTGCAGTCGTTCGTAAGTCATGCGCGTAAATACATTTCGGCGATTCATTTTTTAGAGATAAATAGTAACTACGATGCCCAAATTAAAAAAAATATATATCAACATGGTTTTCACGGCAACGATTTGTTTTGCTTTTCTTCTGACGTTAGCAATAACTCGAAATTTCCGACAGAAAACGTAAAATAAATATAATATATTAATATTTATAATTTCGTAACGCCAGAACTTACCATTATTTATAGCCTATATTACTCGCATATAATGTAGCTTTCTATTGGTGAAAAAAATTCTAAGATCGGTTTATTAGTTTATGCGTGAAAGCGTAACAAACAAACACACGCAGTTTCGCATTCATAATATTAGTATAGATTTAGAATTTTAGGGTAGGTACTTTCTATTACATAATTCAATTTTACCAAATTCTGACACAGGCATTTAAATACAATAGCGAGTTCCCGGCATATGCTATGCCACTCAATAAAGAAAAAAATTCGCTCTACTAACCCTTTCCCATTCGTCCTAGATGATGCCAGAACTCACTATACACGTATAGAAACCATTGCGGGCTTGCACACATCAAATCCCCAAAGTTTTATCGCAATCGGATGAACGGTTTAGCAACGCAAAACATCTCGCACACATAGACAGAAACAAACACATTTTCTATAGATCAGTAATTTTAATATCAAAAATGTCAGTTGAGCATTTTTAAATTTTTTAAAGAAAACATTAAAAAAATTTGAATTTAATTTTTTTTTTTGTAATTTCTAATAAAACCATATATTTAAGCGTATTTCACCACCTTTCAAAACCAGTATTTAGTTTTTGGATACGTTTACAAATATTCCATTTATTTGAATTTTTATTGCAAAGTCGATATATATCGAAACATTTATACCTTTTGACAAAATACGCCAAATTTTTGAGGGGTTAAGCCTTGAGCTTTAACCTTAAGCTTTGAGCTTTAAGCTTTGAGCTTCAAACTTTGATATTTAAGCTTTGAGCTTCAAGTTTTGAGCTTTAAGCTTTGTGATTTAAGCCTTGAGCTTTAAGCTTTGAGCTTCGAGCTTTGAGCTTTAAGCTTTGAGCTTCGAGCTTTGAGCTTTAAGCTTTGAGCTTCGAGCTTTGAGCTTTAAGCTTTGAATTTAAGTTTTGAGCTTTAAGCATTGAGATTAAAGCTTTGAGCTTCAAGCTTTGAGCTTAAAACTTTGAGCTTTAAGCTTTGAACCATAAGCTTTGAGCACTATGCCTGAGCTTTAAGTTTAGAGCTTTAAGCTTAGAGATCAAAGCCTTCAACTTAAAGCTTTGTGCTTTAACATTTGTGATTAAAGCTTTGAGCTTAAAGCTTTGAGCTTAAAGCCTTGAGCTTAAAGCCTTGAGCTTAAAGTTTTGAGCTTAAAGCTTTGAGATTTAAGCTTTGAGCTTTAAGTTTTGAGCTTTAAGCTTTGAGCTTCAAGCTTTGAGCTTTAAGCTGAGCTTTTAGCTTTAAGTTTTGAGCTTTAAGCTTTAAGTTTTGTGATTAAAGCCTTGAGCTTAAAGCTTTGAGCTTAAGGCTTTGAGATTTAAGCTTTGAACTTTAAGTTTTGAGTTTCAAGCTTTGAGCTTTAAGCTTTGAGCCTTTAACTTTGACTTTAAGATTAAAGCCTTGAGTTTCAAGCTTTGAGCTTTCAGCTTAAAGCTTTGAGTTTTAAGCTTTAAGCTTTTAGCATTAAGTCTCGTGCTTTGCGTAAAGCTCAAAGCTTAAAGCCGTAAAAATAACGCTCAAACATTAAACTTAAAGCTTAAAGCTCAATCTTAAAGCTCAAGCTTTAAGCAAGGTTCAAAGTTTAAAGGCCAAAGTTTAAGCTTAATATCAAAGCTCTAAACTGCTTAAAATTCAAAACACAAAGCTTAAAAATAAAGCTCAAAGCTCAAAGTTAAAGCTCAGTACACAAATCTCAAAGCACAAAGCTTAAAGCTCAAAGCTCAAAGCTTAAAGTTAAAGCTCAAAACACAAATCTCAAAGCACACAGCTCAATACTTAAAATTCAATATCAAATCTTAAAGTTCAAAGCTTAAATAACACGTAAAGCTTAACGTTGAATGCATAAAGTTCAAAGCTTGAAGCTCAAAAATCAAAGCTCAAAGCTTAAAGTTCAAAGCTTAAAGCTAAAACTCAAAGCACAAAGCACGGCTTGCGTTGCAATGCAAAGAAATCAATTGATTCTCCTTGAATGTCCTTTCCCGTGCGTCCCCGTTCATCTCCCGAGTCCCCTTTCCCTTTCACGTTTCCCTTCTACCTTCCCCGCCTTCCCATCCCTCGTTTTCCCACCCACGTATCCCACCTCCCCCTCCCCCCTGCCTTTCCTCTTTGCCGCTAAAATATATGTAATAAGCACATTTTCGTTAATTCAAATTTAATAACGCAAGAACTTGCCTTTATCCTTTGCGGGCGTGCGCACAACAAATCACCAAAGTTTCATCGCAATCGGATGAACGGTATGGCAGCGCATAAAATACGAACAAACAAATTTTAATTTTTATATATAAGATAGGAAAGATTTGATTGTTTGTTGGTGTCCTCCCGTACGGCCCGTACCCCAGTGACGCTTACATCGTATAATACTTACAATTTTTAAACTGGTGATATCTTTCAGATGGGATGTCCGAATTGAATAATTCAAAAAGTTATATAAAGGCATTGAAGCAGTCTCGAATATAAAAGAATTAATTTTGATAAAAATTAATACGAAGATACAAATAAAGAGTCTTTTCTAGCGGCGGCATTTCAATTAAATTTTTAAAATAAAAGAACACTTATTGTGGCGTAACTATAATAGTTAGACATATGCTGTCGCGACACTTTTTGTAGATAATGATGTGTTCTGCAAAGTCGTAGTACATTATTTTATTCTATCGTCAATGGTTTTTGCAGCGCACGCGATGTAAAGAATATTTTAGGTAATTTTTTTACACCTTGGGTTACATTATTGGAGTTTTAGTAAGGATCGCTAATTTTTTTTAAAATTATAATATAGCCTATGTTACCCGGGAATAGTGTAGCTTCCCAACAGTGAAAGAATTTTTCAAATCGGTTCAGTAGTTTCGGAGCCTATTCGATGCAAACAAACAAACAAACAATCAAATCCTTCCTCTTTATAATATTAGTATGGATTATTATTTATTATTTTATCACGTGTTTGTAAAAGCCACTACAGGCGTATATTAATATAAATAAAACATATATAATATAATATCTACTTACCTACCTACGCCATTAATTCAACTACCTCACCCCACCAAGCCCAACCAGCAGTTAACCTTCTACTAACTAAGACCAGTAAGACTTGTACGACTTCTGCAGATAATGAAATTTGTATTTCTTTCTTCCACAGATACCTCATTTGCGACCAAGAGTTTCCATACCTTAGCGATCACATAAAGGAAAAGTTTGACGTGTTACTAGATGGAAATATGGCAGGAAAAAGTCCAAAGCTTCCGGAGGACAGTGACTACCCTACAACTAGATTCCGTCAAGAAGATCTCGAAGCCATCGAATCCCTCGGCATCGAAGTCTCGACAGAGGGAATCCTAAGGCTGACCAGGTCCCAGGGGCAGGCTATGGACGATGTCTGGAGGCTGAGGACGAAACAGATGATCAGGATACCTGACGCCGTGTGTTGGCCTACCTGCCACGAGGAAGTCGTAGAGCTGGTGAATCAGGCTGATGAGAGAGCTTCGTCATCATTCCATTTGGCGAGGGAGTTGTTGGGGCTGTGGAATGTCCTCACCTTGAAAACAGACCCATTTTATCATTTCACCATATCCGGCATTGCAACGCATGCCGGATACCAGCTAGTATAAATAGCTATATTAAATAATTAAAATGAAAATGAAATACATTTTTTATTTTACGAAATAATCAAATTTAAAATTAAATCAAATAAAATAAAATTTGGGTTTTTTTTTAAGGAAAGGAAGGGAATGAGAGTTCTGTGAAAGAAAGGGGTATAAGGGGTGGGTAGGAATCTGGGGTTCAGTGTGTCTTGGTCATCCACCTCCAAGACCTAGACAAACCTCACCCCGTGAACCCGGGCACCCCTGCTAAATCACCAAATGTAGCGAACCACTTGGGGTAACCTATGTCAGAGGTGTTGGTTATCCAATAAAGGTTCCCGGGCGGCGGTACCCATTCCCGCCTCTCACCTTCAAAAGTTATTGTGACCAGAGTTATTCCATTAAAAATTAGGATTTATTTTAGTGTAGTCTTGTATAATTCTTTTTTTTTAAGACGTCGTAAAAATGCGATTTTAGAAACTAGATAAAATTACCTTCTAGGTTTTATAGTTGAAATTTGGTTTAAATATTTATAAATAATGTATGGTTGAAAAAAAAAAGCTTACCCCAGACATTTTAACGAAAACGTCACATTTTTAAGATAATTCAAAATTAAAAAAAAAAAAAAACTCGATCCTTTTATTTAACGTGAACAACAATCGAAAAAAAAATATAATCGATTAAAAATAAAATAAAAATACCTTCATTATTGTATTTTTCCGAGAGTAACTTATCAGCTACCCCCCCCCCCCCCTCCCGCATTACATACATTAATTCTCGGTACATTCAGTTTTCAAAAAGCTCGCATGCCATCTAAATTTCAAAATGCCAGAGCTTACCAGCAGTAAAAACAGAATTAATCCAATTTGGTTCAGTCGTTCGGAAGTTATGCGCGTACCAACATTTCGAAGATTCTTTTTTATTTATATGGATAGATAGATATTAACAATGACGCCTGAAATAAAAAAAATATATATATACATCGTTTCCACGGCAACGATTTGTTTTCTGACGTTAGCAATAACTCGCTTTTGTTAGCGACAGAAAACGTATAAAAAATATAATATATTAATATTTATAACTTTTAATACATAGCCTATATTACTCGCGTATAATTTAGCTTTCTATTGGTGAAAGAATTTTTAAAATCGTTTAATTGTTTTATGCTTGAGAGCGTAACAAACAAACACGCATTTTCGTATTTATAATATCAGTAGAGATAGATATAAGTGGAGACAATAGTGTTATTTAAATTACATATCGGTATAAAATATATTTATAATCGCATTCT